>JAHLJT010004567.1:210019525-210668414 GCA_031308135.1 Acheta domesticus
TTTGTGTCAGTAACTAAGATTAGAATCCACGGCTCCTGATTTTCGTAATTAATCTCTTAAAAGGTGAACTTCCTAAGGCAAGAATCAGAATGACGAGGATTGTGAGGACAATGTAAGGAGGGGACTATGTGTGATCTTGCGCACAGGGGGAGGGGGCAAAGGGGTCCTGTCCCCCCTGAAAATTTCAAAAGGGAATCCGTAGCCTTACGCAATAAGATATTCTACTGAAAATAAATATGATCAATTCCTGAATTTCCCCCATTTTAAGCTGATAGATTAAGGAATTGATACACAGGATTTGGGAAAGATGCTCACAAAACCTGTAAGTGATTCAAAATAAAATGATTTGAACTTATTAATTTTATCTTAAAATTTATAATTTCATTATCCACATATAATGTATTTATTTACTAGGTAAATATCATATGTAAATACAAAAGTTTAATGGAAAAAATGGCCCAAGTTTAATGGCCCAAAGCGGGTCTGAATTATAGTTGCCTCCTTCTTGTTTTAGGCTGCGTACGCCTGTGGCTGAGATGTAAGGCAAAGAGTGCATGTCAGATGCAAGGAGACGCAATTGAAGATGAAAAGACAAAGAACCACTCGAAATGGATCTGCCCACGAGCAGATGGGCTTGAGCGGGTCATATCGGGCAAACGAAGCGGAGCGGAGCAGAACACACCGACCCACACCGTGTGGCTTAGATGGCACAGGGCATCAGCTGATGTCAGTGCAGTGCCTGCGACTGGGAGATCCCAATGGTGGCAGGGATTTCAGCGCTGGCTAGTTGGCTAGATCGAATTAGTAGCTGTCTGGAGGAGAATTCTAGTGACCACTGCTCTGATCGATAGTTTTCCGTGGTTTCCCCGATGAACACCAAGTGAATGTCGGAGCAGTACCCTAACAAACGGGCCACGGACCGCGCGCAATCTTTCCTTACCCTTCCTTATCCTATTCTCTCTCGCTTACGTGCACACACTTACTTACACGTACTACACTACCACACATGCCGGGAGACCGGTCGGGAAATTAGCTTGCCCCGACTGGGGAAGTGCCCCGCTGGTGGGAGGTACGTGTAGTGGAAATCCCGCCAATCGACGCGACGGTAGGTCGGCGCCGGAACTCACGGTCTAGCGAAGAAAGATTACTGTCACCTCCAGAAGAAAAAACACGTACTGCACTTACGGGTCTATTGAACTTAGCAGTTGACGCATTCAGAAAGACGAAATAATCAGTCAACCGAAACAAGCCACGAGGGCGACGTAACCACAAGGTTTGGGTCGTGGGGCGGAGGGAAACGTGGACGGGCAGTGCGGCGTCGAGGAGAGGTGGTGGCCAGAGGGGTATGCTGTGTAGTGTGCATTGAGGGAAGCGGACGCGGGGCAAGGTAAGGTGAGGACCTTCAAATGCGGACTAATCATTGTTGCGCGGGACAGTGCCTTGAGAGGGTTGGAGCGCGTGGGGATCGTGTCCGGAGGAGGTGTGACATCCACAGAGGGGTGCAAGATTAGCTGGAAGACTTCGATAGAGGTAACAGAACGGGGAATAGAGAGAGAGTGAAGGTGGGCAGAAAGTATCAGCTATGAAACATACGGGCGTGGAGTAAGAGGTCGGAATATATGTTTGCTCGCCTCACGCTTAAGCGTTCCTAACCAGTTCGCCCATCCAGGGGTCCGCGTCGAACGTCCCCACCCCGACAGCCGTGTGACTGCAACACGCCATTCACCCCAGCCCTTTAACAGGTTGTCTTTGACAAGAGCGCTTCGGTGTTACTGTCTTGTGGAGGAGTTTCAAGAAGACTAGTAGATTTACGCACACTGGTGGACAGGATTCGGCAGGCACGAACCCGTGACCCGGAGAAAATCAAGAGGCGGTGCGCCTAGTTTCGTTTGCTGCGGCCACTGGCGCTGGTGGTCGCGCGGTCGCGTAGAACGGGGCGGGTAAAATGGTCACGCGTGCGGCGCACGCGCGGGAGGAGAGGTGAGCCACCGCCCCCTGCGCCGGATTGAGGGCGCTCGTTAGCACTCGGCGACGGCCGCCAATTCGCCCCCACCCCACCCACGCGGCGGCCAAGGCCCCCTGCGCCACGGATTCTAGGAGGTCGCGCCCCCGCCGCTGCCGCCAGATGGATTTCCTAGAAAGCTTTATTCCTTGCGGCCAATGCCACCTCCGGGTGACACCACTATATTCATTTACGAGTACATTGAAGTTGTTGTAGGTTCTTCCTGTTGATCCTAGTATTATGTCCATACATATTAAACCATACTATCTACGTATCTACTATATAGTAATTTATGTACTTTATTATCTCTTCTTTTAATGAATGACTGACATTTTACATATCTTTAGAGACATCTCTAAATTTATGTACTTGTTAAATCAACTCAAGTCGCCATGAACATTATCTTGTTCGTTGGTAATTGACATATTCTGAGCAATGAAATATTTAAAAAGTATGTATTCTCTTTTTCCACTTGGACTTTTTTTATACACTAGGAAATTTTAAAAAAATGAAGAATTTAAGCAGGTTAAAGTGAAACTAAAAGCGAGTGAATTTAAAAGGTTGCATTGTGTTATTGTGGTGTTGTAAACAAGGAAAAAGCTTGGAATGGAAATGTAACAGTTACACGAAGAAGTAGCATTTGTGCAGCTGCTAATTCTCAATGCAATAATAAAATGGGGGCACAGAATCTTAATTACAGAGGACTCCAGTGTCCTAATTGGGCTTAACGGAGCCGTCCGTATATTACGTAACGGAAAATTTGGAGTATCTTGAATATCCCGTCTCCCCCAGTAACGCACCAGTAACGCGCGTTCGAACTCCAGCTAAATAATTACGTAACGCTAGCGACAGCACTCATCCACCCAGAGAAGTAAAATTAAATTACATCACGGTAAAAATAGTTTGTTTTAAGGGTGAAAATAACATCGTATTGAAAATGTACGCAACTTCGAAAGTTTTTGACAAACCTTGCTACGAAAAAAGGGCAGCTTCCAAATGTGTGCTTATTGAAATCCTTGAAAGTATTCGAGGTTGCGGCATAAGAATCATAGCTCGTCTTTGGTGAGAGACCGAAAACAGAATTTTAAGAGGAGGATTTTAAGAAAACTTATTATTTTCGCGATGTGCCAGATGCTACATGTATGGCAGGTTGCGTGTGCGCTCGCCCTTTTTCAGTATCATAATCAGCGAAATTCTAAATTAGTCCTCTTAAACATGTGTAATCACCCCCAGGAGCTAATTTCCTATCCATCAGTAAGACACTTTGGAGATTTCGGGACGATGGTACATCGCCATCTTTCCTTTATGTATTAAATAAAGAGGGATTTGAGAGACAGAGAGATTAAGGGTATTACAAATATACTTGGGTTTTTATTTCTTGGCGCGTGGGGACTTGTCTTCACGATGGAATACCTCACGGTATTTCGCGTCGTTCTCGGTCTTGCCGCTAGCAGTCACATGATCGCGACTGTATCGAGCAGCACACCTAGCGGCACGACCGAGAACGACGCGAATTACCGTGAGACATTTCCTCGTGAAGAGAAGCCCCCACGCGCCAAGAAACAAAACCAAGTACAGTGTTGATCTGACCGGAGTAACGCATGTAGAGTAGACACGTACCGCACCCCAGTCTCTCTGGCAGAGTCGCATCCGCGCTGCTTCCGCCTGCAGTTGGCCGCCGCCCAACGCCCTCTGCCGCCGAGCGCCAGATAAAGCGCGGGAGCGCGCGCGCGAAACATTGCGCGCATTGAGGCGAGCGGCCGCTCCCCTCCCCTCCCCTCCCCCCTCGCGACTCCCGCTCGCCGCCACGACGCCTCAGCACAGCGCCTCGGTCGTTGATTGGTCGTGATTCCGGGCGCGTCAACTACAGAGCTCATTAGTCCCGTCAGTGTAGTGCGTGCTCTTTCATAGGTTGATGGCAGTGATCTTTCCCCGCTGGATGGCGAGATCCGGCACCGACCTACCGTCGGCTAGCAGGGTTTTCTCTCTACCAGGTACCTCGCACCAGAGGGGCACAGCCCCAGCCGAGGCAAGCTCTCAGCTCCAGACCGGTCTCCCGGCATGTGTGGTAGTGTAGTGCATGTTAGTGTGTGTGTAAGGGGTGAGGACAGGACAAGGAAGAGGAAGGAAAGATCTCGCGCGGGCCGTGGCCCGTTTGGTAGGGTACTGCTCCGGCATTCGCCTGGTGTTGATCGGAGAAACCACGGAAAACCACCGATCAGAGCAGCCGTCCGCTAGAATTCTCCTTTAGACAGCGACTGAATTCGACCTAGCTATGTGGCTAGTGCCGAAAATCCTCCCGCCGTCGGAACTCGAACCTAGGACCTCCCGGTCAGAGGGACTGCAGTGACATCAGTTCTGCGGTCACGGGTAAAAGTTCTTTAGTAAAAAATCTTAGTAGTTAGACTTAGTAACTTTTATCCCACGTCCACAGAGTTGATGCTCTGGGCCAACTCTCCCGGTATACTTCGGCTGCAGGCTTCCACGCATACACGTACGAGTAAGTGAGGACATTTTGCTTCATTGTTCGGAATACACATCTGAGGTTTCGTAGTAGAGTGGCTTCGGTATTACAACGGTTAGCGTATCGGGCTGTTATGTTTGCCGGATCAAACACGATCGAAGCCTTGGATTTTTAAGGGCAACAAATCCTTCCTACGCCTTCTTTCGGAAGGGAAAGTAAACCCGACTGTGATATGTTGTAGATTTACTGCGTGTAAAAAAAGATTCTCAAGCCTAAAAGAAGGAAAAAATTAAAATCTCCTGTTTTGTCGAGGAGTAAATACTGTTCTTTGTCGACCCGTTGCCGAGATCGCTAAGACAATAGTTCAGTAGTAATCTCGGACCGGAGGGTCGCGGGTTCGAGTCCCGCCTCGGTCATGGATGTGTTTGTGTTGTACTTACGTGTTCCCGTACAGTATAAAAGTCACAGTGGTCGCTAAATGAACAAGATGTTGAAAAGCGATCATAAAAATAAAATATAATACTTTCTTTCTCCGCTAGATGGCGAAAGGAGCGTAGCAAAATGTGCATGGTCAGGCGGAAGAACGGGCCTAATGACGTGGGTCTCTCCACGTGAAATAAGTCATCGCTGAATTGAATTTGAACTCCTGACTGTGTCGCAAAGAAAAATACCCTCTTTCTCCGCTAGTTGGTGAAAGGAGCGTAGCGAAATTGCATGGTCAGGTGGAAGAGCAGGCCTCATGGCCTCGAGTCTCGCCACGTGAAATAAGGCATCACTGAACTGAATTGAATATGTTAGCGTCCAGATGGTAGTGCAGTTTCAATACAAATTAAGAAGCTGGTTCGGGCGCTTACAATGTCTGGATGAGATATCTGTATGTCGTCTGGTATTATCGTTTCTGAAATTTCCTTCAATCATTTCAGTTCGGATGCCCGAGCGGTACCTTACACAAAGAGAAACGGATGTGTGCGATCCTTTTCTGGCTCTACTCTCGCCTTTAGGCCCAGGTGACGGGCTAATTTCCTTTTTTGCTTATGGACCAAACAGAAATCCGGTGGCACTGCAAAAAAACGAATGCCAGGCTAACGCTCGATTTGGGATGTACTCTCACGGGCAGACGAATTGGGATCATTTCCAGTGCCACTCTCAAGTCCATAATAACACTTTTCAGAGCTGACTCTTCCAACTCTGGCAAGAATCGCTCTATACTATGTCTCCGCCATCGTTACGTTTGAAGGGGAATTGTATGCCCATTACTCGTGGGATTTCATTAGTGCAACAAATATTTTAGTGAATCGCCCTCATAAAAATTGACAAAAGAAACAACTGAGTTTTGAGTATATGTGGAATATTTAGAACGAAAGAATGAAACATTGTTTTATCATAGTGAATGAATGTAATAAAGGGTTGATCAGTTCATGTGCTTTGGCTTAATAGTTAGTTTTCTTCAAGGTACATAAGCATTTGTTGTGAGAACGGGAATCTTTACATTCCATACGGATTTTTCTTCACATCATACTTTTGGCTCCACTGTTGTGGGTTCAGAACACCAGACTCTCTGCGACGAGAAACCAAATAAAATTCATAAATATATACATTTTTAGCAGTA
The DNA here is from genome assembly GCA_031308135.1 of Acheta domesticus. Taxonomy (NCBI): domain Eukaryota; kingdom Metazoa; phylum Arthropoda; class Insecta; order Orthoptera; family Gryllidae; genus Acheta; species Acheta domesticus. The sequence goes on from JAHLJT010004567.1 coordinate 210,025,601, forward strand.
TTATTTTAAAACAAATTAATCTAATATTATTTTCATCAATACAATTATTCGTCAAACTGTTTTATTTACATCTTTCTAAAATACCATGTATAGAGTGATAGTATATGTTTAAATACTTTGATACCTTGCTTGTTACAACTCTCTTCGTCTCCTTCGAACGGATATGTTACATCATATCCGTCATCATTCTCAGTCGTGCCGCTAAATGTTGCAAGATCGCGAACGGATCGAGCAGAGCTGGCGACCATGCGACATCTAGTGCCACCATCTAGAAAGACGCGAAATGCCGTGAGATATTCCAACGTGAAGACAGGCCCTCACGCGCTAAGAAATAAAACCCAAGTTTATTTAACATTATTTCAACAAGATATTCTCGTAGAAAATACGAAGTATACAGGTGACGGAATCCTTTCTTTAGCCGTGTATTCATTACTGACTACTGTTTACGTTGAAAGTTACCCATTCAGAAGAGGGTCATTTCTTACACTGACATTGAAGCGGCTCAGAACCGCAACGTATCTCCTCAAGATGCGCCACTGACATTTCCCTCCGCACAGTGTGCTAGGCGCAAAAAGTCCAAGTTGTAATTTTAGCGCAACTAGATAACACAACCTTCGCAGCAGCTGACTCCTATCGGGTTACGAGCTTTCTCGGTCAAAGCGTGTGCATTTCCTTGACTCTTCAGATACTCCGTGTAATTTCCTGCGCGTGGCAACAACATTGATTTGTTGGATTGATTTTCATTTCAAGAAGACATTTTTGGACTCAGTACAATATTTCATAAGAAATCACGAAGACATTTTTGGATACAATACACATTCTTGTAGTAATTTGAGCGTGATGATTTTGCGAGATAGTACGCCATAAAAGTTTGTTCTGTAAATGTTTGGAAATTCTGGTAACTGTTAAAAGTTAACAATGACTGATTATGATTTAAGTATATCCAGATATAAATTTCAGAGAAAGGTTATTTCATTTTTTAAGTGAATGCAATATTGTGAAATGCGACTGTAGAATAATATTTACCAGGTGCATCTATGTCATAAAAAGTTCTTTGATTCGAAATTTTTAAAGTTCTCAAAGTATTCTCTATTCCGCGACTGAATAATTTATTGAAACGGACTATCTTTATTTGTAACTAAATGTATATATACTGTTATTTTAAATACAGAACTATCGAGAAGATAACACATGTTTTAGACAAAATGTAGTCAAAACTGCGAAATAAATAAGAATGTTGACGGAAGTATTGAACGCCACAGGTTTCAAAGGTCTCTTTTTTGTGATTATTCATGATTTCTTCTCCGAATGTCGCTGTCAAAAAAAGTCCATCATGACCTCATAGTTCACGCAGAATATACAGCTGAAAGAGAATCCTCATATTCTTTTCGAATCACGTTCCAAACGCAATGTCAACGATCAAATGCAGATGGCTTATACTACGCATTTCCTTCGAAATTATTCACGAATGACGTTACGAATGACGATTATCATGAATGAAAATTTTCCTCTACCTACTGTGCCACAATTTAAAGGTGGAAACCTGCAAGTCTTGTACGAAATTTGTAACCACGAGCTCTTGGCAGAATCGCTTCGGTTACCAGCGCTAGAAATCTGCTTTTATATCCGATAGAAAGACAATGTTTGAATTTATCTGAAAAATATTGAATGTTTAATTGAATTTTAGGGATACGGAAGAGAAAATAGAACATACTTTTTGGGAAGAATGCACTTAAAAGAATCTCAAGCTCCTATTTATTATTTAAGCTAGAGAAGAAAACGTTGAAAGCTTTCATTTTAGTCCTTACCAAGAGACCTCATAAGAGCCATAAATGCCATTCCACATATTCAATCGTGCCGATCATGAATATTTATTTAGGGGGTCATCCATAAATTACGTAACGCTAAAGATGTGGGAGAGGGGGGTTGAGGCGGCACGCTGCGTTATGTAAGGGTAGGGGGGTATTGGTTTATTATTACGTAACATTGATATCTATTTTTTTTTTTTTCATTTTTCAACATTTGCTGAACTTATTTCTTGTTTTAGATTTGAACTAAAACATTACAATATTACGTAAGTAATTTAAAGACAAAAATAAATTAAAGTTTTAAGATGTAAATTGTCACAAATAGAGATATTCAAAACTCTTGTGAAGTTTATTCTAAAACACATGTCAACTGGTGCAGTAGACTCTCGTCTATGACTGCGTGTGCATGGTTTCTGATAAAAAAAAACATTGTCGCTTACGCGTGCTTCCTTTACTCACAATTTGCCCCTACTTCTTGCATTCACATGGGAAGGGGGTGTTGCATGCGTTACATGATAGTTTAGAGGGGGTTCAAGTTACGAGTGCGTTACGGGGGGGGTATTCAAAATACTCCAAATTTGCGTTACGTAATTTATGGACGGCCCCTTAACCCACATCGAAAACAGAACATAAATGAGCCCGAGTGAGACGCGAGATAAACAAAGAGAAGCAGCCCGCCTCGTCGGCGGCGCATTTTCTCAGGCGCCTCGCCATTCAGCGCTCGCCGCGTGCGCATTCCGTCCGTCGCGTGTTTACCGCCGGGGGCGCGGGCGCGGCGCGGCGCGGCGGCTGCAGCGGGCGGGGCCTGGGGGCCGGGTCGCGCCGCGCCGCGCCGCGCGGTGGCTCAGCCTTCCTGGAAGCGCGCGGCGCGGCGCGGTGCGGCGCGGGGCTGGGAGGCGCGGGGCGGGGCGGGGCGGGGCGGCTTCTCCTCTTGCGGGGCACGCCCCGGGCGGCGGCGCCAAGGGCGCGGGCGACAACAGGCCGTGGCGCAGCGGGGTAATGCATTGGAGACAAACGTGTTGTCGAGTAGCAATAGTTTTAATTCTCAAAATCCTTTTTATTTACACAGATGGTGAATACATAGCTCAGTTTAAATTAACTATACATACATGTTTGATGGCTTAATAGCTAACATAAATTAAAACTTAAAACTAATACAGTGGTTGAGGTTACCCATCGGGCTCCTCTAGTCGGGATATAATTCTGAGAATTTCCTGAGGAAAATGTGGAAGGGTAACTTATTTTGTATTCTGGTTTTATGTGATGGGTTTTTGCCGAGTCTGTGAACTGATAATGAAGGGATTTGGGATGTGTTTGAGAAGAAGTTGGTAGCAAGGTAGGTGATATGATGGTCTATAGTCTCTAGGTTGAATTCTTTATGTAACTGTTTATTGGTGACGAACCACAGCGTTTGAAATTATTCTGAGAAATTGATTTTGCACTATTTGCCGTTTCCTTTGGTTGGTTTTTGCCGCATTTAACCAGATTGAGCAGGTGTATAGTAGCAAAGGCCTTATTATGGCTTTGTAAATTTGCAATGCTGAATTTTACGATAAAGTGCTGGATATTTTTGATCGCGTAGCGATCATCAGAGCCTCGCTTTCGGAGAACTTCGTTTTCCTCCCAGACGTTGCAAGATCAGATCTGGAGATGAACGCTGCGCAATTGAAAAGGTCTGAAGAATTAAAAATATTGATTCTATCCAGAATCTTTTTTCTCAAATTATTACAAGACATTGACTACACTTGATACAATTTTAGTTATGATTAATAATTCTTGAGGGACCCACACTCGCTGTAGATTACAGAGAGATTGCCTGTTTTGTCCGATGTTGCGCTTTCCGTCTTTAGTCGTATCTCTAATGGGCCCAAATATGCCGGTTTGCCATCCGCTAAGTGACAGTCCCCCCACTGTGGCCCATTCTCTGTAGAGAGCTTTTCCACTTGCACTATATCTAATGCGGCACAAATTCACTTTTGAGCTTGTGCTCATGCCTGAACTCTAACGTTACCGTAGCTCTACATTGGAAAAAATACTCCAGCTTACTTATGAAGTGTAAACAAGTTACGAGTATCGTGTTAGTATCGTTATTTTTTCTTGACCTAGTTTTTGAATAATGATGGAATTACTGTGCACGTTAAAAAAATATTGGTTCAAAATCAGAGTCTATATTCTGGAGAAAAATTGCTCTAATGCTACATAAAAAAATCAAAAAGTCATTGGGGTTGTAGCTTGTTGGCACAAACTTCTGCATATAGTACATACACACCGCAAATACGAATTTTGGTCATTTCGGTATTAGAGTGAGAAAATTAAAGCACGTCTAAAGATTAGCCACAGACAGCCGGTGCGAGGAAGAGGCGGAGAACGTGCGAACATTCAGCAAATTCGTAAATCATTGTTTTAAATGTGAAAATAGCTTCTGCTGGAACTTAACTTCACACGTTTCTGATAACCCGTATAACGGAGTACGAGCGTCCTGTAACAAAAGATTGTCCAAAAATGCCTCATTGTATTGATTACGGCATAAAAAACACGACTCGTGTCGGGGCGTGAAAACTGTGTTTATTATTAATCGAGTATTTTTACAGTTCTAACAACCGTTTCTCGCACTCTACACGCCAATTTTTTTTTATTCCGCCAGGCATCTTCCTCTATTCTTCTGATCTTCATTGTCCAATCGATGACTGACTTCCAAGATTTCCATGGCCTTCCTCGTTTTCTTCTTTCGAAAGGAATCCACTCAAAGACAATTTTTGGTATTCTGTCAGCATGCATTCTCATTAGATGGCCATACCATTGTTGTTTGGATTCCACATTTTTGATCACGTGTCTTCCTATCTGTCTAATCTCTGTGTTATGTGTCTAATCTCCGTGTTATCTGTCTAATCTCTGTATTTGGTGTTCTATCAAACAGCGTATACTGACAACATCGTCTCCAAAAATTTATTTCCATAAAAAGTGTTGTAAGAGCCTAATACCCGTTGTTTTCCAGACATACATTGGAAGCGTAAAGAGTTTTGCGGGTTGCATGTCCTTTCCCTTCATCTACAAACTGATCTTATTGGTCTTAAATTTCATTCATTCAGAAAGGAAATAATTCCATAACCAGCAGTAGAACACTAATGAGATTTTGAGGCGATGTTTGCATATAAATCCGTCATTTATTTATTGTATTTCTGTTCGTCCTTTCACACCCTATCATCACCATATCATGTCATCTCCACAGTTACCATAACGTTGAACCCAATAGTGGTCGCCAATGACCTAGATGTTGATGCGACCTTTAATAAAAAAAGGAGAAAAAAAGGGTCAAGCATTGGAATCCAAGCGAAGCCATCAGTGTCTAGTTGGAAAACCGCAATTCCCGGCGGCCAGCGCCCGCACCGCCGTCATTGCAGAAGCAGCCGCCTCCTCCTCCCCCTCCTCCTCCTCCTCCTTCGCGCGAAGGCGCTGACGCGCACCCGAAGGCGGAGGGGTGGGGCGGGGGGCGGGGCGGCTGGGTTTCGCGCGGCGCGCTTCTTGCATTTCGCTGCGTGCGCGCGGAAGCCGCCCCGGCGGGAGCGCGAGGTGCACGTGCAAACGAACGCCGCGCTACAACGCCATTGCACAGCCAGGAGACCAACAACATTCACCAGCCTATATAGTTTCCAGGGAGCCATCGTTGAGTTTTCTTAAATAATAAACATGTTTGTTATTATATTCTGTATATTATTTATGTACTATACAATATTATAGTTTAAATAATTACATAATTCGAACATAAATGAATATTTAAATCAATTTTGCCAAATAAAAGAAGGTAACTAATGAAAACTCTTGGCATTTTGTGAGGGGACCATGACCCCATGGCCCTTCCCCCTGGATCCGCCAGTGCGCCCAACGAAATGTGGCGATTTTTCGGCAGAATTCACTTCGTCGGGCGCGGATATCGAAAAAAGTCGATAAGCTATGTTCCTATAAGTAATTTACTAAATTTCTTTCTCTAACACGTTGTGTAACCAGAGTTCATGATCGTTGGCTCATGGTACCGAAACACTGATTTTCGCCACAACGATTGTTTACTCCGTTCTAATGATTTCCTCCAGAATTGACATTCCGCGATCGATCTGGCCCGAATGGAGGATCTGGGAAATTGAAACCGATATTTTAATTTCCAGGAGTACCTTACACGAAACTACCAGTATTTTGAAAACCTTCTCAAAAATGCTCCACATTTCTCGGATAGAATATTTAATCCTTACAAATGGTGCAGTTCTAATTTTCTTTGAACGTAATGAATTTTCGAAAATTGCAAAGAAACATTTTTACTTTCCCGTATACGTACGTATACACGGAGTGATATACGAAGTATAGGGAAAGTTATGTAATGCTGCGCGAAAAAATGGCCAATTTTCGGCGGAAAAAAATTAATTGCCGCGCCGTGAAAACGAATAAGTGGATAAAACCAGTTGCTAAATTAAGAAAAAAATCCCCTAACACGTGGTGTAGCCAGAAACCCTGTTTTCTAGGTCCTTGATACCGAAAACCCAACTGAAAGGAAAATGTCCGTCTGTCCGTCCGTCTGTCCGTCTGTCCGTCTGTCCGTCTGTGAACACTGCTAGCGCCTAAACCATACGTACGATTTTTTCCAAAATGGATATTCCCCTGTCAATCTGCTTCTAGTCGAAGCTTTGAGATTTTGAAAAAAGATTCTTCAAAATTTGGAGGTACTTTATATGAAGCCCCTCGGGGATTTTCAAAATTTTCTCAAAACGGTTCCAATTTTTTTCTTTAAATTTCTTGAATGAATAGAGTAAAATACACTTATTAACATGGCATAGGTCCGATTTTCACGATAACTCCGAATTTTCGAAAATTGTGAAAGTTTGAATTGTTTTCGGCGTCTTTCTCCAGCTACAAAATTGAAGATAGAGATTTTTTCTTCAAATAAAATTTGTTCTACATATTGAGTTCTTTAATAAAGGTCATGTAAATGTTTTTCAAAATTTGGTAGTTTTCGTGCAATATTGCGTGCAACATGTGCAATTTTAAAAATTTACAAAAGCAAGATTTTCTCAAAAACGGCTCCAAATTTTTTCTTTAAACTTTTGGTAGGGATAGTGGTAAATGTACTCTCTCAATGACATAAAAGCCATATTGGTCTATCGGTTGTTTTTTTCAAAAATTACAAAAATGTAATTTTTTTTACTTGTCTCTCACGTCTTTAATATTTACATTATCGACGATTTTTTCACATTATTATATTTACGAGTATATATGCTTTAAATAATGTCAAGTAAACTTTCTCGAAAACACAACCGTTTTCTGTGAAAAGTAGCTCAAATTTCGGCATTTTCAGAAATGCTCAAACGCCATTTTCTCATATATGGCTGCAATTTTTTCTTGAAACTTTTGTAACGGATAGTGATAATTACACTCTTTAGTATAGCGTAAAGTTTATTTTGTGTTATTTTTTTGTTTTTTCAAAAATTACATAATTGTAATTTTTTTGAAAGATCTCTGACATCTTTAACACTAGAATGACGACGGCCTTTTCTACATACCTAGAACGATGGGAGCGGTCATATTGACCGCAATTATCTTTTCGTTTATTAATGAGACTAAAGACACAATGTTTATGTTTTTGTAGTTTTATTATGTTAAATTACCAATTGCAAAATAATGATCACCAATAATACGACAATGCAACAACAATAGGGCCTATTACAATAATACTACTTCTACTACGGTCCGATTAAAATAAGTTGGTGATTGGCAATTGTGCTTATGAAGCTGTAGCTTCGTACAATATGAGTGTATGATTTGGTTACTTCAATAAGTATTTATTTCAAATGTTTATTTTCGTGTCCTAGGAGCACTAACAGCTGTCTTGTCTGGACTGAGGACCACAGCCGCCTCTAATAGCACTGAAGATGGCCGCAATGCGGACGAAAAAGCTTTATGCCAAAATAAACAGTTACGATGGAGAGCCAACATCTAATATTGATTTCAACGTGAACATGGTCTAAGGTTCGATGGTTTCATTCAGGCTTCAGGGTTCGGTTTGAGGTATTACGTTGCTAGCCGAGAACAAAGGAAATAGAAAACTAATACCGGAAAGTCTGTGCCATTCTACAGCACCACTGCTTAGTCTTGCTGCAATATCCAAATTGCATTACATACTCATCGCCTTAGGAAGGGGAAAGTAAGTAAAGAATCTCACTTCCTTTCAATTAATAATTATTTCTATTACAGATTCAATAAGATGGGCGGTTATTTATGACACTATTTTTTACTGATATTAGGAATAGAATATTTCTATCGTTGCTCTTCTATGCTCATTGATTCTCTCCACGTTGTCGTATTATAACACTGCTGATTTTACTTTCAAGTTCTATCATGGGTTCTGACATACAACATTACTCGTCTTACTTGCTATATGGGTATGTGTAATTCTATACAGAATCACGAGCAATGGAAGTTCTGTGGAAGGAAAACTTACTATTGAACTGACGGCAACTACAGTAAATTATATCTTTTAAAAACAATCAAATTTAACATTTATTGCTACACTTTTACACAATGTTTGAAATCTCATGAATGAAATAATTGAACTTTTGTTCGAATGACATGAATGAACCTACCATTTTTTTTTAAAAAAATATTGTTCGTGAGCTTAATATCCACTTCTTGGATGTCTTTTTAGTTCACTATCAGATAATTTTTGTAATTTAGTGGATTATCTTAATTACATCGCGACCCGCCTGGCCCTCTAGTTTTCCTCCCGCCTGGCTCCCTAGGTTTCTGATGAAACTTCTGCAGGCGATAATCTATTTCAAATAAGTTACTAAGATTTTTCTTCTCAGCAACGAAGCTATCCTAACATAAACCCTTCGTAAACTACACAATCAATTTTACTTTAACACAAGAAACAAAAATCACAATTATAATTTACTATTAATTATACTTTCGAACTTTGATTCTACACCTTGCTGATCAATAAAAACTAGCAATCAAATATTCAACTTGCTATCTTTTTCCAGTAACCCAGATTATACTGAAGACTAACATTCTAACATACAAATTATTAGGAGTTTTCGGCTCCGACGCTATCATGTACTATTAACTTTGTGCCTAAGCACGACTTCCAAAGCCTACTTCACATTTATAGCACCTCATGACCATCGGGCCGTGTAACAACATGCCGCTCTGACAGTAAGCATGGAATCTTTATATTTATTGATTCGTTGCCCTAACAACGTCTATTCTTTGGAATTCACAACGTTCTGTATGCGTTTCCATTTCCACATAACTGCACACTTGATGCAAAATGCCGTGGTGTCTTTTGGTGCATCATAGTACTTTTACAATTAACATTGTTTTGTACACATTGAAAAATTCTGGAAATTAGTGAATCAAAGAGTTGCTACAATTTTTACGTCATTTGTCATTTTGAGGGTTTTATAACAACCGAGCATAAAAAATAACCTTCCAAAATCTTTATAGTTACGTAAAAAAGTTACCGAAACGTTACATACCTACTGTGGATGACGAAAACCACTTTTCCAAATCAGACACCCGCCCAGTAACAAATGATAAATGTTTGCCTTGTAACGACACGAGAAACTCATTTCCTAACCCCCCCTCCACACCAGATCACTCTTCTTCGCCACTTTTTTTTTTTTTTTTTTAGCGAATCATCAGGGCCATCCGACTTGACCCGAATATTCCCCGAGCGGTCGCAAAGAAAACAGAAGAAGGCATCGGTCCGTGACGAGGGTGCGCGCCAAAGGGAATCCCCGCGGCGAGAGACGGAGAGGGCGAGGGAGGGAGCGAGAGGGGAAGAGGCTTCCCCCGGAGGGCGGCCCCGCTCTCGCGCCCGCCGCCGCCGCCGCCGCGCCCGACGAATAACCCGATAACAAAAGTGGGGACAAATCACGCGACGGAAGGCGGCGGCCGGCGCTCGCGACGGCGGCTTCCGTCAGCTCCGTGACAAATGCGCGCCCCCCGCCCCCGCCGCCACGCCAGCGCGCCGCCCCGCCCCGCCGATTTGTCTCCGCCCCCGCCGCCGGCGAGGCCGCGAGCCACCCGCCGCTTCTTGCGAGCCCGCGACCTCTTTCGCCGACGCCCGCCTCACGGGAGGCACTTGTTTCCGAATTCGCCGCGGGCGTCGAAAGACGTGCGGCCACGATTTATTGCCGTGGGTTTGGAAATTTTGGGGCGAAGTTTTCAAGAACATTTCACCCAAATACAAAAGTCATGGAAGCCCGCAGCCCGCCACCCTCTGACGCCGTGGTTTGGGAAACTGATTTCTTGGTTTGAGGCATGCGTCGATGGAATTGCGTTTGGGCTCTGGGAGATATTTATTTTTCAAATTCTGCCAAGGACGTGAACACACATTGGGAGGAGGGCGAGATTAATTTATTGCACTAAATGGATAGTGATTTCCAGCAAATTTTGGAACTGAAAAGGAGTTTACAAATGGGAGAAGTTTTGCCTCAAAACACATTAGCTCCCAAAAATGGAAATTGAAAGCATTGGCGCTTAGCAAGATGTGAATATGTCACCGAATTGTGTTGAACATCTAACAAAGAATTATTAAGGACAGTGTGCACTATTTCCGAAAACACTACACCCTCATTTTACATAAAGTATCTTCTTTGCAAATTCACGTTGGGCAGAAACATTGTAGGGGAGAAACTTTGTAAACTAAAATTAAGTTAAAGTTTCGTAGGCGCAAGAAGATGGACTTTTTGTTGGGAGAAGAGAATATGAAGAAAATGGACTTTTTGTTGGGAGAAGAGAATATGAAGAATATTACGATTTCCAGAAACGTTATTGCAGTAATCGGTGTTAGAAATTTTGGAATTCTCAATAGCGTTTCCAGAAAACGAAGAATAGAATTAAGACATGACGGAGACGGAAGCGTTCTACGAAGTTTGTGGAAATAATACCTCGGCCGTGACTTTGTAGGATATAAAGAATTAAATGTTAGGTCTCAGTATTCAATAAACAGTAACCAGAGTGAGTTTCGAGATTGTACTGGACGCTTTTGTAAAAGCTCTTTTCCCATTCCCTTCTTCCCTTGCTTCCAAATTCGTCCCAAACATGGAAAACGCGGAGGATACTTCATTTCAGTAATCTGGGAGATGGTTTGAGAAATGATGGAGACTGAAGTATAGTTTGCAAAGAGAAGAATAGTATCACGACAGTAAGCAGCGAAAATTTTCTGTAAGTTTTGTAAAACTATTTATTGTTGTGTTACAAAGCAACAGTTCCTCCGTGTTATACGGCGATTTTTGTAACTTTGCCTCTCAAGGCGATGGAATATATCACGGTATTTCGCGACGTTCTCAGTCGTGCAGCCAGGTGTCGCATGATCGCAATCGTGTCAAGCAGTGCTTATGCGACATCTAGCGGTACGACGGCGAAAGATGCGAAATGCCTTGTGATATTCCACCGTGGCCATAGGGACTTGAGGGCCAAGTCTCTCCAAGAGTCTGCCAAAAATGTGTCAATATGGGAATAATTTATTGCAGTTGGTTTTTCAGACAATTTGAAGTCTAAAATTAAGATAGCAGGTGGGAGAATATCACCACGGATAAAGCTCATGAGGTTTATGGTAGCAATTTTGATCGGATCTCTACCGTGGTAAGAATCTTCTTACAGAATGGTTCAGAATAAATGTTACACACTTATCAGGCATGTAGGGAGGTCAAAAATGCCAAGTTTTTTCCAAAGAATATCGTGAGTGAAATCGTGTAAACCGAAGTTATAGAGGTGTCTTTTTTGACAGCTTCTATCTACTCGCTAGATATTATACGTAGCTATCTGGAGGAGAATTGTAGGGGCCGGCTGCTCTGATCGGTAGTTTTTCGTGGTATCTCCGATCAACACCAGGTGAATGGTGGAGCAGTACACTAATAAATTGGCCGCGGACCACGCGTCATGTTTCCTTTCTTTTCCTTGTCGTATCCTCACCCCTTACCTACACACACTCACACTTACACGCTCTACACTACCATTATTAGAGACCGGAAAAATATGTAGTATGAAACATAAACATTTGTACATAAATATGTAATGAAAACAGTAAGAATCTATAATAAATATGTAAAATCAGCTATAATATGTAATATTAAATTTCACTAATTTAAAACACATGTACATAATACAAAATTATATTCATAAAAAATTCTAAATAAAATTTAAAAATAAAATAATCGTTTCAAAAATCAATTGAAGAGCACACTTTGCACCGTACAACGTTTTCCGTCAGTAAGAAAAGCTTCATCTATTGCTATTCAGGTCCTTAGTTTTGCAATCTGACTAGACGCAATATTAACATCAAATAAGAACTAGCGATATCTACGACCAGCCAACTATCATTGCAGCGTGTAGAACAAGAACTCATTGAATGTTAAACGTCAGCGATCGCCAATGTTTCTCCAAAATGAAGGTTAAAGGTCACGATCCGCGGCGTCAGTGATACTTCTCACACCAAAGTGAGACGGACTGTGAGAACGTACTCGTCTTCACTGAATAGGATATCTAGAGTTGACAGCACGCAGTAATAATATAGGAAAAAACGCTGACATTTAAAAAAATAGTTTTTTCTAAAAATATGTAATAAAATTGAAGAAAATCGATAAAATAAAAATATATTTTGTGAAACTACCAAAAATATGTAAAATATGTAATATGTGTAAAAATACGTAACGAAAAAATTGGATATTGTGTTAGGGCGGGGACGATACGCCAAGATTACAAATTTGAGATCGATAAGTAGAAAGACAAAAAATATGTAGTTACGTAAAAATACGTAGTTACGTAAAATTCCGGTTGTGTAACCATTATGCCAGGAGATATGACGGGAGCTTCTCCCGGCTGGGGTAGTGCCCCGTTGATGGGAGATACCTGATTACGGAAAACCACAATCTGTCGGGTACGTCGGCCACGTATCTCACTATCCAGCGGGGGAAGATCACTGCCACCTCCCGCGATACAACATGCACTAGACTTACGGGACTAATCACCTTGTGTGAGTTGACGGTGACCGGAATTACTTATCAAAAAATCAATCAATCTACGAGTAGTAAGATCTTTCCCTGGGACTTCATGGACTGCAAAACAAATGCTCGATGCGTTTCCTATCAATCAGAGGCGAGATGTCAAAAAATACTTTTCTCTAACTTCGTATTGAGATTACTCACATTATGTTCATTTACAGAAAGTTATCATATTCGAGCCCTCTATATGCCCTAGAAATTTGTAACATGTATTCTGAACCACTCTGCATTTTTCTTCTCAATGGATCAGAGTTCTCGGGGACTGCACGCGTTGTCTTTTGAAAATGGAGAGACACTTCCTTCCTAATTGGCCGTGAGGAGGACCCAAGAAATACGAGTAGAGGCACGTAGTTTTAATAGGAAATTGCTTGAGAAATTTTTAAGATTAGAATCAAATTAACAAAAGGGGAAGCAGTGCCGAGACATTCAACAACCCACGGATAATTCCTATGGGGTGTGAGCATTAAAAGTTCTCATAGAGACTCAGAAGAAAACATTAAAAAACAAAAACAACCGAGATGAGTTCGTTACTCATTCAACTCCGCGGTCACAAGTCCTGCACGTCAGCGCGCGTTCAAGCTTGTCCGAGTATGTCCAGGCATGGGTGTCTGGAAAACCGTCAGTGCTCAAATTAAAAAGCGTAGAGGAAAGGTTTCATTAACTTATGTTATCGCGTATTTTCGGCTTCTAGTCATATCCAAGACTATGAAAACCCGGTAGACGTTGTTCTGCCCTTTATTTCCCTCTTTCCCCTCTCATCTCCGTTTCTCACTCTCTCTCCCTCCCTCCATCACCCTATCCGTGTCCGCCTCTGTGTGTCTCTGTCTCTCCCACTCTCTATTCCTCTCATTGTACTTGCAGATTCCTCACATCTCTGAACAGGTGAGGTAATATCGGGAAGCGCCGGATCAGCGAAAGTGTAATAGAATGTTCGAGAAGAGCTCATTCTATATATAATGGCCTGTGGCCTCAAAATGTTAGTTTTTCAAGCCATAGAACGCCTCGTTGAGGAGTTATTTAACGATATAGATTCAAAACGCTGCCGAGTGTTGCAGGTTGCATTTGACGAGAATATTTAGTTTTGTTCTACAGTGCCGTGTAGTGGAGTTACAACAGAATTAACAGCACATAAACCTGGGTGAAAAAACACCTGCCAACTTTCATGGAGATCGGTCCAACGGTGTCGTAGTTTAGCTCTAATACATGTATATATAAGAGCACACGTATACCAACAGTAAGTTTTATATATATATATATATATATATATATATATATATATATATATATATATATAAGACTGAATGTCGTCGAGGCAGTAACACATTGGGAACAATAAGCGTAAATTTCAAATTTCCAGCAATGATGTCCTTGACGAATATTATTTGAAAGTGTGAAGAAATCAAATAGTTTAATGATTTAACGTCCAGCCTTCTGAAATGGTGATATTGGCGAAAAAATGAATAGTTGTGAGATCAGAACGTAACAAGAACCTGACATGAATTCAAACTTGTGACACAGAGGAAGAACCCGAAAGACAGAAATCGTAATACGTCTGCGGCTGATTTCGAAATACTAGAAAAGTAGTTGCATGCAGCGGCGGCAATGTTGCCGTCGGGTGGGTGGGAAATGGGGACTTGGAGCGGTAAAAATTCGGTAAAAAACGTTTTGAAACGGCGCACGTGAGAATATTAAAGCTTCATCCTCGTACATGACATCAGCTGCGTCGTAACCAGTGAAGCTCTGAGTGAAAATCGTCTTTGCCCTACCAGCGCCTCCGCCCTCAGTTCTTTCACTGCTTCTGACAAAGTGATGCACACGCACTACACTTGAAACTGGTTAGATCTACGGAGGAGAGGTATCGGACAGGTGGCGTGCACGTCGTGATCCGTACAGTGTCCCTGAATCTCTTTATCTTTGATAGAGCATTACTTTCTCTGGCGGTTTCGCCCTACCAACTACCCTCCTAGCCAAGGCGCGGCAAGGGGAGATTCTTATATTAAGTAATAATTGGAGTATTGAAACAAAAACGACCATGCCCCGATCTCGCAGGAAACTACATCCATGCCTACACGGGCCTCGAACCCGCTACCAGCCGAAGCACTCTCGTCACTGCACTCGTGCCTCAGCGAATTCGCCCACCGGGCCGGTGGTGATGCCTGCCTACGAGCATGTAGTCGTAGCATCAGTTACGAGGAACTGCGGATTAACTTTATCATATATTTGCATTTTTCATTCAAAATGGAAACCTTTTCATAGTTGGTGTGCTCTCCCGAGATCCTGCGTGTTTAAGGAAACCATAGACGCCTCTGAGAAGGCCGGAGACTGCATGGGCTTCTGAATTATAAAAAAGTTCCAAATAATTATAGACAGTCATAAACAAAATATATTTGTTATCTTGACGACAACATTTCGGAGACTATTTATGTCTCCATCATCAGGTCATTAATTTCATTACATCACAATCTATAAGATAAAATAAAATTACAAATAATAAATCTTCAAATATCTACAAATATTTTTTACTACGTACTTTCCTTCAATTTATTATTATTTTTTAGTTTAAAGTTTTTAAAATTAATGCAAATTTGTAGATATTTGAAGATTTATTATTTGTAATTTTATTTTATCTTATAGGTTGTGATGTAATGAAATTAATGACCTGATGATGGAGACATAAATAGTCTCCGAAACGTTGTCGTCAAGATAACAAATATATTTTGTTTATGACTGTCTATAATTATTTGGAACTTTTTTATAATTCAGAATATCAATAGAGACAGTCTATAGTTGAAATTGATTACTGCATGGGCTTCTTTCAATGTCTGCTTCCATTGGAAATTGGCGATATAGACGCCATGGAATAGTTAATTTAGTATCAATGACTTCACACTCATTTCAATGAAAATCTGAGTACAAGAATAGTAAAAGAAAAGTAAACATTGAAACGACTAAAACATGTCTTCCTCAAGCTTACAACTTAGCGTGAATTACAAAAAAAACTGACCTCTGCTCACGGCGAGCAGCAATGAAACTTGCATTCCATTGGTAGGTAGTCACGTTCCAACAAAATAAATTTCCCTCAGAGAGAGTGATAGTGTCAAACATTTTATTTAAATTTGAATATTCAAAGATTAAACATTTTGCAGATCACTGTGGTGCATCTTCCCAGGAAACGTTTTAAAACGTGAATTTTCAGAATTTATTTTAGGTGTGACTTTCAAGAACTTTGAAAATGTGAACTTTACTTCTAAATGAAAACTCGTTTAATCAGCTTATTGCCTTCAAGTAATTCACAGAGCATTGTGGGTGGCAGGTGTGCTATTTACGCTCGCTTCCGTCTCAGGCCATTTATGACGTAATATTTGTCTTGACTGTCGCCTCGTTGCGACATCGCTCTTTATTTGTAAGCAAGCGAATGCTTCACCGAGGCTGCGGGAAATAGTAAACGGCGGTGGCCTTGCGAATTACGACACCACGGCGTGTGAGGGGTTGTGCAGGCCCCTTTGGAGCTCTCATTCCGAGCACGGGATACTGGCATTTCTCCGGTTTCAAGTTTGTCCTCGAACATTGTCCCTACGCTAAGAGTAACATTTTTGTCAGATTTAAAATCCGTCAGCTTCTTACAATACATTTACATTTGTGATATATTGAAATGAAATCTCTTGTGGTTGTGCGTTACTCAAATAAATGTAATACAACTGGGTCCAAATGTCTTCTACAGAGTTTTATGATGATAGTAGTTCTGTATATGTTTTTCCACCTTTCGGTGCCTACAGAAGTTTCCTCACCTGAGAGTCACCATTTCAAGAAGCAGTCAACGTTGTGCCTATCATCTCCATTTCTAATATGTATATTTGGACTAACGTAACTCACGAGTCATCACACTTAGTCCTGTATTATTAGAAGGGAGTCAAGTCACCTCGACATCATTCACGCTCGGTCCCTTATTGGTCCTTCCGTCGCGCACCCGCTCTTTCCCCCCTTCACACAACGTACAGGGGAAGGAGAAGAAAGTAAGGAAAGGATTTTAGGTTCAAGGATGGTAGTGTGCACACCACGCCACAACCCACATATCCATGCCTTCCCGGAATTCGCAATCGCAGTCTGGATGTAATAGCACTTGGCCGCAAATTCTCCAAACGTCTGCACGTTCCAGTCCAGGTGCCCGACGTGGGATTGGAACCCATGGACTCTTTCCTCACGTTCACCTACATTTCGGTTCCCCAGGTGGGTTGGTGATAATCATTGATACATTCCGTCTATGCGATTAATATGTCTGATCAATTCGTTTAATCCACTAAATCACTGTTTAATATATCTTCAAGCCTTTTTTTTCAAATAACCGGGAAGGAATAGTATATTCTTCAATGAGCGGATAATGATGGCTATTATTCACGAGTTGATGTTTACGATAGCAGCGTCGTAATTTCTACGAATGAATAATATTCCCCATTACGCGCGAGTAGAAGACTGTACTTTCTCTATATCTTGAAATAGTCAGAATAGATTTTGAACAGAGTTTCTTTTATTTGAAACTCAAGTAAGGATTACTTACATCAAACAGTGTTGTAATATACGATACATAAGTCTGAAGTTATTTTCTGACAAAATTAACAGTTTATACTGTTGAGAAAGTTTTGTTAAAGTAAGCCAAGATAACGTTCTCCCTAAAAGAATTCACCCTATTACTCTTTCTCCGCTCCATAAATGCTGTATATGATTGTTCATAATAATTCCTTGATTTTTCTGGCAATAATTGTAGAGTTGTCGGATTCGGTATTTCTGAATTTTAGATGGAGTATAAATTTCATTGTCACTGTCGATGGCTTCAAGATTTATTTTCTGTTGAATGATCAGTGCGAACTGTAACTGGAAATAAGAGTGCAACAAAATCTAGGTTACGTGCATAAAACTGCGAAGTCCTTCTTTTGTCTACCGCGGTTCAAAAGAAGCGCGAATTACGAAGAGAATGCAATTTTGCCTGTGGATTCCGAAAATTCTAGGAATGGGATTGATCGACAGGCCGTGGATTCCGAACTGCAATCCACGGACTGAGTAATCGATCTCATTTGTCCATTAAATATACAGCAGGAATACGTATAATATGAAATAGTCGTAGAGAAATAGTTATTATTTCATTATCTGTCCGGGTCCTGGAGGCTTCCTGAGCAAAAATGTAAGAATGTGCATTATTTATTATTAATGTAGTGGAAACAGAGCACTATTTTGGGAAGAAGAGCGAAGTTAAAAGGTATTTTTCCTGCAACTCCTTCTCTTTTTTCTTCTTTATTCTTACTCTCTTCCCTCTCCTTTTTACCCTTTCTTCATTGTTTTCCCTTTATTTCTCGTTTTCTTCTTATTCTTATTAGGGTCCTATTTTTTTACTCTTTCTTCTTATAATAATGTTCTGCTTTTCGTCTTTCTTCTGTTTATTTTCCTTATCTGCTTCTTTCTTTTCGCCCTATTTCTTTTCTTGCTCATTTTCTTCCTGTCATCTTCCTTGTACTTATCTTCGGTGTCCCCACCAATGATAATGTGACACGACAATTGCAGGGGTCGCTGCAATTCGGGAAAGTGTTACGTATAAACATCAAATAGGTTGAATGAATGAATGTAAATTTTATTGGCTTTAAACATTTAGTTTACATTGCCATATAATACACATATAACATTTACATTACTATTATTATTAAATTTCACGGTTTATACTTAAAATAAAATTAAATAAAATAAAATAAAATAGGTTTGCCTCTCGAAACAACTGGCGACATCTGCTCGCGGCGCTGAGCTCTTATTAGCCGATTGTAATAATATGATTTATTATTTTGTCCATAATAACATTATCAATGTTAAAAACGATTTTACGAATTGAGCAATAGCATTTCCCACTTAATGTTCTTTCCTGAAAATATTTACAGTAGTAAATATTTCTAATTTACAAAATATTTAAGTGTTTTCGATTTTATCCAAATTCATTACCGTTGAAGAGAGGAACTGTATATTCCCAACAATTGTTTAACCAATGTAAAATTTTGAGTTGCTAATGACCTTAGCTGTCGATGCGACTATAAATAAACGAATGAAAAAACTGTATATGCCTTGTAATTAATTATTATATACTCCAAATGGTTAAACGTAAATCCAAAATTTTCTAGCTATTTATCAGGGTCACATAAGGAAAGTCTCACACAAAAAGTAATTCCTTGGAAGTTTTACCAATAACACTCGAAAATGTACAGGAGGTATGATTGTACCCGACTAGTAAATGCATTGCAAAGTATCTTCTCAGTAATTTCTACAATATCCATGGGTATATTATAACGCTTTCACTTCATTTCCGGACTTGAAATCTACTTTGTTTCATAATATCTTTTAATTGCCATAAAGTGCTCTTAAATATTTTTCCCTTGCACCCGTATTAGTCAGCAAAAATAGGTGCGTTTTGAAAATATTAAAGAACGAAGATAACAATAAAATGCGTATAATAAGTTACGCAGTTCTACAAGCGCAACTTTGATGCGGCGTAAATTTCAAAGCGGACTTCCAATATCTCCAAGACGGGCGTCACCCGACACTTATTCAAATCCTCCGCTTCGGCGCTCATATTTCTCCCCGCCCCCCCGCCCCCCGCCACCCTCCACGGACGCGCGCCGTATTTTTCGCGCCCCCCTCTCCGCCGAGCGCCCGTCGCAAATTCGGAAATTAATTGCCCCGCAAGATATAAATCTAAAGAGTGTCGTTCTTCTATTCAATTGTTCCGGGTTACAGCTGAACCCGAATAAAAACTTCTTAAACTCGCCCTTCGCCGGGGCCCCAATATCCTGCCGGGTTTTTGCCGGCGCCTCTGCCCGCCCGTCCTGCCTCGGACGCCGGGCCGCCCATCCGGCCGGGCGGGGGAGGGGAGTGGGGGGGGGGAAGGCGCCGGAGATTTGTGGGGAGGCGCGTCCCCCGACGGCTGACCCGCCCGGTCGCGACCCGCCCTCCGCTCTCCGCCCTCCGCCCCGCCCTCGGAAGCCCACCGCCAGGGGCGCACGTCGAGTCGCATACGCGATTTTCTTTTTTTTAGGTTTCCCAAGGTTTTTAAGTTTCTTAAAGTCTTCAACGTCAAGGTCATTAGCGATCACTATTGGGTTTAACGTTATGTAACTGAAGATGACATGATACGCTGATGATAGGGGGTGAAAGGACGAACACAAATACAACCATGCCCGAGGTGGGACTCGAACCCGCAATCCCTCGGTCCGAGATCGCTGCGACACTACTGCTTTAGCGGTGTCGGCCACCGGGGATCGGCGAATTTCTTCTTGTTTAGGGTTTTCGACAATTTTTGACGGGGAGTGCAAGAGAATGGATTAGTGGTTTAGAATTTGTAAGGTCGTAGATGCGTTGGCAGGGTTTTGGACAGCAGCAGTGAGTTGAGGTCCATCATTCTCTGGAAGGGATTTCTAGGGGACGTTTTTTTTAATCGATCGAATCGCAAAAGAGAGAATTTTTGTTACTAATATTACAATTCACCCCCGTAAATAATACTTTCTGGTACACGAATATTTCTATCAAGGTATCTTTCTTCATTTCTTCAAAAATATTTCTATTATTTGTTGTTGTTTTTTACATCAATAGTATTTCTACCAACTGTCCTGATTTGTGTACTGATATTTTCCGGTGGTTAGATCATCATCAAATTTACCGAAAACTGTTCGAGAGAATTAAGATAAACCACGTAGCGGACCTGATCGGAGACTACCAAACCGCGAAAACCTATCAGTTATTACATACCACCACATAATCACCACTGGTGGAACAAGTTATATTAACTACGTTTCGTTGTATATGGCCAAGATTTAGCGAACATTTTAAATGTTTCAAAGCTTCGTTTCACCTTTCTCAACAAAGCTGGAGATTGCTGCATACGGCATGAAGTATTGCTGAGGAATCTGAAAATGTGTTTATATTTTCTTATTGGGGATGGGAATTTCTTTCACTCGAAAATCGAGAGACCAACAGTCTAAATTTGAGGAGACACATCCTCGGCGACGGCAGAAATAGTGCTGCGCTCCTTGTCCGCCAACTTGTCTTTAGTTTGGAATCAAATGTCAAGCTATTTTTTCCACGATGGTGTTGCAGGTAAAAGGAACAATTTTGCCCTACTGGTTTCATATCACGTGCTCGGAAGTTCTTCGTGGTGATGATCAGAACAAGGTTTTGTCTGACTTGAAGCAGTTTCAAAGAGTTCTGACTGCTGAGATCTCCCAACTAGATTATGGCGTCGTTCGACCAAACTACTTGCAAGGTGTTGAACATCTTCTAACTTTAGGAATGCTGTTGAGATGTTACTGACATTATTTCATTCTTATATCTTCTTCTGTCTGAAATTGACCTTTCGAATGAAGCCTCAACTTCGGTCTAGCATATCCATACATACACCGTATGGCATACAAACATTTACGGCTAATCATTTTCCTGCATTGAGATGTCTTCTTTCCTCGTGAAATTGAATGTCTATCAAACATTTTATACATATTTTTAATTTTTAAAATTCGAAATGGTATAACTATTTTCATAAATATTTAATTATTTTTTTTGAGCACGTCGACTGCTATGGCCTGTCAATGTAATGAATGTTGGCGGTTGAATTCAGCTGCTGTCTGAAGGAGACCTCGAGCTGCCCGCTACTTTTCCGTAGTTTCTCCGATCATCTTCATGCAAATGCCGGAGCAGTACTCTATCAAACAACCTGGGACCGGTCACTTTCTCTTTGTTGTCCTATTCTTTCCTCTTAAACCCACACCCATACGTACATGCACTACATTGCCTGATGTTTCAGGAGACCAGTGGAGGACTTAGAGCGTGTCCCGGCAGGGACGGGGCCGCGCTGATGAGAGATTCCTGTTCGGGGAAAATCCCGGTAGCCGACTTGTAGGTCAGCGCCGGAGATCGCCGTACAGCGGGGGAGGTCACTGCCACCTCCCCAGGAAAATTATTAACCAAACTTACGGGACAAATGACCATAGCCGTTGACGAGCTCCGGTCCATGAAACAATGACTTGAAACGGTGTGATGCGACTGCGCCTAATTTCGTGTGAGCGCAGCAGCCCGCGCGAGGGGGGCGCGGCGCGTGTATCTCAGCGGGCGGCGATCGAAACGCCCCGCGGAGGCGTGCGCGAGGGTGGCGCGGCGCGGCGGCCAATGCGGGCGGCGGGCGGCGGGGCGCGCGAGGCCATTGGCGGCGGCTGCGGCGGCGCGGCCCGGGGTCAGCGGCTCGCGCCCGGGCGCACCCCTCTGCCCTCGCACGCCCTCGCACCCGCCCTCGCACCCGCCCTCGCCCGCCCTCGCCCGCCCTCGCCCGCCCTCTCACCCACCCTCTTACCCGCCCTCGCACCCGCCCTCGCCCGCCCTCGCCCGCCCTCGCACGCCCTCGCCCGCCCTCTCACCCACCCTCTTACCCGCCCTCGCCCGGTCTCTCGCCTGCCCTCTCGCCCGCTCTCTCGCCCGCCCTCACCTGCCCTTGCCCGCCCTCGCACCCGCCCTCTCGCCCGCCCTCGCCCGCCCTCGCACCCGTCCTCGCCCGACCTCTCGCCCGCCCTCTCGCCGTAGGTCCCAGGGCCTCTCGCAACTTCTCTTCCTGACGTTGGCCCAGTTCACTTCTAGCTGTGTTTGTCTTCGAGTAAAATTTATAAGAACACTGAAGGAAGGAGATGAAGTTGACGTTTACTGTATGTGACGTACGGGGGAGAAGTACTATCTTCGCGCCTTTTCTTGAGCTTCAGAATTTTCTTTTTCTTTCTGGAGCTTCCCAACATTTTAAGTATAGGTAATTGAATGAGAAAAAAGATTTAAAAAAAAGAGAAGTTAACAACAGTTGAAATCTAGCCATTTCCGCTCCCGAGTTATAGAAAACTCGTCGGATAATGGCCCTCGCCCGTACCGTTGATTCAGCCTTAATAAGTAATTCGCAAGTGAGTTGCCCAACGGAGTGCGAGTGAGGGGCGACGGCCGCAACCGCGGCTCGTCCCCCAGCGCCACTCGCCCCCACTCCAGCGTTCACGAAGACAGCAATTCAAGACTTTTCAGCACTCTCATTTTCTTCGTCGTTCTGGACCCAAAATGTGTCCAAAAAATTTTTCGATTGGTTCTTGAGTAATATTTCTGCATACTTGACTTTTGAGAGAGTTGGTGGGAGAGAGTGTAAGTTGCTACATTAATCGACGTCACACATGCTCTTAGCCCCTGACTGGTCTCCCGACATGTGTGGTAGTGTAGTGCATGTGTGTGTTTAAATAAGGGTTAGGATAGGAGAAGAAAGAGGAGGAAAGATCGCGCGCGGCCCGTGGCCCGTTTGGTAGGGTCCTGTTCCGGCATTCGCCTTCTGTTGGGGAAACCACGGAAAACTGCGGATCAGAGCTGCCAGCCGCTAGAATTCTCCTCCAGACAGCGACTGAATTCGACCTAGCTGACAAGCTAGTGTCGAAAATCGTGCGGCCGCCAGGAATGGAGGCGTAGGACCTCTCGGGCAGAGGCACCGCGGTGGCATCAGCTGAGCCCTCTTTGCCAGGGGGACGTTCGCCGTTGACCTCCCCCGCACAGCGGCAGCGAGAACGTTCGCGAGAGTTGGGTATTTCCATGCAAGTATCTTTATGGTGACATAACATTTATTAGGC
Organism: Acheta domesticus; assembly: GCA_031308135.1. Taxonomy (NCBI): domain Eukaryota; kingdom Metazoa; phylum Arthropoda; class Insecta; order Orthoptera; family Gryllidae; genus Acheta; species Acheta domesticus. Next base: position 210,049,118 of record JAHLJT010004567.1, read on the forward strand.
GTATTATTAGGAACTGAATTTCATAAAGCCTAAAAGGAGTCCAAAGAACATTGTTTACAAAACGCTGCATTGACTTTGGAAAATATCCTCTCCTGCTCTTTGAATAAATTGATGCACTTCCCAAGATGTTAAAATGTTTAATTTTACAACAGTTTGATCTCCATAAACGTTTTGTACTGAAAACATCATTTTCTTCTTTTTTCTTAGACTGATACCAAAAATGATTTGCTCTGTGGTCACGTTTTTCCTGTCTGTCAGCCAACGAAACCGCTAGAGTCGACAGGGAGAAGGTCAAGCTCTGAAAATCCGAAAAGGAAGATGGTTGTGTAAACGAAGTGGATGGTGAGTGACATAATTATGATATATTACTGAATAAAATGCAGACATTTACCACTGTCATATCGGAACAGGTATGTGAAATGTACTTGTTCAATAGATAATATTTAGATAATCCCGTTAGGAAGGTGTACATTTTTTAAAAGTGTTTAATATAGCTGTACGGTTATTTTGTCGTTTATGTCGCAGGATTGCCCTTCATTAATTGCTTTACATTATAGTTCAGAGTTGTGCAGTGAGTTGAGGGGAGGTGAATTGGAGTGAGGCTGGCGCTGTGAAATTGTACATTATTTTGTAAAGTATTTTATTGTTGTTCAAAGTAAGCTCAATGAATGTAAAGTTTAAATATTCTGCCATCAGATTCCCATACTTTATTGAAAAATTAGTAATCTAATCTAAATTATCACTCTTCGTTGTGGTCCATCTTCAATCTCAGCTGTATGCAAACGACCACCTCATTTATTTTTTAAACGGGGGCGCTCGAATGAGACGAAGACGTGATCATTTGTTTGTTTTTTTCGCAAGTAGTTTTAATTAATGACATAAGAAATACGCCTGCCAGCGTCTACAGCTCACAACATTATGCGGCCTTCGAGGCAATTGCGTTTGCGCAAACACACTTTGAAAATAACCGCAGTGCATCGTTTCCTCAAACAGTCTATGCCTCGATCAGAAGGGGTGGGCGGAAGAGATCATATTTTATTAACGAATATATAGTGAGTGATACATGAAATAATTTTGCGGGCAGCGTCGTAATCGGGAACCGTTCTGTAATCTGCTTCAGGGTTTTGCGCGAGCAGTTGCAATTGTTCATGTCACTCAATTGTTTTTCTGAAGCAGTCGATGACCGGAGAGTTACGCAAACGGTTACACAATTCCCGTTCTCGTCCACTTACTTTCTCTATGTACTCGTTCTTCAATTTTCATCTGCATGGAAGAGCGCAGTCGACCCGTTATTGAACCCTTTTTTAAAATATGTTTATTTCTTTCCTGTTCAGCAGATCATACTTTTCAGGGCTTTAGACTGGTACATCGTATTAACATTTTTGATTTTAATCGTAATGTTTGCTATTTTTATTTTAGATAACTGTAACCTTTGGCTGATGGTAATTATACATGTAGTTTAATTATTTTGCATATTATTTTGACGGAGTTTTGTCTTAAATGGCTTTGAATATATTCTTCTTTGATTATTTTTGTTCATAGAATGAGTATAAATGTCTATGGTGATCGAAAATCTTCTTTAGGGAAACGGGAATGAATTCTGACTGTTGAATTTGTGGATTTGCCAAAGTTGAAAATAGTTTGGAACTGTAGTTTGGAGTAAAATGATTAATTTATTTTTGATAGAAATTCAGTGATTAGAGCAACTGATAATTCATGATATATTTGATTTTTGCTAATGAACCATGGTGCTTAATGATTTTTTGTAAACATTTGTTTTGAACCGTTTGTAATCATTTGATGTGACTCGGTGCGGAGTTGTGCCATACAGAGCAGACATCTGATAGTGTAGGAAGAATTATTTATTTAAATAATAATAGACTATTTTTGTTACTGAGTTGTGATTTATAGTGGTTTAGTGTAGTAGTTAGAGTGTTAGTAGTTAGTAGTTTAGTGTAGTAGTTAGTTAGTAGTAGTATAGTAGTTAGAGTGTTAAGTTTAGTCATTTTAGGGTAACCTTTGACTGGCTGAGTAAATCGGGTTTCCATGTGAGTCTTTTATCTAATACTACTCCCAGATATTTATTGGTGTTCCGGAAGGGAGCCATGAGACAGTGGTATTTTCTATTTTTAATTCTGGAGGTGTAGGCGGTCTGCGAAGAGTAAAAATTTTACATTGAGACTTTTGTGAGCTGATTTTTATTTTCCAGGCGTTTGTCCAATTGGTGAATATTTCCTTATCGGCTTGTAGGTAGGTAATCATAAGCTATGTTAATGTCTTCGTTAGCTACGAAAAGGGCCGTGTCGTCCGCTTAGAAAGCGATCACTGAGTCTATCGGAGAAGGGAAATTTGCTTAAATATAGTGAACAGTAAAGGGAATAAACAGGAACCTTCAGGTACCCTGCTTTTATTGAATGTGATGAATACACCTCCTGATGTGGTTACGTGACAACAATCGTCGCCAGTGCTACGCTTCGGGAGCGTCCAGGGCTCAATTTTCGACACCAGCCACATAGCTAAGTTGAATTCTATCGCTTTGGAGGAGAATTGTAGCGGTCGGTTGCTCTGATCTGAAGTTTTTCTTCAAATTCCAAGTGAATGTCGGAATAGTACCATAACAAACTCGTGCGATCTGGCCTTCATCACCCGTGATTCCTTCTCTACCCATACATACAGAGACACATACACGCGCATTTATTTCACTACCACTCGTGTGAGGAGGGCCTAGAGCTTGCCGAGGGGTGGGGGCCTGCTGGAGGAGGGAAGTCTCCGCAAGATGGCGTGTGGGTTGGCGGGGAGGAACTCCAACCAACCACTTCTGGTGGCACTGGTACTTCTCCCCCTTACGTCACATCCATTTTTTTACTGATCTTTAGCTAAATAAATCAAATGAAGTACCCTACATTCATACAACTTTTGAGACGCCAAAACCATTCATTCACAGGCCCAATCATTGAGTGTTCCTTTTCAACATATCATGTGTGGCGAGCACATGGCGGGGCGAGGGGGGCGGGAAATGGGGTGCGGAGCGGGGGGCGGGGCGATGCGGGGCGGGGGTTGCGAGGGCGGAGTGTGGCGGGGCGGAGTGTGGCGGGGCGGAGTGTGGCGCCGCGGGCTGGGGCGGAGTGGGGCAAGGTGGGGCGGGGTGGGGCCATTGAGGCGAGGCGGGGGTGCGGGGTGGAGCGGTATCGGGCAGGGCGGGGAGTGGGCGGCGAGGCGGGGCGAATCGGAGTTGAGCGGGACATAGCGAGGCAGTGGGGTGGTGCGGGGCGATGCGCGGAGGGGTTGCGCGGGCAGGGCGGGAGGGACTGGGCGCGGTGCGCAGGGCGGGTCGGGACGGGACGGGTCGTGGTGGGGTAGGGCGGGGTTGCGGGGGCGGGGTGGAGCAGGGCGGGGCGGAGCAGAGCGGGACAGTGGGATGCGGGGCGATGCGGGGCGCGGTGGCCAGGGCGGGGCGGAGTGGGGCATGGCGGGATGGGGCAGGGCGGGGTGGAATTGGGCGGGGCGGGGTGGGGTGGGGTGAGGTGGAGCAGGGCGGGGTTGCGGGGGCAGGGTGGCTCCGTGCGAGGGGGAGGGAGGGGCGGGGCGGGGCGGCGCGCCTGGGGCTCGCAGGCCGAGCGGCGCCGCCGTCTGGCAGCGGCAGCAGTCGCGCGCCGCGCCGCGCGGCCACAAATCCGATCAATATCCCGATGACCGCCGCCGATCGCCCGGGGCGCAGCCGGCGCAACGCGGCGCGGCGCGCTCCCTTTGGGCTGCCACTCTCCCCTCCTCCACCGACACTTGTGCTTGCCTATTAATGTATTTCTGCATGTTAAGTACCAAAAGTACATTTGTCAGGCCACTTTCGTCACTTTCAGATTGAAAAGATATTTTTTTGCCGTTTTTGGATTTTTACATCATTCTTTGGACAAAAAGCTTACTGCTTTTCATTATTTCTTACCACTTGTCCAGTCCTAAAAATAAACGCTTTGCAGTCGTCGCACTAACCATTGTTCCGCATCAGCGACGAGTTCCACCCTGCCGTCAATCGTGTGTGAATAGTGGAAACGGAAAGTCTCTCAATTCTACAAACTGTTGAGAGTTCAGCGTGTTGGACGTTTTGAACACAAGAACAAGAAGCTTATCTCGTGAGTCTTGGAATTGTGTGGCGTATATGTTCTTATTTATTTTACGTCAAAAACAGCAAAATTAATATATACCACAATTATTCGTCCTACCCTTACTTATGCTTGCCCCATCTGGTCCAATGCTGCCAAAACTCATATTAATAAATTACAAATTCTCCAAAATAAATTCATCAGGAAAATATTTCACGCACCCTGGTATATTCCCAACTCTCAACTCCATAATCAACTGAAAATTGACACTATCAACTCTCTAATTCGTTCACAAAGCCTTAAATTTTTCAACTCCTTAGATCACTTACAACCCGCACTTTCAATTTAGGTCAAACATCATTTTCCTCGACGTATACTATAAAAATTTCCTAAAGATATATTTCATCCACCATAATTACTACATTTACAACATATTATCCTTCTATTCAAAATCTTTTTTACAAACTTCTTTTTTTTTCATAGCATAACCTTTTCAAAAATTTAATTGTTAAAAATTCCTATTACAGGTTCCAGTGAGTATCAAATCACCAGTTATTTGTTTGTAATGTCCAAACCCCTGAAAGACAAATATGTCGAACAGGTAGAAATAAATTTAAAAAAAAACAGCAAAAAACTGTGTGCGACGTGCTCCGGGGAGAAGAGAATTATGTGCATATTTTCATACTGTGTTCCCTACTATAAGCCATGTACTAGTTGAGTTTTGAATACAGAAAGAAATGACCTTTTTGAAAGAATCATTAAAAATATTCGCTCCGATGTAATAAAATCTATTTTCAAGGGTACATCAGCTATAGATTTGGTATCTTTTCTCTCATCGTGTCCTTCGCGAAGGAATATTATTTCCTGCCCACGGCCACACAGATAACGATAATTTGAATAACTATACTTCCCACTGAACTCTACAAAACGTGTGCAGATACTGAAAGTATATCTACGTCCAGAAGCAAGGCAAAGGGTCATCTTAACATTTGCTCAAAGGATCAGGGAAACTGAACAAAAACCTGATCGAGATGGGGGTCATTGACTCAGAAGCTGAGGTACAATACGTGTTGCAGGTTGTTTAAAATTATGCAGTCGAAATGGTAAATCTTATATATAAAATTTTCGTGTCACAGTTTTAGTTTCATACTCCTCCGAAACGGCTTGACAGATTTTGATGAAATTTTATATGTATATTCAGTAGGTCTGAGAATAGGTTGTTATCTATTTTTTATACCCTTTGGTGATAAGGGTGGTCCACCCCATTTTTTTTTAATTTTTCGCACTAAACGTTTTAGGCAACCCGCTACACACGGTAGGTATTTCACACTGCGGTATTTCACCCGCTACACGGTGTTTCTCCATATTAAGCACCTGCTCAGGAATGTGCAGAATCTGCTATTAAATGTGAATAACACGGAGAGAGACGGAGAAAGAGGGAGACGGAGAAAGAGAGAGACACGGTGAAAGAGAGAGAGACGGAGGAAGAGAGAGAGACGGAGAAAGAGAGAGACGGAGAAAGAGAGAGACGGAGAAAGAGACAGAGACGGAGAAAGAGAGAGAAAGACGGAGAAAGAGAGACGGAGAAAGAGAGAGAGAGACGGGGAAAGAGAGAGAGACGGAGAAAGGGAGAAAGACGGAGAGAGAGACGGAGAGACAGAGAAAGAGAAACGGGGGAAAGAGAGAGAGGGAAGGAGAAAGAGAGATATAGGGGCAGAACAACGTCTGCCGGGCTCAACTAGAAACATGTTTGTCTCCGCGATACATTGTTGCGTTAGGTTTGAGGAGTCTTAAGCATATTAGAGACTAATATATCATTAACACTATAATTAGCAGGAAAAAAAGCACAGCAATTACTATTTGACTATATGTAGATATGACTAGGAACTTTTGTTTTAATAATTTGTGATGTTTGTTGCTGCAAATTGTTTAATTAGCCTTAGTTAATTAATGTTTAGTTAGCCTTCGGAAGTTGATATTAAATTCTCTAATCTACAAAATGGGGAACATATTCATTGTTGAACAGTTAAAAATGTGTACATGCATTTTATAACAATTTTTTAAATGATTGTTCTTTAGAGAAGATTTATTTATTATCGTTAATTATTTGCTCCTGCCGTCTTTTAATATATAGATTTTCGTTTTTACTGCCATTTAGTGCAACAATATGTAAAGAAAACCCTGATTGATTTACATGATATAATGATGTAATTATCACTTGATCAGTATCCCCGCAAGGCGACTACCGGCGTCACTTCGGACCAGTGTTGCCTGATGTACCGCATTTCCGCATTTTATACCGCATTACTACATCAAATACTTTTCCGCATTATTTCTAAAGTTGCAATTTTTAACAATTCAGAGAGCTCAATGAAAATAAGACCTGCGATAATCTGTTAGGTGTTCCTTGTTTTATTTGAGGAAAAAATTTGATGAAAAAGTTCGGAGCGATTTTTGATGGATGTTTTTGTTTATAATTTGCATTAATTTTAAGCACAAATTACACGAAAACTACTAGTTTCTTCAAAAAATCTTTTGTGTAAGGCAAAAATCTTCAAGTTTGCAGTTTTGAAATGTTTTTCAAAACAATGTACGTGATCTTTTTTTAATGATCTGACCCTTTAGAACACAATTCGTTGAAGAACAAAATCTCCATCTTCAAAATTGTAGTTTTCGAATGTTAACTTTTTGCAGTTTTTGGAAATAGAGAGTATGCCGGAAAGGGGACTAGTGCCAATTTCTTTACCTTCCTTTGCCTATCAGTAAAATATTTAAAGAAATAAAATGGGGTTGTTTATAAGAAACAAATTCTGTAAAAGTTTCCTTGCACTATAGTTACCGGAATAACGACCTTAGCAAGTGACGCGCCCGTAACCACAAGTAATCAATCAACTAACGGGAGCAATGCCAAAAGCTGATGACATGCCCGTGAAAATGAATAAACGCATTGTGTCCTTTGTGTGGGCGTGCTCGGTGCAAGTGCACCGAGAGCCGTTGGCCGCCGCGCCGCGCCGCGCCGGCCTGTTTGGGCCCCGCTCCCCTCCAGACGGCGCGGCGCGGCGCGGTGCGACGCGCCTGGAAGGTGACACCGACGCGTCACCGCCGCCGCCGCCGCCGCCGCCGCCGCCGCCGCCGCCGCCGCCGCTCCCTCGCAGTGTGTTTTTTGCGTCTCGCCCAACTGCGCCCGTGCACTCTGCACGTGTCTGCTGCTCCTGGCCGACCTACGATACGTGACATTTGACGACTTGGCGAACAACTAACGAGCGCAGGCCAGTCAGGGCGTTCAATTTACGGGGCCTTTTGGCTGTGGCGAACCACAGGGGTCGGGGCGTTGACCTCACGTGAGAGGCTTTCGAACGACGTGTTTGAGGCATCGGATTCTCTACACAATCCGCAAACGATATTGTTTTCTTTTTCAGTCCGCGTTGAATTGTAGATTTCATTTTGTCAGTAGATTTATTCGTAATATGACAATTTTTATGTAATTAATCTTGCAGTCTGTGTATCTTCTTTTTTGCTGTCAAAAGTTGTTTCAGACCAACAAGTCTTTTGCACATTTCGTTCACTATCTATTGCACAATCTATAGCCTAAAACAATTTGGCTGTGCAATGTTCAAATTGCTGCGTCATGCCAATTAAAATGTACGATCGCAGAACCTTCCGTATTTCAAGTGCAGCTCTTTTATTTATACAAAAAAAAAAGTCAGGGGTGTCCAACTTCCAAGACCTCAAGGGCCGCCACAAAAACCTTTAATATGGTTGAGGGCCATATTTTCATTATTCGGGCGATCCACACCTAACTTCCCCTTATAGTTGATCACGGCATTTTCCCGAATGCTCTGAAACGGGGGGGGGGGGCACGCATGATCTAAGGCAATACCAAGCATAACTCACATTGGAATGGTTTTGAATGACTGAATTTACTAGAAAAAATCTAAAACATAGCCTATTTTTACATTAAGGGGGTGTCTATTCCGACTGGGCGGGTGTTCTAGGCGCTCAATGTTCTCGCCCAACATAGATGCAAGGCTCTTTTACTTTTGCCAAGAAAGTTACCGAGGGCGACAATAAATAAAACCGCCCGGCCGTGGGACGCCTGTTGGACAACCCTGTTATAAGTGGTATATCCCTATTGAACAGGGCGTGTTCAATAGTTTGAATATATTGGTTTATTAAGTTGGGAGAAAAAGCCTTCATAAAGCAAACGGAGATTAGTCAAGGATATTGACGGGGTTTATTCAACACAAATATATGGTTTACTACTTTTTTGAGAAACGTTTCCCTCATATATATGGATGTTTTCACACTTTGGAGCACTCTACTAGTAAAATACAGCAACATACCGATTTGTAAATACGACTTCCTATGTCCGCATAACAATGGGGACCCGCAATGTTGTGAAAGTTTCGTTTCGGCGTTAACAGACCAGTCGAGAATCAATGTTTCCGAACATTTCGTTTACGAATAATTGCAGAATGCGATCCACGAAAATTCTGATTGCCGTCAGGATTCGAACCTGCACGGGTACTGATACCCATTGGATTTCAATTCCATCTCCTTAACCTCTCGGACACAGCAGAACCAAATTCAAACCGTCTCTATCCTCATATTTCATCTTCAGAGTTTATATTCAGAAAACCCCGGAATATGTTTTTTAAAATATTTTTTAATCTTTATATAAGTCACAAGTTAAAAACTGTGTCTGATTTGCTACAAGGAGAAGAGTATTCTGTGCATGGTTTCTTAATTATGGGATCCCCACCCTTAGTCATATACAAGTTGAATTCTGAATACAGACGGAAATGAACGTATTTGGCCAGAATTGATCAGATAATATTCCCTCCTGTAGAAAGGAATGGACTTCCTGACGCGACAACATTGAGAACGATAATTTGAATAACTTTATTTCCCACTGAACTCAAGAGGTGCGTAGATAATGAAATTACATTTACGTCCAGAAGCAGGTCAAGGGGCCATCTCTGCATTCGCTCGAAGGATCAGGAAACTGGACGAAAAATTTGATCGAGAGGAGAGATGTGAAAACTCTTTATACGATAATTAAAAGAATTACTTAAAATTGATTTTTCTTTCAATGCAAATATCCAGTCATCTCCCCGCCAGCAATATATGCTCGTATTTTATAAGGTGTTTCCAAGCAATTGTGGTGAGTAATTTAAATTCTGGGCCATGGAGAAATGTACTTTATTATGCTTTATTCCTTCATATTCTGGTCTTCTATTCTTGAAGTCAATGACTTTATTTCCACTTGACAAACTTGAAAAAGTATCCCTAATTTTTGTCCTTATTACTGCGTTACATGGTAGTAAATATATTTTGTGACAATTTTCCTCTAGAAACAACGATTTCTTGCTTACACTCCAAAGACAAAGACAGTTAGGTTGGTATCAATATCTAACAGCTTTGTATTTTTTGGAACGAGTATAAAATTAATATGGGGGAATTTTGGAAATCGTCATGCTGCTTTACTTGCCAATTAATCAATCACACAGATTTATGTTTTTCCTTACAGCATTCCAGTTTCTCCGAAAATTAGTATTTTGATGTTAAATAGTATGATTCTCGCCTGTTTGAAATGCTACACATTTCACACGAAGTTTTTTTTAGCGTGGTAGGAAAAGAAATTTGCTAACATGAGAGACACGGGTTCAAATCCCAGCACAGCAGAGGATTGTGTTCCTGTCATAACCTACTCAGGGCAGCCGCAAGGTCCAATCAGCCTTCTTTCCAAATGGGTTAATATTGGTAAAATCCTCTGTTGTGCTGGGATTTGAACCTGGGTCTCTCATGTTAGCAAACTCCTTTTCCTACCACGCTAAAAGCTTCGTGTGAAACGCGTAGCATTTCAAACACGCAAGAGTCATATTGTTTCACAACAAATTACTAATTTTCGGAGAAACTGGAATGCTATAAGGAAAAACATAAGTCCATTGATTAATTTGCGAGTAAACCAGCATGACCATTTCCAAAATCCCCCCATACTAGTTTATTAACAGTAGATTTGGGCTTTTATTAGACAGGGGCTTGTATTAAGAGTAAATATTGGGGAAAATATCCGTCTGAAGCCCGTTTGCCACGGCATCTTCACCCCACCTCCAAAGTCATAACAAGGCCCTCTAGAAATGCCCGTCCAGAGGGTCGTGGAAGGTTTAGTGTACAGAGGGCCATGACAGTGAGTAGTTACAGCAAAAAAGGCCGAAAGACAGAATTCCTAACACTTCGAACTCAAAGCAGGTACATGCCGGTACAGTACTAAGGGGTCATCCATAAATTATGTAACGCTTAAGGGGGAGGGAGGGGTTCTGAGGCAGCGTTACGCTGCGTTACATAGAGATAGGGAAGTGTGTTACAAGTGGGAGAGGGGGTAATGAAAATACTCGAAATTTGCGTTACGTGATTTATGAACGGCCCCTAAAAGTACAAAGATTTTTTTTTTAAAAAGACTATATAAAACTCAAATTATGTCCCCTTATTAATAAAAGCCATCTCCAAAAATTGATAATTCTGTTTCTTTACAAATCAGTACTAAGCCGCCCCCCCTAACTAACTCCAGCCCCAATCTGGGAAGGAGCCGCTTCTTCCTTCACTTTAACCTTGGTAAAACCAGCGATGCTTCAACAAGAATAAAATCCCGTCTTCCGAAAGATCACTTTCGTCCCCCATAACCTAGAGAAAATTTTGTCTCACCACTCCCTCAATATTTTTCTTTCTTCTTATTACCTATGTACCTTATTTCTTATTACTTACTACATTATTATTACTTACCTACCTTATTTCACAAAATTAACACAATCATCATAGAGGTACCCAGTGGGGATGTCCTCGATCAGTAATAGGGATTTTACAGTGAGGTAGTTTTCAATTACTAGTAACTTTGGGGCACTATAGATTATCATACATATATATATAAGCTACTAGGAAAACCCGGCAGACGTTCTGCCCTTCATCTCCCTTTCCCCTCCCATCACCCCTTCTCCCTGTCTTTCCCTCCCTCCCTCACCCTGTCCCTGTCTGTCTGTCTCTTTCTGTCTCTGTGCCGCTCTCTGTGTCCCTCTCATTCTCATTTAATTGCAGATTCTGCACATCTCTGAGCAGGTGAGGTAATATCGAGAAGCGCTGGACCAGCAAAAAGTAATAGAATGTTCAAGAAGAACTCATTCTGTGGATTACGATGTGAGAAACGTTTCTTAGAGGCCTTGTTCGGGCCCACAGCAAAGCAGAAATAAATACGTTTACTTCACAAGCAAGGCAGAACAGTTGAATTGCGTAATCGGCAGAGCGCGGCCGTTGACCGCTGGTGTCACATATCACCCTCACATCCGTTGTTCCGCGTATTTTTCAACGGACGGGCGTGGCCGCTCGTACGTGATCGCCTGCCCAACTCACCCCCACAGCGCGGTCCGTTGGAGGAGCAACGGACAAAAACTGCCAGATCATTGCAAATCCAGATCAAATGGCAAATGGTAATTGGCCATCGCCATCCCCACCTCTGCACGCGTGTGAGCCCTTTCCTAACGTCTCTGCCCCAACCGAATTCGGCTTAACCGACTTCGTTAGTCCGCATAAAGACACCGTGCAAGATAGACGCGCGTGTTAGGGCTCCGCGCAGTAGCGTGTAAAGAATCTATAATCGTGCAAATGAGCTGCATACGGCTCGCACATAAATTGTTTAATCGTGGCAGTGCACGCTTTAATTGTGTCTGTCGCTCTTGCGTGGATTTGCGCCCGCAATTTTGGTTGAACTATGTAACTCGCGGCTGCTTCTGGTCGGCGGTCCAAAGTGTCACTACAATGACTACGCTTGGACAGGTGTATTAATGCACCAAGAGAACTTTTCATCTTAATTCTGTGCTTCTTGTGCATTTACTGTGTAAATACTGTGCATTTACTTATTAAATATTGTTTGTGCTGGAAACTTGCTCGTATATGCATCCTGCACTCCTGCGCCAATCCCAAGAGCTATCAAAGGGTTTCGGGACTACTGTACTTCAACAATACAGTCCATTCATACAGTCCACTCATGAACATTAAGTGTATAGTAGCCCCGAACATGGCGCCTTCGAGCCGGATTTTGAAACTGTGACCTAATGGTATATGAACTAGCGTTCTCCGTAGCTGCAAGTGTTGACCGTGCTCTGCGGATGTCGATCCACTGTTCTTCAATGCTGCGAACTTTCAACACGTGCTTCAAGAAACAAGTCTTCAGTTGTAAAAAATTGTGCACCGATTAATGTGTGCTTCAAGAGCAGTGTTCTTTGTGTGGTGAAAAGTTCCTATCAGTGCAAAAGAATGCCCCAATCAATGTGTTTTTCAAAGTAAAAATTTTTAATATGTTCAGTAAAATTTTTCTATTGCTGTTCAACGTAAAGGTTTTGTGCATAAGGTGTAGCCTGCACAGCTAAATAATTTTCTATAAAAATCTTGTGGGCAGAATATAAATTTGTTCACCACTGTAATCAAGTTTTAAAATCGCTGCAACTATTTAATTGCTCAGTGACAGCAATTCTTTTCTTTTTCATATTCCAAGAACAGCATATTGACTTGTTTTTGTGTTCTACAAAATCTATCAAATGTTTTGTCTGTTTTTTGTTTTTCTTTTCAGGTATTTCATTGTGTGAAGTGTATAAGTGCCACTGTGTTAATCTGTTAGCACACATGAAGTCTGTGTTTACCGCTTGCAACTTGTATTATAATTGTGTTAGTAATATTTTTTCATATTTTAGCAACATAAGGTTAGTCATTAAGGAATTTAATTTAATTATTTAAATGCAAGCAGCAAATTTCAAATGCAGTGTGTGCTAATCAATTTAATTTGCCACCGTCATTTGATGGCAATTCAATTAAGTGTTTATTTTATGTGTGACCAAGTGTCATTACAAATAAGTGTTGACCAGCAGCAGTCAGTTGTTCATCACGTTAATGTAAGTAGGAAGCAATCAGCTGATTCTGCCTTGCAATGTGTGCATGCTCAGTGAATTCAGTGCAGTGTTTATTTTCTACGGAAGTGTCATTCCCATTTTTATTGTGTACATTTGTGCTCATTTATGTATTTTTTCTGCTTTGCGTGGTGACCCCATTAATTATTTATCATGGCTCATCCACCTTCAGAAAGAGCTGTCAAGACTCAGCTCACTAGGTTAAATAATACCATTAACTCTCTTGAATCATTTCTTAATGAATTCAACAACCCAGATGAGCCCTTGTATCGAGAACTAATAATTAGATCTGATAAATTAGACAACATGTATGACAAGGCTCAAGGCCTTTTCGATGAGTTAGATTCTGACTCAGAATTACTTATAGCTTCTGATGAAGTAAATGATAGATATTGCAAGGTTAGTGCTAGGGCAAAGGTTGCCATATCGCAACATGAACATTTAATTCCCGAATCACGCCCAGCCTCACCTGTTTCCTCATGTGCATCAGAAGCCTTGAGTGTGGGTTCAATCCCATTCAAATTACCTGAAATGAAGTTGCCAACATTCTCTGGTAATATTTTAGAATGGCCTAAATTTAAGGATATTTTCCAAAGCATTGTTATTAATAATCCAAGTCTAACAGACTCTTCAAGATTTTACTATTTGAATGGTGCTTTAGAGGGCGATGCAAGGGCAATTTTACATAATCTCCAATTATCAGATTCTAATTTCCCTGTCGCCTGGCAGTTATTAAAAAATAGATTTGATTGCCCTAGATTAATTGTTGCTCAACATTTGACTTGTATATTAAACCCCCCTAAATTAAATAATGACTGTGCCAAGTCCCTACAAAATTTAATTGATTTTTTCAACTCGCATATTAATGCACTATTAGCCCTCAAAGAAGACTCTGATCTTGCTGACTTATTATTAATTGCTCTTGTGACCAAAGGACTCCCACATAATATTCTCAGGGAGTGGGAGTTATCCTTGGACACTGATAATTATCCTGACTTTCAGTCATTAATGAAATTTTTACAACACCAACAAAGAGGCCTCAGTGTCATGCCAACTTCCTCATCTCAATTTGTAAAGAATAATAATAATAATCATGGTAAATCAAATAAACCTCACCCTGGTTATAAATGTCCAAAATGTAAATCAGAACATTATTTAGCCGATTGTCCTGAGTTTTTGAATATGTCAAGGAAGGACAGGCTGGCATTCGTGGAAGCCAATAATAGGTGTGTCAGGTGCTTTACTTTCAAGTCAGAAAGGCATGTCAATTGCAAAAGAACTTGTTCTATTTGTGATAAGGCTCATCATAAACTTGTGCATCTTGATAAATCCCAAATAAAGGCCCCCCAACCAGCTGCTCTCTCAGCTGCCAGCACCATTAGTGCAGGCCATAGGGTACTATTGCCCACTGCAAGGGTACTGGGCTTTACCCCCAAAAGTGAGCCCTATCATTTGAATGCTCTCCTTGACAGTGGTAGTGCAATAAATTTAATTACCTGGGAAACTGTCAAAACACTTAAATTACCTACAAAGAAATTTAATATTAATATTATTACTATAGGCCGTGATTCAATGCCAGCTAATTATGTTGTTCAGCTTAAAATTCAGTCTTGCCAAAATAATAGTCCTTGGTCTAAGGTAATTGATTTCTTTGTTGTACCAGATCTTCCAACATCTCTTAAAGAAAGTTTTGACTCCAGTTCATGGAGTCTGCCTACTGATGTATTTTTGGCAGATCCGCTCTTTAATGAGTCTAAACCCATTCATGTACTGCTCGGTGCAGACACATTTTTTGATACTCTACTCCCCAATAATAGGAAAAGAGTCGATGGGAAATTTCTCACATTACAGGAAACCCGCTTAGGTTGGGTCATTGCAGGCCATACTCCTTTGCGTCCTGCATTTGTTAATACCAATTGTACATTTTTGACATCTGACAGTGAACTGTCACAATCTATTAAGAAATCTTGGGAGGTACAAGAGGCTACCCCCATTTGTCCAAAATTCTCTGATGAAGAATTAGCCGAAGCTCATTTTGCTTCTACTTATGATAGGGATCATACCGGAAGGTACATTGTTTCCCTGCCTCTTAATTTGGATCCGTCCACGTCAGGGGATTTAAAGGCACAAATTTTGGAAAAACCTCATGTTTCAGAGACCAAAATTGAAAAGGTCACTGCCTCACAATCCCCTCTCATAACTAATTGTGTTGCTTCAACTCCATGCAGCTCTGAGTCAATTAATTCAATCAATTTAATCGAAGAACCTGCTATATTGTCAACTTGTCATGAAAATAGCCTATCAGCTGATTCATGTGACAATCTTTTAAATAGTAATGATCCTGCCAATTTAAGTTGCGTGCTACCAGCTCCTCTGTTGGTAAATTATACTGATTCATCTATCTGTCCAAGTTTGCATTCTGTACACAATGACACATCTCAGTCTAATTTAAATTCATTTAAGCAATTATTGCTATGCTCACCAATGTCTGAGCAATCAAATTCACGTAATGTTTCTTGTGTTTCAGTTAACACATCAAATTTAAGCTCATTTTCTGATTTAGTTACCCCTTCAAATACCAGGGGGTGCGATTTTACTGAATTTGTCTCCCCTTCTAAAATTAGGGGGTGCGACCCTGTGTCGCCCATTGAACTAGTCACTCCTTTTAAGATTAGGGGGTGCGATCATGTATCATCCCCCACAGAACATTTAAACGTTTGTGAATCAAAATTGGATAGGGCTGAATCGAGATGCACTAGCATCACACAGCAACGCGCCTTGACTTCTGAATTCAGGTCGCTGTCCAGAGGCAATGATTGCCCTGGGGCAAGCAAGCTCTCCCCTTCTCACCCCTCTGTTCATTCTGATGGATGTTTTATACTGGGCGGGAGACCAGCAAAGGCGGAGTTGCCATTCAATGCAATCCAATTACCAAAATTAAATTTATTTGTGATTGCAATTGCAATGCACGCTCCCAAGAGCCTGGCCCACACAACTGGGCAAACTTCAATTTCCCACTTACGGGAAAAATATTGGATTTTCTCTGCTCATATGGCAGAAAAGAGTATCTTAAAATTCTGTGTTACCTATTTCCGTCACAAGCCAGGATGGTGGTGTGAGGTCAGTCAGGGTCAACTCAAGGTGGCAAGTTCATGCGCCACAACTACGACAGCTATGTCCCTTGCCTGTTGGCAATGTGAATGAATTAGATGTACATAATCATTCCAGTCAGTCATATTTAGCGTAGGTTAGGTGTATCATTTAGCTTGTTAGTTGTAAGGTCTGTCATTTTATTGTATTTTGTTATTTGTCATGTCTTGTTAGTTGTAGTTCTTGTCATTGTTAGTATTGTGTTTGTATTTTGTCAATTGTAAGGATTGATTGTGTTTTTGTCCCATGTCTTAGTCTATAAGGTTTGTTAGTTTAATAATTGTCGTCACTCCTCTTCGCTCACACATCGTAGGAACTGGTCTGCCGCAGTCTCAGTCGCCGGCTTGTCGCCCTTCGTTGTGCTTTACCTGTCACTCTCACTCCTTGAATCGGGCTCGTCATTTCCTGTGCAATTCATCTCTAGCTTGTAGCTCTAGGTATAACAATAGCTCACAGCGAGCAACTTCGAAGACTTGCTGACCCCCCTAGTCCCATGAAGGGACAGGTAGCTAAGGCAACCAATTTAATTTGGATATTTGCTGACCCCCCTAGTCCATATGTAATGGCAGGTAGCTAAGGCAACCAAACTTAGAAGACTTGCAAAAGCAAGCAATTTTGGGAGGCGCCGTGGATACACGTAACGAGCGGCGTAACAGCCCTAATTTTGTGCACTAAATGCACGCAAATTTATTTTCTCCTGAGAGAATTTACAATTACTTATGTTTACGTCAGGACTAAGGTATTGCCCTCTAGTCATTATTAATTAGGATTAATGTCTTGAATCAGCGCAGATGTTGTCTTGTCCGTTTCGGTTGTGTTACTGTTATCTCTCCCACTGTCCACTCTTCATTCTAGGCTCTGACTACTCATCCTCGGCACTTGTCTTCTTACCTGTGTTCAGTGCATGGTTGTCACCCTAGTTTGAACTGTTCTATCCCTCTGCGATCGCGTTTCAGTCTTGGCTCGTCATCCTCGGCATTTGTCCTCTTACCTATGTTCAGGCTTGGCCAGTCAGTCTGCTGTGCGTGACTATTACCCAACGACATTCTCACATTTATTCTTTTCCCATTTTTTTATTCATTAGTTATTTAAGTAATTTAGCATTATTATTTTTATTATATGTAAAAAAAAAATCTTGCACAACAATGCTTACTCCATACCTCTCATCCCATCCACATATGTACCATATTTTTTATATGTCTAATTATACAGCCTTATGCTGTGTGCCCTCCCATTTTTGGTGAAAACCCCTAAGGTTTTCAGGGGGTGTATGTTCGGGCCCACAGCAAAGCAGAAATAAATACGTTTACTTCACAAGCAAGGCAGAACAGTTGAATTGCGTAATCGGCAGAGCGCGGCCGTTGACCGCTGGTGTCACATATCACCCTCACATCCGTTGTTCCGCGTATTTTTCAACGGACGGGCGTGGCCGCTCGTACGTGATCGCCTGCCCAACTCACCCCCACAGCGCGGTCCGTTGGAGGAGCAACGGACAAAAACTGCCAGATCATTGCAAATCCAGATCAAATGGCAAATGGTAATTGGCCATCGCCATCCCCACCTCTGCACGCGTGTGAGCCCTTTCATAACGTCTCTGCCCCAACCGAATTCGGCTTAACCGACTTCGTTAGTCCGCATAAAGACACCGTGCAAGATAGACGCGCGTGTTAGGGCTCCGCGCAGTAGCGTGTAAAGAATCTATAATCGTGCAAATGAGCTGCATACGGCTCGCACATAAATTGTTTAATCGTGGCAGTGCACGCTTTAATTGTGTCTGTCGCTCTTGCGTGGATTTGCGCCCGCAATTTTGGTTGAACTATGTAACTCGCGGCTGCTTCTGGTCGGCGGTCCAAAGTGTCACTACAATGACTACGCTTGGACAGGTGTATTAATGCACCAAGAGAACTTTTCATCTTAATTCTGTGCTTCTTGTGCATTTACTGTGTAAATACTGTGCATTTACTTATTAAATATTGTTTGTGCTGGAAACTTGCTCGTATATGCATCCTGCACTCCTGCGCCAATCCCAAGAGCTATCAAAGGGTTTCGGGACTACTGTACTTCAACAATACAGTCCATTCATACAGTCCACTCATGAACATTAAGTGTATAGTAGCCCCGAACAGGCCTTACGCCTCAAAAATTTAGTTTTTAAGGCCCTATAACATTTCGTTTAGGAGTTATTTACCGATATAGATTAATAATGCGGACCAGTGTTGCGGATTGCATTTGACGTAAGTATTTAGTTTTGTTCTACAGCGCCATGTAGTGGAATTACAATAGAATTAACAGCACATAAACCTTCCGGCTGAAAAAAACTGGTAGAAGTGCCAACATTCACGGAGATCGGTCATATGGTGACGGAGTTCACCCCATATATATATATATATATATATATATATATATATATGAGTATATATATAAATATATATATATATAAAAAATATATACCAACATCCATTTATATATGTATGTATATATATATATATCTGTATACATATCTATACATATACTTATGTATATATATTTATATATATATAAAATATATATTTATTTTATATATATATATATATATATATAGAGAGAGAGAGAGAGAGAGAGAGAGATGGATAGAAGAGAAGAAGATTACTCACCTGTAAAGTGGTATTTGCACAGATGTGGTAAAATAATTTTTTTAAAGAAGCGTTCGAGTGTGGCGCGGTGGCCGGCCGGCATCGCCCCTCGTCGGCGTGCGTCGTCTGCGGCCTGCGCACCCGTCCCCGCCGGGGCTCGCTCCGCGGCCCGGCCGGCGCGGCGCGGGGCGTGGGGCGGGGCGGGGCGGGGCGGGGCGTGGAGGCGCGCCCGCGTCACGCGCCGACGCCCTAATGCGCGCGCGACGTGCCTCCCGCGCAGCCGGCCCCCGCCCGCGTCAAGGTGATTAGACTAAACAACGGCGCCTTGTGTTGCTCTCGTTGCGCGTGCAATGGCGTGGGCGACGCGCCGTCTCAACGGACGACCAGGCAGGCCCTCACAGCATGGAGGTCTCCTCGTGAATATTACAACATAACTTTCGTATGTGAAGGTGTGCTTAAATTTACTCGAACACAGTTTTCGAAAAGTTTAATACTACAATTATATTTGCATGTGACGGCGTAGAAAAACCTTGAGGTTGGCTCAAGCGACGTGGGAGAAGTGACCCCTTAGTTTGCCCGTCGACGAGTAAGCGAGTCATTGAACCAGTACGAAGGTGACTGGGGCGGAGCAACAGGTAATTGATGGGACGCAATTGTCCTGGACAAGCAATTACTCTTAACGATATCCAATGCGTTCGATACACAGTTAGCCCCTTTTTCCCAAGTAGTGGTACTCTAAGGGAGATGTGGAAGCTATTCTCGCCTCGTGTCCAGGTAACCGTTCTCTCCCATGTAGTGGTGATCGAGGGGACGAGTGGAAGGTATCCCCACCTCCAGTCCAGGTAGGCGCTCTCTCCCATGTAATGGTAGTCCAGGGAAAGTATGGAAGCTATTCTCGCCTACTGTCAAGTACCTGCTCTTTCCCACGTAGTGGTAGTCGACGGGTCGCGTGGATGATATCCCCGTCTCCTATTCAGGCATTCTCTCTCTCCGATGTAATGGTAGTCGAGGGGACGAGTGGACGTTATCCCAGCGAGGAGTCCAGGCAGTCGCTCTCTCCCACGTAGTGGTAGTCGAGGGGACGAGTGGACGTTATCCCAGCCAGGACTCCAGGCAGTCGCTCTCTCCCACGTAGTGGTAGTCGAGGGGACGAGTGGACGTTATCCCAGCCAGGACTCCAGGCAGTCGCTCTCTCCCACGTAGTGATAGTCGAGGGGACGAGTGGACGTTATCCCAGCCAGGACTCCAGGCAGTCGCTCTCTCCCACGTAGTGGTAGTCGAGGGGACGAGTGGACGTTATCCCAGCCAGGAGTCCAGGCAGTCGCTCTCTCCCACGTAGTGGTAGTCGAGGGGACGAGTGGACGTTATCCCAGCCAGGAGTCCAGGCAGTCGCTCTCTCCCACGTAGTGGTAGTCGAGGGGACGAGTGGACGTTATCCCAGCCAGGACTCCAGGCAGTCGCTCTCTCCCACGTAGTGATAGTCGAGGGGACGAGTGGACGTTATCCCAGCCAGGACTCCAGGCAGTCGCTCTCTCCCACGTAGTGGTAGTCGAGGGGACGAGTGGACGTTATCCCAGCCAGGACTCCAGGCAGTCGCTCTCTCCCACGTAGTGATAGTCGAGGGGACGAGTGGACGTTATCCCAGCCAGGACTCCAGGCAGTCGCTCTCTCCCACGTAGTGGTAGTCGAGGGGACGAGTGGACGTTATCCCAGCCAGGAGTCCAGGCAGTCGCTCTCTCCCACGTAGTGGTAGTCGAGGGGACGAGTGGACGTTATCCCAGCCAGGAGTCCAGGCAGTCGCTCTCTCCCACGTAGTGGTAGTCGAGGGGACGAGTGGACGTTATCCCAGCCAGGACTCCAGGCAGTCGCTCTCTCCCACGTAGTGATAGTCGAGGGGACGAGTGGACGTTATCCCAGCCAGGACTCCAGGCAGTCGCTCTCTCCCACGTAGTGGTAGTCGAGGGGACGAGTGGACGTTATCCCAGCCAGGAGTCCAGGCAGTCGCTCTCTCCCGCGTAGTAGTAGTCGAGGAGACGAGTGGAAGGTATCCCCGCAGCCTGTTAATGTAGGCGCTCTCTCCCACGTAGTGGTAGTCGAGGGGACGAGTGAAAGCTATCCCCACCTCCTGTCCGGGTCGTCGCTCTCTGCCACGTATTACTCCAAGTTGGCGTGGAAGCTATCCCCACCTCCTCTCCAGGTGGCACTCGCTCTGTCGCGGCCTCTTCCTCGGACTCCGCCGACCGCGTCTACTCTCCTGCTCGCCTCCCTCTCTCGCGACGAACGGGACTACGCACTGCCTGTAGTCTGCGCTCCTTTCCCTGAAACTGGCGCGGACCGGCCCCCTTGTTATAGCGGTTTCAGACCCGGAGGCGTGTCTCATTTCTAGACAATAATGAAACTCTCCATTCACGAATACACATAGAAGACGACCATCGCCCCTTAGCTAGCGTTTTCTCTCTGCGGCATATTTATTCTGATTGTGACAATTTGTTTTCAGGAGGGGGATGTCCTATTCCTGAAAACTTATAACATTTTATCCAGATATAGTGTTGAAGCGTGAACACATTCATAGGATAATGGGATTCCAACTCAAGTCACTTGCAATGGTTAGCTGTACCTTTTTCGCCAGCGCTTCTCGGATATGTGCATTTGAATTTTAGATTTGTTTTCATTATAACTTTCATGAAAGGACATAAATTAACATCTGGTAGGTATTTGTATATTCAAGAGATTAAATTTCCTAAGTGTGGTCGTTTCGAGGTTAAGTAATCTTTAATTTCCTTTGTAATCTGCAACTACCTTTTAGGGCATTTTAAATTGAGGAATTTTCACTTCCAACGGTTGATACTAGAAAAGAAGATTCGAAATGTCATTTAAACACAGACAAATTAGGTAAAGAACCTAGCATTATTTTTTAAGGCGACTTTCGGTCGATCTTAAAGATAGTGCAGTATTGTTCTGTTTCTTTTTTGGTGTTAATATTTCAAAGAAAAACGCTAATGTAGCTGTTACTCATTGTAACAATATTCCATGATGCAGTTTTCTTTTAAAATAGTCATAATATCAAAAGCGAAAAAGAGTTTAACCTAAGGAAATCACAACATTCCAGCCTTTTTTCAACATTTGGATTTACGCAACGTTTGATCGTTCATCCTTGTGTGTACTGGCTATTAGTTAGAACAATAATGCTTGTGATAAATTACAAACAGAGGTTCCGCCGAAGTCCATGGGTCGCTCCTTTGATCGCGGGAAGCGCTCTTTCCTTTCATCTGCGAAGCGAAAACCTTCTTGCGGGCGGCGGAGGCACGGCCAACAGCCCGGGGCGCCGCGCCGGTGGGTGGCAGCGGGGCAAGAACGGGGACGGGGACGACGGGGCAGGAAGGCGGGGGCGGGCGGGTTGCCTCGTGGGGGTAGTGGTAGCGGCGGCGGAAGCACCGAAGGCGAAGGCGGCGCTGCAGGCGGGACACGAGAGGCGACAGGCAGGAGGGAACGGCCTCCCCCACTCGGGCTATCGATTCAAGGGAGGCATTCAGAGAATATCGTTTTGCTCAATTAATCATGTTGAGATGTAAAAAAAAAGGCATTGAAGAATCGTTATCATGTCTATCAAAATTATTATTTTCAATATCTTGTGAAACAAGGAAATGTTACATCTATGAATTATTTCAAAAATGTAATGAAGACGTTCTCTTTAGAACAAAAAAATAGAATTTAATCAATGTAAGAACGTTTAGCGATGTTTTGGTACACGAACTACTGATAAATCTTTTCATTAAAGAAAACATGAATTTTTCTACAATTATATATTTTGTCGTATTATTATAGCTGTTTAGTTGAATAATTTTGCACCCATCCCCTTAAGATTTCAGGTATCATTTGGAAAACCCAAAATTGCGCGAAAATTACTAATATTTTCGAAAAGAAGTAAAGGAAATGATTGAAATATTTAACACTAAGTAATATATTGGTTTTAGAATTGGTCTTTAATATGTTGTAGGCAATTGAAACATTTTTCGAAATTTTGAAAATTCACCATATTTAAGGAAAATCTGACGTATTAGATTATATTAATCGAACTTTGTTCTCTTGAAAAAAAAAAAAAAACATTCAAAGAAAAAATAAAGCAGTCGACGTATTTTTTAAATCCCTAAGGATTTGCGCAACATTTCTGTGGTCACGGGGTAAAAGTTCTTAAGTGAAAAATCTTAGTTTCTAGAAAACAAGGGTTAGAGTTTTGAGCCGTAACATCTATTTAGCGGATTAAGCTATATTTCTCAACGCATTATTGTCGTTAAAGAGGCGACTTGAATTCGGTCGTTTTACTAAAACAAAATATAGACACTTAACTTGTAGTTTCAGTACCTAACCAAATTTTGCTAAAAATTGACATTAGGGGCCGTCCATAAATCACGTAACGCAGTTTCGTGATTTATTTCGAGTATTTTCAATACTGCCTGTCCCCTGTAACGCACTTCCCTATCTGTATGTAACGCAGCGTAACGCTGCCTCAGGCCCCCCTCCCACCCCCTCTAGCGTTACGTCATTTACGGATGACCCCTAAGAACTTTTCCCCCGCGAGCACATATTTGTTACTTTGCACGCATCCCTTCTTTTGGTGCCGCGAACCCGTGAGCTGCTAATAATAAAAAGGCGCGAGGCGCAGCGGAGCGGGGCGTGGCGCGAGGGGCGCAGCGGCGGCGGCGGCGGCCAAGAGCGCCCGCGGCGGAGGGCCCTCGCGTGGCGATCGCCGCCGATACGACACGCGCGCCCGCGCCCGCGCCGGCGCCGCGCCCGCGCCCGTGCCGCCCTCAATAGCGGGCGCGCCCTCCGCCCGCGGCCCTCGGCGCAGCGCGGCCGCCCTCGCGCGGGCCCTTGGGGCGCTGGCATCGACTCACGCCGCTGCGGGGCCTCGGACCGGCGGCTCCTCCGTTCGACGCTGGTGGCAGGACGTTACCCTCTGGCTAGCTCCTCATCTGTCGCAGTGCGGAGGAGAATTCTACCTCCGCTCTGATCGGTCATTTTTCGTGGTTTTTTATTCGATCAATGTCAGACGAATGCCGGAGCAGGACCCTACAAAACGGATTAATTTTAATATTCCCCTACATCACGACTACAGATGTTATGAGTCGGCTGAATATAAAATCTCCTCCAGGTTGCAACCAGCTACCTAAGGAGTAGATCTAGGGACTGTCGGTGCCTCTACAATACTTTGCGCAAAATGTGGGCTGTTCCTAATAAAGCGATTTCTTGCAGTTCCCAGTCCTTTGAATTACCTGGGAGTTTAGACAAGTTCTTACACACATTTTGCGGAACAAATCCCAGAGCTCCGATAACTATCGGGACGACCTGTGCTTTTACGCCCCACATTCGGCTGATCTCGATTTCCAAACTCTTGTATTTAAGACGTTTCTCAGCCTCCTTGGTAACGACGTTTCGATCGCATGGTGTCGCAACATCGACAAGTAAACACGATTTTTTCTCCATTATGATTATTATTATTATTATTATTACTATTACTAATACTACTGTGTCTTTTTCGGGGACGCGGCTGTAGTTCCGAACGCAGGATCAAACCCTGGTTTTCCTGGTCAAGCATATACGTTCCGATGTACGATTGATGATGATGGTTGAAGAACGGGGAGACGCAATCGGACGCAGGGGGAAGGGAAACCCCGGGGAATGACCCTCTTTGTCCACCGCCCATTTCACTTCCGTCGACGAGGGGGTCGAACCCGGCCCAGCGGTGGAGCACGGGCGGTCCGATCACCTCGGCCCATTATTGGACCCGAGTGTTACGGCGCACCGCAAGAAAATATTGACACTGACGAGCCTTTTCGGCGCGCAATTTCCACACTACGCCTACTCCCGCCCGCCGATCGCACGGCCACCCACACCGCCCGCCCCCGCCCCGCCACCCGCCAGAGTAAACAGCGCGCGCGGCGACGCCTCGCCTTCGCCGGTGGTCCGTCGGTGGTCCGGCGAAGGCCTACCGCGAGGCCGCACCCCGCACCCCCCCGCCGAGGACTCCTCGCTCACAAGTGCGTCACCTCCTCGGCGTCACTCCGCTGCTTTGCTTATTCACCGTTGTCGCACAGCGGAGGAATTAAGTTCGTAGGGGAAATACCTTCGCAGACGGTCACCGTCACCGTTTCGCTTGACTTTCCGTTTGCTGATAAAATGCTCAGCAAGCGTTTGTCGCAGGAATACTACGTATTTCTGAATTGTTGCGTTAATGCTCCTGGTTGCAAAATCATTTACTTCTCAGGAGTCGCGTCGTTTATCACTGTCTGTGTTCGTCCCCGAAAGATTTTCACTTCCCAAACTCACAATGAAGTTATACGCGTCTTTGCATCATGCAGTCTCTCCCGTGAGGTAGTCCTCCTGACGTAGGTAGTGCATTTGGCTTCCCTGAGGTAAGTAAGTGCTTCTGGAAGACGGTGATAAGAATTCTACTGTTTTACAACGTTTAACTCTCTCACAGTGTAGATGATTTACGTACTTTAATACGGATTTAATTGGTAAATCATTCACGACTTTTTACTAAGAAGTGTTATAATTCAAATAAAATGTACAGGTAGAGAAAGCTGTTTAAATATTTCAGTCAATTTGCTAGTAAGGGAGAATCTTTGAGCATCTACTCTAAATAGATGAACAGCGATAAAATAGATTAATTATTTCCAGTTCAGTTATCGTTTAATGAAATCAGAAACTAGGGAAAACTATTATTGAACTATTTAGATGACGTGTGCAGATTCGCGAATTTAAAATGAATCTGTTATTTTTTGGGGGGTGCTTTAAAGAAATTCCCAACATTTTTTCATAAAACATAATATCTTATAAATATTATGAGAAAGAAAACTAAACCATCATTCTTACTGGGAAAAAATATTATGCTCCACGTTTTCTGTAAAGTTAGTAAATTGTAGTTGTACCTCTCGCAAACGGAACATCATGGCGGACGTCCCTTTGGCGAAGTCTCGGTGGCTTCATTCCCCCTGCGGCAGAGACAAGTAGAGGCGACTGCACTGGCCGTCTCTCGTCAACACTACCCTCATCGTCAGAAGAGGAACTCGCACTGCCAGGAGTGTCCAAAAAATGGCTAATTCATCAATGTGTTGGTCCATCACATTATTTTATTAATGAAGCCCTGCTTCAAGACACGGCTTATTTTCTGTTGTTTGTTTTTACAACCCCTACTGTAGAAACACGTAAGATGCCTTTCGTCTGATAGTTATCACTCATCAGTTTGTTATCGCCAAACTTCAATAATTTGCAAATCATTATTATTTGACACAATCGTTACAAACACTACGAGAAATACTGCATCATATCCTAACACCGTTTGATAGGCAAACGCAAATTAGTCCATTGGCTGACCTCCCTTTGTGTATGAGCTCGGGTTCCATTCGCTGTGGGAAGGTGGAGACTCGATTTTTGATATCCCAAATGCCCGATTGATTCGGGCCATGGCAATTTTACAGCTCTGTTGCTGAGGCATTGCAACCTGAACTCTTGAAGATCCCGTTTTCGTAAACTGAATTCCATAGCATATGAATTTCAAGGATAAGGATATATCAACCACAATAAAGGATGACTTTTTTTTTTCAAATAAATAAATTTAAAATTGGACTAGCTTTATTTTTCTTCCTCCCTCCCTCTTCCTTCAGTCTGTTCCCGAACCACGTGCGATGCACAAGAAGGCGGCATACTGGTCGTTGTACTGTTATAACATTTAATTATGAGTGTTTAATCTATGTTACTTGGGTAAGTACCTTTATTAATTAGTTTTCAAGCTCTATATGTTTATGTACATTGGTAATTTTCATTTGCTTACTTTTTACTGAATTTTCTATTGTCAATGATGATGGGAAAAACTCTCCCGAAACATGTTTGACGAAATTTTCTGAATATAAAAAAAAAATTTCATCCTTTATTGTGGTTGATACATCCTTATCCTTGAAATTCATCATGGAATACCACAAAATCTCAGCTGCCACCACAGAGTTTATCCATAGCATATTCTGTCTTGTTCTCAGTCGTATCTAAAGCCCGCCTTTCCGACTGCCCGACCATCACAAACACACACAACCACCCACACGCGCGCCTTCCACTCGACGCGGGCGGGCCACGTGTCGGCCGGAGCCACGTGCGCTGCGGCTATCGGCGCGGAGGCATCCCACGCGCCACCTATCGCACTGGCCTCCCTTCCGCTCCACTTTCTAATGGGACTCGGCTGCAGCTCCTTGAAGAGGTCAAAGGGGATGGATTGTTATTCACCCTTTTTTTAAAATTTTATTTCTTGTTCGGCATTTCTGCCTTTCAAGGGCGTTTACATACGATTACATAACGTTTTAGGATGAACCATCCTCAGGTCTGTCAATATTCTTTCTGTAGAAGTTTGTTAGAAAAAAAGAGTTGGTGTTGTTGTGTGTGCGAGTGTGTAATAAAGAGAGAGAGAGAGAGAGAGACAGAGAGAGAGAGAGAGAGAGAGAGCAACAGTTTATATTTTCAGTTACTTAGAGAGGCTTGAAAATGTCTTTAGAGTAGCGTGAATGAATTCTCCGTGGTTGGCTGTAATTTTTACCTAAATGGTAAGTTGCTGTAGCTGGGGATTCTGGTAGTAATTCACAAAAGGTTTTGTTGAAATTTTGATTATGTAGTCTTGAAAAGATTCTATATTTAGTTCTCTATGCAGTTGGTCGTTACTTATAAACCACGGAGCTTTGGCTATTTTTCTGAGACACTTATTTTGTAAAATTTGGAGTTTGTTAATATGGCTGTTGGCTGCTTTTATCCAAACGGGGCTCGCATAGGTTAGCGAGGGTCTAATTTCTGATTTATAGATTATGTTATTCCCTGGGCGGCTTTTCCTTTACAATGCGAAACAATTGGAAAGCGCTGAACAACAATATTACAGTAATCCCTCAACAATCGCGAGAGTTAGGTTCCCAAAAAACCTTCACGAAAGTCAAATCCGCGAATGATGAGTTTATCTTTTAATGAAGGAAGGTGGGTTAGGTTCCTCGATATCGAGAAATTGTTTAAAAAGAAAGAAAAAATATCGGAAATGCAATTGCATTAGAACTGAGTAAGCGCTACCACAAACAGAATTCGCAATTTACATCCCAAAGAGAAGAAATAAAACAATATTTGAAGGTTTTCAAAATTGAAAGTGACTGGATACAAGTTTTGTTTTTTTGTTTCATCACCCTCCTTGTTGTTCTAATATCCAAATAGCAAAAAGTTGTTTCGAAGTTATTTCCATGTTCGGATCACGTTCGAATGCCTTTTCCACCAGAGCATGTTGAAGTCTTAGAACGCCATTAACAATTATGACATTGAAGTTGCTCCAGGACGCAGTTTCGCATCCTTTACTTTGTCATTACGTTCCAGGTTTTCTTCACTGATGATATCCCGAAGCTCCCCTTCATTGAGGTCATTATAATGACAGTTGCACAGATCCTTAAAAGCTTTCTGTGGCCAAAACTCATACCTCCATACGCAACTGAATTGAATTATTTTTCAATTGTGTTTAAGTCGCCAATGTTAAAATCGGGAGCATTTCGGAACTCGCGAACAAAGTTCGAAACTCTCGATTAGCGAATTCGGGGATGTGGAGGGATTACTGTACTTATCACTGAGTTGCTTTGCATAAAAGTAATTACATTTCCCCAGAAATCAGTCAGCTGAATGCTCCAGCTAACTTTGGTAGTACTTACAATATCGAATCAATCACCCATTAAAAATAACAAAAGATAAAAAAATATTGTTTGTATGCTTCGGTGTCTTGAGTTTTTGTTTCAAAGAACAGTCGGTTATTGTAGAATAATTGATATGAATGAAAATGTGAGAACAGTTAATACGCTAGTCCCCAGTTCAGTGCACTGCACATAAAAATCGTATCGTGGGCTGATCTTAGGTGAATAATAGATTCTAGAAGTATTTTTCATACTGAATTCAAATATCATTTAAGTTTTCCTCCATCAGGCAGGAGGGTTGTGTGACATTATTTTGAACTTTTTATAATTTTTATTAAAAACAATAACTAGCTATCTAACTCTAAATGGTATTCTACTCCTCCTGTCTTACATTTTGATTACTCATTCTGCACCTAGAAAGTAGTGTTGATTTTCGGAGATACTCTGTATCTGGAACATATCTCTTCTTGGTTCAACAATAGTCAGTCAACGTATTAGAACTACACTTGCATTAGTACCTATTTTACATTGTAGAAATTTAATTATGAAAACGCCCATCGCCCTCATAGCTGACAGCCCCCAAGATTTTCTGGAAGTCGAAGTCAGAGTCTAAGAAGTGAATTTTCAAAAACATGTTGCATCCCTTAGCTTTATAAGAATGCAGAAGATGAGCCACTATGTCCGATAGTTTATTGCTTTATGGCTTCCCAGAAAATTGAAATATAAGTTTTTGAAAAACTGTCAGAGAGCTTTTCCCAGTACATTTAACAATTCTTCAAAATGTTCAACAGTTTGTGATCCTAAAAAACTCCCTTTCAATTTAGCATCAATTATTTTGGGAAATTTTGATTTCAAGTTCAAGAATCTGTCAGAAAGTTTATCCATATTTTTACAAAATTTTTCATTCTTCCTAATTTAATATTCAATGAAGGTGTATATATGTTTTTTCAAAATTCAGTAAATGGACATGTGATACATTTTTCTGGTCTGGGATACGATGTTTCTTTACTATTTGTCAAACAGAAATAACAATTATTTAGATGATCCTTCGTTTCCCTTCAAATCATTGGAATTGCAAATGGCTTTCATTTTACTACCATGACAACAATCGTAACTAACAGAACATATCTTTTGGGAGTGAGCTCTTTTCAAAGCCAACTTTACAGTCAAAGTAATGTTGATAACACTTTTTCGCAAGTGACGTTAAATTTCGCCTCTGAGTTTTTCAAGTCAGCTCACCATAAATACAAAAGAAATTATCTGCACACGTTATTGGCATGATGAAAATACAAAACCCTAAAACACTGCTTACACAGTACACTTCTAAACACGAAGGAAGGGAAGATATCTCTAGAGATATTAGTGCTGTAATGCTTCCTACCCCTTTCAAAGAATTATATAACACATTAAATTCGCCCCGAATTATGGACGCAATAATTTGGGTGGCTAGCTCAGTAATGCGTCCACAGACGTTCTCGTGACATTACCATACTTACTCTCAGGGTTCCCTTTCTGGTACCGTGGGCTGAAAAATACCGCTTATACAAGATTCCAGTTGATAATTCTTATATTTACGAGCTTATATAAAATGAAAAGAATGGGTTTATGAACTATTCCTATTCCAATTCATAACAACAATAGTATTCTTCTGTAACATCATCGACATGAAGTGTCGACCGCGTTCTCTATTTAATGATCTCTTTTCAAAATTGTTTAATTTACTTTTTCCTTTTTCCGAAATTCAGATTTTAGTAATTCTTTGGAGATGGCCATCAACTAATTTGGATAACTATTTTTTTCTTAACCTTAAATTTAACTTAAATTTACAACATTCTTGGGCCTTGAACAATCTGTGACGGATTTAATGTTCTTATTTCCTCGCGATTATACTTCCCTGTTGACAAGCTGCGCTAAACTCTTGACCGTCGTCTGCTGGACCATTTACCATAAAGTACCATTTTCGTGTAGGCTGCAAAATCCACACTTAAAAATTACGTAATTTAGATATTTCCATTAACCGTTCCTGTCGCGTCTGAACATTGTTACTTTCGATCTCGTCACCCTAGCATCTCACTTCTGCCAATAACTTTTAAAAAAATCTCACGTCTCAGCCTACAGTTCACGATCCGTACCTTACCGCGATCATACCGTTTCTGCTAAGATTTTTTATAAATCTACATCTCTTTTGTTTTCATTCGTCTGGTTTTTTCCATTCTCGTTTTTTTCTCTGGATATTCACCCCCTTGTTACTTGTGAAAACTAGTCAACGACTGCCATTTCTTTTCATGACAATGTTCCTGCATTATTCTAATATAATATTAACTACATAATATAATTTCTCCCGTTCTCTATATAAACACGTTCTCGATTGCCGCATCTTTATTAATTTCCTCATCAATTTTATTTACGAAGTAGACGACAATATCAAAATTGTTCCGATGTACTTCAGTGCTAACAAGCTCATAGACACCTGAATACTGACACATCTCAATGCCAGATTAACTGGTCTGAGGATGTAAAAATATGAATGAACATGCATAGAATTACGTGTTGGTATTTCAGCATTATTTTACATGTAATTTTTTAAGATACAGATTGAATAAAATCGCTACATTTAAGGTAAAGATTTCTACGGCACGTCAAAGATAGTTAAAATCAGATATTTAAAAGTAGCAGTCAAAACAAAAACAAAAACAAAAAAACAACAAAAAACAAAAAAAAAAAAACAACCTGTGCTGATGGAAAATTTCACTAATCGTATTTGTTATGAAGAAACCCTTGTCGACCAGTGTAATTGTTAACAAGTGATTCCGATTGCGTGAGCGTCCGCGGCCGGAGCTCGGATGATCTAGGCCAGGGGTGTCCAACTTGCAAGGCCTCAAGGGTCACAACTAAAATCTTCAATTTGCTTGCGGGCCATGGTTGAATTTCTCATGTGACTTCCCCATATTGTTTGCCTTGGCACTTTGCCCAGCTGCTCTGAATCGGGGAAGGGGGGATGGAGCAATGCAAAACGCAGTGAAGCACATAGGGATGAATTTGAATGTCTGAATTTACTAGAAAAAATCCTTGATTCTGAACTTAACATATTTTTATATTAAGGGGGGGGTGAGCCGGGAAGGGCGAGTGCGCTGCATACACAATGTTCTCGCACGTGGATGAAAGGGTCTTTCACTATTGACTAATAACCTTTCGCGTGCCGCAGTAAACGGCCCTGCGAGGCGCACGCGGCGCGCAGTCCGCCAGTTGGACAACCTCCACCTAGGGATTCTAGGCTGACCGGGACGAGCCGCGTCAGCAGTACGTTCCGGGGGAAGCGGCTCATCACAGATTGCCTAGAGAATGCAAGCAAGTGATTCTGCCCAAAATTTGCGTCATTTAGTTTTTAGGGAGAAGTCAAAAATTATGAGAAGTTACCATGCTTATTTTCATACCAATGTGTGTAATAGAGATACGTATACTTGTGTGTGTGTGTGTGTGTGTGTGTGTGTTTGTGTTATTTAAGGTCGCATTAAAAATGTCATTAGCGACCACTATTGGATTTTAACGTTATGATATATATGAGGATGAAACGATATGGTGATGATAGGGGTGAAAGGACGAACACAAATACAACCACGCCCGAGGCGCGACTGGAAACCGGGACTCTTCTGTCCGAGATCGCGACGACTCTACTGCTATAGCGATCTCGGTCACCGGAACGGCAGATACTTATACTTGTTGGCATACTTTAGTAACGTTTGTCTCTGCGGTATGTATCTCTTTTGGAGCAGAAAAGAAAGTACACAATATTTTACAAATATTACACGTACTCCAGAGCTTTGAAGTAGATGTATTGAATAGCTTGTCTTGCTTCGAACGTGGAAAGACCTTGAAAATTTTCTTCCTTCGTATTTGATTTCTCCTTCCCCTAAGTTTTCACCATCTTTTGCAGTATCCTTCTTTCTTTCAAACGGTTTCTTGTTCTGTTTCCTTGCACTCCTCTCACAAGACCTTCCATTCATATGAAGACTAACACCACGGCGTGCAAACGAGCAGAAGCAGTGGCAACAGTGTGCAGCTCACTGTCTGCACAGTCTTCGATTGCTGGGTATTCTCATACCGCCGACACAACTGGTTTCCTAAGGGCATTAGATTGTGTCGAGTGGGCTGCAGCTTTCAACAAGTGGCAATGCAATAGCTCACACTTTCTCTTCGTCGTAATGGCGAAGAAATGTAAATTATGTTAGTTGAACCTTCAAAAACATTTGCTCCGAATGGATTTTCAATCAGGGTATTCTGTTATATTATCCATTGTTTATACCACCGCCGTTACGTCGCAACATCGATGCATCAGAAGAAAATTGAAATGCAATTTCCTTGGTTTAATAAAAATGTAACATACTTCCCTATTAATATCCAAACTGATTTATTCCAAAAAAACAAAAACAAAAAACTTTGGAGCCGTTTTCGAGAAAATTGTTCATAATGTAAGAAAAGTTTCGAAAATATCGTTTATTCGGTTTAGGCACTAGTATTCATGAGAAAAAGACGACTAACGAACGGACAGATGTTTTGAAATAAAATCGATATCAAAATTCGTCAAAATCTCAACTTCGATTTTTTTTGCAGTTTTGCATAACTTTCCCTATACAACACATACGGGAAAGTGAAATCTGACTTTTAAAATCAGCCTCTTTTGTTTTAAATGGTCCTTATGTAAAATATTCTTGCATGATCGTCGCTGAGTCTCCGAAGTATGGGTACGAGGTCGAGTGCTAATGAATAAAATGAACAGTAATACAGAATGATGTGGTGAGTAATGAACCGAAAGATGAAGTAGGTAGAGGACCAAGGGACTCAATTTGGAAGAAATAGGAAGAAATCTGCTCCGAGTCCTCTTTGTTGTTCATAATTTCCTCATGGAGTGGC
The DNA here is from genome assembly GCA_031308135.1 of Acheta domesticus. NCBI lineage: Eukaryota > Metazoa > Arthropoda > Insecta > Orthoptera > Gryllidae > Acheta > Acheta domesticus. The sequence goes on from JAHLJT010004567.1 coordinate 210,082,540, forward strand.
TGGGATTTGTACCCTAGCATTCCGAGATCTAGTGCGTGGGGACTGTTTTGCTACATGTCGCCTGGGGGCAACGTTGTACGTACTCTGGCACAACAGCTCTTTGCGAGCTAAGGCCTACCGACGGCTTCCCAGCCTTGCAGTCATGGGTTAAGGAGTACGTGTGGGTAGCACATAGCCGTCCCTCTGCCGTATTTCTGGTCTTCTGAATCTAACAAGTGAACTTTCTCATCGTCACACAGCAACAGATACTGGGACACTGCAAGGGAAACGCACAGTTCATTTTTGCCCCGACCGGGTTGGGCCGTGAAAAGCGAGCACGCTAACCAGAGGACCACCGGAGGGACTGGACAACGCGGTTAAAAGTATTACACGCTGCGGAGCTTCACTTTTTAGTTTAAATATACGATCATTAGGGTAAATGATGACTGGTGTGACATGTGCTCAGGTTCAAAGAATCTTTGACTCCTGCAATTTGCCCTGAGGACACCTCGCCGAGGATTACATTCCCGCTGATTTGTGTGTGCAGCTTGGAGGGCGGGCTCCTGTTACTAGTATTCGAGCCGACGTGAATCACGTGGGTTATCAGATGAAGGCATTCGCGTGGGAACTGATGAAAGGGTGTTATGTGTAATTTGATATTGAAACGTGAAAAGGAAGATTAACTTTGCCAGGTGTTTGGTGTTCGTGACGCAATGCACTAACCATCCTTTTCTAAATCCTAGTGTGAGTTTCTGAAAAAAAATCTCAAATGACTGAACTAAAAGCAAGCAATGCCAACCTTGGAATGCACATCTTTGTTGTGAATTATAGTAATCGTGAAGAAATGGCGAGGAGCCTGTTAAACCATGTTCTGGCAACTGAGTTCATTTTTCTTGTATACATATCCTTGGGCTTCTCATTCAGTCATCACATTTCGAAGTATGAGCACATAATTAACACACTACATTACTCCTCACCAGTAACCATAATCATAAGGCTAAGATCATATTCACTCATAAAGAGGCTGAAAGTATTCCTTTCTTTTCACATTAATGTCAGGGTGAAGTTGTTTCTGTCGAAGCAGTAAGTATTTGTGACCTGCAGCAACAAAAATGCTGTTCAATAAAACCACCAGAATGGTTTACCGAAATATATCAGACACACTGCTCACGAACAACAAATGAAATATTTTTATACATAGCTGCAATAAATTAAATATATTAACATAAAAAACGAAAATGGAAATAAAACAGAGTAGTGTTTGTGGGCACACAGTGCAACAGTTCTTTCAAACAAACACTATCAACAAAGTTGCTTTTCCAAAAAGAGCACGTGCATAGCAAATACTATAATGCTGCACGGCCTCTTTCTTAAAGTCATAAGACGCCAGCTGGGTATCTAACGAAAGTTCCTTAGTATCTAACGAGACATAGACGCCTCTCAAGTGATTGGGGGCTGCATTATTTTCTTTCAATTTGATTGGACTTGATTTATTGTGCCAATGTGTTACAGCGAAAACTGTACGTGATGTATGTGGGAGGAGTAAAAATTTGTGCATTTTTTCTTGAACTCTGGACTCCCTTCTCCACCTATAAACCCTAAATAGTTGAATGATGAGTACTAATGAAATGAAAGTACTAACAAAGCAAGGTTAGAGACATTTGAAAAATAACATTTTCGCTCCCGAGTTATAGAAAGTAGCTAGCATTGATAAACGAACTTCAGAATTTGAGTTGTTAGTGTTTATGAGAAAATGAAAAAAAAAATCTGCTTGCACTGGAGCAACACATGTACGATTGTTCGTTTGCCAGCCCTCGTAGTCGGCGTGGCGTTGCAAGCGTGGGTGGTTGGATGCGGCCGTGACCGCGGCGGGCGTGAGCGTGGAGGCAGCGGGCGAGGGCGCGTGGGCGGCCGCTGCAGCCGCAATGGCGTCCGTAATAGCCGCGGGCGATAGCGCCTAAAAATACCGCGTCTGCGCAGCGCCATGTCGGTCAGCGGGCGCGCGCCTCTCACCCACGCGCTGCTTCCGGGCGGCGCCTCCTCCTTCCACATCGCCTCACAGACAGCGCCTGTTCTTCTACTTTTGACGAGAGGAATCACTCAGTTGTACTTCTGGACTTGTTTCATTTTGCATTTTTGGTCTACTTTAGCTTCTGGTAATTTTGATTATTTTTGCCATTTTGTCTTATTTTGATATTTTCCCTAAATGTTTTGCACAACAGAGTGAGGTGGGCAGCCCCTGCATCAGAGCGAAGACTTGAAGGCAACGCGTGTGAATGATTTCCGCGAAGGCCGCGGGGAGCGCAGCGCGGAGGCGACGGGGCTCTAAAAGTGGGCGAATCGCCGCACCAAGCGCCCGACGCGACGCCTTCTCCTCCTTCCCCTCCGACAGCGCCGCGCCACGCGCCTCCCCCTCCCCTCCCCCCGAGAGGCGTGCGCGCCGCGCGAGCCCTTCGTTTTTGTCACGCCCATCATAAGCCGCGATTTATGTGGCGCGTCCTCGGGCTCGCCTCGCGCTTCGAGCCGCTCGCGCCGCCGCCTTGCCCCCGACCCGAGAGAGAGAGAGAGAGAGAGAGATGGAGACAGAGAGAGAAACAGAGAGACGGAGACAGAAACAGAGAGAGACAGAAACAGAGACAGAGAGACAGACAGAAAGACAGAGACAGAGAGACAGAGAGACAGAGACAGAGAGACAGAGACAGAGAGACAGAGACAGAGAGACAGAGACAGAGACAGAGAGACAGAGACAGAAAGACAGGGACAGAGAGACAGGGACAGAGAGACAGAGATAGAGATAGGGGGACAGGGAGAGAGCGACAGAGACAGAGAGGGAGAGACAGAGTGAAGCAAACAGAGAGAGACAGAGGGAGAGACAGGAGGGAGGGAGAGAGAGGTAGAGAGAGATAGAGACAAAGACAGCGTCGAATTGCGTGAGTGAGAGTGGGCGCGTGTGTGTATGTGAAAATGATTTCATTTTTTCAGGTAACGGTGTTTTCTTTCAATATAACGTTATAATGATACCGAAAATTTATTTGAATGAATTGCACTCTCAAGAAAAATTAATAATTACTTCAGAGATCTAATAGTAAAGCGTAAAAATAAATGTTTGTGTGTGTGTTTTACAAAAGAGTTTGAACCACTACTGAAACAAGGCTATTGCTCACTAATTTTGAGTGTGCGAGCACTCAGGCATACACACACAAATTAGGCAAAAACTTGGTGGTTTCTGAACATACAATCTTACCATAAATTTGGTTATCTCCTATTTTTTCTGCGAAATGTGCAATTTGCAATTTATTTAGGTGGCTTTGTACGTTGGGTGGGGTGGGACCGGGTACAGCAATATATCTGTGCAAAAAACGGCCTTTCTTAACACATACTCGTTTCCGACACCAATTGTTACTTTCTCGCGCTTACTAACGCAAGAAGAGAAAGTATTGTGATTGTGCTCCGGGAACCGGCGAATTTTCGACATAAAACCTCTTATTGCTGGCCCTGGTAACGAAGAAGTGGATAAATCCAGTTGCTAAATATAGAGAAACAAATTCCTCTAACACGTGGTGTATCCATGGTTTGTGTGTTCTTAAAACCCAAAAATCGATTGACGGTAAAACATCTGTCTGACTGTCCGTCCGTCTGTCTGTGTCCGTCCGTCCGTCCGTCTGTCTGTGTACAACGCATAAACAGTTCTGCCAATACTTTCCAAAATTGATTTTCCCAATAGTTCTGGCAGATGTGATGGCCCCTACAATTTGAAACCGATATTTAAATTTGGTGGGGTACATTTCATGAAGGCCTTAGGACATTTTTAACATTTTTAAAAAAATTGCTCCAAATTGTTTGATTAAATTTTGTTATTAAATAGTGCGAAGGATGTTTAATAGAATGGTGAATGTCTCATTTGCGTTTAAATCCCTGATTCTTCGAAAATTGAAATAAAATTAAAAATAAATAAATAAAACTACAAAATTGAAGATTTTGACTCAGACAAACTCTGTTGTACAAAATTGGCTCTTTAAAAAAGGTCATGTACAATTCTTTTGAAAAAAAAAACCTACTAGTTTTTGCGTAATTTCTGCTTGAAATTAATGAAATATATACAGATTTTCACATCAACTACGGGCTACGAGAAAAATTGAATGAATGGTATGAAAATTATTAATATAATTTTAATTATAATTTACCATTGAAAATGCCAATATTAATTCAATTTTTACTTTCTCGACTGTTATTTTTTACTCAGTTTGTATTATCTACGTATTGATGTATTTCTTTCAAGCAATCTGCAAAGCTTAATTGCCGCAACAACGTCGTATCGATAGTTGAGAAACTGATTGTTGAATGTCAAGATGGTGGCGGTGACAAGACACAGCTGTTTTATTTAGTCGAGCTGGTGTTTCCAAATAAACCGTTTAGAAATGATTCGAAACCTATTTCATAATCCATATTTTTGTCGTGGTTTTCTCTCGTTCTGCCCTATTGCCAGTGTTGACAATAGCATGAATTGTAAAGTGTAACTCCAAGACAGATTGCCATTACTTCCGTTTGCGATGAATTTCGCAGCAGTTTTTTGTTAATTACTCCTCAGAATGCCGAGTGAGATATCTTATAGACCATTTAATATTATCTGATCCCTAAAAATATTTGCGTATTGAATAAAAAAGGAACCTTAACATACAACTTCTTCAATAGCTTAAATAAATTATGCCCACGAACATTTTCCCATAAGAGTCTGTACTAATTTAGAAATTCTTTTTATTAAAAAATTAGGTGGTAAGGGCCAAATTGTTTCTTATCGTCTTGAAGAACAGAGATTTTACTTTCATTCCAAGTAGTTTTGGGGGTACTTCACCGTTGTCAATCTAATAAACACACTGCCTTAAAGCTTTATTTTCCTGCGCTTCGTTTGAGGCAGTGTCAATACAGAAGGCGATAATAAATTAATATTATAAATCGTAGAATATTCGTAATTTAATTAGTTTATTAGTATTAGCGTTATATATATATATATATATATATATATATATATATATATATATATATACACACACACACACACATATATTTGTGCATTATGTAACATGACTAACCGATAAAGACGGTGAAATCGGAATGCAGATGGAAATAGGCGTTTTTGCCAAGAATTAATATTATTCGCCAAGCGAATCCACATAGTTTTGACAACGCTGCGCTAGCAACATTGGATTGGTCGCTTCGGTATAATGTGCTGCGAATACTGTGTCAGTCAAATGTATTCCTGTTTGTTTCATTTGTCAAAGTAAGAAATGATTGCTGAACTATCGAAATGAATGCAGATATGCATCACAGGCGCTTGTTTGAATTGGATGTTTTCAAGTAATAGCTGAGGTGTTAGTAGCGCAGAAAATGCAATATTTATTACGTATTACGCAATTACGTATATCTGTTTCCAATGAAGCGAGAATCTAAGTGCTGTTTTAGCACCACTTGTACACCATCACTTTAGCACCACATTTTCCAAAAATGTTCAATCGAAATTCTCTTAAAAATAGTGTTACAACATTTTCTTTAAATGTTTTGAACGGAAGAGTCACATAACAGAATCATTTGAGTTCGTTCAGGCACTAGTCTGTGAACACGACAGAAGAGCCATTTACTTGGTACGTTTTGAATTTTCTAAAATTATAAGTGATTTTTTTCAGACCTTTGTAGTATTCTTAATAAAACATTACAAATGTTTATCCTGATTAATGAATGCCTCCTTGAACATAACAGGTTTAAATGATAAAAGTTTACAAACTAGCTCAAAATTTAAGTTGAAGTAGCACGACATATCACACACACCCAGACAAACACATAAATGTTAAATAAAATTCTTTTTTGTGATATTCGGATAGTGAGTCTCATTTTGATTAAAATATTCAGATTAAAAATGTGTTTGGTTTGTAATCAAATTTAGTACCTGCTGTACGATTTAGCATGTACAATTACAAATAAAATTTAAAAAATAAATGAAAATAGAGGCCAGGCCTTTTGCCTAGCTGGCAAAAGTCGAGTTAATCCGCCCGCAAAACACTAAATACAACACAAAAGCAAAATTTCGAATTTATCAGAAACACTTTTTTTATACTCTTTTAGAGTGACACATTAAAACATTTTGAAAGCGCAAAAGTAATATTTGCGTTCATTCATTTTCATTAATTTAAACGAAATATGTGTTTGATGCATGGAATTAAAACTGATTTTATCATCCAACAAATTTCTTAATTTTCTAAATATCCATTTTATTCGTATTCCAATTTTCGAGAGTACTCTCTCTAAGAATAAATTAATTATTCATTTAACTGGAGAATATTGAGTATACTTTTGTAATCATGTTTTCATGAATTTAGAGGAGTACGGCTCTACATAATGAAACTATATTACTGTAAGTCGAACGAAGTGGTGGCAGGAGTAATATTATGAGATAAGTGCAGTGCGTAACATGTTTTAGATGCTTATAAATCTATTATCTCTGTCTGCTATATATTTTCCTTCGTAATGTTTCAAATATATTTATTGTTGCGAGAAAGTTCTCTGACAAGTGTTCTAAACATTTTTCTGGTATGCTATCAAACAAACTAGATCTATTTAACAAAAGCCCTCCTCCCAGCTATAAATATTGTAAGCACTCCACTCTCCTTAACATCAATAATAAACCATTACCGTATTACAGTACCCTCAATCACCGGTTTCTGCGCGGCGAAGTATTTTAATAGATTTTGGAATTCCGTGGATACCAGGAAAAATTATACCATTAATTTTGTAAAAAAATATGATATCTTTAATGATATCCAATATGTTTCTAATCCCCCCAATTCCAAAGTTCCTATTCTAATGGCACACTTAATGTTATTCTATGCCTTGTACCACTTTACTGCGATTTTCGCACTCTGCCTCTGACAAGAATCAGTTACGTTGCCATCCTATCGAATGTCGCTACAGTGACGCCACGCGGCGACGTTCAAGCTCTCGATTGGATGAAATAGCAGCTGATTTCTGTTAGGAGCAGCGCTGAATAAATCGCTGTATAAATACTGTAAGAGTCAAAACTATAAGTATTATTGTAAATGTAAAAATTGTTATCATATCTAAACGATATTACTCCTGTAACCTCATCTAAAATTCAGTGGTCGGTAACTACCATCGATGCTGATGAATAAATAAAAAAAATGACTAGAACGTAGCACCGGAACTTTTCGAGAATTTTTTTCCGCAAGGAAAATTAAAGTACGTTCTTGCAGACTTTATTATCAACCAGAGTAAAAAGGCGAATTATTGTTGAAATGAATGTAATTTTACTATTCCCTTAAAATCTGAAATATTTGTCTACTAAAATCTCAGAAAGATTTGATCCTTCAATTTTATAACAGGTTTTGCTTTTGTATTCTGAATGCTTTCATTCATTTTGAAAATCACTTCTTATTTTCAGCTTCATGGGCAGTTCACTTCATGCCAATAACGCGTCTTGGGAACATGTAATAGCTTCTCATTCTTTGTTGGAGCTTTACTTTGTTGCCTCACGGAACAGTTGCCACGCGCTAGGCGCATCCTCCTCCGCAAGATAGAATTTTTTGTGTAGGTTACTGCAGCTTCCTTCTAGTCAGTGGCTATAGGCTCCTAAAACATGGCACCGAAAGTAAACGACTATTCTTTTCGAGCGGATCTTGTGCAAGAAAAGTTTACTGTTTTTGATTTGGTTATGCAGGTTCCATTTGGCCTCAATGCAATTAATGTGGACACAGAGACAAATAATTCGTTTTGGGAGGCCTTCCAGATTTCTCTTCCCGATGTTTACTTCATGAATCAAACCATTCCAGGATTGACAATTCCTATCGACGGATTAATTCCCATAGATGAAGAAGAGGAAGTGGGTGGTGGTCAAAGTGGAAGTGCGTTGTTGCAGGATTTATCAGCAAATGAAGAGATGTTTGACAGTTCCGAAGAACAAAACGACGATAAAAGTGATTAATGTTTTGTCCTGGATCTGCGTCAGTTTCTTTGATAGGTATTAGATTCTAAATTGTATTTTTTGTTTGATGGAATCTTCCGAAAATGTTTTGTGATGGGAAAGTAAATGAGAAGGCAAAAAATAAAATTCAAACTTTGGAGACCAACAGTTATTTTGCACCAAGTTGTTTTAAATAAGATAATACACCGCTAATACACCATTTTTAAGACTGTCGAATTCATTTAGCAAGTATAGTGAAATACTAACATTTCTAGCGAAGCTGTTCTGATTAAAAACATGCACAATTCCAGGAGTGTTTGTGTAAATTTTATTTTCGAATCCTGTTTAGAGTAAGTTGTAGATATCAGAGAAAATATTCATATCGAATTACCTGCATGAACGATTTCATGAAATATACCACTTTCGTTTTTCGTGGCATTGCTCACAGTTTTGATTATGAGAATTTTTGTAGATACACATGACAGTTCATTGGAGTTACTTTAAATGACTGTCTCGTGGATTAACGTATTGTTTGCTACTGTTCCTGCTTACATGACAGTCTCTTGGGTAAACAAATAATTCTTATGTGTAATTTTTCTAGAATTAATACCGAATGCTTCTTTATTTAAAGTAACTGCTGTGGAAGTCACATCATGATCTTATCATCATAGGTTGCCATGACCCAGATTAAAATGATTATTCTGATTCTGTAATTTGTGCCATCCACATACATTTTTATAGTTTGGGTGGACGGTCCCCCAGAGGAAAGAGGCCTCAGGCCATGGAGTAATACCAAATAATGCTAAGTGGGCCCTTAGTTTTAAAATGTCTGCCTCTCTCAATACATGTACAAGAATTATTTCTCCCAGCAACAGAAATAACTTATAACAGTTAATTTGAAATAAAAGTAAATGTATTTTTTATTTACTTTGAATGAAAAAATGAAGATTCGAGGCCTCAATTCAGTCGAGGACTGGGGCAAGTGCTGCCGTCTTCTGAGCACCCCCCTAAGGAGAATGGCATGTCAATCGTTCTACCATTATCATGTTACACTTGTTCGTGGCAGTGAAGTTATTAATTATACGTAGTGGTCTTCTGTGTTGGCTGAAGTTGGCGAAAGCTGTTTTCGTCGCACTTTTTGTGTTGCTGTGGTGGTATTGTTTTTATTTCAACAGTGTATTGTTTTTATTTTACAAATTGCTTGTAAAATGATCTTTTTTCTTTTGTTGTGCAATACAGGATGAAAGAATGTTATTTAGTTGTGCATAAAAGTAAATACGTATTAGTGAATCCGAATGTATGAATGTCTAGCGAGTAAAAAACATACCATTCTCCGTAGTGGAAAGAGTTTTTCCACCTTGTTGGACACTGGAAAGGATTTGAGTGTGGATCATGGTGTAAGAGAATCTTACACCTTGATGTGATTCTCTTACTCGTGGTGTGGAGTGAGAAGTGCGTTCTTACCTTCAAAAGATGTTTGTAGGAAAGGAACGACAATTTTCAGAAAGTTGAAGTAATGTATGAAGTGGGAACATTGCTGGGGTTGAGGTTTGAAAGAACTGTGCGCATTGGTTATGGATGATCATAATATTTTCCAAACAATACTGCGATTTTTCTAACATGACCTCTGAAGGGTCGTCATCACGATGGAATATGTCACGGTCTTTCGTGTCTTTCTCAACCGTGCCAGTAGATATCGCATGATCACGACCGTATCAAGCAGTGCTTGCGATCATGCCACTTCTAGCGGCACGAGCGAGAAAGACACGAAATGCCATGCGATATTCCATCGTGTCCATAGGGGCTTGAGAGGCAGAGTTAGAAACATCACACTATAGCTGGCTGGAGTAGTTTTATATCATGCCGCGGCAGGTATACATGAATACGATCATAGAGACATGTTAAGATTTAGGATGAGATTATAGGGGTAGAGAGGATCGAAATATGTTCGGAAAAATGTTATTTAAAGTGGCAAGAAGGTGAACGGGGTAGTGTCGTTTAGATATCATAAAGATATTCATTAAATGGAGATCCATTGTGATCTTTACCAAGTCTTGATTGTCTAGAAAATGAGGTTTATTGCCACCTGTGCATAATCCACGCGTTGTTTCAAAAATCCTAAAAAGCGATGCTCAAATCTACTACATCATTGGCACGAGGCGTGTAATAAAATATTCTCAAAACATTGTGTCAAATGTCAGTTTTTAATTATTATTTGGCAGAAGACAGGTGCCGAAAGTACGATGCATGCTCTACTGACGATTTGCTGGCGGAATCGACTTCAGATATCTAAAAGCGAGAGGTGAGTTTATTTGTCCAAGTTTTTGTAAATATCTGGTGAATTTTTTTTACTAGTATCAAACAAAAGTTTTAGATGTTCTGCCTCCCTCACAACATAAACAATTCATTTCTCCATGCAACAGAAATAACTTAAAGCGGTTAATTGCAATTAGAAGTTTATATGTTTTTACTTGTTTTGAACGAAAAGAAAATTCGGGATCCCGTTTAATCCGTTGCCATTGAAAAGGTTTTTTTGCAATAATTCGCGAAAAGTAAGCACAGGAGGGGATGATGGGCAATTGAGAGGGTGTTGACCTCGACACCGATCTGTGCTTTTCTCTGTAAGACAGGCACGTCAGACCGCGTCCGCGCGAGCTACTTGCCCGCCTGGGGCACAGTACAACTAGTTCACTTGCTCCAAAATCTAGTTTTGCGCCGGGTAGACACTCGGCCATGTTCTTGGTTGTCAGCCAATAGAATTTCAGCAGATACATTCGGACATCATACACAGTGTGTTATGAGGACTGAGTGTATGCGTTTAATTTGTTTCAGAGGACGTGGAATTTGAATAAAATGAATTGAACTAGCGAATAAAATAAATGTAAGAAAATCATTTTAAATGTAGTAATTATGTATTTCGCTCGCTGGGTGTTATACCAAGAACATGGCGGACGTCACGTGATCGAAAAAACGTTTTCAATGGGATTTGCCGCGAGTGAACATACTGGCTATACTGTGCCTGGGGAGCCCAGCGCTGCTACGGACACGGGCAGGGAGATCAAAAATGGCTTCGTTCGAAAATATGTTTGCCAGATTTTTTTTCCCTTCAAATAACCGAAATTGGTATAATGTTTATATTCTTCACTACTTATCACTATTTGAAGTTTATTTCCTAACTAAATTCTCCCTTATATAAACATTTTTGCTAAGTGACAGGAATATGTTTAAACGGCGAATTCTTTCCTTCTTTTCGTTTTGTATTGTGTTATTAAATCATTCGTTTATTTATTTTATTTAGAAATAATGTGGAATAAATTAACAAGTCGCTATAAGTTAAAAGTTCTCGCTTACGACCCGACAGCTCTTTTAACAGACAAGAATATTCGTCTGATAAACCTAACCTGAACATGGGAAGTCGATGCTTTTATATTACTCTGAAGTAAACAGGATTACAAAATCAAAATTCTTTTGACTCAAATTTTTAAATTTTACTCTCAATTGAAAATTTGAAATCAAACTGATGTATTATTTTATTTTAATGAATTATTTGTTTGCCTTAAAGTGAAAATGGGAATTAATATAGTTAAATTTGTAACAATAACTGTGAAGTAACTTCTCACCAAGACTGTCATAGGCCAGGTATCCAGTGACGTACCGCGGCTGGGGGGAGGAATTTGTACAACCCTTACTTTCAAATCTCGCGCCAATTCCTCTGGAGGCAGTGCCCGAGAGCTCTAGTAAGCTTGTTACGTTGCCGGCGACCGTGACGTTCCTGGTGTATAGGAATTAACGCGCTTGCGTATCAGAAGTAATGAGGTAAATAAAGGCAAGTGTTTCGCTCGATGATACCATGTTTTATCTCTAAACCTATCATTTCTGTTTCAAAACCTCACCAGGAATGTGAAAGTACCAGAATAAGGTGGGTGAGATCTACAGAAAACAAATACCGTAATGATAAATTATATGAATTTATTGGTATACATTTATGTTTACAAAAATTACATAAATTACGTATATTAAATATCACTAGCGTACCCGTGCGACAACTCTCGCATGTTAAATCCCACCCTTTCCCTATTCATTTGTCTATCCGTTCCATAAAGGAGAGGAACTACTAATGTACTTGCAGAATATCAAACAAAATAACAATGCAATTGATGTTTGAAACAAATTTTCAATTAAAGTTTATTCAACATTATAGAAAGATGTTCTTGGAACAAGTCATACTTTTTTAAAAACAACATTTGAAGAAATTTGTCAATCTTCCTTGAGAGTTAGCTTTTCGCTTTCCTTGATAGATAATAGAAAAGGTTTTTACTCCTGAGAAAGCCAAGTAAAGTAGTGCGAAAATACCGGATCGGGCAAGAACAGACCTACTCATTGCAATATTATTTAACTTTCCTTGATTTGTTATGAAGAAGCGAGTGGGTTTTGGAGAGTCACGGTGCCAGCTTGCTGGGGTGTGAAAATTGAAAAATTATTTGTTAACTAAAAAGTATTGAATTATTTTCTGCGTCCTTACGTACCTCAATAAAAACAATTTCGAGCCAAAAAATAATCAAATTAATGTTTTCACCTTTGAGTACTAAATACCATTTGTTAGCATTAGAAACAATTTTGTAGGCATTAGTAAGCCCACTTCGGTACATGGGAATGTTGCTCAAACAATGTTTGTATTTTTAATATCTTAACCAACCGACACCTTGAGTTTAATATCAAACGGTGTTTTATTTACAATATCAGTTTGCAGTTGGGCGTTGGTGTACATACTTTCAGATACCGCCAACATTTAAATCGTGCTTTTGGACTGCGATCGTTGGCAGGTGTCGGGTGACTTGCACTATTCTTTCTATAATTTTAAATTTTGTTGTTTTTTAGTTGATTCACGTAGTATTGAAGGCTAGCGCGTTTTGATTTGTGTTTTCCATTTATTTCAAGCTATTTTACTTTAGCTACTTTAAAGAGTTTGTTCTTTGTGTTGTGCCATGGCACAAGTTTTCCCCCACTACATCTGCGTACCCGTGCGGGAACTCGCGCATGTTAGACCCCACACTCATCCCTATCCTTCTATTTTCATTCTAAGAGGGAAAGTAGTTAACGAAAGGTTAGGTTATTTGTTTAAAATCTATAAAGGTAACTTGCAATGTACTAAAACAATTACAAATAAAAATAAAAAACAATGCAATTAATGTGTAAAAGAAATTTTCAATAAATATTTATTCAATATCATGGAGAATTTGCTTGGAACAATTCCCAACACTTACTTAAAGACATTTGAAGTAATTGTTCAATATTCTTTGTCAATTAGGTTTTAGTTTTTCGTGATAGTCACAAAAATATTAGCTTTTTACTTTTGAAAAAGCTACGTGTCTGAACCCGTTGACTTGAAAATTTCATCGAATGATAACGAAAATATTGGTACATGTAAAACACAAACACAGTCTTCACTCTTCACTGAACACCCACATCTCTCCACAATTATTACAAAGCACTTATAGACCATTAAAAAATGTTAATTGAATAGTTTCACTACACGCATAAGAAACAATCTTCATAGGTATAGGTATCAAGCAACTATAATAGTACTTCTAGTTGTTGCTGGAGAGCAAATCTTGAATTAATGATTATGCAAATAAACCTCGTCAGACTACACAAACTCTGGTGTTAACAGAAAGCGTAAATAAAGATTGTCGAATCTAAGCCTTCTAAGCGTGTCGCCACAAAAATTGCTACCAGCAGGAAGGGCTGAAATATTGAGGTGGCCTTGATAGTATTGAAGCGTGGAACCGAAAAGTTGATGTGGATTGAATGGATTGGGAAATATCTCATCATTTTACTTTTTAAGGCTCTAAAACGCTTTGTTTATGAGTTATTTGCCGATATATGTTGACATGTGATGCGGATTGCATTTTACATGAATATTTCGATGCGTTATTTTAAAGAAATCATCCATATTTTTAAAGTCAAAATGGAATTCGTCAAGTCTCCGTGAAATTCTCTTTCTTTAGAGCCCTCATTTATAAAGATTGGTTGCGTGTGAGAGCCGGAACCCAAAGGTATACTACTGAAATAATACAGGAGACGATGAAATGCATAAACGTTTTTATTTGCGGAATTAGTTTCTCAGTAAAATTATAAAAACATTTAAATTAAATAAATGTGCTAAGAAAATTATTTGAAAAAAAAACAACAACAGCAAACTGCAAATGACAATGACGAGCCCACTATTCACATGATTGCCGTGAAGGTATGTAATACTCCAAGCAATATAATGAACGCAGGTGTTATTGAATGCGATCATGGAACGAAGAATATACGCTTGTATTCATACAGCGTCCTCTGGATAAACTAAACCCGAAGGCACTGATTCATAACTCCATGGGTGCGATAAATAGCATAGTCATTCTACTAATCTAAACTGGAATGTGTATTAATAACAGCATTAGTGTGCGATTGCAAAATGAATTGGAAGAATTCAGTCATTTTTATGGTAACGGTGAGAATTTGAACACTGAGAATAGTGAGTAATTGTTGTTGAATGTGTATTTTCCGGAAAGAAAATGAGTTTGATTTGGTTTGATTTATTTTGTCAAAGGACAGTAAAAACTGTGCCACATGAAGGAGAACAATTTGAAAAAAAAAAAAAAACCCTTCCAAAAGCATAGTATTGATTATAGTTTTTTTCTTAATAAAATTTTCTAGAAAATACGTTTTTTAAAAAAGGTCATATATGTTTATTTAAAAATATGAATGGTTTAGTATAATTGTGCCCATTTTCGAATTTGCAAATTCGTGTTTCCAGATTGAAAAATGTTCAATAGAATGCCGCTTCGCTTTACTGTTGTTTGAAATTCCGAGAATTCGTTCATTGTTGCAGTGGCGCAGTTAGGGAGGGGCGGGGGTGGCGGTCCGCCCCGGTGTCACCATTTTTGAGGTGACACCAATTAGAAACTTTAAGATTTTGTATAGATTATAGCATAGATGTTAATGAAATTATATATACGTTTTTGCCGCCTTTAAATCTGGAAAAGTGTTTTAACACTTTTAGTAAAAACATGCATTTGTTAATTTGTTATTCTTCGTTTTAGATTATTTAAAAAAATGAATTTCAATTATTTTGAATTACATTGTTTTTAATATATTATTAATAAAAGTCATGTGCAAATTTACCCATATTTTTATTAAATAATGTATAAAATACTCTGAAAGAGATATTTTTGTATTTAATTTAGGGGGGGGGGTGATACCATTAATTTTGCCCCGGGTGACACCAACTGATGGTACGCCACTGCATTATTTGAAGCTGTTTGAAACGGATTTGTAATTGTCGAATTTGTGTTGATATATTAGCTTTAAAAGTATTAGTTTTAGTATCTTAAGTTCTGCGAGTTTTACTAGTGATCGCTGAGATGTGTTAATTTGGATAGATATTGCGTTATTTTAATATTACATAACCAGTTGTTAATGCCAGAAAGTACGTGCTATTGTACCCCCTGGTTCTTTCTGATGAAGACTAGTGAAGCATTGGCATATACAAACAGATATTCGAAGAACAGTGGCATATCTTTTGAGATCTCGATTGGCTGACCTGTCCAAACTAATGTATTACTCGTTCAGCCAAGACAGTCCGGGAAAAAGTGCTTCTTTTGTTTTTGTAGTTTCTGTGAAGACAGCGAAAAAATCAAATCCACTTTGGTATGCGAGAGTGCGTTCTGGCAGTAAATTAACTACAAATAATGTAGTGAACTATTGCTGCGAGGAAAAGAAAAAGCTGTTGTTATTACCATTAGAAATACCTGTGGACAAAGCTGCAGTAAAATACGCTTTGTCATCCACAATACACGCTAATCATGAAAGGTACGGAAATGTTCTTACTTCTACTTTGCTCGTATATTATACAATAGTAATGTTCGTGTCCGCTTTTACTCTGCCGTTTCTTGCAATGAGCGGACCTGTATCCCGCTCTCCGCCCTCTGTGTCATATCCAATCGATCAGCATCTACTGTACACGTGCGATTCCCATTTAGTCGGCGGTGACCTCTTGTAAACGGATCGCAGCGCTCCGTCTACACATACTATAAGATGTTGCTTTAAGCCTTATTACTTGATGCCTGCTTTAAGTCGTCCAGCCTTCCAGGTGAAAGTTCTTTACGTCTGTCATGCATTCAAACCCGCATTCAAGAATGCTTGTTACTGTTATACGCATGAGTACGGTTAGGTAAAGCGTGGATCTATATTATCGATAATATAGGTCTTACAGGCTAAGATGGCTCAGGGCCTCAGTTTGAAGCCACTGCAGTGCGTCTGAACGGAAGGTCCTTGGGTTAGAGTCCCCACGGTGGCAGGATTTTCGTCACTAGCCAGATATACAGGTCGAGTTCTGTCGCTGTCTGGAGGAGAATTCTAGCGGCCGGCTGCTCTGATCGCTAGTTTTCCGTGTGTTTTTATCTAAAATGCATTTGTTTTGGAACAATAATACTCTTATTTGAATAGTAGGATTAATGATGTTTGTTTTGCTTAAATTGCAATTGTGGCCATGTGACCAATGATAGGAATTGAATTTGGTTACTGGGTTTCATCTCTGGTAGTTCTGATACAGTGAGTTTTCAGATAAAAACATAATGACTTTGTAAAGAAATGAGGAAGTGAATGGTAATAACTAAATAAGTGATATTTGCAGTTTAAAATTGACTTTACTACATGAATCTGAATGGCAAATGAACATATAAATTACAAAAATAACACTTACTTTTCTTTGATGTACAACATGTTATGATACTTAAAATTAACATACAATCGTGATTCTTGATTTCAAGATGAGAAGTTTTCAGTTGTTCTTTCCGTTCTGCTTCGTTTTGAAGTTGATGCACACGCACAGTACTTAGTATGTGGTCACAACACAATTTGGATATGATTGAACATTTACTGTAGTTGAAGTTTGACACGTTTGACTGACTATGACACGTTTTGTACAAAATACCGATGAGAACAATGGTTTACGTAAATTGTGAGCGCACGGGCTCGCTTGAAACATGTGGCCTCGGCGGTTGCCTGCCAAACACTGCCTGCGAACACAGTAACGGATTTTTTACGCCACCCTCCTGCACGCTGTTGCCGGAGCGGTGTCGGCTCGGCGTGGCGTTGGTTCGGTGTTGCCGCTTTGAGTTTCTCAGCGCGATTTGTAACATGCTGCCCCCGTCAGTGCGTAGCGCTGAAAAATCGATTATTGTTACGAATCGCGTGTTACAAATGGCTGTCTTGGGTTTCTTGTGGTAAAGGACAAATGTTGCTAATGCTGCGCTTGTAGATTCCTGATGTTGTAGTGACGTCGACTACTCTTACTTTTCCGTCTCTTCCTGGGTACGTTTTGCTTATTCTTCCTAACTTCCATGTTGCTGGTGGTAAATTGTCTTCTTTAAGGAGTACTATTGTGTCTTCCGTGAGATTGGGATGAGATGAATGCCACTTATTCCTCCTTTGTAAGGTTAAGATGTAATCTTGGGACCACTGTTTCCAAAATATTTGTGTTAAGTTTTGTATTTTCTTCCATCTTGAAATGTGGTCTAATTTGATTTCTGAATCTTTTGATGATACAAGTAGAGATGGCCTTTGATTTAATAGGATGGCTGGTGATAAATAATTGAAATCTTGATGATCCTCAGTTAGTGGAACCAACGGTCGTGAATTTAGTATTGCTTCTATTCCACATGCTAATGAAGTTAGTTCCTCGTAATTAAGAATTCGATTACCCACTGTAGGTATGAATATTCTTTTGAAACTTTTGACTGCTGCTTCCCATATTCCTCCAAAATGAGGACTGCGTGGGGGAATGAAGTTCCACGTGACCTTTAAATGCGCAGTAGCGTCTTGTATTTGATGTTGTATTATTTTGTTTTCCAGGAAGCACAGTAGCTCTTTTAATTGCTTTGACGCTCCCTTGAATGTCGTTGCATTGTCAGAATACATGTGAGACGGAATGCCTCGTCGATTTGTCATTCGAAAGAATGCAGCTAAGAATGCTTCTGAAGTTAGATCCGATACTACTTCTAGATGTACTCCCTTTGTTGCTAGACAAATGAAAACAGCAATGTAACTTTTGGTAAATTTTCTCGATCTGGGTGTTCCCAATCTAGTAGTAATTGGACCTGCGTAGTCTATTCCACAATGCGAGAAGGCTGGTGAAACAGTTACTCTTGGAGCTGGAAGCTGGCCCATTAATTGTTGTGGTTTCAGTTTAGATTGTTTGAAACATGGTATGCATGATCTGATGACACCTTTTGTAGTGCGTCTAAGAGATGGGATCCAAAATTTTTGACGAATCTGTGACATAATTGATTGCGTTCCTGCATGAAGTAGTTGTAGATGCACTTGTCGAATCAATAATTTTGATAGTCGGTGAGTTGATGGGAGAATGATTTGATGTTTGGTATTGAATGGAAGATAGGTGTTGTCTAGTCTTCCTCCTACTCTTAATAATCCATCAGTATGTAGTTCTGGAGCTAATGACTTGATTTTACTTTGATGATGGATGGGCTTGTTAGCCTTTAGTGCTGTCAATTCTTGTTTGTAAATTTGATTTTGAACTATCTTACAGATAATTTCTTCCGCTTCTTGCAATTGTGCCGGCAATATGGGTGGATTGATGCGAGCCTTTGGGTACCTTAAGTTGTGAATGAAGCGTACACACAGTGCGATGCTTCTTAGAACCTTGTTGTAGCTTGAGCAATTTTCAATCAGTTGCAGTAATTGATTCGATGTTTCCCTGATTAAGAAGTCTGCTGCCCCCGAATCATGGGTGCAGACAGTAAGATTTGCTATTAGAAGCGTAGTGATGATCTTTGGGTGAGAATTCTGCAAAAGAAAGGACGGTCCTTGCCACCACAGTTGGTTGTCTCTTAGTTGAGATAGTTGAGTTCCTCGTGAAATGAGATCAGCTGGATTATGATTAGATGTGATGTGATGCCACTTACAATGATTGGTGAGTTCTTGAATTTCTGACGTTCTTATAGTCACAAACGGTATTCGTTTTTTATGAGGTGACTTTATCCATGCACAAACTGTAGTAGAGTCTGAATAAAGATGTATTCGATTGACGACTATTGGTAATCTTGGCACTACCTTTTTGACTAGTCGCGCTAATAGTAGTGCTGCGCACAATTCCAAATGTGATATTGCTCGTTCTCGTACTGGAGTGACTCTTGATTTGGCGACGAGCAGATTGCATTGTACCTTTCCCTTCTCAGTGGTTGTTCGTACGTACAAACAAGCTCCGTATGCTGATAAACTGGCGTCTGCAAATCCATGGATTTGAATTTCTGTTGTGTCTTGATCCTTTCGTACACTTCTTGGAGCTGTTAGTTGATTCATGTTTTGTAGATCATTGAATATATGTTTCCATTCGATGAGTAATTCTGGCGTTAATAAGTCGTCCCATTCAATCTTCGTTTTCCATATTTTTTGCAATAACATTTTTGCTTGAATGATTACTGGTGCTGCAAGACCAATAGGATCATAACATTTTGCAATGCAGGAAAGTACCATTCGTTTTGTGAACTGGTGAGAATTTGAGATTTGTTGGTTGCTGCAACTAAATGCAATTTCGTCATCAGCGATGTTCCACGTTAATCCCAATGTACTTACACCTTCTGTGAGAATTGTTGACGTTTGAACTTCTTTACTTTCGTTTGGAATGATATCCATCAATTGTTGAGAATTTGATAGCCATTTGTGCAAATGAAAACCACCTTTGTCTAGAACTTTGGTTAATTCTTGATAATGTTCAATTGCTTCCTCAGGTGAGTTGGCTCCTGTGAGTATGTTATCTACGTAGAAACAGTTTTGGATTTTTTCATGAATGATTGGATTGTCAGCTGCTTCATCGTCGGCTAATTGATTTAATGTTTTAGTTGCTTGGTATGGTGCACATGCGGTACCATATGTCACCGTGGATAATTGAAATTCTTGAATTGCAGTTTGAGGATTCGGTCTCCAAAATATTCTCAGAAGATTTCTATCAGATGGATTCATTATTATTTGTCGATACATTTTGATGATGTCCGCGGAATATCCAACCGGCCACACTCGAAAGTTCAGCAGAATATTTAATAGGTCTGGTTGTACCACTGGTCCTACTGCCAAGATGTCATTGAGGCTAACCTTATTTGACGTTTTTGCGGAGGCATCGAAGACAGTTCTCAATTTTGTGCTGCTTGATTGTTCCTTTATGACTCCGTGATGAGGTAAGAAGAAATTCCGTTCATTTGTGTTGATTGGAGGAGCTGGCTGCATGTGTCCAAGCTCTTATATTCATTCATGAAATCTTTGTACATTGTTGCGAATTGAGCATTGTGCTCAAATTTTCTCTCTAATGCTTCGTATCGTTGTAAAGCTTGTTTCCGCGAATCACCTAATTCTGGAGCTGTTGGCTTGATTGGAAGTGAAACGATGTATCTGCCCGTTTCATCTCTGCTTGTGGTAGCTTTGAAATGTTCTTCGCAGAAAATTTCTTCCGGAGAATGCATGGCTTCAGATGATAGTTCTTCCAATTCCCAGAACCGCGTTAATTCATCTTTTACTTGTTGTGAATCAATAAAGTTGGAAATTAATGGTTCCCTTTGTTGTTCTTCTGGTTGATAGCTTCCCATGAACGTCCAGCCGAATACTGTGTTGATTAATGATGGTAGCTTGGGATGCGTCCACTTGCCGGGAATGAAGACATGTGCCGTGATGTCTGCTCCTAACAACATATCTACATTGTTTGGTTTGTGAAACGTTGGATTTGCAATCAGTATGTTTTCGGGTATTATCCATCTTGAAATGTTGATGTTGGTTGAAGGTAGCTGTTTTGCGATCTTGTTGACTACAACATATGTATTTTCTGAGGACCATGATGAGAATTTTGATCGAATTTTTTGCGTTAACTATGGATGATGCTTCAGTTTCATTGTCTGTAATCGTTTGGATAGTAAGCTTTGTTGGTTTTGTTGCTAGCTTGAGCTGGTTGGCTAATTGTTGCGTTATCAAATTACAATTGCTTCCGCTATCTAACAAAGCGCACACCTCGTGAGCCTCATTGTTTTGATCTAAAACAAGCAACCTAACAGTTGGCAATATTGTTGGTTTGATTGATGATCCTGCTTGACATGCCATGATTTGTTGTGGTTGCTGATGATTTTGACTAATTGTTCCTCCTAAAGACATTGAACCTTCTGAAGGAGAGACTGGTAATTTCTCTGAGTCTGGATTGTTGGATGTACAGTAGCACGTTTTTGCTACGTTAAGAAAGATAGAATTCTTTATAAATGAGTCATGCAACAAAGTGTGATGATTTTTGTTACACGTTTTGCATTTCGCTGTACTGCAGGTATGATTTACAATATTAGCTCTTAGGCAATTGTAGCAAAGTCGATTCTTTTTCATGTGCGCTAGCCTGTCCACTGGATTTAGTAATTTAAATGATTGACATTGAAAAATTGAATGTGATTCCTTGCAATATGGGCATTTTGCGAATTTTGAAAGTTCGCCGGTAATCTTGGTTCCTGACCCACTGTTTGGATGTCGTTGGATGATTCCCGGGTTTGATAAGGAATTTTCTTCGATTCGGAACAATCTTTCAAGAAAGTTATGCATGTCCTGAATTGCTGGATTGGCGTTAGTTGCTACCTGTTTCTCCCATTCTCTAGCTATTTCTGGTGGGCAATGAGCTAACATACGGTGGATGACCATAAGTTCGATTGCCGGTACTTGTAACGTTAATGCTTGCAATGCCTTGTAATTGGCCATGTAATGATCTGAGAATCTCTGAATTGAATGGGGTTCCTTTAAATTAATTGCTGGAGGACATTCAAAATTAGCTATGTACGAAGAGGCTAATCTACGAGGATTGTTGTATCTTTCATTCACTAGTTGCCATGCTACTTGGTAATTTTCTGAAGTGTTGGTTAGATTGCTAATGATTGATTGAGCTTCGCCTGTGAGAGCATTTTCCAAGTAATGAAATTTTTCTACATTGGTCAAATGTACATTTTCATGGATTAGTTTATTGAATATATCTCTAAATTTTGTCCACTGTGAAAATTCACCGTTGAAAGTTGGTGCTTGCAATGCTGGAAGTCGTAATCCTAAATGAACTTCATTGAGTGGAAGCATGCTTGAATTAGTTGGCACAGTTGGGGGTGGAGTGTTTGATGTCTGCCTATCGAATGGTGAGTTTTTTATGCGTAGTTCAACTTCTGTTATAAGGTCAATATGTTCATTTTCTAGTTGTAGAAACTGTTCTATGGTAAGTTCATCATCACTAACAAGAGATTCTTGAGCCACTTTGAGTTCGTTCCACGATTCTTTGAGATTAGTTAATAGATTGATTAACTTGTAATGTGAGTTTTCATCTATGATGGTAAAGTTATGCAACCACGTGCATTTACTTTTGAAAATCTGAAGTGCTACGTTTCGCCTATCAACAAGATTTTTCCTAGCTAGTCTTTCTGCCTTCGACATTTTGACCACAGTGTTTTTAGTATTTCTACACTAATTGTTTTAATGATTTAAATCACCTTCTGTACTGCCCCCGAAGAAGTACTGAATGTAAATAATGTCTGATGTTTAATAATGTTTGTTAATAAGTTGAATTACTGCTTGTCTATCAGGGGACACCTTGTTGACACTTTACCTCTGATAACACTGATAACTGTTAGTCTGATACCTTATAACACTGATAACACGTTCAAATAACTTGCCTTAATCTAACATCACCTCACTTACAAATCAATGTTACATGCTGAAGTTTACTAAATACTAATGAACACTATGCTGCTGAATTGAAACTGTACATGTATAACTTATAAATGAACATTTGACATGAAACCTCAGTCATAAATAAAGTTAGTAAACACTGTTCATGTACTTTGATATTGTATGCATGTGAATTGCAACTTTAAATGTTGACTGATTAGTTTAATGAATGGTGATGAACACTATATTGCTGACTTGAAGATTATACATGCATAAATTATAAAAACACTTTGACATGACCCTTCATTTACCAATAAATGTTACTTGCCACTTTTAAAGAATACTAATGAATACTATACTGCTGGATTGAAAAATGTACATACATAAATTATAGAAACACCTTGACATGAAATTATTATCACAAATAAATGTTACTGAACACTGATTATGATTTGGTATTGTATGCATGTGAGTTGTAACACTTTTAACATGTTAACTGAATAGTTTCATGAATAGTAATAAACACTGTACTGTTGTCTTGAATACTACATGCACATTGTAAAACACTCTGATGTGAAATCTCAGTGGAATTATTTCGTTATGATTACTGCCATTCACTGAATATAATGATATCTGATTCACATCCGATGCCAGGAGGACCAATGGTTTTATCTAAAATGCATTTGTTTTGGAACAATAATACTCTTATTTGAATAGTAGGATTAATGATGTTTGTTTTGCTTAAATTGCAATTGTGGCCATGTGACCAATGATAGGAATTGAATTTGGTTACTGGGTTTCATCTCTGGTAGTTCTGATACAGTGAGTTTTCAGATAAAAACATAATGACTTTGTAAAGAAATGAGGAAGTGAATGGTAATAACTAAATAAGTGATATTTGCAGTTTAAAATTGACTTTACTACATGAATCTGAATGGCAAATGAACATATAAATTACAAAAATAACACTTACTTTTCTTTGATGTACAACATGTTATGATACTTAAAATTAACATACAATCGTGATTCTTGATTTCAAGATGAGAAGTTTTCAGTTGTTCTTTCCGTTCTGCTTCGTTTTGAAGTTGATGCACACGCACAGTACTTAGTATGTGGTCACAACACAATTTGGATATGATTGAACATTTACTGTAGTTGAAGTTTGACACGTTTGACTGACTATGACACGTTTTGTACAAAATACCGATGAGAACAATGGTTTACGTAAATTGTGAGCGCACGGGCTCGCTTGAAACATGTGGCCTCGGCGGTTGCCTGCCAAACACTGCCTGCGAACACAGTAACGGATTTTTTACGCCACCCTCCTGCACGCTGTTGCCGGAGCGGTGTCGGCTCGGCGTGGCGTTGGTTCGGTGTTGCCGCTTTGAGTTTCTCAGCGCGATTTGTAACACCGTGGTTTCTCCCATAAACACCAGACGAATACTAGAGCAGAACCCTAACAAACGGGCCACGGCCCGCGCGCGATCTTTCCTTACTCTTCCTTGTCCTCTCCTCTCCCCTTACACACACACACACACACACACACACACACAACGTGCACTTTACTACCACACGTGGAAACAGCACTCGGGAGCTCGGGTGGTGACGCGCTCGTGGGAGATACCTGGGTGGGGAAAACTTAGCAAGCCACCATGTACGTCGGCGCCGGATCTTGCCATCCAGGGAAGGATTGCCGGCCCTTCCCGGGAATAAAACATGTAGTACATTTATGGGACTAATGACCTAAGCAGTTGACGCACCCGGAAACGTTATTCCATCAATGAACATGCAATTGATTTCGTTTCCGCGCGTGTCAACTGCAACGAGTACTGTATAGTCATAATTCACACAGATATGACACTTCCAGGATGTTGCGATGTCTCTGCCCCGTTCGATCTGGCACTGATTGCTTGCTAGAGTATCTCCCTCCAGTAGTGATTGTAAGGGTAAGGGTAAGGTAAGGAGTGATATAGGCCAGAGAAGATAAGTTGCCCCAATTTTTAGGATACTGCTGCAGTATTCGCTTGATGATGATCAGAGAACCCACGGAAAACTACCAATCAGAGCAGATGGCCGCAAGAATACTCCTCCTGACAACGGTTGAAATTGACGTACAGCATCTAACTAGTGGCGTAACGTTCGAGCCCAGGTAAAATGAGGCCTGTGTTTAGGCTGAAGGTTTTGAGACTTTAAGAAATATTAATTACTTGATACTTTCTCTGTTACTTTGCGATAGTTGATACAATAATATATTAAGAACAGCATCTTCCAGAATAACGATTTTTCTGCTGCGGTAGCTCATGTAACCTCGTTTCTACATCAATAAAGGTAAGCAATTCATTTATGTTTTAAAACAGTCTCAATTTCATAAAATTAAATAGTAGTAAAGGAAGATTTTTCTATTATTGGTTATTAATCATAGACTGGCGAATATGAATTTGTTAAAGGATATTATTATTATTATTATTATTTAAGGTAACACTACTTGTGTTCTCTATACACTTTTATAAGGGGGACCCGGGTAAAAGGTTGGCGGGCGGTACGGGCGAGCCTGCACTCATTTCGTTACGCTGCTGTGTCGTCGTGGCACGTTGCCTGAACCATGTAAGCCTGGACTGCCGTGTGCTTGAGGAAGAGTCTCTAGGAAAAGTTGCCCAGGAGAGGAGAAGGGCGTGAAGGCGTCTCCACGCATTCGGCATTCGCCGAGCAGCGAGCTGCTGCTCGCCCAATCCCCAACAGCTGATGTGCTCGGCGAATTTTCGCTCCCTTTCCCTTCCATTTCCAAAACACCTACACTCGGTGGGTAGGGCGAGCGCCGAATGTTCGTCCCTCGGCAAAGAACAACTCATCCACACCACTCGGGATTCGGCGGGCGACTGCTCGCTGTTCGCCGAATAGCGAATGTGCGGAGCCGCCTTAAAAGACCGACACGCGGTGGGTAGGGCGAGCGCCGAATGTTCGTCCCTCGGCAAAGAACAACTCATCCACGCCACTCGGGATTCGGCGGGCGACTGCTCGCTGTTCGCCGAATAGCGAATGTGCGGAGCCGCCTTAAAAGACCGACACGCAGTGGGTAGGGCGAGCGCCGAATGTTCGTCCCTCGGCAAAGAACAACTCATCCACGCCACTCGGGATTCGGCGGGCGACTGCTCGCTGTTCGCCGAATAGCGAATGTGCGGAGCCGCCTTAAAAGACCGACACGCGGTGAGTAGGGCGAGCGCCGAATGTTCGTCCCTCGGCAAAGAACAACTCATCCACGCCACTCGGGATTCGGCGGGCGACTGCTCGCTGTTCGCCGAATAGCGAATGTGCGGAGCCGCCTTAAAAGACCGACACGCGGTGAGTAGGGCGAGCGCCGAATGTTCGTCCCTCGGCAAAGAACAACTCATCCACGCCACTCGGGATTCGGCGAGCGACTGCTCGCTGTTCGCCGAATAGCGAATGTGCGGAGCCGCCTTAAAAGACCGACACGCGGTGAGTAGGGCGAGCGCCGAATGTTCGTCCCTCGGCAAAGAACAACTCATCCACGCCACTCGGGATTCGGCGGGCGACTGCTCGCTGTTCGCCGAATAGCGAATGTGCGGAGCCGCCTTAAAAGACCGACACGCGGTGAGTAGGGCGAGCGCCGAATGTTCGTCCCTCGGCAAAGAACAACTCATCCACGCCACTCGGGATTCGGCGGGCGACTGCTCGCTGTTCGCCGAATAGCGAATGTGCGGAGCCGCCTTAAAAGACCGACACGCGGTGAGTAGGGCGAGCGCCGAATGTTCGTCCCTCGGCAAAGAACAACTCATCCACGCCACTCGGGATTCGGCGGGCGACTGCTCGCTGTTCGCCGAATAGCGAATGTGCGGAGCCGCCTTAAAAGACCGACACGCGGTGGGTAGGGCCAGCGCCGAATGTTCGTCACTCGGCAAAGAACAACTCATCCACGCCACTCGGGATTCGGCGGGCGACTGCTCGCTGTTCGCCGAATAGCGAATGTGCGGAGCCGCCTTAAAAGACCGACACGCGGTGGGTAGGGCGAGCGCCGAATGTTCGTCCCTCGGCAAAGAACAACTCATCCACGCCACTCGGGATTCGGCGGGCGACTGCTCGCTGTTCGCCGAATAGCGAATGTGCGGAGCCGCCTTAAAAGACCGACACGCGGTGGGTAGGGCGAGCGCCGAATGTTCGTCCCTCGGCAAAGAACAACTCATCCACGCCACTCGGGATTCGGCGGGCGACTGCTCGCTGTTCGCCGAATAGCGAATGTGCGGAGCCGCCTTTAAAGACCGACACGCGGTGGGTAGGGCCAGCGCCGAATGTTCGTCCCTCGGCAAAGAACAACTCATCCACACCACTCGGGATTCGGCGGGCGACTGCTCGCTGTTCGCCGAATAGCGAATGTGCGGAGCCGCCTTAAAAGACCGACACGCGGTGGGTAGGGCCAGCGCCGAATGTTCGTCCCTCGGCAAAGAACAACTCATCCACGCCACTCGGGATTCGGCGGGCGACTGCTCGCTGTTCGCCGAATAGCGAATGTGCGGAGCCGCCTTAAAAGACCGACACGCGGTGGGTAGGGCCAGCGCCGAATGTTCGTCCCTCGGCAAAGAACAACTCATCCACGCCACTCGGGATTCGGCGGGCGACTGCTCGCTGTTCGCCGAATAGCGAATGTGCGGAGCCGCCTTAAAAGACCGACACGCGGTGGGTAGGGCGAGCGCCGAATGTTCGTCCCTCGGCAAAGAACAACTCATCCACGCCACTCGGGATTCGGCGGGCGACTGCTCGCTGTTCGCCGAATAGCGAATGTGCGGAGCCGCCTTAAAAGACCGACACGCGGTGGGTAGGGCGAGCGCCGAATGTTCGTCCCTCGGCAAAGAACAACTCATCCACGCCACTCGGGATTCGGCGGGCGACTGCTCGCTGTTCGCCGAATAGCGAATGTGCGGAGCCGCCTTAAAAGACCGACACGCGGTGGGTAGGGCCAGCGCCGAATGTTCGTCCCTCGGCAAAGAACAACTCATCCACGCCACTCGGGATTCGGCGGGCGACTGCTCGCTGTTCGCCGAATAGCGAATGTGCGGAGCCGCCTTAAAAGACCGACACGCGGTGGGTAGGGCCAGCGCCGAATGTTCGTCACTCGGCAAATAGCAAGCAACTCATCCACACTA
This sequence comes from Acheta domesticus, assembly GCA_031308135.1. Taxonomy (NCBI): domain Eukaryota; kingdom Metazoa; phylum Arthropoda; class Insecta; order Orthoptera; family Gryllidae; genus Acheta; species Acheta domesticus. The sequence continues at coordinate 210,110,374 of JAHLJT010004567.1, forward strand.
CTCGTGACTGGGCAAACATTCGCTCGGTACTCGGCGAATAACGAATGTGTGGAGCCGCCTTAAGGGTCGGATTGTTGTGGGAGCGCGACGGAGCTCTTCTCCAGAAATTGCTCTCAGGAGCGGTAGTCACTGTTCAAGTACGTTCCTTAGCTGGCAATCTGGAAGGGAATGGGACAAAATAGTTAGTCAAATAGAAAGGTGAACTGAAGTACCTCGTACGAGAACGTCTGATCCATTTTTTGCCAGATTATTGAATTGAATTGACGCCTTATTTTACGTGGCAAGACTCAGGCCAAGAGGCATGCTCTTTCGTCGGACCACGCAAATTTCGTTACTCTCCTTTCACCAACTGGCGGAGAAAGAATGTATTTCTTGGGAGACGAAACGGGTGATTTGAATTTAGCTCAGAGGCATCTTTTAGGCTTGAGGATCTTTTACATGCAGTAAATCTACTACATGGCACAGGCAGCTTCACCTCCCCTCCGAAGGAAGGCGTTCGAAGGATTTTTTGCCGTTAAAACCCACGGCTTCGGTCGGTTATGAACCCTCCAACTTGGGTATAACAGGCCGCTACGCTACTATTATACCATCGACGCCACAAACAGATTAAGATGTATATTATGTGAATAAATCTGGCCCTCTTCCTGCCAGTAGCGGGTACCGCTGGGCTAATTTCACCGCTGATTTTTCTTTTTCCCTTCTCCAGTTGCCCCTTGTCTTAATAACTAGCTAAAACTACTACATCGCCGCTTTGGGCATTACCTAGCTTTATGTACAAGTTCTTAGATTTGATTAAAGTTCTTCAAAATTGTTCATATTTTTTTCTTTTTATCATTCATTCTCACATTCACTCTTAAACTATATATACAAACTCATTTATTCATACATGCACACAATACAACACCTCACTATTTTCACTTTTGTTCGCCACGGCGCCGACGTCACTCAAGCCTCCGTGGCGCCGCGACACCTTCGCCCAGGCGGCCCAGGCCCGGCGAGACGCGTTTCCGCGCCGCCTGCGCGGATTCCGGCGTCGATAAGCGGCGACCGCCTCCCACGCACTGTCTGCTCCCCCGCGTCGCACAGCTCAGCGAGCTCGTGAGGGGGAAGTGCGCGGAAGGTGAAGGCGACGTGCTGCGGGCCCTTTCTTCTGTGGAAGGCCCTGTGCAGGCCGCTGCGCCCGTCTCGCGCAGGATGCGCGGAGTTAATTTTAGTTTAGTTAATTGTACGTGGCGAGACTCGGGCCATCAGACCCGCTCTTTCGTCTGACCACGGAAATTTCGCTATGCTCCTTTTACCTAGCGGAGAAATAAGGTATTATCTCGGGCTACGAAAGAAGGGATTTTGAATTTTGCCCAGGGGCGTCATTTAGGCTTGAGGACCTTTTACACGCAGTAAATCTTCTAACATGGGACAGCCGGCTTTACTTCCCCTCCGAAGGAAGGCGCACGAAGGATTGTTTTCGCCCTTAAAAACCCACGGCTTCGATCGTGTTTGAACCCGCAATCGTGGGTCCAACAATCCGATACGCTGACCGTTGTACCATCCGAATCCGCAACGCGGCAACCCGCGGCGAGGCAATCCGCGGAGCGGCCGGCCTCAGCGCCCTTCCGAGCGCCGTCTCTGCCCGCCGCTGCTGCTCCTCCCAGCAACTCATTTCGCGCGCCTACGCCGCCGATGATGGCGAGCTCTCTTGAATGGGAGTGTGGAAGGTCGGCCCCGCCCCCGCCCGCGCTGTCGCCCCGCCGCCAATGGCGTGCCTCGCCACGCACCTGTGCGTGACGTCACCAGGTGCGGCCAATGCGGCCGCCCAGCGCCGCTCCGCGCTTCTCCGCGCCAGCCGGCGCCGCTCCTCGCCAGCGCTGCGCTCCCACGGCAGACGCTGAAGAGGACTTTTCCATATTCACTGCCTCAAGAAGCCTTCGTCAAGACCGTTTTAACACCCTTGGGGGCCCTTGGGCGTACGTTAATTTGGGGGCCCTACATACTCTTACTTTCACCAACTTCCCCCCACCGATCCCCTAATTGAAAGACATGTTTTATTTTTTTTAAATCGCATCACTGAGTGACAGTCTCGCGTCAACCAACAAAATTCCATGTTATAAATATTATCCCATGATGCGCGTCTCCTCAGTTCGCTATGTCAATTTTTTGCGTATATTTTACTCATACATACATTTTTATAGGTTTTTATTTTACTTTTTGAAAATTTTTTTGAATAATCGGGGGCCCTTAGGCATTGGGGGCCCTGGGCCCAGGCCCTTCGGGCCCGTGCGTGAACACTTGCCTGGCCTTTGTTAGTTTGTGAGAAAAGTCCTCAGGCATGTATTTTCTTGCTAACCTTCACCGTTTTACGAATAAGTTGCATCTAATTTTATAAGTATAAATTTGGCAGTAAAGATATCGTGTCAACTTGTTATGACCTAACGTACAAGAATTCATTCCATCATTGATAAAAACATTAGGTTATTTTTTGTAGAAAAATATGAATTATGTTTTGTGTATATGTGATATTCAGGTTCAGTTTTAAAACCCCAACAAATTTCCAATCACTCTTGTACTAGTAATACAGTAGCCTGCGTCCGTCTCTCCGTTAGTCCGTCCCACCGTCATTCATGGTTAGACCCCTTCCACAAATGTGTCATTTATCAGATGTCATGTGACGCGTCTTGGCGTCGTGGTCGTGGCGGAGATTTTTTTTCTTCATTTTTTCCGATTTCGTACATTTTTTCGATAATGTTATAGTTTTTTTAATGCCATTCTTTATAAAACTGATGAGTTATCTCATTACTACTTAAGTTTGATTTCGATTTATAACGTAGATATGGCGGTTTAACTCATTAGTCAGCGTGCTCGCTTTCCATGACGCAACCCCGGCTTCAATTCTCAGAGGATTAAGATGATAGTGTACATTTTCCTTGCAATGTCCCAGTATATGTTTCTGTGCGACCACGATAAAATTTACTTCTCAGGTTGAGAAGATCAGAATAAGGCGTGGGAATGTCTTCATGCTAACCACACGTACCCGCGAGGCCAGGTCGCTGCTGGTAGGCCATGACCCGTACGCGGGCTGGCGCTCCAAGTTCAAACAAACAAACAACCAAGCAAACAAACGTAGATATACTGAAGTCACTATTGTTATTTTAGTCCTCACATTTACCTATGTTGGTACAATTTTTGTTGTTTTCGTGAATGAATAAAAGTTGATGTCACAGATTTCATGACAGGCACGTCTTCTGAATTTCAATGGAAAATACAGTTATTCAAATTTTCGTTTTCCATATTGTCGCGGCAAAAAGTATTGTTCATTCATGAAGAAGAGGGTTAAGGGCACAAATTTATAGCTAATTTACCTTTCAAAATAGATTTTATTATATAGGAGCGAATATTTTGTCAACAGAACGCTCTTTTTTTCTGTATTCAAAATTCGAGTAGAATATGGTTTAGGATAGAGATCACAGAGTTATGAAAACGTGCACAGATTTCACTTCTCCCCATAGCTCGTCACACACAGTTTTTAACTGTTTTTGACGTAAATAAATAAATAGGCTTCTCGAACGGTCTTCTTGATTGCCTGATCATTGTTCTGCCTCATGCGTAGCGCTCGCTCGTGGCGCCACGCGTGGTGGTGGGGGGAAGCTTCGCCCCGCAGAGCGTGCCTTTCCGCATACCTGGCGTTGCCCAACGCCCCCGCGCGCTTTCCACACCGCCCCGCCCGTGCCACTGCCCCGCTCCGCTCCGCACCGCGCATCGCCGTCACTCGGAGCGTGACGCTTTAGACCCGTGCGCTTTAGGCAGAGTTGCCAACCGTCCCGATTAAGTCGGGACAGTCCCGATTTTTTTGAATTTGGCCCGCGTCCCGGCAGTAACCTAGTAAGACGGCAGTTGTCCCGGTGTCTTAGACTTTGCATTTAAAAAGTTAATTTTTGTTCATAAAATTGATTTTTATAATAATTTTAAGTTTTTTGTACCCCAACCTTAAGGCAAAGAAAATGTCTAAAATTACATTATTTTGCCCTTAATTTTTCAAAATTTACCCCGGACCCCTCCCTTTCAGGTGGTTGGACCTGAGTCCCAATTTCATCTAAACAAAAGTTGGTATCCCTGTCTTTGGGGATTGTCTACAAATTACGTATCGCTAAAGAGGAAGGGAGGGGGTCTGATGCAACGTTACCCTGCGTTACAGAGGGGAAGAGGAGTATTAGTTAAGTGTTACGTAAAATTGATATTTATTTTTTTACATTTTTTAACAGTTGCTGAAATAATAATTTTTTGAGGCTTGTAGTGAAACATTAAAATATTAACTAATTGATTTGTTTTAAAAACATGAAGTTATTAATTTAAATTGTTATAATAAATGGAAATCTTTTTTCAACATTTTTTAAAATATGTAAGATTACGAAGAAAATATTTAAAACTGATATGAAGAACATTCTACAATCCATTTAAATTGGCGCTATATACTCTCGCTCTTGCATCACCCACGACAGCATGTGCCTAGCTGATCAACCACATCTCGCCCAAGCATTCTTCTTTCACTCACAACTTGCCCCAATCTTATTGTTAGGTGCAGCGAGCATCGCCACTAATTTCTACTTTAATTATCATTCATTTTAATATTCAACAGAAGTAAAATAAATACAAATTGCTTTTATTGTGCTATAATTTATTTTAATTTCTTACATTTAGAAGGAGGGGGTGCTGTCGCAACCCTTACGTAATTATTTAGGGAGGGTTCAAGCGCATGTTACGGGTGCGTTTCAAGGGCGGAGGGTGTATTAAAAATACTCCAAATTTTTAGGTCACGTAATGTATGGCCGGCCCCTTAGCGCAACGCGTAAATAGCCTGCGGAGTTTAAAGAGAGATTCATGTAAGAACAAGTAATTTTGACAGCTAGTGCTGGCAACATAACCGAAGGTTCTATGGTCGTTGAGTCCTTGATCCCAGTGAACTCTCCTTCCTCGATTCGTTCGTTTGCAGTTGGCTAACTTGTAAATGGTTTCGACGCTTCCTTTTGTGATGTCCTCGTCCGACGAAAATATAGTGCGCCACGAGAAATAATTGAAATTAGGAAGTGCAGTGCTATGTGCTCTTCTGTAAAAAATTATTTCTTTCACGCACATTATATGGAATTTACTTTTTGCGTGATAAGTATTATGTTTCTTTTAAAACCGAGTCTTGAATGTAAGGTGCGTACTGGTGCACGCGTTTCTGAACAGCTGCCGCGGCGGAGGGATACTTCTCTGAATTACACGTGATGTTCACTTGTTTAGCGAACTGTCACTTTTGCTTGTTCTTACGTGAATTCTTCTATAGCTTGGAGTCGGCTTGCGGCTGTGTCTGCGGCTCTCTGATCGGGAGGGGGTAGGGTCTGAGCCTCGACGGTATTTTTTTTTATTAAAATGTTCTTGTTGAGTATTACATAGTTCAGTGGAACTTACACTATACATATGTTTTTGTTGCTTATAACTAACTTACATACTAATCTTAATCTAATACATAGGTGAGGAAACCATCATTGGTACCTCTTAACTGTCAATTTCGGCGAATTTTTGTAGGAAAATGTGGAATGGGTATTTATTTTTAATTCGGGTTGGTTGGGTTGGGTTACGGCCGAGGTTGAGAGCTTTTAGGGTGGGGATTTGTGGGATGGTGTAGTAGAAATTAGTGGAGAGGTAGTTAATATGGTTGGCTATGGGTTCTATGGATAATTCTTTATGTAGTTGATCGTTGGTGACAAACCAAGGGGCGTTATTGATTATTCTGAGGAACTGGTTTTGGAAGATTTGAATTTTGTGAATATTGGTTTTTGCGGCGTTGATCCAGATGGGACATGCGTATAAAAGGAGGGGTCTTAAGATGGTTTTATATAGTATAATGGCTGTGTTATATGGCAGTGAGGAATTTCTATTGATGATAGGAGCCTCGACGGTCGCGGTGGCGTTGCTCTCTACGCACTACATAACTCCGTGGAATGCAGCCCCTGCCTGGAGAAACCTGCTAGCGGCCGGCTGCTGTAATCCGTAGTTTTCTTTGTTTTTTCCGATCAATACCAGGCGGATGCCGAAACAGTATCGTAACACACGGTTCACGAACCGCGCGCGTTCTTTCCTCGCTGCTTCTTGTCCTATCCTGAGTCCTTGCGTTCAAATGCGCTGCGCTCCCACACTTGTTGGGAGGCAGTCTAGAGCTTGTCTCGCTGGGAGCGATACCTCGGCGGGGACTTCCTCGCAAACCGACGTGCCGGTCGGGCCTGATATCACCTTCCAGCGGGTAAGAGCATCTCCACCTCCCAGGTTAAACATTCGCTACGCTAACGGGACTATTGACCGGAAACATCTATCAATGGATCTTTGTGTGTCTTATTCAGTAAGTAATGAAGCTCTGAGATCTAATTATTACTTCCCTTTGGAAAGTGTAATTAACTAAATGACAATCCATTTAAGTTGTGTTGTAATTCATGATCCCGCGGTTAAATTCCATTTATGCACAATTATACTTTATATATTTTTCCAATAATTTGGAACAAAAATAAGTATAAATAAGAACTGTAAACAAAAATATTAATTGTAAATTATTAATGTTTTATAAAAGTGTAGCAAATATTAGTAGTTTACCTCTTGATATTATTACGAACAATTTATTGCCTTTTCGAGTAGTTTTGACAACTTCGCATGTTGTTAAAATGAGATGTTATTTCATCATTCTATCATTACGGATTTACCAGAATACACTGTTTAATAAAGTGTTCCAGGTAATACACGAGAACGCTTCAAAAGCACGCTAAGAAAAAAACCTGCATTTTTAATTGCTTGTTTAATGTAAATTAGGTACAAGGTCAGCACATCGGATATTCTGCAGAAGCGAAGTGAATGGAAGAATCGATGAGGAAATGAGGAAAGCTGATCGCCCTTCACATGAAAACACGCTTTCAATTTGCTATTGCATGTACCGTACGCATTACATGGAGAAAACGCTCAATAGTGCAGAAAATCGTAAAGCAGAATGAGAAAATATCGTGAGATATGTAACAAGTGCAATAATCAGAACAGTGACTCCGCCACTTTTTTGATGCGTCGAATGCAACTCATGCGCTGATATACAGCTTTCAGAAGAACTCGCCATTCAAGGTTGCCCACTCGGATATTCATTGCGCCGATCATGCACGCGGAATTCCATCAGCTCATTTCAGGCTGCGACGCTGCTAGTTAATTTTATGTAGCCATAAACACAGCTGGATTACAAAAGGAGTCTCTTGTTTACGTTTTTTCCCCGTCAAATTGATGGCGCAGAAATTTCTTTTTTCCCCAGATATACAAGTATTATTATACTGTGATAACAACAACCTCATATTTTCTCCAAGAAGTATTACTCTAAGGTGCTTGAAAAGCGGAAGATGTCAGAAGTTAATATCTCGCAGGAAAGCCACTGTTCCATTTTATTCCAAATAATGTGCTGGGATTAGTGTGGTAATTCTCTAAAATGATTCGCGCCATCGCTCATGAATCGTTTAAGAGATTAATTTTCCTGCAATGCAAAAATGTTAACCGAACAAAAATGCGAAAAATTACTACAAAATTAATTATGTAGGAATCTCGAATCATGCAATATTTAGAGCAATGAAATACGAATACTTCAGTTAGTTCAGTTAGTTGCTATGCACATGTTCCAATACTTACCCGAAACTAATATGAGGCACTGAGAGCAAAAGCGGACTAACTCACGTTTTTTGTGAATTTGAGTAATTGAAGTAACTGATAACATAATACGATATTTATTATCGTATTGTTATCGGTTAATGTCATAATGCATGTCATAATACGATATTTAATATCGTATTATGTTATCAGTTAATGTCAATAACTCAAATTCACAAAAAATGTGGGTTAGTCAGCTTGTGCTCTCAGTGCTTCATGTATTGGCCTGAATATACTGAAAAGGCCTGCGCCAGAAGTAGGCGTGGCTGTGGATGCGAGTACCGCGAACGGCCTAGTGATTGGTTTTCTTTCTCACCCCACCAAGTACTTATCACTCGTAATTATTCAACTCTTCATTGACTACTCGTGATCACGCCGTCCGTCGTCCATCCAGGGCAAGGCACAGGCAAACTATCATTGTGATCCGTAGTGTAAATGGCGAAAGGCATCTCTTTTCTTACGATCAAGGTAATGATTCGGGAGCGGATGTTTGGGAATATTCCTATTTTTTTCTAGCGAACTTATTTAAAGGCTGATAATATATGTGCACGAATCATGACAAATGATGATATATAACGAAGTTTTATAATGCTTATTTTAGCATAAATGCCTTTTCTTTAGAATTATTGCACGTTTTGCCCCTTATGTATTATTTTTATACACAATGCTAAGATATTAGAAAATTGGCCATGGTCCAACGTGACCATTAATTACGAAATCTTCAATTCATGTATTTTTATTTTGAGGTACGAGAGAATTCCTGAAAGTATACCAACATATTTTTCTCCATTTCCCTATTTCATAAATACTAGCCATGTTCCGAGAAAATGGTCGATTGACAATGCACCGAGGGCTCCTTTTGAATGGAAATAAATGTAAATTCCCAGTTTTCAGTGTTGCTAATTTTGGACCTCTAAAATATATGACAGACACGTCAGTAGATGTCCAGAAATCCTTCTCTGTATTGAAACTGATTTTGTCTCCCAATCGTTGCAGATTTGAAATTACGATGCTTGAAAAGTTACTGGTAATATATTGCAATGGAAACTAATAAGAATAAAATGTAGAAGTGTTGTAAATATGTATGGAGTTTTACAAATAATTTTTAATTTTATTGTGAATGTAATTTATGACAGTGCCTTTTTTTCTCCTTGTTCTTGACATTTTCAGCGCCTTTTTAGGGGCCTAAAAGGCGAATTTTTAGTGCCTAAACATCCGATGTGTAGTAATGCTAATCAGAATGAAATGTTTGGGGGATTCACAAGAAGCGCGTTAGGCTCGAGGAGCAGATGAGAGCGAGCGCGCGGGCGCGGGCGGCGGAGTGGCGTGCCGGGGCGTCAAGCGACCGAGTGGGCCGCCGCGCCGCGCCGGCGACAGACCGGCGAAATCGATCTCGGGCGTGACGAGGCCCTGGAGGCGGCCGGGCAGCACGCTGGCTTGTCTCGGCTTCCCATTGCGCTCTACAGTGGTCCTCGGATATCTCGTTGAGGCGTTCAGGCTTTGTAAAGGAGTAATGATGAAGTGGATTGCGTACGTTATGGGGGAGTCGTTTTGTGCCCTCCACGCTACAGTCCCATTTCCCTCCATGTCTTAAGCTCCCATTCACAAACAAGCCAAGCGGGAAGCCAGTTCCTCACAAAGGAACGACGACAGATTTACAACCTCATTTGCAGGTGAACGGCCGACTTTAGATGAAACTCGAAACTCATTGTACAGTGCAAAAACGTATTCAACTGCAATCCACATTTGTGGGCGTAAAGTGATACTTTCCGATAATTTTGATTTCCTTTTTTTATCCACGGTGTATTTAAATGTTTGTAGTGATAGGATGAATAAAATGCAATGTTTGAATTGTGCTCGATAGCAAGTTAAAATGCACTCAAGGGATGCCATTGTTTATTTGAATATATCGATCGTGTTATAGTAGAAAATGCAGTTGTCGAAGAATCTCTTTTAATTCGTGATCACATTTAGTGTTTGCATTGTGCCTCAGGTAATTCGTTTAAACTGAGTCATCGGATTATCTCTGGAAATCAGCATCATACGAAAAAAACGTTTGCAATAAATAGTTAACATTTTCGAGGGGGGAAACATCTATGACTCAACCAGACAATTCTTGCCGACCGAGTTGCGGGGGTGTGGGGACATTTGATATGGCAACCTCATTTTTAATTGCAACGTCGCATTCGGTTGTCAGTTTTATCTAAAGCATTTTCTGCTGTTGGCTGTAGGTAGTTCTTTAAAATTTGATGAAACATAATGGAAACGTTTTTAAGAAAGTTTTTACTGGTCCATCTACCATGATTTGGAGGAAAATACGAGACAACGTACTTATTTTGGGATGCAGAATCCTGATCTTCAATATTGAAGTTCCTATTTAGCATGAAGGTAATCATTTCTTTAACGATTCAGTCGAATGTTTCTGCCTATAAAGAACCCCGCGTAAAGCAGAACTATAAAGCAACGGCCGACATCTTGATTGTAGGTAATTGTGGTGCTTTGCGCGAGTCCTTTGTTCCCGGCGACGCGACGTGGACGAACGACGCGTTCCCTGGCGAAGGAGAAGCGAAGGCCCGTGCGCCCGTGCGTCACTTGGGCGCGTGGTGAGTCACTGACGAGTCCTGACGCTGATACCCTTGGAGGCCGAGGCGGCGCGCCGACACCTCGCACTTTGCGAGCCCGTGACTCAGTGGCGCATCTCGATTTTCCTGCTGCCTTTTGTCAGGAAGAGGTCGAAGTGATGATCTATAAACCTCGATGTGCCGACAGTTGTGGGAGGAATCCTGATGAAATTGGGCAGCGCAAGAATGGTACAAATATGAAATTGGTACAAATTCGAACACAACCCTGTCCTAAAAAAAAGTGCATTGACAAAGGTTTCGAGTGACTGACGCGGCTTCCTGTCACAGGAATACTCGGAGATACTGTGCAGGAGGGAGCGAAATACAAAATAGTAATACTATTAATACACACATTAATAGTTCATGGGCACGTTAACCTTCTCTCCAGAGAAAACTTTATTTTTATTAGTGAAAAGCGTTGTGTTTTACCTTTATCTCCTAGAAGTTTATCAAAGCAAGGGGAGACGGAAGGATTTTGATAGACCCGGCAATTTCCATATTTTCCTGTATTTATTGTTTTATTTTAAATTTTTTATTGTTGTTTTATCTGGACATTAATTTATTTTAGATATACAGTAAAACTTGCCCAACGCGGAATTATAAGTGACCAGTATTTTGTTTCGTATTAGACAAGATTCCGCTTCATGCCGTGTAATACTATAGAATTAACACTTGTAAGGGCCGCGTTTTAAGGTCACAGATTTCCGCATTGTACACGTTCCCCATTGAGCAAATTTTATTTTCATCGATTTTCTTTTCTGCGACTGCAATTAAGCACCAAAATGCTGAGGGCACGAAACTTATTGTAAAATTGACTCTCTCCAGCAAGAGAGTAGGGTCCATAGATGCGTTGGAAGCACCGTTTCCCTTTCGATTTGCAGGCACAATATTTATGTTTGGATATCGTACAGGTATTTTATTTTAGTTTTAATGTCGTCCCAATTTGGTTTGTTGTTTACCTCGATTGAAAAATCCAAAGATCAGGATTCTCTGGCTTTCTGCAAATTCGCAGTTTAGAAACTAATAGATATAGCAGAGTAAAGAATATCGCAGCACATTAGGTGAACGATCCAATCACAGCAGCTCAAACCAACGTTGACTGCGGGATCCCAAATACTCTCAAGCCCCGAGATGTAAAATGTGGTTTACAGACAAGTGTGCAAAGTAGTCTGAATATTATTTCCTATTGCTCTGATTTTTTTTCTGCGTTCACTCGTAAGTAATTAATTTTATTAAGCACATTAATGGTGTAGTTTGTCAACGTATTATAAAGAATAGGGTAAAAAATCAACGAATAGATGTTTTTTTCACTTGAACAATAATGCAGAGAGAGAGAGAAAGGGTAAAGTGAATCTGTGAATGTGTGCGGAGTCGGAAACTTACATCCAACATGGATGACCATAATTGCAATTATCATATCAATTAAGAAAAATAAGCTTTATAACGAGTTATTTTACTTATCTGAGCATTATGCCATTTATTTACTGTATTTGCTTGCATCTTAACTTTAAAAATCGAATTCATAAAAATGTTGTATGTGTTAGGTTGGCATTAGAGCGGGCCGTAAAGTATTCAAAAGTCCCGAGGGCATAAATAATTAGAAAGGCCGCAAGGATATAAAGTATACAAATATGTGTTTTGTTTCATGTCCGTAAACACACAGCAATGATAAAGTAAATCATAAACTAAATAATTGCAGTTTTTGAGAATAAAGACAAATCAGAAAATTACCAAATAACAAACCGGATTTTAAAAAAATATTTTTAATAAGTGAATAAATGACAAAGCTCTGATATAAATACGCGATTACATGTACTTCATCATAAGGCCTGATGTGCGTACCAGTTTGTAGTGCACAAGCATTACGGAGCAGATCCGCAGTGGCCGAGATCATTAATGAAGTAGTGTCATAGTGAGATCGCGGGTTCTTGTGTTCGACCTTTCACCCCCCATATCATCACCACATCATTACCTAACGTTAAACCCGACAGTGATCACGAATGACCTTGATGTTAATGCGACCTCAAATAACAAAACAAAACAACAACAAAAACCAAAACAAAACATTACGGAGTTCGGATGCAAATAATCTCTCTTACATTCCACATCTCTTAGGAAAATGCAAAGTGAAACCCCTTTTCCTGAAACTTCCTGTACGTACAATACAGTGTGAGTGAATTAGCGTTGTCATTTGTGGACTTTTCTTGAATCAACTGTGAAATTATAGAGCTATTCCATTGTCTTCAAGTCGATAATCTCCGTTTCGCTTACAATGTCAAATACCAGTGTCAACATCCGGACGTCTCTGTCGGTAGATGACAATAAAATGTAGATCATGATTATTATATTGTTTCTTTTCTTTGGTTGCTATAACGCCTATCGTGCTGTCAGACCGACTTCGGTGGCTCAGGGCATCGTTAGATGTCAGTGCAGTGCCTCCGACCGGGAGGTCCTAGGGTTCCACTACCGAAGGATTTTCGACCCTAGCTACATGGCTAGGTCAATTCAGTCGCTGACTGAAGGAGAATAGTTGCGGGAGGCTGCTTTCATCGGTAGATTTCCGTGGTTTCTCCGATCAACTCTAGGCGATAGCCGGAGCAGCACTTCAACAAACGGGCCAAGGACTGCGCACGATCTTTGCTCCCTCTTCCTTATCCCATCCTCATCCCTTACACACACACACACACACACACACACTTACATGCACTACTCTACTACATATGTCGGGAAACTCTTCGGAAGATGAGAGGTTGCGTGGTTGGCGCGGTGGCCCGCTGGTGAGAGATGCTTGGTTGGGGAAAACTCCGCCTGCGGAGTGTAGGTCGGCGCAGGTTCTCACCATCAAGAGGGGAGAAGATTACCGCCATCCCAGCGTTAAGAACATGCACTGCAATCAAGGAACTAATAACCTTGGCTTTCCTTTACAATCGTCTCAGGCCATTTAGCTGTAGCTGTGTCGAAGGAAAGCTCAGGCGGGCGAAGTTCGCTAGTTACAGTGAAGAATATAGATCACGTTCGCCTCATGTCTCTCTTATCACCCAAACGTGGGAATTATACTACGACCAGCAGAACTAATGACCCAGCGCCAGGACTCACTACTCGCAAGCCGGCGGAGGTCGGCGTCCGATCTCACCAGCCCCCGCGATGAAAACGCCCTATTTTACGGAACTAATGACCATTAGTTTCTGATGATTTACTAATGATTAGTTCACTAATGATCGTTAGTAACCTTAGCCGTTGACGGAACCACTATTCGAGAGCTGACGTAGGTCCGCGTCGGATCTCGCCCGACAGTGGGGAAGAACACCGCCAGCTCCCGCGATGCATGCAAAACATGTCCTACACTTACGGGATCAATGACCTTAGCGGTTAACGAGCCCGGAACCACTACTCGCAAGTCGACGTGGGACCTCCCCAGAGGAAGGGAAGAACTCACCCACCTCCAGCGGTGAAAACATGCTCTACACTTACAGCACTAATGGCCTAGCAGTTGACGACGCGTCCGGAACCACTAATCAATTAACCACGCAGTGAGTGACAGTAAACACCCTACAGCTGCCTGATTGCCCATCTAGGCCCACGGCACTGCTGCAGCGTGTGAGGATCGCCTACACTCCCCCTTCTCTCTGTCTGTCTGTCTGCTTCTGATGTCGGCGTGACGGGTTGCGTGGCGCGAGGAGCCTTGGTGGCGGCGCGGCGGCGGCTGTGGGTGGGTGGGGGGTAGAGGCGGGCGCTGTCGCAAGGAGCGAGCGAGCGACGCGCCGCGATCGCCGCCCGCATTCCGACACGGCCCCCTTGGGCAACGCCTCCTCGCCCCGCACCCACGCCCACCCCCACGCACAGAACAGAAAAAGGGAACACAAACAGTTCCATTTAAATTATACACATTCTCTTTTTATTGCTTCTTATAACTGTTCTAACGTTTCGGCTATACCCTAATAGCAATCTTCAGAGACATCTATTCTTTAAAAAAAATGGTTGAAATCAATTTGTTAAATCTAAATTATTTACATTATGTGCAAATTTAAACAAAATATCCTCAACTTGGCTTGCGTAAAAATTTTGCTACTGCAGGCCATCTATCATGAACACTGTGTTTACAATTTGCATATAATGTAAATAATTTAGATTTAACAAATTGATTCCAACCATTTTTTTGAAAAGGAAAGGTCTGAAGATGGCTATTAGGGTATAGCCGAAATGTTACAACAGTTATAAGAATCAATAAAAATGGGATGTTTATAATTTAAATGGAACTGTTTATCGTAATATATAAGTAAGATATTCGTCAAAAGAAGTGATAGTAAAATTTATTACATTTATTACATTTTGCAGCCAAAGTCGTAGAGCAAAACGCACAAACCATGCGAACTCTTCTTTCTTAGGTGTTCCAAAAAGAAAAGAACAAAGTTCCCCCATCATGGCATGATTTTATATACGATGAATATTTAAATGACTTGTCTCTTGGACGAATAATAAGTTTCGCGACAGATAATGAAGACTGAACAGGGATACTAAATTTTCAATCTTTCTAGTGCTCAAATTCAAAAAGGTGAAATTCTTAGCCCCCAGTGAGCACGAATGAAATATGAATATTGATAAACCAGTTAATAAGTAGTTTTCTTTTGGTAGTTTCACACCAGCGGCGTGACACAGAGTATGCCCCCACGATGACCTACAAACTCAAATTCTAGTAGCTTCTAGCCCCAGAAGAGTCTACAATTTGTCAGTGGAAGAAACACTACTAACTGCTGAAGCTTTTAAAAACTGTAAACGAACTAGAGTTCTAATGTAACTTCATCTTAGTTTATAAAGTAAGCCATAACCAGAAACGCTATTGTAGGGTTTATTCAGCATGCAGATTTTAATTTGAACTCACTGCAGTCTCATGTTTAAACTTGCGCTATCTGTTTGGAAGCATCCAGGGATTGATTCAGAATTTTTATAATTGAATCGATATAAATGGTTCAAACTGGGTGCAAGTGGCAACACGTTAGCCTGCCACTGGCAGTGACTGTGTTTTGGAAAAAGTGACTCATTCTTTCAAGTTGGAACATGCAGCTTTGATTCAAACCAAACCTGGAAAATAACCCTTCTGCTTGCTCGATCACAAAATAAATTTAATTTTATTTCAATGGTGTCAGAGACCTTTTATGGTGAAGTTATTTGAATTGATGATTGATAATAAAATAAAATATAATGTTAGCTAAAATAATAATAATAATAATAATAATAATGATGATAAAACACAATACACTCACCAACAAAAAATCTAAATTAATAATTTGTTAGTATTAAGGCTTATAATTTGAAATGAAATACATTTTAAATCAGTGAAATCTAGCGTAAGTAAATACTATGCATTTTAAGTAAAGATTGCCATATGAACCCATAATGATCCCAAACGTATACTTACATAGTCAGTTCAAAAACATAAAATAATTGTTTTTAGAAGTGTTTCAAAATTTTTGAAGATGAGAATTGTGAAAAATCTCAAAATCAAAATTTTAAATTCAAATTCAAAAAACTTTTGAAACTTAACCCCTGTTGAGTTGTATATCATATAAAAGAACATTAACAAAGTTGAAAAATGTTACCTTTTCCAGATCTCTATCTTATTTGGAAAGGTTCTACATCCATTTAAAAATTTTCGGGAACCCAATTTTGTAAAATTTTACATGGCTTTATTTCACAAACGGGTGGAAATAATTTACTCAAAATCTGTAGTGTTCTTATTCCTCATTCACTCTACCTATGTGTCAAATTTCATCTGAATCTAAAATGGTGAGGTAAAATTTTAATTAAAACCGTGTTGATTTAATGTGGAATGATCCTACAGCGGCAACCGTCTTCTTTTTCCCATGAAGTAATCAGAACGTTTTTTATGCGATGGAGAAAATTCATATACCTGTTGAAGGACTTCATTTGCATTTGTATATATCTGGAATAACACTGTGTTACAAAATTCCGGTTCATATTTGAATACCCTAAATATCTTTAGGGTATCCAGTTCTACAAGACAAAGCTAATATTAACCACGTGTATTCGCTTCACGTGTTAAATTCATGATACTTGGGTAAGCATCTAATTTCATCATATTTCAGTTATTCTCATTTATTTATCCAATTATTATTATTACTGTTTAATTATAATAATTATATATGCTTTGCTTGTTTTCTTCTTTGTGGTAGTACCATGGGAAAAAGTTGTTCCCGTAACATGTCTGGCTAAGGTTTTAAATTGAAATAATATTAGAACTACATGTGGTTTATATATATTTTATTCTCGTTAACAAATTCATTTGATTGAAATAGAATGTTTGAGACGTGTACCAAGTGAACGTAAATTCTGTCTCCAGGCAAAAAATATACATTTGCAGTGATATTAGGTCCCTACTAATTTTGCAAGTAACTTGAAGTGAGTGATTGTAGTTGGTCTTCTTTTCATTGAAACTTACCACGCCTGAGCTTAGTAAATAAATGCTAAAAAATACGTGGGGCTTACCACGCAGAGAAAAACACATTCCTCTTATATGAACTTTTATCGCGGTGGAAGGCTTTTCAATAGTTGAAATGCGTAGAAACCATTTATATAGTGGTGGACACTCGTTTACGTGAGTAGCAAATGAATTTTCTCACATAAGTTGGCCATAGAAATAGAGCTTACTGTCTTTCTCGACTAGAAAGCGAAACAAAACACGCACGCGTAAACGCGAAACGTCCTGTAAATATTTCGCAAAGCGCAATTGAAAGCCTCGCACACACGTAAGTTATTTCAAAGGGAACACAATTACATATTGATTGTTTTCCTGTATCCAATATTCTGCTTACACCGGAAATGGTCAGTGATTAATTCCTAGATAATGACAATGGTAAGGTAGAGATGGAGCAGTAACTATTGTAACTAACCTAAGTGATGGAATAGTAACGATTTCAACGACATAAGAGGAGGGAAATAACAGAGGCAACACTCTCCCCTCCCACGTAGACGGAGATTTGAATGCCAACCCCAAGCGGTGAAAATAAAACAAGAGTAGCGTGTTTTCTTGAGCTCTGGTACCACTGACTCTTCTCGTTTACAATACGTAGATGAACCGTGGATAAAATGCACCAACGAGTTGTTGAAACAATTTTATCACAATCAGTTTTCGCCTACATCTGAAAGAAACAATTTGCTTTGCCAAAAGTGATAATGCTGTGACTAGATAATACTCCCAGCGAAATAACGAAATCCACATGCATAATACCAGGATAAACAGGAAGAACCTACAAACACTTATCATTATTATTATTATTATTATTATTATTATTATTATTATTATTATAGCTGCAAGGGGTCCCTCCGATCGCCAGACGGCATTACTAAAGCCAATGGGATTTTCACTGACTGATGAAGGCCGCCTCCTTCGCTGTCTAATGCAAGGTTCGGGTCTCTACTCTAAAGTGGCCTGGTGTGCCAACCCAGTTTATCTTCTGTACACTCTATGGGCCGACAACAGGAAGTCCAAAGGTTCATGACCCTTCCCTCTCTACTTACTTTCCACTCTCCTCAAAATGGAGTACTTCTTCGTCGGACCCCTCACCTTCAACCTATTCAGCAAGGGAGGCCCTACCGGTAGCTAGGCTACCACTGACATAGCTCTCAGGCTCATGGGGGTACTCAAGCTCCACCACCCACTGCAAGGTCATGTACTCCCTAGGTGGAGTTATTATTATTATCATTATTATTATTATGAGTATTATGATTATTTAAAGGCGCGGCGCGTGTGGTCCGGGCGGGGGAGGCCTGTCGCGTGTTGCGTGTGCGGGCCGGCCTTCGCCCCCGAGGGCGAGGCGGCTGGCGCCCGCCGCCAAGCAGAGTCAACGCCTCTGCTTGCAAACTCGGACGAAGGACGGTTGCCGACGGCGCCGCACCGCCCTTCGTTCTCCCTTCTTCCTCCTCCTCCCCGTTCGGGGCGGACCAGCTCATCGTAGTGGGGGAAAGGGCCATCGGAGATTTGTGTTAAATAATAAACATATGTGTCAAAATATTGTATATTATTTATGTGCTCTAGATACGATACAATACAATATTATTGTTTAAGTAATTACATAATTCGAACGTAAATATTTAAAAGAACTTTATCAACAAAAGGAATGTAAACGAAAACCCTAGGCGTTGGGATCCGTGGATCTGCCAGTGCTCTCCGTACTATGCCGGTACATTTCCTTCAACTCTCAAAAGAAACAAACCCTCTCGTCAGTGAGAGGGATTTGGTTATTTCGCTGGGAGTATTGTCTAGTCACAACAATAGCACTTTCGGACAAGCAAATTGTTTCTTTCAGATGTAAGCGAAAATTTATTACGATAAAATTGTTTCAACAACTCGTTGGTGCATTTTATCCACGGTTCATCTACGTATTGTAAACGAGAAGAGTCAGTGGTACCAGAGCTCAAGAAAGCACGCGCGAACCGTTACTCTTGTTTTATTTCCACTGCTTGGGGATGGCTTTCAAATCTCCATCTACGTGGGAGGGGATAGCGTTGCCTATGTCATTTCCCTCCTCTTATGTCGTTGAAATCGTTACTATTCCATCACTTAGGTCAGTTACAATAGTTACTGCTCCATCTCTACCTTACCATTGTCATTATCTAGGAATTAATCATTCCATTTACATATCTACTAAATAATAATAATAATAATAATAAAATAAGCCAAGAACAAGTAGAAACCATTGATCATATCGTCTTATCTTGTCCAATTCTAGCAAAGACTGAATACTTGAAAAGACACGACAGGGTGTGTAGTTTCCTGCACTGGCAGATCTGTACCGCCCTGGAAGTTCCAATCACTTGCCCCAAGTGGTACGAACACTCTCCAAAACCGGTGACGCCTGTTGGACTCTATACAATATAGTACGAGCAACAAATTCAAACGGGTCGCACTATAGGAGCAAATAATCCGGATATTGTTATCCTGGATTTGAAGAAAAAGTCGTGTCTTCTTGTAGATCTTACTGTGCCATGCGATCAAAACGTCGCTACCAAGGAGGCAGAGAAACGTCTTAAATACAAGAGTTTGGAAATCAAGGTCAGTCGAATGTGGGGCGTAAAAGCACAGGTCGTCTCGACAGTTATCGGAGCTCTGGGATTTGTTCCGCAAAATTTGTGTAAGAACTTGGCTTAACTTCCAGATCATTCAAAGGACTGGGAAGTGTAATAAAATTTCTTTATTTGGAACAGCTCACATTTTGCGCAAAGTATTGTAGAGGCACCGACAGTCCATAGATCTGCTCCTTAGGTAGCTGGTTGCAATCTGGAGTAGATTTTATACTCAGCCGACTCATAACATCTGTAGTCGTGATGTAAGGGGAAAATAATAATAATAATAATAATAATAATAATAATAATAATAATAATAATAATAATAATAATAATAATAAGAAGAAGAAGAAGAAGAAGAAGAAGAAGAAGCCGGTCCCGTGGTCGCAGACATCTGCGGTAGCCGTCGTCTGCGCCGAAGAGGCTGCAGGTTCGAGTCCTGCGTAGGCATGGTCGTACGTACTATGATTGTCTCTTCACCCCTCGTCATCATCGTATCACCGCATCATTTATAACTCAAGGCGTAACAATCTTGACTTACCAGGAGAGGCAGCAGAAAAAAGCTGTTCCTTATATAATGACACGTTTATCTCTCTACGCGATAAATATGGCTGAGCCTCGGAAGATAACTTGTAGCGTGGTCATAAATGGCTGATACGCATGTAATAATAATAATAATAATAATAATAATAATAATAATAATAATAATAACAATAATAATCGTAACAAAGATACTCAAACTGTGGCAACAAAATCAGAATTTTAAAACATTCAACAATGCTGAGTTCCAATCTAGGAGAAGTTCCCTCATGAAGTTATTGAGATGAAAAAACGGAACATATCAGTAACATTTATAGTGATTAGAGAACAAATGTGGCAAAGCAGTAACATAGTGACTAGAGTGAAGGTGAATTGATTTGATGAAAGATGTAAACATTTATAATATGTAAATATTTGTAATGCTAACGTTATGTGAATCCAAAGATTTTATAGAATATATATTGACACGAATGAGTCATCATCTTAACCATCAAACCTTGACCAGCTCTTTTTATTCCAGAAATCCTGGGAGAAACATGATAAACTAAACAACTACATTTTATGTGTCAATTACTTGCGCTATTGTTAGGTCCATTAAAAAAGAGTGTTAATAATATATAAAGCATGTCAACAAAATAATGTAAAGCAGCAACTAGCTGCTGATCTTATTGGAAAATAATAAGTAAAAAGAAATACTTACGATCTAATTCTGAACATTTCCAATCACGCTTCCGGAGAACTTTTGAATAAAAGCTGTCTTTGCAGGAAAACGACTCTATATTTTGAAAACAAATATACATCCTACATTTAGGAGTGGAAAGTGATATACCTATTTAATTAGTGCATTTTGTTTCAGGACAACACTATTAACCGAGGAGCGGTCGCGTGGGATAATTTGGACCGCACGCTTTAGTTTTTCAAGTACTGATTTGTTTGAGAATATCGTGTACTTTTGTGATTTTCAGTATCTTTTCCCTAATGTT
This sequence comes from Acheta domesticus, assembly GCA_031308135.1. NCBI lineage: Eukaryota > Metazoa > Arthropoda > Insecta > Orthoptera > Gryllidae > Acheta > Acheta domesticus. The sequence goes on from JAHLJT010004567.1 coordinate 210,131,297, forward strand.
GAATCTACAAAAGCAATTCCTCGTCACATGTCAACAAGCTCCTGCGCGCTCTCCTGCGTTAGACATGTGTCGACGAGCAGAGGCGAACGGCGCATCGCCCACGGAGACCTTGTGATAACCTGCATTTCCTTTTGACCCATTCCAAATAGGCTCAATGAACTTTGAAGAAGACAAAACATTTCTGATACTTCGGGAATTGCCAGAAACAAGAGTTGAAGACGAAAGTTTGTTTCATATTCGCTCGTGGTTTACACTGAGATCAATACTAACTGAAGAGCCACGAGAGTTGATTTACAAAACAGCACAATATTTATCTTCAGAACAAACATTAGAAGCAGAAATTCCCAGAAAAAAAACTAACGAGAGTAGAGGTGAAATTCGTCCGAGAAATTTTGACACAAAAGTATCCCATGAATGCGAAAAATGAAAGAAAACATTCGTATGTGAATAACTTTCATTGTTTCTAATAATTCCGTGTAAAAATTAATTATTGAGCACATTCATTTTAAAAATAACTTTTAAAACGTACTAAGTGATGAATTTCGTGTAAAAGTGTATGAGTTTCGTTTAAAAAAATTATATATGAAAAGGATTTCAATTTTTCAATATATTTTTAATAAAATTATAAATACAAAAACTCGATTAATGAAGTTAAGGATGCATCAGTCATTTAAATGTGTTAATTCAAGGTACTAAAATACTTCTATGGAACGAAAGTTACTCTTGCGTCCGTTTTCTCAAAAGCCGTTACCTTAATAGGCAAGACGGGACCTCTCTAGAGTTAAACTCTGAGAACTGCAAACACTACTCTGTGTTATTATTTTTGCTTGAAAGAGAGAGAAATTGTTAGTTTACTTTAAGAAATAAGTATGAATTGAAAATATTCTCCCAACGGCCGATGGTCGAACATATTAATCCTTGGGCATTGGCAACTTGATTTTGCTACTAATACTGACCCTTCGGGATTAACAACACCATAAATTCACATTAATCCAACTTTATTTTTCTGATTTAGAAGAGCTCAAAAAATTTCTACTCATTTTAACTTATTTGTCGACATCAAATGCTCGAACTCCAGCCAGTGAATTTATTGGTGTGATCTTCAGAACTTCAAAGATAAGGATTTTTGGATTTTCTTTCTTTCAATTTCCCATTAATGCGTGTAGATTGTAAGATACTCGAAGAATGAAAATTGTGGATCATCCTGTCTTTAAAGAAGGTGCTGCCGTTGTGTTTCTTTGGCAACAAGCGAGTTTTGCAATAACTGTTTGTTTTTCTTCACTGAGTTATGTGCCCTCCGAGTGGCAATGTAGTACATACTGTGACTGGCCATTGAAGAATTCTTTGTTAAGAAAATAACTTTTTGCTTATAAGCTAGTTTATTTTAATATTTTAGGGTACGCATTTGAAAAAATAAAACATTGAATTATACCCAAATTGCCAGATTACAGAGTGATCTTTATTCTAAAATAATAGAACATCAAATATAACTCTTAAAAACATTCAGGTATTATTAAATTGTTTTGGTTAATTATTTCGATGATTTATGAATCGAAAACATTATGTCTGGCTTGTCTGTTTTTCAGTTATGAACCATAATGGTGTTGGGACCAGCAATTTTATGCTCCACAAGCTTGTTACATTCATATTGTTCGCTAGCTCGCTGGCTTTCTGTTCTCACCCTCTCGCTTACGATTCCCCGGGAATGTTTCCAATTTTGGAAATATTCATTCGCGAGAGCAGATTCGATCGCTGATATTGCTTCTATTGAATTTCAAATGAAATTCCTCACAATGCAAGAATTTTATTTTCAATAGCTCAGAAGGAAAATTGATCAGGTGTTTGGACGAAAAATATTAAGTCACATTTCTATGGCAAATACATTTATTCCACTGTATTTACATTATACTTTCCACAAAAAATCAACATATAATAATTTTAACACAACCATGATTGTTTTATTTACATTTAAAAACCAATACTGTGTCTTGAATCATTTGGTCTACATAAACCTTGTCCGAAATGGAAGTTCGGTGGGCCTCACCTACAGTCAAGCTGCACAGAGGAGGCGAGCTAGGGCAGAAATGACTACTTCTGCGTGACCTTGCTCACCAAACATCTTTGACGACTGCAGTCCAAAAATAGAATTTAAAGAATCATTCTTACTAACCCCTATTTTCTCACGTAGTAGATCGTAATTTTTATCAAGTATTGCAGTCTGATAAAGTGAGATACTTTGATAAGAATTGGGCCTACTCTACTCATAAGATCTTAAACGTTTATTCGTAGCCTTTGCATATGGAATTTCTAATGTTTACTACATAATTCGATATTCAAAGCCATAGAATAGTAAGTAGTAATGATAACCGTACTAGATATTTACAGTATTTCAATGAAGATTTTTGAAATTGTTTATGAAATACTATATTTGAGCTCTTTTTTAAAATTTTCCTTAGATGAATAATGATACCATGTATACACATTGTACAATACAGGGCAGCATGAGTGAACACAGAATAAAAAATGACCAAGAACTTAGTAATATTTAAAAAATCTTTGCGTGTAAATAAACAAATAAACACTAAATGTTTGAAATGCGTTATTTTGAAGCGAGTGACTGCATTCTCCCATGCTGTTCAGAGTCTTAACTTTTAATCAGTGCCTCAACGTTAGTGGTGTCCATTACATAAGGGCATGATATCCGTTAAGACTCAATGGATGAATAAAACGTACTAAAGAGCAAAAACCAACAGCTTTACAGAAACAAGTAATTCAGTTCAAACTCTGGTGGCTTAATAGGAAACAGTCTTGAGAAAAACCTTTTTGGATTAAATATCCCTGTTGTGAATTTCTAACGCGGCACTGGATTAAGACAAAATACAAAAATTCATTAAATTCAGTATGAGAAAGGAATTATCTAATGCATTACTTTGAATACTAATGAAAAATAGTGAATATATTATGATATTGAATATCTTAAGCAGTGCAAGTAATTTCATTATACTGGTAATTGAATTATTGATGTAAAAATATTTTTGAATTATTATTATTATTATTAAGAACATTTTCATTGGTTAATTTCTGATTTACGAAAATTACAATTGAAGGAAACACTTTCTGATTGAAGTAACAGCGCTTATACAGAGTGATATAAGCAGGCTTGTACTAGATTGAAAAATGTTTTTCTCAAGTCGAAAGATAAAGAATCTAACTGCCCAATAATGAAAAATATATAGCTGCATGTGAATATCTAAAATTATTTTACAAAATAGTAACGTTTATCGAGTAAATGAAAATATAACATAAGTAAAATACTATATAGGAAAACATTTTGAAAACAGTTTTCTTAAAAAAATCTAATGAAACTACAACTATTTTGTACAATAGAATTGTTGATTTTTAATGATCCTACATTTTTTACTTTAAAAGTGAAAAATGGTCCCATGAAAAAATGAGAAAAAAATGTTTGTTTGTTTTTAATTACTTTCGCCATCGAGAAAAGATCCTCGCACTTCAAATCAGCACCACGAGCCGGGCGACCTCTGGGGTCCACTCGGTCTTCACTTGGCCAAGCACTCCCGGCGTTGTTCCTTCGCCCTCCGCCGTGCCGAAGCGTCCACTGGCGGAGCCTCGCCAACTCCCTTCCACAGAACGAAACGAAGCGAAACAAACTGAAAGTGCCTCTCGCGGAGGATCCCGTGGATATGCATGTGTGTGTGTGTGCACTCGATTGGCCCTGCACGCGGGAATGTGCGCTCGGGGCGGTCGCTGTGCCTATGTCGTCTCGGGCGCGTGCACCGTTGAGGCAAATGCGCGACTGGAGGACGCCTGGTATCTACTCGGGTGATGACCCGAAAAGAACTAACTAAATAATGGATAGTAAATCGAAAATGTGCTTGGGGAATGAGTTGATAGTTCGTTCGTTTCAGATGAATGGGTTTTCCATTGCGTTCAGTCTTGTGGTTTATGACGTTTCTCAGATATGGCAACGGATTCTGAAGGATGTGCAACATGGACAGATTTGATAACAGTGCTATGAAAAATAAGATTAAGAATAGCAATATGTTTTGGAAAACATTGCTTGAAATCGCCCGGTTTAACCAAATGTTAAGTTGAAAACAAGTCATCTCAAGTACTGATATAACTATTTTTGCAGTTTACTCCCTTCTACTTTTGTTCCGAGACGAAGATAGAAACTTGTGCCTAAATAAACCCAATAAACAAGCCTCATAAATTCTTGGTCTTTTTTAGATGAAAGACATATTTAATGCTGTATCAATTTAGAATTCAATCAATAGAATACCTAAAAAGATTTCTTAATAAGTTTCCGACCAAAATTTTACGCGTCTCTCCAGTAAATCAGGTCCGCTACTCTGATCGAAACAACAAACTACATTCCAATCAACTGAGATAACGTACTTATTGCCTCAATTTAGCACAACGCCAGAAACGTTAGTTCAGCTGCCATATGGCAATTGCCTGGTGAACGATCGATGAAATGATTTATAAACAGTGAGCATATGTGAGTTCAATGCTGCATTTCAGGAAGGCCGGGCAAGTAAAGCATCGATAGATCACATTCACTCCATAGTAATAGTTGTTCGATCTGAAAACTACCGAGAAAATTAAGTACATGACGGGAATCAATGCAGCATGACTACCGATATGCTCATTGCTTTCCTGACACAACTGTCCAACAGCGAATGTCTCTGGGGCCCCGCGGCACTTTCCGTCAGCAGGCGGCGCGGCGGAGGCCAAGTCTTGTGAATCGTCGGTCTTGGGCGACGCGACTAGAAGCGGGCGGCGGCCGGGGGGCGGGCGGGCGCCACGCTTACCCTGCGGAGAGCGCGCGGGCGGGCGGCGCGGGGCGGGGGCGGGGCGCTCACTCCTCCTCGTCGTCCTCGTCCTCGTCGTCGTCGTCGAGGGCGGCCGCCATGGCCGCCGCCGCCGCGGCCGCCGCCGCCGCCGCCGCCAGCGCCGCGCCCGCCGTCTCGTTCCCCGGCGGCGGCAGCGCTCACCTCCAGCCGGGGCGCTGGCGTCACATGTAGAAGTCCGGGGAGCTGGGCGTGCTGTGTCCGGACGAGGAGACGCCGTCGCTGCCGGCGCGGCCGCCGGGCCCCGGCGCGCCCGCGGGGCCGCCCGCCCCCGCCCCCGCCCCGCCGCCGCCGCCGCGCATCTGCTCGTAGCGGCTCTTGTAGAGGTCGCGCTCCTGCGCCAGGCGCGCCAGCTCCACCTTGGCGCGCTGCAGCTCGGCGTGCAGCGTGCGGTTGGTCATCTCGAGCTCGTGTCGTTGCTGCAGGCGCTTGCTGCGGCAGTTCTGCGCGTAGCCGCGGTTCTTGAGCGTGCGCCGCTTCTGCTTGAGCCGCACCACCTCCTCGCGCGGGAAGCCGTGCAGCTTCTTATTGAGCTCGCGCACGGACAGCGACATGAGCGCCTCGTCGTTGAGGATGTCTTCGCCGCCGCCGCCGCCCCCGTAGGGCCCGCCGCCGCCCACGTGCGCGCCCGCGTGGTGGTGCTGCGGGGGCGGCGGGGCCGACGCGCCCCCCGCGCCGCTGCTCAGCGAGCCCGCGCTGCCGCAGCCCAGCGGGCGCGGGATGCCCAGCAGCGCGTGCGGCGGCGCGCGCGGGCTGAGCGGGCCCTCGTCCGGCTGCACGGGCATGTACTCGGGCAGGAGCTTGCCGCGGCACGAGCCCGCGATGACGGACGGGCCCCAGGCGCCGGCGTCGGGCACGAGCATGGCGGGGTCGCCGCCGCCCGCGCACGTGGGCAGCGGGCGCAGGTCGAGCGGCTCCTGCCCCGGCGCGCCGCCGTGCGCCATGTAGCGCGTGAACCAGCTCATGTCGTCGACGAGCCCCGGGCCGCGCGGGGCCGCGGGCGCGCCCTGGCCTGCCGCCGCCGCCGCGGCCGCCGCCGCCACCACGTGCGGGTGCGCGTGCGGGTGCTGCTCCAGCGGGTAGTGCGGCGGCGACGCCGGCTGCTCCGGGGGCGTGTCCGGGGGCGTGCCGGGCGTGGCCGGGTGCTGGCTCATGAGCGTCACCAGGTTGTTGGAGCTCTTCATGAGCACGCCGCCGTTGTGGTGGTGGTGGTGGTGGTGCTGCGGCACCAGCGCCGGGTGGTGGTGGTGCTGCGGGGGCGGCGCGTACAGGTCCTCGCCTGGGGGCGTGAGCAGGTGGTGCGGCGGGGACGGGCCCGGCGCCGCGCCCAGCAGCCCGGCCATGGGCGGCAGGCGCTGCAGCGAGGGCGGACGCGGGCACGGGCTGTCGGCCGAGTCGCACGCGTCGCCCAGCGGGCCGGCGCTCAGCTCGCGCTTCACCACGGCCTGCGCCAGCGGCGCGGGCGGCGGCGCGGGGGCGCCCGCCTGCTGCTGCTGCTGCGCCGACGGGGCGCCGTGGCCGGGCGGGGGCAGCCCGGCGGCCGCGCCGGCCGACCCGGGCTCCAGCCGGTCCAACTCGAACTGCTGCAGGTACTGGCCCGCGAGGTCCGGGTCTTCCGTCTCCATTGCCACCTCTGCTGCAACAGCCGTGATGAGGTTTTCTCCCGCGTCGACGACAGCGGAAGAAGAAGAGGAGGAAGAAGAAGTAGAGGCGGAGGCGGAGGGCGCGGCGCCGAGGTCGCCGTCGGAGCGCGGGGCGCAGCGCGTCAGCGGTTGCGGCGGCGGCGGCGCGAGGAGGCGACGGCGGCGAACGGCGGCGGCGGCGGCGGCGGCGTCTCGCACGCGCGCGGGGGCGGAGGGGGCGCCGGCGGCGGCGGCGGCCGGCCCGGACCTCGGGGGCGGCGGGCGCTCATGGGCCCTCGGCGGCGCCGTCCCGGCCGCCGCCGCCGCCCGCTGCGCCGCGGGGCTCGCCGTGCCTCCGCGCCCGCCCGCGCCCGCGCCCGCGCCCGCCCGCCCCGCGCCGCCCACCGCGCCCGCGCCCGCGCCCGCACCGCCCAGCGTGCCCACCGCTCAGCGGCGGCCGCCCCGCCGCTCCTGGCTGCCGACGCACCCGCCGATAATTTTGAACGCGTTCTGCAGCAGTACCACTGGCATAACGTCTCTGTCCGAAACACGCGTCAACACTCGCGGTGTTCGCGCGGCGCCGCGAGGGGAGGAGGCGCGCACACGACGCGAAGCGACTCGAGGGGCGAGCGCGCGATCGATGGGAGCGAAGGGCGCGCGCGTGGTGCGCCGCGAGAGAGAGCGTCAGAGAGCGCGCGCGGCGTACTTACGTGTGTCCTGCGTCATAGCCGCGGTGTGACTGCGGGGGCGCCGTGGCCAGGCCGCGCACGGGCCGCGGTGCGCGCGCGCGGAGGGGCGGCTGCCGCTGGCTGCTGCGCCGCACCGGCGCACTGCGCGAGGCGAGAGGCGGGGACAGGGTGCGCTGCGCGACGCCGATGCGCGGTGCGGGCGCCGCCGCCCGCGTTTTATGAGACGCACGCCGGCCCGGCGGCGCGGGCGGCGGGTGGGGGCGCGCGCCGCGGCGCCCCGCCCCGCGCCCCGCCATTGGCCGAGCGCCGGCCCCGCGGCCACGCCCCCCCGCGCCGCCGCCGCCGCCGCCGCCGCCGCCGCCGCCCCGGCGCGCGGCGGCGCCCATTTCCATACGACCGCGCCTGGGCGTGACCGCGACCCCCGCCCGGCTGCTGCTTGCGCTTTATGGGCCCTGGCTGTTTATTCTTGCGCGGGCGAGATTGTCTTGGACCCGCTTTCCTCTCGGCGGTTTAACGGGGTCTCTTACTTCTGGAGAGAATCAAAACACTTTTCAGAAATTGAACCCTCCGAGAAGAAAGCAGCAGAAATTTAAATCCCAATTTGCACTATTATTTCTCAAATATTGCCAGCCGGTTGACATAACAGCATTTTCCGAGATCACAATTGACTGTTTTGAGAATAAAAGAAGGTTGCATAACTTCCGTGAATACTTTATTGTTATGTTAAAAATTAAATTTGTTTAAATAATTGGTCGCCCCGACCTGGATTCGAACCTCGGCCTCCTGATTTACGTCCAGATGTTCTAGGGTGACAATTATTTCTTGTTATTGTTTATTCTTTTCGAGTTTGAATGGAATTCATGGGATTATCGGACTATTTTTCCAAAATATCCAAGAAATATCCAATTATCCAAGAACGCAGTAGTGGTTTTTGATTAATGATTTTGCAAGAATTTAGTCTCTCGGGAGAATCCACGAAGAATAACAATAACTAACTCAACATTTATCATATCAATATTTTGGTTACAAAGTTAATAATTGCATCTATGATAAGAATTATCTGCAAAATTACTTGTTTGGAAATCAAGTCTTAAAATAGTTATCTGCTCACGAACCATTTTTTTGCATACATATTGTTTATTTTCGATCACCTTATCGTGATGACTAAAGGGTAAGGCCCTTGGTCAATTTGTAAAAATAATTTCCTGCCATCTTAAATCATTAGTAATAATTATACTTGCTGTTGCTCTATAAGCATTTCTTATAATTTGAAAATGTAAACATCTGCGAAATTATTTGTTTGAAGATAATTTGCCTTATAAATTATGATCTGCGTCACGAAATTTTTTTTGCACACGTGGCTATTTCCGATCACATGATCGTGATGAGTAACAATATTGCTCGTTGTCTTCTTATAAAAGGAAATTTCCTGTCATTGGCAAGAAGTCGATGGTGAATAATTATACTTCCTGTTTGTTTCATCAGCAATTCTTAAAATTTCAAAAGTTTAATATAAATTTGCCACAAATATGATTTTATTTCAATATTAGCGCTGTCTGAAAATATTAATGCATTCATTCCAATTTTTTTTCATTTCATTCTCTCTTTAACATTTAAAACTATTTACAGTTCGAAATATTTATAAAATAATTAATATCGATTTATTTTCTCATTTATTATATGGAACTTCGTACTTTAATGTGACCAAGTCTATTGGGAGGATATTTTTGAACCGTTGATTGAATGTTTCTCGTAGAAATTAAACGTTGTTGAACAGATGTTTCCAGGTTTTCTTTTAATATTATTATGATTAGTTTTACGGATGGAGGATTTGTCTCTCGTGAAACACAAAAATGAACAATTTATCAACTTCATTGATCTCAGGATACTTCTTCCTTGAATTAAGAGGTATTGAATGTTTCTCTTCAAAGTAATGTGTGATTATTTTCCAGGATCTGCTTTATCACGTGGCAGAACTGAAGGTGCAACCTAGTTCTGACCGGACCGTGCACTTTACTTGTTGATTGCAATTCAAGGATGTGCGAGAATCCATAATCGACGCCTTTCATTCGGAACAAAATCGGTCAAAATCAAAATATTGCTTTTGAATAGAGGGAGAATTTTGAAATTTTGACGAAATAAAATTGAATCTCAATACTGTTTAACAATCTCAAATATTTTGCGTAAATGTGGTAATACCATGCGATATTCTCACATTTATATCATGCAATAATAATAGAGTCAATTAAGAAGAAATTGTGTTAAATCAAAACAATTTTCAATCTACCGTCAATGTCTGATATTGCTGGTTTTGAATTAATGAATTTACTTTTTGAATATAAAAATAAATGAAGTGAATAAAATTTTCCATATATATCACGCATTTTATCAATTTCTTGGAAGACGAATTGATCAAATTAAGATATTTTCAAAACAGATTAAGATTGAAAAAAAAGTTTAAAAAAGTTTCTTCGAATTCGTTCCATTCCTTCTCTTGATTGGTTTTGGGTATCGATCGGGTCTGAGAAATTACAGGAAAAGATTGTTTTAGCGTGCGGATTCTTATTTACCGTATACCTAAAATGATTAACTTTATTGGCTGAGAGACTGAAGGAATTTGAAAGATTCAATAAGCTATAAGGATTCTGGTTTGAATGAGATATGATTAAAAATTTATTTTACCTCTAAACGAAAACAATATTTTAGTATTTCTGTGTGGATTTCACCTGCGCATTTTCGTATGTTCACGAAACATCTAGTCGCTTTCTCCGATCGACGATCAGAGCCTGAACCTTAGGACGGAGCGACGATATGCAATGGAATCACTCACAACGATGAACTTCAACGTAAACATAAAGTACAACTCCGATCTTTCGCTTTTATGTCAACTTGATTTGAATACAACACTCGTATGTGCACCACAGCAACATCCAACGGACAGTAGCGTTTCGTTAGACGAAAGCCAGTGCAGTTTGCTGAGCTTTCATTGCTCTTGAAACTTCTTAGAAATACCCGTCTCGCTAGAATTCATCGACCCTCTGACACGACCGCGTCCATTTTACTTCCTGACGATCGGTTGCAAACACAATTTCCGTGCCGACGTTGTTTTGTGGAAAAGTGGCTGTCTTCTCTTGTGCGTTCACTGTGCAGGCGGTGACTATTGGAGCCTGGAAGTTTGACAAAATGCCTTTTTGTTATTTTATTACTTTTAACATTAAAAATCGTTCAATGGGAATTCTGGAGTTGCTTTCGTAGATTTTTATTTTGCCTTTTTTGCTTAAAGTAGCTTCTGCTGATTATTTTTGGTTTATTGCCTTACTTTTGCCTTTCTCTGACTTTTTCTGCTTTTTGTCATTATTTTGCTTTTTTTCTCCCGGCACTGATATCCAACAAGCTGGAAACATACCTGCAAGCCTAGGCAACATAAAGGTACGGTCCTATTTTCTCTTTCTAGCGGAGGGGAGACACTGGGGCAGATGCTGTTAAAAATCTAAACGAGAAAAGAAGATTATGTCAGTCAAGATTTGATTATTTTTTATTGATACCGACAGACGTTGTTCGCTTCCATCCTACTGTTGAGTATGGAGGACTCCCTTTCTTCTTTTGACTACGTGTGACCTTCGATATCTTTCGAGGGCAGTGTCCTGTATTTGAAATATTCTTCTCAGTGCTCGCAATTACTGAAGTGCGAAGAACGAATAATAGAATTGTATATTCAAGATTGAGAAGGGAGTCCACAAAAACATTTCTAAGACACCTTCACAGTGGTAAGTTCGTGGTCAACATACCAAGTAGTCGTGTGAAATCAAGATGACAAACAAAAGGTAGTGTCCATACACGTAAGTGCTAATGTAAAGTTTAGAGCTTGAACGAAAACGTGAATCATTTTAATTATTTTTTTTAATATGATTCATTTTAAATGTGATTTTTCTTTGTTTATATTCCTTTTTGAACCCCTTCTTTAGACAGAATAACTGCCTTTTTGCGTCTCTCTTTTAGTTATACTAAATGCCATTTTGTGTGCTCATTTTAATGAAAAAATAAATGCCTTTGGCAAGACTATTTGAGGTATATTCACTGCCTGAAACTTCTGGACTCTATTGCATGTATTATTGTTTATTTCTCCACCAAATGTGCGAATACATGTAATCGCAAGCGGCGGCCAAACTGCGGGAGAGGCTGCAGGTCGCCTAGCAGTTCGTCCGGGCTCCGGTGACGTTGGCGCCCGCACGTGCGCTGGGCCGCGGGGCGCCGCTTTAAAACGCGTCGCACGGCGTCGCGCCGCGCCGCGCCGCGCCGCGCCCCCGGGCGGCCGCGTTATTGCCATCGGGATGACGTCGCGGCGCCGAAGAATCGATCCCGGCGCGTCATGTGACACCGCGGCCCGCCCGGCGGCGGACGCGCCCCCGCCCCCGCCCCCGTCCTTTAAAGTGGACGTCCGGCGCCGGCCCGCCGCGCGCGCTGCAGGTGGTTGAGGTGCGGCTGCAGGAGGCGCCTCGCGTGCCGCCGCTTCCGCAAGCAGGGCGAGCGGACACGCCCAAATTGCGAAATAGCTCTGCCAGTCATTGGGGTGGAAGAGGATTTCAGAATGCCATTGTTTGGAAAGAGGTATCGATTATGTGATTTTTACTTTCCCGTATACGTACCTATATACCTAGTAATTTTTATTATAATCCAATATCTTCTGACTGTCTTTGGGTTTTAATAAGATTTCTTTGTTCAGTTCTATTTTAGACAGTCTAATACTATCGTTTGAAAACCAAGAATAAAAGGCCATATTTTAAATTTCGAAATTTATTGAAATGTGTTTTTTGAATCATTACTATCTCTCTGAATCATTACAATCTATAGTTTCATTATACACTTGAAATAGTTTTCTGATTGAAAACGTTAACGACATTGAAGTAAAATATATCATTGCCACCGCCTCAAGTCGTTTCCTGTGTCATGGCTTCGTTCTCAAGCTGGCTGACGTGAATCGCGCTTGAAGATCTCCCATTTATGTTTGATACATTCGGTAGAAAATGTTTCTTGTTGAATTTCCAACTTTCCTCTTGAAATTATGCCAATGGTGAGATAATCTTAAAGTAATATCATATATTAATTAATAAGCATTGAAGGATGATGCTTTTTCCGTAGTGTCCTTAAATCTACTGAATCGATTCGGCTACTGTGATAGATTTTCACAATGCTTATATTACTTGCGAACACGTTCAAAAAGTATGCAGTATTGCGCTTTCAACCTGTATGGAACTTTATTGAACGAATACACATTGTATGAGTTTTTGATCGTAGGCCGATCATCACCTATTCCATTCAGCTCTTTGATGGAATTTCGAAATATTTTTCTTATCTATCGTTCTTGCGAAGTGATCAAGATATGCATTTGCTTTTCGTGTGAGATTCTGCCTAGAAACGTACTAGGGAAAGAATTCATTGTATTAAATAGGTATGTATTTTGCATCTTAATGTTTTTGAACGCACTTTAGTGTATAAAAGTGCTGGAAGGAGAGGAAAAGGGGATTCACCGTTGGAGACAATTATGTTATAATTGGGATTTCTTAAACTGGTATAACGTAGTTTTAGCGCATAAAAGCTCGAGCTTATGAAATTATCCAAGTATAATGTATCTGCACATGAAATAAACCCCACTGGACACTTTCTTAAAATAGCAAAAATTAAAAGTGATTTAATGACTATTGATTCTATCTGAATGTTTTTCTTTACCGACCGAAAAGGGATGAAGGGTGATATGTGGCTTTCTCCAGAAAATGTTTCAAGCGACGTTTCACACGTGTTTTATATTCAAGATGCATCTTTAGAAGATAACAAGTAGGGCCCTACAAATGTTTTCTAGAGAGGGCAAGATAAATGAAAGCAAAGCACTTAAGAGAACCAAAATATAAAATGGTTATTTTAGTCTCTCTTTTGCATGAAAGAATTTCAACGTTCGAAGTGTAACGAAAGATCGTAGTTTTTTTCTCACTGCCCTCAGAATGTAACGGGGATAAAAACAAATATTTACACATTGAACCCCCACACCTGAAATAAAACAGGATGTCGTATCTTCTTCCCCTAATTTCACTCTCAGAACAGAACGCGGATAAGTGATTTTCACGTATTGAACTTTTCTTCTTCCTCTTCCCTACAGGGTTTACGTCATGTGACCGGTTCCGGAACCCATTTTTCTTCTCGCTCTTCCAATGTGCCTTCTTCCTTTGCAGTTCATGAATGAAAGTCTGTTCATTGGCATTCTTGATACGATTTTACCATTTTACCTGTTTTCGCGAGTGTTTCCGTGAATGTTGAACGTGAATTGCACAGTGATCTCCCACCAGTGAAACGAGTCGAAGCGTCGTGTCTCGTGCCCCTCCAGAGCAGAGCGCGGTAAGTGATTGTCGCTGTGGAGCGATCGCTGTGGGCGGGCGGGGAGGCGGACAAAACCTGCGCGCCCGCCGCGAGGAAGATTGACGATGGCCGCGCGCGACAGGTGAACGCCAGCGGGCGACGCGGCGGGGGCGGGGCGGGGACAGGCGGGGCGCGGCGGCGCGGGGCGGGGCACGGCGGGGCGTGGCGAGGCGCGGCGTGGCGGGGCAGAGCGGCGTGGCGTATCGGGGCAGGGCGCGGCGTGGCATGGCGGGGCAGGGCAGAGCGGCGCGGGGCGTGGCGCGGCGGGGCGGGACGGGGCGGGGTGCGGCGGGGCGGGGCGGAGACGTGGCGTAAAACGGGACAGGTATGGGGTGGGGAGGGAAGGGAAGGGCCGGGCAGGGCGGGACGGGGGCGGGGTGAGGCGAAGAGGGGCGGGGCGGGGCCGGCTTGGAGCGGGCGGAGGCGAGGAGGAGAAAGGAAGCACCGGGCAGGGCTGGGTGGGGAAGAGCGGAGCGCGGCGGGGCGGGGCGGGGCGGGGCGGGGCGGGGGCGAGGCGAAATGGCTGGGCTGCGTGTTGGCAAACGCCTCCCGTCCAATCAGGTTTACGGTGACACATCCTGATCGAATTAGAACGAAGCGGTTAGCTGCACGCTCATTCTTCGATTCAGTGGATGATTTACCGCAAAACCTATTACAGGTACTCGGCCTTCTGAGTGCCTTCCAAAAGCCGTTTTCGCTTTCACATGACACATTATTTCCTATGTATGTGTATAAATACATTTATTATTATAAAAATTTAGTTTGTGGAATTCATTCATTAAAGAGAATTATTTAGTTTGTGTCGATATTATATCCATCAATTATTAATCACACCGATTACAGATTTGGCATAGCCACGGAAGCTAATGCTATTGATGTACTTCTTTGTTTTTTAACATTGTTACACGTTAAAGCTGTGATGTTCTCACTCCTAATTGTGACCACTTACATCGTTAGATATTACTTTTACTTTCATATTTGACATCCTCGCAATCACTAACACCACACACATTCTATAATTCGACATGATGAATCTATTTTTTTTTCACCAAACATCCGATCTCAACAACTACATTCAGGCCAAAGTAATAGAGCCGTCGATCAATGACAGACGTTGGCAACTGTTTTGTTATCTCCATCCCATTTTGACATTTTACGACTTCGATCTGCACCTTTACCTTTCAAGGATGTGACATGAACAACGAAACACCCTTGATTCGAAACATCAATGCTAATGTTACCCCAAAGCCATTGATGTTTTTAAATTCACACACAAACCAACGAAAACTTAAAAAAAAAGTAAGGCTTTAAACAGGATGGTTAAAACATGGATGTTCTTGTGGAAATATCGATGTTTTGAAAACATCCGGATGAATATCGCTCTTTTCAAATTTATTCGCCAATAATAATAATAATAATAATAATAATAATAATAATAATAATATATTTATTAGGCTACAATTGGCTGATTGCCAGGTGGTAACCATACGTCTGTAGCTTTACAATACATCTACATTTGCAATTAACAAAAACCATTTACAAACAAAAACCATTTATTATTACAAACAAAAACCAATATTATTAAACATTTGTAACATCTCTTCGGTTAGGTTAGCTCTTTCTGTAATTGTCATCAAAACATGCATTTGCAATGATTTTTTGAAACACAATTACCAGTATCAGTATCTTCTGTGCCATCATCTCGATACCGGCTGTGAAAGTTGAATGCCAGCGTTGCCGTTGCCTCTATTCGTCTGACCGGGACGCCCTAGCGTTTGAATCCCGAAAATGGGGAATTTATGTCCTAGCTAGATAGCTGGATTGAACTGAAGAGCCGTCTGGGGGAGAATGCTAGCGGTCGGCTGTTCTGTTGGGGCGTTTTCAATGGTGTCTCTGATCGTGAATACCAGAGCACATTTCCTCCATGTCAATACCAGAGAAGTACCTAAACAAACGAACTACGGATTGCTTTCCCAATGCGGAAATTTACTATATCCTGAACATGCTTTTGTGAAATATGTTGAAGTCATTCCCTTTCATTTTCTGCATTCTGTCATGGCTTGAGAATGCATTCATTTTGCTATTTTCTTCTCTTAAGTGTCTATCGCCTTGCACTTACATAATATTGAGACTTCGACCCAACAGTTGTTCCGTCACCTCGTACAAATGGTGTTTGCACTTGAATCTTCGTAGTGCTTCATGTGTGTTCTCCTTCATAATCCAATAAAAGAGAACTCTAACAGGGGTCGCCGACCTTGTTTCCTGAACTCCTTTCTGAGAACACGACCATAAAAATACTTAACGATACAATGAAACGTTTGTATATTCAGAAAAAAATAAGACAAATTATTCATTCCGTTACGTATAATTTTTTATGCTTACTTTCTTTATGCTTACTAACTGAATTTTAACAACTTGCAAATAATGAAACTTCCTGTTTCTTTATGTGATCGTGTGAATTTGCATATGTTGTATTATTAAGTACCGGTAAAAAGAAGTTTGTAAGGATCAAAACTACTTCTTTATTTTTTATTTTATTTCATAAGTCTCTTAAAAAACGAAAAATCGGATCAAAAACAGTATTCATCGTAAAATTCATCCTGTCATCATTCCTGAAGTCCATAATTTTATTAAAATATAATGAAAATGGAAAATTGAAATATTACATTTCATTATGGAAGGGTAAGATATTTCAATATTCCACGACTCCTCTGAATGACAAAATCGCTTTCTGACAGATTTTGAACTTTTGCGACATTGATTAATTCATTTTGCGTACTATATTACGTATTTCACAGAAGCAACTTTGTTTCTCTCGAGATTAATAAGAATTTATAACATTTGTCATGAATTTGTACTTTTTGAACAAATAAACGTACAGATGGTCCGAAACAACGAATTGAATTGAATTGAAGCTATATTTTTTCGTGGCGAGACTAAGGCCTTGAGGTCTGCTCTTCCGTCTGACCACGCACATTTCGCTACGCTCCTTTCACCAACTAGCGGAGAAAGAAGGTATTCCTTGGGCGACGAAACAGGCGATTTTGAATTTTGCTCAGAGGCGTCATTTAGGCTTGAGGATCTTTTACATGCAGTAAATCTACTGACATACGGGACCGCCGGCTTTACTTCCCCTCCGAAGGAAGGCGCACGAAGGATTTTTTCGCCCTTAAAAATCGACGGCGTCGATCGGGTTTGAACCCGCGAACTTGGTCCGATCCGCTACCCGTTCCGCCTCTCGTTTGCAGGGGCCCGATGCCGAAGAGGCGACGCATCGGGCCAGGGCGCGCCAGGCGCTAACGCCGCGCTCTAAACCGCGCTCAGGCAAAGGTTAAGCACTGTTAGCGGCCCGCGCTAAGGCGATTGCCGTTGCGTAAGCTACTTCTCGTAACGAGCTCAGCGGCCCTCCAGGGCTTCGCGCCCGCGCGCGGCCTGGCGGCGGGCGGCGGAACGTGCCACCCGCGCTCCCCCCCCCCCCCCGCCCTCGCGCTACTCCACAGCAGGTGCTACTGACCCATTTGTAATAATAATGTCTTTATTTCAGGCCGCAAGGCCTGCTCTTCTGCCAACCCACTTAAATATTTACATTTGCGTAGTTACAATTGAGGAGTTCGGTTGGTAACAATGGTAGCTGCCATTTCACGTTCCTTATGATGATCTAACGGAAATGTGCTGCACACAACTAATGAAACATGAAGTATGAATATATTTTCATTGTCAATTTTCTGTACTCTAAAGCTAACATGATATAAAGGGAGCCCATGATTCTTATGTACAAGAAGGGCGTGGAAGTCAATAATTTTTCTTTCGCAAAATGTCAGAAATTATCCCTTACGCCCGAATGCCTCAATTGTAGACAAATTGCAAGAGAAAAGGAGGGCGGATTTTACATTTATATTTACATTTGCTCCGCCACGAGGCAGCTGCGTGCTGGAAGATGTGCGTGCTGGCACAAGGTGCAGCTGGTTTGGAGTACTAGCTAGGACTGGCTTCCCCGGAGGATATTTTCATGTTGAAAAATTTATTTGTGCTTTGCAAGTTCTTCACCGAAAAGAAATGTTAAATGATAATACGGTTACCTAGCTCGACCTTTTTTAGGCAGGGAAAATGGGATGAAAAAGTGTCGATAGAAATAGTTTTAAATGTATGTTTTATTACAAAATTATCGTTATCTGATTAAAATAGTTACATGTGGGTGAAAAGTAGTACAGTCGTTGACAGAGTTTGACTACTCCACTTTACACGATCCCAGTGTGCTGTCCTCACCTTGCAATTGTGTTTTCCTTCTACTTCTTGAAATGCATCGTTGATCATTTTGTTGTGTTTGTTTTTCGCTCACAACACAGGAGTACTCATTGAACGACATATCAACAATTTAAAGTTCTAAATAATTGTCGTCCAACTTAACATATCTAGGGTTTAGTAGTGTGATGTGTAGATGTGTGATACACCGTTTGTATAAATAAAACGTATTTAATTAATTTTTAGCTCACGTGATTTTGCTTAGACATTTCTATGACGTAAGCGTTTACTATTGAAATCATTAAAGGATTTCCTTCTGAAAACCATTCTATTGTGTTGAAACTATACTTCATTGTATTCTCGATTCATCATTCACTCGTGTATCGTAATTTTCCGACGAGTAAGAAAATTCTGTGCCCGATGAGTTTGTTCCTCGAATGATAATTGCGCTGACTATTCCAAAATCGCCTTAAAACATGAAAAAAACGAATAGGAAATTCAGGCACGCCCAGGATGGTGGAAAGATATTGATAACGTTTTACCGAAGTTCAACAAGTACCAGAGCAGTATTTCACGCATTAGCCGCATTCGGCTTTTCTCGTTATCAAAGGTGTATATATGGCGTAGCGAGGGCAGTAGATCATCATCCGAATATCGAAATTTCATCCCATTCATTTTTGCAATACATAACATTTGACAGTATATTTCATTGCAAAATAGAGACTAAAATTTTAGCGATATTTTTGCTCAATTAAATTCACATTTCCCGGCCAGCCATTGAGGCAGGGGATAAATCACGTTTTATTGCCGGCAGATAATGCTGGCGGCGGGGGCGTCCGGCGGGCGAGCGCGCGGGGGAGCTGGGGGGGGGGGGCGGCGGCGGCGACCGACCATATCGGCCTTAATCTACGGCGATCTGCCCCTCCGGACGCGCGCGCGGACAAGGGGAACCCCCGACGACACGACAATGACGACGCCCGCCCCGGGAGGATCTCGACGGCTGGCGGCCGGGAGACCGGGTGCGTTCAGTACAAGTCAGTCCGCAGTTTAACCTTCGTTCAGACGGAGGTCCTGGGATCGAGTTTCCTGTGGTGCATTTTCGGCCCCTGCAGGGAGGGATCGTGTCTGCGTAGATGGGCACGATCTCTGGTGAAGAGTTGTAGACGATCACCCGGACCCTCAGTTTCTCGGTAGCACTCACGTCGTTAGCCTAAATGTGGAGGCAGGGAGTAGGCGATGCTAAGATCCTGGTTGTCGGTTCAACCCGGCAACCCACCAGTTGGGCCCCTGACGCGTCGACCTTAAGGCAGGATCGGGTGAAGGAGACCCCTCGGGGTACTTTGGAATCCATATGCAGAAGTCCGGCGGGAAATTACCTACCGTCAGGTTGCCTTGGTTACAGTCCGACCCAGGTCGATAGCCTAAAGGTGTGGGCAGTGAGGAGACGGGATCGGGGCCCCGAGCCAACCGGACCTTAGTTCGGGTGGCCCCCAGTTGGGCTCTTGGCTTCGTCGTGGCAGTGGACCAATACTCTGAGCATAGAGAAGGGACTTGGTGTCTCGGCGCATGTGAGTGGTGCGTTGTCACACGACAATATTGACACCGGTACTAGCCCGGATAGCTAGTAGCTCTGAGCTGGCAGAACGGACTTAGACCCAAGCATTCTTCGTTCCGGCGTTCCGGCAGAATTCGCGTGTTACTCTGAGGGTGTCTTTGTACCCTCTAGGAAGTTGCAGATTAGAGGCTAACGCCTAGATGCCCACCCCCGGGCTTCGGCCACCTAATAAAGTACAAGTGCAGGAGTGGCACTGTGGCAAAGCGTGCATTTTTGCCACGTATGTAGGACTAGGCTTTCCTGGATGAAAATTCCGGTCGTCGCCTGCTACAATGAGTCGTTTCTGAGGTTTCTTCCGGTCAGATCCAGGCGAGTGCTGGAACTGTTCCTTTAACAAGAAGACACAGACCGCGCGCGGGCGCGAGCTTCCTTCTTCTTCTTCTTCCTCTTCTTCTTTTTCTTCTTCAGCTCTGGCAAAGAGTTGCTCCCTCATTTCCATCTTCATCAGAACTGCGACTGCGGAGAGCCGCGCCTGATCACCGGCCCCGCGTCAGCCCCAATCTGAGGAGCGTCATTGGCGTGAGAGGGGGCGGGGCGGGGCAGTGGACCCCCTCCAAGCTACACTTTTGGAACAAACGGACAGCAATTAGCATTTTACACCAAGGCGGAGGCACCGCGAAGCAATGATGTCAAGAGTGGAAAAGAATCGGAGATGACATGAACATCCAGAGGCACCGCGTTGCCACATCAGTTGTCAGCACGAAAGTGCTTACGGTTGTTTCTTTTCTATATTTCGCTCGTGCATTACCCGAGAAATAACATCAGGGCAATGTTGCTAGTCTGAAAGATTAAGATCCGAAAGCGAATTGAAATAACTCGCGGCCCAACGTGAAGTATAAAATATTGCAATAAAGCTTCAATTTCGAGCAAATGTTCAGCGACAAAAGGAAGATACGACGAAAGGAAGATGTAACGATAAAGAGACGACTCAGATTGATCATTCGGAATTATGCTGTAGATTGAATGCAGGGCTCAACGTTATTTATGATCAATGACTTTTTATACTTAATGTGTCTGTTATTATGCAGGAACTAAGGTTCATATAGGACTATCTAAACAGTTCTTTAGATGGTCTTATTCACAATAAATAAAGTTCAATTTTAAAAGTTGACACGAACTCAGAATTTGTTATTCTTGGAAGTTCCTCCCGTAATAAGATTCAAATAAAACGTATGGTTGTTCCTATTTTATTCTTATTGATTAACCTACCACTCTGATTTCAATCGTTTGTATCGTTTAAAAAGTCTTTACAATTCCTTTGATAATCCGATTAACAAAGAAGGCATGAGACCAAAATTGTTTGACCCAAATTATTAGCACAAAAACATTAAATTCGAGTCAATTTAACTGTTGACAATTTGTTAAGAAATACAAATTAATACCTATATGCTTCAAATTTATCGTAATAATTACTGAAATCCAAAAACGGAAAGTAAAAATTTTAATTTCCAATCAGTGGCTTTTCACAATTAGGCAAGTTTTTTGGCAGCATGGTAGTGTACTCTCACCAGACCACCAGAGGATTTGTCATGGGCGACAAAATGAATGCAGATGAAACCACTGAGTTTCATTGCCAAACGTACCATTTCTATTTAGAAATTAATAGTATTTGATTTTATAATTGGCTGAAATAGACCATTACGCAAGTGCAAGTTAGTTAATATTATTCATCGGTGCATTATTGCGAATGTATAATTACTAACAAGCACATAATGCTATTTGAGCTACGCATAATATACGATATTTTATCTTATCCGATTTATCTTTTCAACAAAGTAATATTTTTGTGTGCATCATATTTTTGAGTTGGTTGTTGTTTATCGTTACAGTTGATAGCTACTTTATTGTATGGCTGTAAAAAAAGAGCCATTTCACCCACTCTCGACACACAAGTAAACAACCCACAAAGCCGATCGGATAAGATAAAATTATTTAAATCAGTACAATTCAGATTATAGCACTGACACCCCCTGATAAATTATAGTTTTACGTCTTGATTTGTGTATAATATTTAGATACGTGATATGGAAATGACTACACACATAAAAATAATCATAAATATGTTAGAATCTTTTACTCACAGCCAATATTGCCTCTCGATTTCTAATATTTTGGTAATATTTAGTGGTATACTACTTCTTCGTGATATTAAACTTTTTAAAAACGTTTTCCATAGTACGAAAGCACTAACGACGCCAGACCACCCTCATCCGGTGGAAACAAATATAGAGAGAGCCGTATTCAGAAGCAACCCAAACAATTCCCCCAAGTCTCCCGGAAGAGCCCCGCCGTTGTCGAACAGTGGAAAGGACGAAATCCGTCCCTGTGTCAATGGCAGCGCGAGGGAGGGCGGTGAATGCGCCCCCGTATTTGCACCTCGCGACGCGACGCCCCGCCCCTCCCCGACCCTCCCCGTCCATCCCCGCCCCCGCCCCTCCCGTCCCACCCCGCCCCGCCCCGTCTCGCCTCGCAGGACAACGACGACCCCGACCGAGCGCCATTCAAGCGGCGGCGGCTAATCCCGCGGCCGGCGCGGCGTCGCGACGGCTGTTGACAGAGCGCGCGACGCCCATTGTCCGCGGCGGGGGCGGGGGCGGAGGCGAGAGCGAGGGCGGGGGCGTGGGGAAGGGTGGGGGCGGGGCGGCGCGGCGCACAGTGCGCGCGAAACCAGTGCTCGACGCAGTTCGGACTCCCTCGCAAGTGCAGTATTGCAAACTATCCCGCTTCTTCTTTTAGCGATTTACCATCCCCAGTGCGTCATCATTTTATGAGTTAAACGTCCGCTTGTGAAGATTGTTGGTTTTCACAATTGCTATTAATTAAGTTTACTAAGTATCAAAATAATTAATTACCTCGCTAGGAACCATATTGAGTTGCAAATATTGAAATATGTTTTCAGCATCTGTGTGTGTGTGTGCCTGTCTCTCTCTTACTCTTGCTTTCTCTCAAACACCCTTTTTCTGTGCCTCCCCCATCCTTTTCCCTGTACGACGTGCGCCCGCCCTCCGCCCCTGTTGTAACCGTCCCAAATGCCGCGCTCCGCTCCCGCCCGCCCCGTGCCTGGGGCCCAGTGCGCGCGCGGCCGCAAATCCGCGCTGATTGCGCGCGGGGCGGAGGCCCGGCAGCAGCGCCCCTCCGCCCAACCACCTGCCCCGCCTCGCCCCGTCCCTCCCCGACATGCCCCTGCCCCGCCCCGCCCCACCACGCCACTCCCCGCCCCACCCTCCCTGCCCCGCCACGCCCTGCACCGCCTACCCCGCCACGCCACGCCATGCGGCGATGCGCGCAGCCCACGGCCCCCGCCCGAACGGTAAGTCTTTCCTAGAAAGAATGTCTATGAGTGACATGATTGATTGCGATTCTGGGTGCGGCAACTGCCAAGGTCATTAGACCCGTCAGCGAAATGCGATCCGGCGCCGACCTACATGACGGCCAGCAGGGTTTTCCCCAACCAAGTGTCTGCCATCAGCGGGACAACGTCCCAGCCGGGACAACCTCTCGACATGTGTGCTAGTGCTCCGTTATTCGCCTGGTATTGATCGCAGAAACCATAGAAAACTACCGATCAGAGCAGCCGGCCGCTTGAATTTTCCTCCGTCTTCCAGACAGCGAGCGATTGAATTCGTCCTAGCTACGAAGCTGATGTCAAAAATCCTGCCACCGTCGGGACTCAAAACCTACGTCCTCTCGTTCAGAGACACTGCAGTGATATCAATTAATGCCCTGAGTCACCTAAACCGGTGAAAGTTAATGATTGACCAGGAAAAATAAGAGAATACAGTGTTTACTTGACTGCCCGGGAACGCCGCGTGCTAGGCACACATGCCAACGTTCCGGCCGTCGTGCTGTTACCTTCGTCAAGGCGAAATAGTGGTTAGCGTTGATTTGCGCAGTATTTCTCGAACAGCAGTGATGCAGATAACTTAGGTTGTAGTACGATGGATCGTTTGTAACATAACATCGAAAATGTTTGTTAGTCGTTAAGTTCATGGCTTTCGTATTTCGAAAAATAATTCCAACAACAACGGGAAAGTTCATAGGCTTATCACGCTGTTGATTCACTTTTTTTACTTCATATAATATTATTGTGTTATATAAAACAATATTGTAACATCCTACTGTTCGGTGTCTAGAAAATTGTACGTAAATATACTCCTAGCGTAACCTATCCCAAACGAAATATACTAAAGGATATATATGCACGCCTAACAAAATATTAAATTACAAGCGTCAGATGAACATCGGGCATATACATTGTTAACTTTGTGAAAAATTTAATTTAATTTGAAAATAGTCCGTGTCAGTGATGTTTGTTTTAATTTATAATTTGAAACTGGGATCGCGTATAATACAAATTTCAAATTTGCTACTCATTATCAATGGAGCCAGCTTTTCATACGTTATCTTGTAATGCCAGATGGGAGAAGATGGAAGTTATTCTTCCATGCTCCTTTTGACCTGCTACTTGATTAACTAAGAAGCGTTTACAAATGATATGAAAACGATGATTTAGTTCTAGAAAATTGTGAGATAAATGTTAATTTAATTTCGCTGTGTGTTCAAATTGTGTGATAGCATCCCACCCTTCAACACATGTCAGGTCATTGGCCGAGAGTCCTTGTTAGTCATTGGATCTGGTGACATACAGTTTTCTTAATCGAGAAACCATTCAGAGCAAACATCTTTATCGTAGTTTTGTGAAAAAATTGCATTGCACCACTGGAAGTCTTTGAACTCTATTGACGCAGTCTTGTGAGGTCAATGAACAGATGTGTGCAAGGGTTACTTCCAATTATTTTTCGTGTTTTATTTACAACTCTCGTGGACCGTGGATTTTTAAATAGGTTTTCAATATTACTGAAACTGTCTTGATATTTTTGTATTTTACTTTACTTTTTCTCCCAAATTTTATTAATGGTTTCTTCGATACAATTTCCTATATTTAGCTACACGAGAATGTTCAAAGTTAATTAAAATGGTGCGTTGCCTAAGAGGTTATACTTTCTTCCATTTACTAATGCATCGGCAAAATACTGTTGCTTGTTTAAGGATTTCACCCTCACAGGGAAGTTCTCAACACGCTTGAAGCACTAGTTTATTTAATTCGTTTTTGCGTGTGATTATGTTTTTGTGTAAATATCCATGTAAGCAGAGATTAAGCAAATTATGATGTGGCAAATAAATAATTGCATATGTGTAAATTTCACGAAATGTGCATTATTCACGTATTAACACATTTATTCACGTGCCTTGAAGTGGAATAAAAAAGTTTATTTCCAATTTTTTTTCGAAAGAAGAAACAATAATTTATTTAGTTCTAAACGATATGGAATACTCAAATGTCTGTAACTAAAGATCTTAAATGAATATTTGACAAGACTAAGTATTTTAAAGTTTCAATATATTAGTTCCATAATTCTCAAATTAAACCAATTTTCTCAATATAAGGTAAATTATGGCAATTTTCAAATTTAACATGGGACTCGCACTTTACAACAGATTCTGAATCTGCTAATAAAATACGCAAATTTCGTCTGAAACCTTTTTCGAATTTAACTAGAGAGTAACAAAATGGATTGAAATAATAACAATATGGGTTTGAAATTGTAGGAGAGAATAGTTTATACTGAATGGGTCGAGGGGTTATACTATATGAGATCTATTTAATACCGCAGAATATAAAGCCACACCCCCTGTGTTCCATAAACAATATTTTATATTTTATAATGCCCATATTATCACGTTTTGCAGACTATCTAAAAAATAAAATATATGTTCCATAAAATAGTGAACATTGTCGTTAATTGAAGCGCCCTCCGAGGGAAAATTCGCTTCCCAGCCTAGCGCCATCTTGCATTCCGCTGCCCCTGCCCGCTGGGACGTGCTGCAACCCGCCGCGCAGCTGCGTGTTTCGCTTTGCAGAGGATTCGGCTCCTTCACGTCAGGAAAGGCATTCTTTTCCTCGTTACAATTCAGACAGCAAATATGAATTCATTTCTAAATGCATCACTGTTCAATTGAAGGATCTTCCTTTGCGAAGCACTACAGCTTGAACCAGTACAGCTGGAGACCACGATATCAGAGTATCCCGAATCTGCTGACTCCGCAGACAATATCGTAATGCGCAGTAGTGAAGACCGTTGCAAAGCGTGATAGATACGTTGGAGGCGCATTCATCTTGGGATAGTTATGGAAAGGACACACCCATGGAAGGTGACATGTACATATGTTAAAAGATTATGAACAAGTAAAACAAACGTCAGAAAGTTAATGCCCTCCCAAGAATGCAATACCTTCCACAGGGAAGCAAACTGCGTGATTTATGTTTCTAATTGATGGTCTTACTGGCGTGCAGCAGGAAACAAGAGGGGGAACAACTACATTTCTGGGCCTCCTAGTACAAAAATGCTTCAAGGAGAATAAATTTATAACTTTAGTGGTAGTTTCAACATTATTAAGACCATTGAAATTAAAAGGTTCAAATGGTATGGCCACTTAAACAGAATAGATGAAGAACGATGACCTCTAAAGCTCTGGAATTGGAAACCAACATCACACAGAAGGCGAGAAAGACCCAGAAGTACGTGGAAGGAAGGAGTGGAGAAGGCGATGGCCAGAGGAGGATTATCTGCAGAAGACTGCATTGACAGACTTAGAAGAAAACTGGGATACGAGAGACGCGTAACGGTGTAAAATACTTGCAATACTACTACGAATACTAGTCGAACTATTTTATTATAAAATACTCGTTGTACTACTTTAATGCTACTATTAACAAATGCAATTGATTTATTGCCGATCTATTTACAGGGTTGCTAGATGCGTTGCAGAGCCTCTTCGCCAAATCCAAACAATCCTCCAAATTGCCACTTTCAAAATTGTGAGGGCAGCTCTACCTCCTCCTATGCACACGCTCACGCTGATCGGCTGTTGCTGTTAATAATTATAATATTTTTAACCTTAATAAAACACTGTTTCTTATATAAAAATGCATTTATTGTTATGAAGTTTCAACCCTATTTGGGGTCTTTTTCAAAATAAAAATGTCCAAGCTTGTTGACAGCATTCATATAAAAAGAAAAAAACATTTTGATAAACAAATTGTCACTAGGTATAAATCAGGTCAAGTTATAAACATCTTCCAGGCAACTGGCAAATTACTATTACAATTATTAAATAATATAGAAGACGTATATACGAGTATCTATTATAATATTGCTGCTAATATCTAATGTGCAATCTTTTGATAAACGTTTATCATCTGAGTCATTTTCATAATGAAGGCGTTATTTTTTAACATATTTTGTTTTGTTTTTTGATACATTGTACGAACATAATATTTTCGGATTCTGTCTATGGAGTTAAATTAGTCTATTAGTGATGTAGTGAGATCAAACAAAGTAAGTTTCGGGACTTGCGTACAGAGAATTATGTCGTAACTTTAAACCTAGTTCACGGATTGAAAAGTATATGTGAAACTGTTGAAAATTTGTACAAGACAGTCGTTTTTGAGAAGTCATTTAAAATAATGAAATATTTCCAGCATGGAAGAAAAGATAAAATTATAACAGAGCATAAATATTACCCTCTATTTTGAATGCCAGGGTTCGATGCGAAATTCAAATTGCCGACTATGCATTGACATAAAAACACTTCAGTGCAACCGCCTGAAACCCTGTGGAGGTTCAACCTCCATACAAAACAAAAAAGGGAAAACATTTGAAAAAATTCAAAGAATTTGGAAACGTTGTCCGTTTTCGTACTGAATGAGATGGTGAAGGTCATAGCATCCGCAGGCCAATGCTCCCGGACCAGATGCAGGCTAACCCTTGGTCGACCTCAGTCGATTCCCCCTTTGACATTTCGTCAACACGAGCACGAGCACAAATGCGAAGAGCGGAAAGTGCTGCGAACGCATATTTGCGTTCTATTGATAAATGAGACTCTTGGCAATTCCATGATGCACTCGATAGTAACACGCAAACGCTTCGTGTTTCAAGAACCAACAAGGACTTCAGGGCATTCACCCTGTGTAATCTTCAAGGACACTTCGAATAGAAATGGCGTAATAAATTATTTCAATATTTTCAAAAGGCAGTATGTGTTCTGAATCGAGTGATGGTATGATGCATATTACTATAATTCAATTTTAGCAGTAAATATCATGGAATACAAAGGACGGCTCTTAACATTTACTAAAATACACTTACGAAGAAGCTCATACAAGCTCTTTTGTTATTTTTAATTAACATTCTATCATTTTTGAAGAATTTTCTTGGTGTATATGATTATTACGAATATTTTTGTTAGGGATCAGTCAGATTTTCTTTTCGTCAGTAGATTCTGAGTACTGCTATTTATAGTTATAATTTTTTTTATTAAATTTAATAGTGATTTAAATAGTAAATTAAATAGAATAATGAACTTCAATTGAAATCGACATGAAAATTGTTGGAACGAAACCGATTGGGGAGAAGCAAGAGAAGGCAAACAGTGGGATAGCATTGACTGAGAAGCAGTAATCTACGGTCATCACCAATGAACTTATTACTTAATGTGACTAGAGATTTAAAAAATACCCTCTAGTTCACGACAATTCAGAATACACATTTTTCTGTTCTTATAAATTCCTCTACTTACGGGCTGCAATATCTTACGTTAGTACTAGACCAAATAAGTGTCGAAATAGTAAATAAAATCAATACGTATAGATTGAATAGGTTTGCATTTAATAAACATGAATTCTAAGAGTTGTTAGGGTTGTATTAACTCGAGAAATATTTTCATATATTAAGGTCAAAAAGCTGAAAAACGCTCACTTTATTTTATGTAGCTTGCTCATAAAATTGCGTACGATGTATGATTTCCAAAATAACTATCTCAAATTTCCTTAAAGTCTCTCTTCTTCTTGTTCTGCTTTTTTACTTGTGCCTATTCCGGCGTCTTCATCAATCTTTTCTTCGCTCGCACTGGACCTGTCCTTCCTCCATTTTTATAACTTAATGCTGGTTTTAGCAATCTAGCATTTATCATTCTTTCAACTATCATCCACTTCTCTCTGTTATTTTCGATTCAGAATGGTAATGAAAATTTATTCACTTAATTCCTTATGGCATCACTCCATAACATGACAAGTCGTCAATATCTTTTTGCCGTCCTCCAGAAGACTATTTCTGAGTCTCGAATTCTTTAACACTTCTTTTTCGGCATCCCTAAGATTCGGAATCATAGGGGAAGGTGGGGACTACCATTCCCTTTAGAACTTTGTCTTTCTCTTCTTGATTTACTTCTTAGGGTGTCTTGATTGTTCTTAAACGTTTCTAAACATCGATTTTCAAATATAAAACATCGATGTTTCGAAAACTGCGTTATTAACCGTTAATGTTCTCGTGGGGGTGATTTAATTTGTTGTCGTGTTTATTAATTTTTAATTGAGATTTAATTGACAAAGCACAGTGAGATAGGGCCCGAATATTTAGGAAATCTTTTATCATCTGATGGATAATTCAAAAATTAAATATTCATTGATCAAAAATGAAAACTGGATTTTGAGTATTCTAACTCATCATATTGGTCTGCAGAATACTCAATTTTTAAGTATATGAAAATCATTTTGAGATTTTATTACAATTATACTTCTTTATTAAAAAATAAAACATAACTTACATCGAACACAAAACACAGATATTGAAACAAACATCAGCTTCATAAAAACATTGATGTTTTGGGAACATCAACATCGTTGGGTGAAGTCATCGCAAAAAATACATCGGCTTCAAAAAATCAATGTTAATGATCTTCTATGATTCCATAAAAACATTGATGTTTTGAGAACGTCGACATCGTCGGATGAATTGATTGTAAAAAAAATAATCGCCTTCAAAAAATGGATGTTAAATCGCACTATAATTCCATAAAAACATTAACGTTTTGAAAACATGGCGATGGTTGTGTGAGGCAGCAAGCCTTCAGCGAGCGGGACGTCCTCCCGGCCGCGAGGGCCTGTGGTCGTTATCGGCGGGCGGAGGCGGGGGCGGGGGCGGGGGCGGCGGCGGCGGGTGGCGGGGGCGAGGCGCGTGGGCGAAGCGCTGATGGCTGAGGGCTGCGAGAGGCGGCCTGGTCAAGGGCGCGCGCCTGGCCTCCACCTGCGCGGCGCTGCGCGGCGCGGCGCGACGCGACCCGCCCTCCTTATCGACTTCCAGGAACCCTGGGCCGCTTCAGCACCCGGTGGGGGGGGGGCACTGCAGCTCCTGGCCATTGCGTCGTGTTTCACGAACATCTTGGTGAATCACCACAGATTTGTTTTTTCGCTGTGTCTCCGGAGTTCTTAGACGTGTTCATGAACAGTGCATTAAGGGGTCGTCCATAAATTACGTGACGCACATTTCGAGTATTTTCAATACCCCCTTGAAACGCATTCTCGTATCCCTACGTAATGCTGCCTCAAACCCCCTCCCTCTCCCTTTAGCATGACGTAATTTAAGGATGACCCCTTGTGGGCGGACAGTGGCCGAGGTCGCTAAAACAGTAGTATCGTGGCGGTCTCGGACCGCAGGGTTGCAGGTTCGAGTCCCGCCTCGGGCATGGGTGTATTTGTGTATGTCTATATGTGTGAGCCGTCCTTTCGCCCCTCACTATCATCATCCAGCTAAAAGATGATCAGCATGATGTTTCATGCCCAGTCACTGAGACATTGTTTCTGAGCCCCGGTGAATAAAAATATGTTGGTGAATCACAAGCTGTGTCTCTGCAGCTTTTAGACGTGTTCACGAGCAGTGTATTAATTAAAAGTTTTTCGCAATTGCATAATACGATGCATATTATGTTATCTTCGTTCATCTATTTTCATTGGAAAATTGCTTGTTTTTTTAAGTTTAGGTCCGCACTTGTAATCATTGTTGTAATTTACTATTACATTTTTATGCAATGACAGTTCAAGACATTTGAAGCGTTTTTTCACTTTTAAAATGTATTTGAAGTTTATTTGCTGATGACATTTATTTCTGTAGTGGTGTTTCTACTGACACCATTTTCATTTCAAATCTGTTTACCCTAATTACAAATATAGACTACACGAAACACACTATTATTTTTTAGATTCAAAAATGTATGTTATCATTAAAGAATCGCATTTTAAAAAGCCTCTGATTGTATCCAGGAAAATGTATTTCAGAATTAGATGTTGGGTCTTTAGTACAGGAAATTTAGTCATCTATAAAAACGTAGAGCTAATGATTAGATATCATTCATTATATGTACTAAAGATTTATTTGTTGGAGTGATTTCTTCTCCCTTTTTTCGTCTTATTAATTACTCAGGCACTTTACATTCTCATCTCCAAACCCGAAAAAGAACTTTGACATTGACGAATTATTTCTATAACATTACGAGGGAGTCGGAAGGATGTGAGTGTGTGTGTGTGTTCTCTTCGCAGGAGTGGGAATGGGTATGCCTACCAAACAAATAATATATAGTAGCGTCAACAAACAGATCCCCTTAGCTTTTCGACGTATGAACGAAAAATATTGATTCGTCGTTTTGTTCGAAAAATACTTCCGTCAAGTGTTGAACGCCTTGCATAAGGAAAAGATACTTCACTCCGTCATTCGGTGCAAAAAGCAGCGTCCTCAGAGAGCCTTGCTCAACGTCGGAACACGTGAGCGAGTGATGCAGGGGCTCCCGCATACTTCTGCTCTTCGCACTGCCGCGCCACGAGACGATTGCGAGGAGAAATAATTAGGGAAACTTACTTTCTCTCTCTCTCTCATATGATACATGGAACATTATTGTTTAAAAAAAGAACATCGAGCTTGAAAGGACGAACCGCTGACATCGAAAGAATTAAACAATCCTTTACGGATGAGATTTATCATCATGCACCTCCACAAATTTTAGTCATTTTCTATGTGAATCATATCTACTCTACAATAGTGAAGCAAACATCTGATGGGTATCCTTTTTATTCCCATTACCCGCAAAGAGGCAAAGAGTTTCTACACACTACACACAAAAAGTTAGAAACATCGCTGTGGCAAGTGCATAATTCCTTTGAAAGCCAGAGAAAAAAAATTAAATTGATGGTTTGTATAGCAGTATTAATTTACTTAACTAGTGCTAATTATACGCAGAGAGAGCTTTTTTGCAGAAGAACACGTCATTTAATAAGTGAGCCTCACAAGAGCAATCTGTAATCCTCCATTTCGTAAGACGCTTCCCAGTATTTTCTCTCCTGAACCATCCCCTTGGCCTGGACGCAGTCTTCTTCTCAGAGCCCGGGAGAAGGCAGCGTTTGGGCGCGCGTCTGCCCAGGGTTCCCGGCGGAGGGCGGGGCACACTGGTCCTGAGCCGGGCCGAAAAAAGCGCGCTCGCAAAAATTATTTTTTTCAAATTATTGATTAATAGATTCGAGTTCTAAAAATTCAGAGAACTAGAAATAAAAAAACAGAAAAATTTTTCCCTCGTTCTGTCTCTTTAACCTCTTGAAATTTCAAACAGGATAAGGTTCGTGAGTTTAGGTTGTGTAACTAGATCATCTACTAGCGGGCATTCCGACTTTGTATTGCTCTTTTATCAGCTCTCAAAATCCAACTTCACCCTATTAATTTCACTCCAAGTAGTCATGATTGATGCTACAATTAGCTTTGTGTGGTGAAATTGAAATGAGGGATTTTTGAGCGACGCTTATATTTGCAGCCTCGATGAAGTGCTAAAATACTGTCGAAACGTTGGCCAGCAGATGATCTGCTTAGACGAATTGACCTAAACTTAAAACACACATCCCGTTTGCTAGTTTTTGTATTTAAACGACGTCTGAAGAGTTAAGAATTTCAGCCGAGTAAAACGTCTTGCTTCCTAGTGGAAAAAATACGCCGTACGCTTATGGCGAAATAGGCTTTGCCGTACACGTAGAGAAAATAAGACAATGTCAAATAAAACAACTGAGAACTGCAAAGTAAAACTGGTGGAACATAAATCTACTTGACCGCTACGACGGATGTTGACAACGATCCCAACAGTATATTCTTGTTTCCATAAATGCATAAAAACAACAAAAAACAACAACAAAAACAAAATCACGCTCGCTACTCGTTCAGAAGTGCAGTTTGGCAAAATCCTTTCAATTTTTTTCGGCTACTATCATCGCTTCGCTCTTCGAAGACTCACGTTCTACTAGGTTCGAAACTAACAACTATTGTAGAACATTTGTAGTAGCAGTCACTGTAAAAAATTAATGTAGATAGCTTTGTGTGCAGGTATCCTTTTAAACAAAATTGTTTTATTGTTTTGTTGAGATTACATTGATCAATAAACAAGAAAACATTGCAAATGTATGATGATACGGTTACATTATGCTTCAACTTTTAAGACAATTTAGCATTGATTTGTGGCCGATTTATTATTAAAAACAATCAGTTCGTCATTTATAGAACAAATTGTACAAATTTATTATACAAAGCATAAGTATTTGTATGAGAAATAAACACACAGCCAGCTTCCAAATCATAATCTACTAAATATTTGATGACTTAATCTAATTTAAAATTATACTCCACTAATTTTAACTTTGAGTGAGGAGACCGAAAGTACGCCAGAAGAACTGGAAATCTATTCTTAATTCTGGTTTTGGATGTGGGATTTTGCTGAGTCCATAGTAGGTTACATTTATGAAGGGTAAGATTCAGTAACAGTTCTTTTATATGAATTGTATTTGGTGTGCTATTTGATTTATGTTTAGATCGTGATGTAGTTGTTTATTGCTAATAAAAAATAGAGGTTTTGTTATTTGTCTTAAATATTTGTTTTGAAATACCAGCATTTTGTTTAGATTGGTTCACGTTGGTGGTGCTTGTGGTAGTGTTGTGCGAATGAGTTATTTGTATAGGGTTAGTGCGTTTGACAGTGAGAGATGGTTATGTGGGTGTAGTAATAGTAGTTTACGCAATTAGTTTATAATGTTAATCTCTATTGCATGAGTACATGTTTTGAAAAGGGGCGACGTTTTTAAATGTGTACGAATGCAATAAAAAGACATTATAAACGAGTTGCATACGCTAAGTTTTGTATGACAGCAGTATAAATTTATAAGAGAATCAAACGTAATTTTACCAAACACCTTTCCTGTGAGGTCTCGGGTACTTGACATCCGTGCGAGAAAATTGTGGTCGGTTGTTTACCTCTACCTCGCCCCGACTCTCTCGCTGTGATTGGCTGAATGTGTGATGACGCAATCGTTCATGCTTAAAATATAATACATCATCCCCTGTGCCCGTAAAACGCCCGATTATGAACGATTTCTTGCAACAGAAAATGTTGATAATGCTGGAATATAAAAAAAGTCTTAATTGGATTATCTTGGTTTCGGCTTGTTGTGCTTTTCTGTCAACGTGTTTCTAGTTGAGATTTGTATCTACGTTAATCCAAGATATTTTATTGTTTTTGTGATTGGTGTCCAACATATTTCTAGTTGAGATTTGTATCGACATTGAATCCAAGATATTTTATTGTTTTTGTGATTGATGTCCAACATGTTTCTAGTTAAGATTTGTATCTACATTTAATCCAAGATATTTTACTGGTTTTGTGATCGATGTCCAACGTGTTTCTAGTTGAGATTTGTATCTGCATTAATCCAAGATATTTTACTGGTTTTCTGATTGATGTCCAACATGTTTCTAGTTGAGATTTGTATCTACATTTAATCCAAGACATTTTATTGATTTTGTGATTGACGTCCAACGTGTTTCTAGTTGAAATTTGTTTCTACATTAATCCAAGACATTTTATTGTTTTTGTGATTGATGTCCAACGTGTTTCTAGTTGATATTTGTATCGACATTGAATCCAAGATATTTTATTGTTTTTGTGATTGATGTCCAACATGTTTCTAGTTAAGATTTGTATCTACATTTAATCCAAGATATTTTACTGGTTTTGTGATTGATGTCCAACATGTTTCTAGTTGAGATTTGTATCTACATTTAATCCAAGATATTTTATTGATTTTGTGATTGACGTCCAACGTGTTTCTAGTTGAAATTTGTTTCTACATTGAATCCAAGACATTTTATTGATTTTGTGATTGATGTCCAACGTGTTTCTGGTTGAGATTTGTATCTACATTAATCCAAGACATTTTATTGATTTTGTGATTGATGTCCAACGTGTTTCTAGTTGAAATTTGTTTCTACATTGAATCCAAGACATTTTATTGGTTTTGCGGCTGGTGCGTATAGCAGTCGGGGCGGGCGCCGTGCGGCGTGCCGGGGCGCTTTCGCGACCACTGTGCGTGGTCGTCGCCGTGGGCGGCGGCGGCGGCGGAATCTGCCGCGTCGGCAGTCGCGGAAGGCGTTCGATGCTCCCGCGCTGAGCGCCACGCACGCGCGTCTCGGTCGATACCACGCAGCGCCCGCCCCGCCCCGCGCCCCACGCCCCGCGCCCCGCCTCGCCCCGCGCTCAACCCAACGGGGTTGCGAGGTGGAAATCAACCCTTGAGCCCAGGACCCCCTGCGGCGAGCCTACGCGCGCTTCAAGTGATTCCAAGAATTGTTATTTTTTCTGGTGCAGAGGATTAACCACTCACTTTCGCTTCAGCTGCAGGCCAGAGCAGTCGCTCCGCTATCAGCAGCTACTATCGCTCCGCGCCGAGTAAGGCCAGACCAGTCTCGGTCGGACTTCAGTATTTGTCTAGTGTTTCGTCCGTCCAGTCAAGTATTAATTGTGTTTAAACTATCCAAAGTGCTACTCATTCAGTGCATCGAAGTTATTCAAAACTAGTGAGTGCAGTGCGTTCATCAATCGTTCGTTACTCTCATTCATGAGCAACGAAAACAATGTCATCACACGGGAGTTAATTAGTGCGGCCCTAATCACATTAAACGGTGAAGCAACACCTTTGCCAACCAGCAATATGGAATCTCACTCGGCAGATCAATCCAGCAACTTCCAAATGGGTGCGTATCAAACGCCCCCTACCACATCACCGATGGACACCAGCCCCTCTGCTTTATCATCTGGCATCCCGTCAACCTCCAACCAGGCGCCCGCTGGGACTCTAGCCGGTAAAAGACCGATAGAGAACTGCGAAGAAGGTGACAGCAAACGCGCGGCAACGCAAGGTAACATCCATCATAATAATAACTCAGACCTCCAGAATCTCTACAACGTAAAAATTTCCAATAGATTTGGCTTTCTTAATGAACAATTGCCTGAAGAATCATCTGATCCAAAGAAAATTCCGCCAATTTTTGTTACCGCCACAAGCAATCATGCCGAACTTATTTGCGAAATTAAAAATAAAATATCTAATAATTTCACAACAGAATTCAAGACCAACAAAATTAAAATTCAATTCCGGACCACACAAGATTTCCGCAGTGCTCTAAACATTTTATTGAAACTAACAAACAATTTCATACTTATAGTGACCCCTCTTGTAAAAAATTTTCAATAGTGATAAAAAATATCCATCCATCAATTACAGAAGAAGAAATTTTAACAGACATAAAATCCCAATATCAGTCAGTCATCAAAGTAACTAGACTAATGAAAGACAATGTCCCAATTCCAGTGGTAGCAGTGGAGTTTAGTGGTAAAGACAAAATAGAATCCGTCCTCCAAATAAATAACGTGTGCAATTCAATAGTTAAACCAGAAAAAAGAAAGAAAGCAAAAGGTCCAATTCAGTGCTTAAGATGCTTAGACTTCGGTCATACACGTAATCATTGTAATTACAACATTTCGTGCGCGTTTTGTGCCAAAGACCACTTCACTGCGCAATGCCCCACTAAAAATAATAATCTAAAATGTAAACTCTGTAATGGAGCCCATAGGGGAGACCTTCGATCTAATGAATGTCCTTATTATCAAAAATTAATAGACAAAAGGCAAAATATTATATCTCAGAGAATCATAGAAAATTCTTTACCTACTCCATCACCTTCATTTAATCTATCAAACTTTCCTTCACTTCCACAAGTAAGAGAAATCCCACATTTCACTCAATTAAACCATAACAACCAAACCCAGCCACCCCGTTCTAACACTACCACAAACCAAACATTTAATCCAACTAACAACAATCACTCCACAAACAACAATACTTTCACTCCAACTCTACAGAATATAATTCACTCAATAACTAACTACATATCAAGTATCATATCCTCAATAATTCCAACAATAATACAAAGCATACAGAACTCAATAACATCGTATTTAAGTAACAATTATGGCCAATCTTCCCCTTAAAAACTTTATCATCCTCAATTGGAACTCAAACAGTATCTCAAATAAAAAAAACCGAACTAAATCATTTCATCCAACAAAAATCAGTAGATATAGCTTGCATAACAGAAACTCGCCTCAATAGTTCAATGAACTTTTCAATTCCAGGTTTCAATACATATAGATCTGACAGAGAAAATGATCAAGGAGGAGGTGTCCTAATATTAATCAAACAAAACGTCCCACATTATCAGTTCATTCCACGCCCACCCCCGACCTCGAAACAATAGCAATTAAAATTCCATTAAATAATAAGATTGACCTTAACGTAATAACAGCATACAAACCTCCCAAAATTAAAATAAACAATATCAACATATCCACATTGTTGCAATTACCCACCCCAACAATCATCATAGGAGACCTCAATGCTAAACATCACTCATGGGGATGCCGAGTCTCCAACTCGGCAGGCAACTTCCTACATAAATTACAATCACAAATACCCTTCTATATTATTGCCCCCCCCAGATCCTACCCACTATCCCTTTGATTCACAAAAAAATCCAGACATCCTCGACATAGCACTCACAAATTTCAGTTCCCAACTAAATTCACTTACGTACCATGAATTGGACTCTGATCACATCCCAGTCATTATCTCTACCCGACTGCCAGTTCCCCCTCCAAATCCTCTCTCCTCGCTATCTCTAAACACACTTAATATAAATTGGAAATCATTTAACAGAAATATAAACATCTCAATCCCTCCGTTTAAAACATTAAAATCTCCAACAGACATTGACGACGCAATATCAACATTCAACAATACAATAATTAAAGAAATAAACAAATTACAAAAAAAACAAAATTCTGGACCCTAATACTAAAGTAAGAAAACCTCTACCTACTCAAATAATCCAACTAATTAAATTAAAAAATAAAACCAGAAGACTCTGGAACTCATTAAGAATACCATCTATCAAAAAAGAATACAATCACTTAAATAACATTTGCAAACGGGTTTTGTACACTTACAGACAGCACCAATACACTACCCTATTACAATCTCTAAACGTAAGAAATAACTCTCTATGGCAATTTACTAAAAAAATACTGAAAAAAACCAATTCAATTCCACCTCTATCAACTAACACAGGAAAAATACACTCTCCTAGCGCCAAAGCAGAAGCCTTAGCAAAGCATTTCCAAAATACTTTTACGCCCAATAATTCTCCTTTTCACACCAAGCACCCCGAAATCCTTCAAATAGTCTCTTCCCCCATCTTTAACATACCCCACAGAATAAAATACATCTCCCCCCGCGAAATAAAAACACTTATTCAGAAACTACCAAATAAGAAAGCCCCCGGGCACGACAAAATCAGTTCAATAATCTTAAAGAATCTCCCACCGTCAGCCTTAGCCTTCCTAAACAATATTTATAATTCAATTTTAAGAACTGGATACTTCCCCCAAACTTGGAAACATTCAATAATCCACCCTATTCCGAAACCAAACAAAAATCACTCCAAAGTTGACAGTTACCGGCCCATCAGTCTACTCCCCGTTATTGCCAAAATATTCGAAAACTAATCCTTGCCAGATTAAACCAGCATCTTCAAAACATAAACATAATTCCCAAACATCAATTCGGATTCATTGCTCACCACTCAACTGCCCACCAACTACTTAGAATAACAGAACACATCCATACTGCATTTCAGAAAAAGCAACATACAATATCCACATTCCTGGACATCACGCAAGCTTTTGACAGAATCTGGCACCCGGGCCTTATCTACAAACTAATAAAAGCTGGAACCCCAACTTATATAATTCATGTCATCAGAAGTTTCCTTACAGACCGTACATTCTCAGTAACAGTCAACAATCACCACTCCACTCCCCACATTATCAAAGCAGGCGTCCCACAAGGCTCCCCATTATCACCGACATTATTCAACATATACATCTCAGACATTCCTTCATCAACAGATTCCAACATTGCTCAATTTGCAGACGATACAGCCCTATTTGCCTCAGGATACTCATTAAATAACCTTCGATCAGAAATCCAAAACCACTTAAATAAAATTGAAACCTGGGCAAACATCTGGAAAATTCAACTTAATCCTGACAAAACAACAGCAAAAATCTTCTCATTCAGAAAATTTACATTCCCCCCTCCGTTAGTAATAAACAACTCCCCCATCACCTGGACTCCACCTTCACAACCCATAAAATATTTAGGACTTTACCTCGACACAAAATTAACATGGAAATCCCATATTGACATCAAAGTTAAACATGCAAGAAATAAATTATTCCAACTCCGACCACTAATCAACAAACACAAATCCCTCTCATTGACAAACTCTACAATATTATATAAACTATGATAAGACCACTAATGCTCTACGCATGCCCAGTATGGACAAATGCAGCCCCCACACATGTGAATAAATTCCAAATAGTTCAAAACAAATTCATCAGATTAATTACAAATGCCCCCTGGTTTATAAGTAATAAACAACTTCATTCCGAACTAAACATGAATACAATAATAAACCAAATAGCCCATATATCGCACAATTTCTACCAAAACCTAGCAGACATACCAGCAGCATCCCACTTCAAATTAGCAAAAAATCCCTCTTACACTCGAATAAAAAATAGATTCCCATTTGAGGCCTTTCTAAAAATCTTAGCCAACCAAGACAATTAACCTCGAGGTTCTCCCCTAGAGTATCCTCTTCAATGTTTAGGATAAGTTAGCTTAGATATTTAACTAGTATAAGCCAAAGCAAAACATTTGTAAAGTGATTATACACTGAACGATGTACTTCTTCTAGATAAATAAATGTGTTATATATAAAAAAAAAAGGATTAACCACTTTACAGAACAGTTACATACTGCATATGCAATGCTTAAATTATTGCGAATAAGGAGGGGTCCTCTCTGCGACACTCTTCAACCATCTAGCTGTGCGGAATTGGATTCAATTTTTAGTTATTTCGAAGCCTTTTGTTACGTATAAATTAGAGTTGGAAAAAGGAGTTACGGGACTGGTTTAAGGTGGGCGAAATTTGTCCTTGGGAAGACTGGAGCGGGTTCTTCTTTGTAGAACATCGGAAGTTTTACCTGAATGAAAAGTGTTCTGGGCTGGAAAAGTAGATAGTTTTGAGTAGAACGAATGTGTGATTCAGGAAATATGTTGGGAGATTGTTACTATATTGACGTCGTTGTTTGAAAACATACCACGGAGCATTTAAAGCTATTCTGAAGACTCTTATTTGGAAGGTTTGTGGGAAGTGATTAGACGTAAGCAACAAATAAAGGAAATAATAACGAACAATGTTCTTGTGAATACAAAGGGAATTGATGGCAGAAAACTTACACGTTATAGGAGCTAGTAAATATAAGTTCTAGATTGAAGAGGAGGGATGCGGAAATTCGAGGTTCACTTATCTCCTTAGTCTTTTACTTATCTCTTCCCATTACTGCTGTATTTGATGCGTACAAAGAAACAAAGCTATTTAACATTTTGTGTGTTGTAATATACATACCGTTACTAGCTTGATTTCACTTTTTACAGCAAATAAAATACACAATCTCCAGTCACCGACACAATTACTACAACAAATTCCAGTGGTTTAATCTCAAAGATCTACATTTAGATACTCCCTAAATGTAGACGTAAATGTAGATAAGTCAACAAATGTCCTCGAGCATTTCATTATTATATTTTTGTTTTTCAAACCGTTGAGTCCAAACGCTTTACAAGTGTATAATAAGAATACTTGCATAATAAGAAATGTCGCAAATGTAACATTTTATATAATATTTTAAAAGCTGGACAGGTCATGCTTGTACTACCTTTAGAAATAGTGGGACATATCTGTTCGCGTTAAATTTTAGTTAGAAGTAGAGGAAATAGGGTTTTAGGGAAATTTTGCTGTTACATTACTGCTTTCGGTGGGAATTTCTCTTTGATGCGAGGGTTTATGGATTTTGTTCCTATACTTCGGTTTTTCTTTCTTGGTGCACGGGGGTGTGTCAGTAAAATGGAATATCTCACGGTATTTCGTGTCGTTTTCGGTTGTGTCACAAGGAGTCGAATGATCGCGACTGTATCCAGCAGAGCTGGCGATCATGCGATTCCTGGCGGCACAACGGACAACGACGCGAAATATCGTGAGATATTCCATTTTATTAACACACCCCCGTGCGCCAAGAAAGAAATCCGAAGTATATACTTTTGCACATAGGGTTGGAAAATGGCGAAAGTTGTGGTTGTGGTAGAAGGATATGTGTAGGGGTTGTAAGAAATGGTACATTGCGTGGAATTCAGGATGTCTATGAAACTGGGAGCATTAGTAAATTTTCGAAGTACCTTTTTTTTGAAACATTAGATACTGGTGATGTTGGTAGACGATCTCGAAGAGAATCATTGTCATGGAGCTACAAGTATCTGAACTCCCTAAGCCAGACTTCTTTAATTTTATGTGGTCGCAGGATGCTAGTGCGAGTGATGCAAAGTATATATTCAATAAAAGTATTCAAGTTAGGCAAACTAAAATTATACCTACAAAGAAATATTTGAAAATGCAATAAGGTGTTTTCTTTGAGCAAATCCATTGACGTACTCTTTTTATATTTGCTGTGACACAATGCCACTTAAAATCTGTATAAATTAGGCTACATTCAAACAAATTGATAAACCCAGAGATCTCGAATTGCTCAATCCATCTCACGAGAGAGCCCTCGGAACTTTCCATTCAATTTGAGTGTCTTATTTTAACGGCCATACTCGCTCGCGCGGATTACAGCTTTATCTGCTGCTGCCGTTCTCTCTCTTTCGTCACTCGAGCAACGGTGTCGCGCACTCTGTCGTTCCGGTGACCGATAAGGCCTCCAGCGGAGACTGGTCAGCTAGGCAACAGAGCTAAAGAGAGCATGCCAGAAAGATCACCAGACAACACGACAGCTAGCTGGAAATGAAGAGAAGGAAAGACGTAAAGTTCTACAATGTGAAGAAAATTACGAAAATATTTCCGATTACATACCGTATGTACTATGCAGTTTTGGCAATTTAATTCGAAATGCGAATTAAGGGTTTTGATTATTATTTTGTTTTACTTATAAGAATATGATATATCACTTTGAGAATGTTCGTTAGCTCTTGGAATATAAGACGACTTAACTGTGGGGCTTGCTAGTATGAAATGCATCCTGATTTTGGAAACCAATAATTGATTAAAAGGTGCGTCGGTCAGAAAGGTGATTCGGAAATTCGCGGATGAAACCCTAAGAAGAACATATATATTTTGTGAAGTATCAATAAATGTTCTACGCTACTAGGGTAATTGAAAATATATATTTATCTTAATTCATAAAATATTCAAGAGAAAATAAGAGTTGCGTTAAATATAGAAGACCATGTAACAACCTTGAACACTTCAACTGACTTTCCTCTTTGCCTAATTTTTCATACATTTAACAATTATATCTATCTCCATATTTGATGGAAGAACATTGTGCAAGAAATTATTCACAAGCTGTCGTAAAAGTTTATCACGTAAAAGTAGCCACGGAAATAATTACGGTGGACTTTTTTTATTTGAATTCCAGTGAAAGCTGAAAAATATGCCAATTACCTAGAATTTTAAATAACCAAAACATGTTTTATAAATAATCAGTTGAATTATATTGTTATACCTAAGTAATTAATAATCACTGACTCATATCATCGTCTTCAGACATTTTATATTACAGTAATTCTCTTTCAAGAGTACTTCAGGTCCCTTACCTTCGAAATTAAATGCACATTTATTACATGATTCCACGAAATATAAATACTTTATTCTTCAAACATATCGTAAAAGTACCATTCTTCTATATATAACTAAAAAGTTCTATTCTATTTGTCTTTTTAAGAAGCATAGCGAGTGTTTTCATAGCATTTCCGAAGGTACAAAATCTTTGTTTTAAATTATCCGTTTGTTAAAAATGTCTAAACAAATGTAAGTAAATAAATGTTATACAATAAAATTGCACTTACCACACAAATTTCTAACATTTCGATACGGAGGATACATTTCGATACGGATATCAAGAGGAAATATCTTTTCCTTAAAATAAATAATTATGAACGAGGCCTAACAATCTTCAATAGCCTTAAAACACTGTCAATGCCTAGGACAGGGCTTTCCAACTGGCCCGCCGGATCTTTTTGTGCGGCCCGTGACGGCTTTGAAAAATTGTATTATA
The DNA here is from genome assembly GCA_031308135.1 of Acheta domesticus. Taxonomy (NCBI): domain Eukaryota; kingdom Metazoa; phylum Arthropoda; class Insecta; order Orthoptera; family Gryllidae; genus Acheta; species Acheta domesticus. The sequence continues at coordinate 210,174,244 of JAHLJT010004567.1, forward strand.
CCAACCATATATAATATAATTGCATAATTCATCTTATTTTTATCTAATGATTTTATCGTTGTATGTATATTAATCATTAAGTACGTTGAATAAAAGTCGTATGAAATACATATTTGTTTCAGTATAATCTCGTAGTTTGGGTAAAAACCCATCATAAATGAAGATGCGACCCGCGGCTTCACTAGAATGTAATATTCGGCCCGTAAGCCCTCGCGAGTTGGACAGCCCCGGTCTAGGACAAGGGCGAGCACAGGCGAGACAAACCGCTGGAGGGCGCAGGGTGCAAAGGCGAGGGCCGAGGGCAGCCGCCGGCGCGCGGCTCGCCGATAAGCTCTGCCCCCGCCCCCGCCCCCGCCCCCGCCCCCGCCCCCGCCCCCGCCCCCGCCGCGCGGGATCCGGTTGCCAGCGTGCGGAGGTATCGCCCCGGGGCGACGAGAGCCGCACGCTGACCTCCAACCTGATCCGTGCCACTCGGCAGGCAGCTCGTTCATGAAGAGCATCGGGTGGCCTATTCGCCTGTTCGCTGGTGTAATCTTTGCGGACGCAGCTCGGTTCGATAATGCTTTCTTGCCATTCACAAAAGAGGAAGATACAATACTAAACATAGAGCATGCTCTTACTGGACTTGCGAATGCTTAAAAGTAGTAAATATTATTGTTGTATTGCGTTTATTGTGTTAATTACATGATGGGCTTCGTGTAAATTTAGACAATGAACTTGTAACGTAGTAATTCTACTAACACTCACAATATCTAACATTGATTTAGTTCTGAAAGCCTGATCTAGCTTACATTCGTTAAGAAAAATGTCTTGTGGTGTAGATTACTGTGGTGTGAATTACTTGTTTTATTACGACCATCTTTACTGTAGTCTCTTTTATTTCCAATACCTCTCCTTGTTTCTATCTCTTCAAAGATCAATCTCCATGTGTCTCTGATTAAGCATCCACGGGCTTATGCGATCTCTTTTACAATTTTTTTGTGCATTTTGAATATCAGAAAACAAACTGACAGTAAGATTCCCGCTCATTGCCCAATATTTTATGGCAATTCTAAAACTGAACCGGAAAGACGTTTCTAACACAATACATTGTAGGTCTATCGTTGGTACTAAGACAACAATACCTGCTACCTAAGATGAAGATGAATTATTAATTTCCCGCGTGAATACATTGTTAGTAAAAAATCTGCAACACTGAAACAATATTTTTCTGGCTTTTTTAAAACTCATAATTTTTCATGAATTTTTCGTGAAGAGATCAGATGGAAGATTTGCTGACGATCCTTCCCAGTGTTCATTGAAGCTTTTCAGAAAATGTAGTGAATCATGTTCTGGTGTAAAATAACGGATGCCTTTATACATTTGTTTGTGAATATATACATGACGCGAACTTCATTTTTAATGAAAATTACTAGACGCAGCATTATTCAGTTAATGTTCTAGCCGAGAACTGCAGCGCTACAAGTATCCCTTCAATTTAACCGAAGTAGTAATAATAATCGACCACTATTTCAAAGTAACTCCATCCATTCAGGCCACTTTCTGGCGGTTTATTGTGCGAAAAAGCTGTGGGTCACTTCGTAAAATTTATGATATGTTTACGAGTGCGGCCGCCCTCCGACACGTTTGCGAGCGGAGCCCTCGGCGGTGGTGGAGGGGGCGGGGGGGGGGGCTGTAAAGCTCCGCGGCGGCGACTCCTTCCATCACTCCCCGCCCATGCCACCGGCCAGCCATCCGCCATTGCCGCCCTACGGTTGGTTTGGAGCGGGTGGCAGCATTGATAGATAGATATTTATTATTTCTGCTGGCAGGTTCACAACCTGGTGGCAGAACGCGTATTACATTAATTTTAAGACAATAATAATAATAATAGTAATAATAATAATAATAATAATAATAATAATAATAATAATAATGCTCCTTAGGTGGCTGGTTGCAACCTGGTGTAGATTTTATACTCAGCCGACTCATAACGTCTGTAGTCGTGATATGGAGCAATAATAATAATAATAATAATAATAATAATAATAATATGATAACAATAAAGGCAATGATAACAATAAGAACATGAACTCTACATTTTATGGTTGTCCTGCACAAATATTCTAACTAATAAATACACGACCTTTTAAATACACTGCTCTTCACTTCACTTCATTTCACAACACTTGCACTTCACCTTGAAGGGACCACGCCCCAGAGAAATGCACACCCCGAGACCGATCAGCGTCATTTGGCGTTTTGATACTTTCTGCTGAAAGGGAACTCGTGAAATAAATCCTACAAGTTTATTTGGGGGTAATTGCGTATTGATGTTTTACGTTTATAGTTACGTTCGTAGCATGATAACATTTCGCAAATAATGTAGTCTCGTTATCGAATTTTGAATACGTGAAGTTAATTTAAGGAATGAAATATCTATGAGATGTACTGAAATAATTGGCTTTAAAAATTTAGAATAAATGGAGGAATAGGTTCAAAATTATACTAGTAAAATAGGCGCAACAAAAGACAGGAGCAAGTAACGTATTTAACAGAAAAGAAATTTGTGTTAACAGCCTTTTTACATTTAGCTACAATGGGCTGCTTACAGAATCTTCCGAATTGATTTCATCCTAAATATAGAGTAATCACTAAAAAATGTTTCAAGGTTCAACGGAAGCGAAAACTGGAACGCTATTCGCCGTTCGTTGGGATCTCCTTCAATGTGCGTCTCCCGCAATCTGTATCCATCCCTATCTCGCTCCGGGTTTGAAATACGCCTGTTACAGGAAACGACTTATTCGGAGGGGGATCGCCGGAGCCTCTGAAAGACGGATAGCCATCTTTCGGAGATAACGGCCCGGGGAGCGGGGCGGGGGCGGGGAGGGGGCGGCGCGGGCCGAGTCGCGGCCCCGCGAGACAAACGGCGCGCGGCGCTCTTCAGCTTCTACATAGATTCCCGACGGCGTCGCCCATCTTGCGGAAGCCGCCGCGGGGTCGCCCGGGTTGAGGGCGGGAGGAAGCACCAAAACAATAGAGGTGGGATGGATGGGGACGAGGAGAGGTGCGTGGATATTATTTTTCGAAGGGGGGAAATCAAAACGCTGTGACTATGAGACGGAAAGCGCTAAGTTGGGGATATAGACTGGAATTTGGGAGATGGAAACGTTCGCGAAGGCGACTGAGCAGATAGAATGTGGCGAAGATGGATCTGGCGAGGTCTTGACGTATGTAGCTGGGGTGGAAGCGATGGTCAGAAAGTTCAAATCTATTAGACAGTTTTAAACGGAGAGTGGTCGTGATTGAGATATATTATGTATTTTATCGAGAAAATGAATTTGCAAGTGATTGAGACAAGTGGTTACGACAATGTTCTAAGGTAATGAGGAACATAGTGTGCGCAAAATGCAGTTGAGTGAAGAAAACTGCACGGCTTGTGCAATTATTACTCCCTTGTGAACTTGGAATGGATTTTATTGAATACTAGCTGAAGAGCCCGACTTTGCCCGGTTTTTATTTAATTCTTCTGTGGTCAAGAAAGGAATAAATTGCATCTACAGAGTAAAAGAGCAGTAATTTTATTTACATCTCCGGCACTCGTCACCCTGCTCCCGTCCGCCGCCCCGCCCGCCACTCCACGTCCCTCGCATCCTCTTTCGACTCCGTGCAGCCCCTCCCGCACTCGGCCTGTCTCTCCTTGTGCACCGGCCCGCGCCTCCGCGCCCCATCCTGCCCTCTCCTTGCTCTTTCCATGCCCTGCCCTGCCACATTTCCTAGAATTCTCGACACAACAATCTCCGTGGCTACCACATTATATGCTTTGCGGGTTGCTTTAAATCAGCAAAATTCCAGTAAAGGGCCGTCCAAAAATTACGCAACGCAAATTTCGGGTATTTTCAATACCCCATGTTCCCCAACTAACGCACCCATAACACGCGCTTGAATCCCTACGTTACGCAGCGTAACGCTGCTTCAGATCCCCTCCCTGCCCCTTTAGCGTTACGTCATTTATGGATGACTCGACTCATAGCCACAACTCTGAAGTGTCACCTGATAAACATTTTGGTATCGCGAGCCCCAATTATTTTTCTTGGCTGCTGAAAATTTTTCGTGGAAAATTACGAAATTGTTTTAAACATTCCTTTACACTGAGACCAACACCGAAAGCTTGAAGAAAAAATCGATTGATCGCTCCATCCCCGCCGACGACGCTGTGCGGCGGCGAGCGCGCGGCGACATTCGTCACGGGCCGGAGGCGCGCGACAGATGGCGCCGGCGTCGATATGGCCGCATCTCCGGTGACCGGACGCGGCCAAATGGCCGGCGCCCCCCCCCCCCGGAGGCCGGCACCAGCGCGTTGCTACTCTCCATCAAAACCGGAGACAACGCTCGAGGGTGCTGCTGTAGGAGGCGCTGGGTGCAGCTGCAGGTTATGCTCGCCAACATCCGCACATTAAAATTGACTAATTTCCGAAAAGTAGTTAGTTAATCCTTATTTTACGTGGCGAGACTCGGGACATCAGGCCCGCTCTTCCGTCTGACCACGGAAATTTTGCTACGCTCCTTTCACCTAGCGGAGAAAGAAAGTATTATTTCGGGCGACGAAAGAAGCGATTTTGAATTTAGCTCAGAGGCTCCTTTTAGGCTTGAGGATCTTTTACATGCAGTAAATCTACTACATGGGACAGCCGGCTGTACTTACCCTCCGAAGGAAGGCGTACGAAGGATTTTTTTGTCCTTAAAAAATCCACGGCTTCGATCGGGTTTGAACCCGCAATTTTGGGTACAACTATCCGATATGCTGACCGTTATTCTAAATACGAAAAGTGTCTTCCGAATGTTCAACTATTCGTAATATACACATTTAAGAAACCTCTGAAGAAAGCGCGAACGTCGACGCTAGTTTTTGTAACAATACGCGCCTGCTTGCGTCTCGCAGCAGCCACTCACGTTTGAAGTATCGTTGGCAGCTGTTCGTCTTTTAGTTCCCTTAAGAAGGTGATAGAGGAGAGCGCGCCACTGTAATGGTCTCCACTTCGTTGTATGGGAGATAAAAGGCCCTGGCCGGCACCCGCGCCCCCACAGGGGCCACGGGTAGTGCCCGGCTCGCGGCTTCTCCTCCTTTTCAAATTTATTTTTATATTTTTGGTCGCCAGTTGCCATCCTAGGACCGCGCGACGCGCCACTTGTACCCACAGAGGCCCATTCGTATTCTCCCGGGGGCAAGTGCACGTGACCTTTTATGTGAGTGATCAGTCCTTTCATGGCGAATCCATTTTTACACCCCAGGACTGTTAGAGTTGGAAGTATGATATGATGATGAAAAAGGGTGAATGGACAATCACAATTTTACAAACACAAACTCACACAACCGTCTCGGAGGCGGGACTCGAACCAGCGATTCTCCTGTCCGAGATCACCACAGCATTATCTCGGCTATCCGGATCGGTCTTTTGATATTTCAATTTTTTTCTTGTTAGAGGCCGTCTTGGCCCACGCGTGTGTGTCCCTTGCGCTTACCGGAGCTCAACAACAATTTCTCGGTGGCATGTGCATGTAATTTTATCATGGGATCAGCATTCAGCTGGATCCAATTTTTATCCTCCAGGGTTGTTAGCCCTTGGGGTATGAAAGATGAAATGATGATGATGATAATAATGAGGGCTGAAAGGACGACACACACATACAGACGTACACAAACACACCCAAGCCCGAGGCGGGACTTGAACCTACGCTCTTTCCGTCCGAGGTCGCCTCGGCACTATTGTGTTAGCGACCTCGGCTATCCGGATCGATCTTTATTTATTTATTTTAACTTTTACTATTTTTTATTCCTGCTTGGGCTGTGGCCCTCAACAACTGTGACGACTGACTCAGTGGTTGATTTTCATAGAGCATTCCTTCCTTTTCTGCGAAATCCAGGTCTATATGCAGCATTGTAATTCCGTGAGAAGATGTTCAAAGAGCTGCGGCCTTGATGCGGTAGGGGCTTGGAACAGTGGCTTAGTCGAAGCCTCCATACGTCACAAAAACACCCAACACAAAACTACCCAAGACTATACTAAACTTAATTAAAATTAAAAATAAAACCAGAAGACTATGGCATATAACAAAATCGACTCAAGTGAAAAAAGAATTGAACTTACTCACTACAATAACGAAAAGAGCAATAATAGAATTTAACCACTCAACGTATAATAAACTAATTCAATCACTGAGCACAAGAAACAATTCGCTTTGGCACTTCACCAAAAATATTCTAAAAAAGAAAACAACTATACCACCGCTAAACACACCTACAGGCAAAAAATATGCACCAGCAGAGAAAGCAGAAGCTCTGGCAGATCACTTTGAGCAATCATTCACCCCTAATAGTACTCCCACACATTCTGATCACATGGACATAACACAATCAGTATCTGCACCCAATTATAACATCCAACATAGAATAAAATATAGTTCCCCAAATGAAATCAAAAACTTCATTAAAAATCTCCCTCTTAAAAAAGCACCTGGCCATGATAAAATTAGTAATGTTATATTAAAAAACTTGCCTAACCCCGCAATAGCGTACATAAACAATATTTACAATTCAATTCTGAGAACCGGATACTTTCCAATTATATGGAAAAATTCCGAAATAATCCCCGTACCCAAACCTAATAAAAACCATAACAATACCGAAAGCTACAGGCCAATCAGTCTCCTCCCATCCCTATCCAAAATTTTAGAAAAAATAATACTAAAAAGAATTAACAATCATCTAAACATAACCCAGGCCATACCAAAACATCAATTTGGCTTCATCAATAAATTATCCACATCACACCAGCTACTTCGAATATCCGAACACATCCACACAGCCTTCCAGAACAAACAACACACAGTAGCCACCTTCCTGGATATCTCACAGGCTTTCGACAGAGTTTGGCACCCAGGCTTAATATATAAACTAAAATCTATAGGAACTCCAAATTATCTACTACAAATCATCAAAAGTTTCATAACAGACAGAACATTTACAGTAACTGTCGAAAAGCATGTTTCCAACCCCCGCAGAATAAAAGCAGGACTTCCCCAAGGTTCCCCCCTTTCACCCACCCTTTTCAACCTATACACATCTGATATACCTACCTCTCCATACACACATATCGCACAATTTGCTGACGATACTGCCATCTTCATGTCTCACCATTCAGTAAGTCACATTTGCAATAAAATTCAAATGCATCTGAAAAACATTGAAGATTGGTCTCTAAAATGGAAAATCAAGCTTAATCCGTCAAAATCAACAGCCAAAATATTCTCTCTCAGAACATTCGCCACACCCACCCCATTCCAAATTAACAACAACACAATTCCCTGGACCCCGTACAACCAAACTGTTAAATACTTAGGACTAAACTTCGATACAAGATTAACCTGGAAATCTCACATAGCAACAAAAATTCAACAAACCAAAATCAAATTAATTCAACTAAAACCACTACTAAATCACAAAAGCAGTCTCTCCTTAAACAATGCCATCGCCCTGTATAAGACAATAATCAGACCTTTAATGCTGTATGCTTGCCCCATCTGGACGAACGCTTCACAGACTAACATTAATAAAATCCAAATAATGCAAAATAAATTCTTAAGATTAGCCACTCACGCCCCATGGTTCATTTCAAATGATCAACTACACAGAGAATTACATTTACCAAACATCAATCATCACATCGCTCATCTCTCCAACAATTTCTATTCAAACATATCCTCAATAAATCAAATAGCTCACTACCACCTAGCCACACTCAACGAATTTCCGACCCGAATCCGCAATAGACATCCTCTACACACCTTCCTCAACATATTCTCTGATGTAAGCTAAGCGTAGGTGCTCAATGAGTATCCTTAGCCCATTTTGTAGTTAGATTAGAAATAGTTTTTAGGTTAGGTTAAGTTAAGCCAGACGAATTACATGTGAAAAAGTAATATTACTGAACCATGTATCACTCATTCAAGTAATAAAATAAAAATTAAAAAAAAAAGAAAGTGGCCTAGTTACTTGTCTTCAACAAGATTTTATGTATCTCATTATCAGCTTCTTATTTATTTTATTAGCAGATTTTTATTTATTTCATCAGCGGTTTAGCCTTTATTCTCAGATGTCCTGCCTGGAAGACATTAATACGACTACACGACTACCAATAAATACAAATGTTGGTAATAACAATGCCTTTTATTCAAATGTTTGATATGCCAGCAATATATCATCAATAAATCAAATAGTCCTGCTGCAGGGAACCGAAGGCTGTATATTGAATCTAACGTAACATACGTGTTTCCACCAAGTGGATATGGTAAGACTACGTCTTAAATCACCACTTATGCCGACTGAACATCGTTTCATGCGTAATCGTCTTTCATCCATCTTCGACATTAACCCTTCAGGATCTTTTGAGTGGAACGCAGTGCTAAATCACCGCAGGAAAGTCTTAGGTCATAAGAGGTCGTACGCTATGAAATGAGAGAGGAACACATCATGTTGATTGTCATCATATCACCATACTTTAAAGGGAAGAGTAATAATTAAATAGAAAATGAGGAAAGATGTAAATTCAATTGCAATATTTGGATCTTTAAATATTAATAGGCATTTTGGTCGTGTTACTTCGCGTAACTTCACTAGAAGACGAATTCCTTTGAAGCCCTTCGCCATTTCATTCGGCATCCAGAAACTCGAGAGTCCAGTACCGATGTGAATAGGGCTTTTTTTATTGAATAATTACATGCCTTTGGTCAGTTAGGCCCTTGGCAGCAGAAGATGAACTAATTGAATATTACATACAGAAATGAGTACCTATAAAAATGCAGCTCACGCATCAAGAACAATCTGTTTGATGTGTTTAAGTCAAATTCGAAAGGAGGTTAAGGGGGTCGAAGAAATGTTTGCGCAATTTACGTTTCAATTGTTTATGTTGGGGATTATGTTTACCAAGTTCTAAATGTAGTGTAGATAGAATGTTATTACTTTTGCGGTAGAAATTTGCTGAAATTTGTAGAAAAAAATTTTTGATTGGAAGTATATGTCACTCAGAATGATTTCGTATGTTTGGAATAAACCAAGGGGCTTTATCAATAGTTCTTAGGTATTATGACAAATTTGTATTTTATTAATGTTAGTTTTAGATGCTGATTCCCAAATTGGGCACGTATAAGATATTGTAGGCCGAATCATTGTGTTATAAATGTGCAATTTAGTCAGTATACTTAGTGAAGAAGAGAGTTCCACTCTCATTTCAGAGCGTACGACCTCTTATTACCCAGATGATGTAGCTGATGCCATCGTTTATTAGCTAACGAAATTATATGGGCGATATTACTGTCCATTAATACTCCTAAATATTTTACTGGCTCTGGAGATGAAAGCCATTTTATTGGTTCGTTTTGATACGTAAGAGGTGGTAGTTCATTATACCTACGTAAGGAAAAAACTTTCATTGCATTTAATTATTTAATTTTATATGCCACTTTTTAGCCCGTGAATCTACCTTACGTAAATGATATTGGAGCAAAGTAATAAATAAATAAATGTCTTTATTTGTGGCGAGGGTGAGGCGATTTAATCTGCACTTCCGCAGTTTCAAGATTTCTATGAGTACTGCATAGTACTGAGTCGTGTGCAAATAATGCTAATGATGTGTCTTGACTTCAAGAAAATGATTCGGGGAGAAGGCGGGGGCAGCGAGATAACGGTGGAGAATGCTCTGGGGGTAGCTGATACAGCGATGGGGGTGCATGTGGCGCTGATGGTGTCGAATACAGCACTATTACGTCTGTTGATGAAATGTTTCGATTGGAGTCCTCCTTTGCTACGCCGTAGATTAAGGAGCACAGACTGGCTTTTCTAAAGGAGGTAGGGTTCCCTGCGGTAATGGCTATTATGGAAAATTTGAATTAATGTTGAACATTAAGCCCAATTCGTTATCAAATGATTTCCTAATATTTCATATAGAAACTACAATTTCAACCGAAGGAAAGTATTTGTTGTTGCAACAAATTCTGTGCCATTAATTATTTATATGCACTGACAATATGAGTGTAACTTAGTTTCTGCAATGTTTCTCATTACTTTTCTATTCACCGAACAATGTAATTTTAATTGTCGATACAAAGAAGACACTTAAGAAAAGGGTAGGATTCGAAAAATTTGCAATAATTTTGTTGGTCAGATTCTCAGTCACCGCTCGGGGACAACATTGTGTGTAATTATTTTATTGACTTTCACTTGCCCGCACCTGTAGAACTGGCAGCGCCGCCATCGTATCACCGACCGCCCACAAGATGGCGGCTCTGCAAAACATTCACTCTGTGTACACCTCAGATGACGTCTTCCGAAGGCGAACGGGCCCAAGTTTGCCACCAGGTCTTGATAATTCGTCTCTCTAGCACCAATTCACTTCTTCTTTCAAAAGAATTCCACTTATCTCCGTCTTCAATTATCTCCTCGTATGCATCAGTGTCCAGTAGTTCGTTTGTTTCATTTCCTCATAGATAACCAGTCTTGGTGTTATAGTATATTTGATGCTCGGGTACTGAAAGTTCAGTCAAGTTTCTGAAGATGGGATTCACAGGGAGTCATTGATGATAAAATATCATATGTAAACGACCGTTCAATTATTAAAATATTGTGAATTTAATGTTTTTGAAATATTCTCTGATCAAACGTTATGGTAAGACATTTTATTTCCACTTTTCTAATAATTCTAGTCAAGTCTAGTCCTGACATGACCCCATATTATTATTTTATGTTCCTTACAGACAAAAGTCGCATGCAAAGAACTCCTTCTCAAGCCCTGTGAAGTGAACTTTTAGCTCTCCAGGAAAATTAGTGGACAAGCTGTTTTGAAAAAAGAATTCAAATATGCATAGAATGTCGTGGCGAGTATTTTGAGAAAATATATTTATCAAAATTATTTCGTTTTTGCGTATCTCAAAACTTTCGTAGCGCCTCCGTATACGGAAATCACAATAAAATAGAATCTCAAAATCTACTGAAAATGTACTTGTGCATTTCAAAACATTTAATGGTTGTGTTCCGCTCCGCGAGAGTTGGGTTGCGTACGCCGCGCAGGGGGCGGTGGCGCATTAGGAGGCGTTGTGGCGCTCGGAGGAGGCGGGCGGGGCGAGGCGAGGCGCGCGCCACCGGGCGGACAGGCGCCGCGCTCGCCCTTCTGCGCGGCCCAAGCGCCCACGCACTCTTCCCGGCTACGCCAATTACAATAGCGATAATAATCTGCTGTATTTCAAGGCCATCTGTACAGGCATCCATTGCGTAGGTCAGTGGTGTCAAGATCTTCTACTTGGTGGCAGTGGCACGCCTCGCGGCACCGTGGCATGCCCCGAGCTTCTCTGCGCAACTAGCGTCGGGAAATTAGTAATCCCGCTGTTGTACAAGAGTGATGGCTTTGTCTTGTGGCGGGGGATGAAGTGCGTGGAAGGGCGATTTCGTCGTGCCACTCGTGCCACGGTCTCCCGCTCGTGGCATTGACCTTGACAACACCGGCGTAGTGCATGGTTATTTGTCCAATAAATGAAATCTGTCATTTAGCCGACTTAGTTTCGGAGTTTTATTTCTCCAACTTCAGGGGTGAATACATTTACAACACGGTTAGATGTAAAAACACTAATTACACGAAGTATAAACACTAATTATATGCAAGTATGGTGGAAGCACACATTACCAATCACAAATTGTTTGGTATATCTATATAAATACGATTCCAAAATTAAACATTTTTAAAAATAAATTAAAATGCGTAAGGAACATACCTTGGGTGTGGAAAATTGCACAACCATAATCATAATTTTTCCAATACTTACAGCCACAAGAGCCACTGTAATAATAATAAAAATATAAACAAGAAGAGGAAGAGAAGGCACTTTATGATCCAACTTCGTATTCTATTGTATTTTTAATAAATATTATTAATAATGGAATGTAATGAAAATTCATGATACTACGGAATCTCAATGTCGAATGATAATAAGGAAATTAAACGTTCAAATATTCGCGAATTTCGACTTATCCAAATGTGAGTTACTAAACACACTGTATGGCGAGAATGAGGAGTGAAAAATGCAGTCGACTCCGGTAATAGCGAACCCACACTTTCGGTTCACTGTATTCGATGGTGCCAAAATTCAATAGAATTTCTCGAAGACGATTGATGTTATTAATGTAGAGATACAGTAAAATACATTAACAGCTCGAACTGAAAATTTCAATATCTTTGTTGGTCCTTACAAAAACAATTATTTTCTGTTGTTTCCTTCCTACATTTTTCATTAGTAATTTATCGACATCTTTCCCCAAAGTTTGTGCTCTCTCCGTACTTGTCCACTGTCTCTGAGCATCTCAGCCTCTTGCACTGTTGTGAGTCCCACTCTTCCATAATATGATCTTTGGACTATATTTCTTTCAAGCTGCCTAGTGTTGGAATACGTGGTACGAGGCGATATATTCCTTTCTAAGAGGGAATTAATTTCCAGGTCGTATTTCCTATATTCGCGGTTCAGGCTCACTCTAACCAAATTTCCAGGTTTCCTATAGGCGACCAGAGAGTTAAGTTCACTATGAACGAGGGCTCGCTGTAAGCGAGTTCACTACAACCGGAGTCGACTATATCCTAGAAACAGACTTATTCAACGTTACTTACGATCGTTGGTCCCGTTAGTGCGGTCTATGTTTTATCCCGGGGTGGCTGTGATGCCCCTCAGCCTCGCCCTCGCCGTCTTACACGTAGGCTTGCTGTTCCTCATCCAGGTATCTCTCCTAAAGGGGAGCCGCCCCAACTGAGATGAACTCCTAGCGACCAACTACTCTTAGAGCACATGTGGTGGTAAAAATGTATGGATGGGGAGATGAGGTGACAAGGATGAAGGAAAGATGGCACGCGGTCCATTTGTTAGTGTACTGCTCCGCCATTCATCTGGTATAGATTGTTCAGAGCAGCAATGCTGGCTCTAAGCTAATTTATTTGGCATGAGTGAGGGAAATTGTAATGGGGGAGGAGTACCTTTATCTTCACATGAAATTCGATGCAACAAAGGATTTCATTGTTTGGGCGTTGCTGAATGAATATGTGGGATCTCAACTGCAATTTCAATAATGCGAATATTTCTATTATGCGAAATGTACAATATTTCAAATAATTATGTTATTTAGACTATCTTTGATTTCTCTTTCTCGCCACACAATATGTATAGTGATTCACTGCCCATAAGTCGAAATATGCGAATACTTTTCTCATTTTCAGAGCTCGGATTTTAATGACATGTCGTCTTTTCATTGGTGCATATAAGACGTAACTAACTTGTAAATGAATGTTTATCGCGACATACAAATGATAGAAATGTATAGTTATTGGATCATTTTTTGCCACTTTTCAATTAATATGTCATTCCTTTTTTGTTATTTTTAGACATTTTTTTATAATTTTTATCATTTTTAGGCAATTTGTTTCCTTTCGTATTTTTTGTTAGTAGATGTTTCGTGAATATACAATGACACACTAAAACTTTGTTTTATTGTATCATCTGTTCACGACGAAATTCATTACTGCAGAACTATAGCTTCCGAAGTATCAAAATTACCCGGATCTTCGGCAACTTTTTCGACCTTTAGAAACTGATGGTCGGAGCTAAGGATTTCATTTCCTTCTTAAATAAGGACTTTATATTAGACATAATTTTATATAAATAAATTGTATTTAAAATTGTAAAAGTCATTGAAGAAGTAAAAATATAAATTTTTTAGAATTTTAAAAAGAATTAGGTCATTTCCCCTTATTTTTAAGTCATTTTAAAGGTAATTTTCAAAGAATTTTAGGTCACCAAAATCCGAGCCCTGCTCATTGTCATTCGAAGTTCAGTTTAGTCATTAATTTTTATTGTATTTTACTGTTAATAATATTTACTATAATTATAATAGGATACAAAGAGGTGTCATAAACGGTCTTTTCCTCCGTTTTCTATATATTATTATTATATTATTTAAGTTATGTGATACAATTGTGGCAAAATACACATTTCTCTATTGTCCTTTTGATATAATTCTTTTTATTCATCTGTTATCATGTAATTATTAGTTTGTTTTGTTCTCAAATCATTAGAATTTCGCCGGTATTGGTATATCGTAGGGCAAATCACATGGCTTTAGTTAATAATATATTTCTAAAATATTTCTCATTTTGTACCAAGAATACTTCTGATTTAACCATTGACAGCATTGAAATGTAGTGATTTGATAATGAATTTTAGTTAACAAATATATTGTGCAATGTTATAGTTATATTTTTTGTCAGGTTTTCTAGTCTCACTTTAGGTTTACTTGCGTTATAATAGGTGCCGGTGCATTGTTATTAAGAGTTGTATATTCGATTTATTTTGAGAATCATGAAGTTAGTATTGTAATTAATATTAAGTTCATCTTGTCAGTAACAAGTAAGCTGCGGATTTTTGCCTATTGGCCGATTTCTATCCTTCAATTTAAAAAGCAGTATTTTAGGTTACTTATTCATTTTGAGGCATTAGTAGAATTATATTTTAATAAACGTAATGCTTCAAAATGAAAAGTAACCTAAAATAGTGTGTTTTTAATTGAAGGATGAAAATAGGAAAATGCGCAACAGTAGCTTAGCAGCTTAGTAATAAGTGCGGTGCCGTGACGTTTGTGGCGCGAGCGGCGCGGTGTGGCCGTCCAGAAGCTGCTTCGGAGGCAGTGCGCGGCCTGCGCCTCGGAGGCTGGGGCGCGGCGCCGTAGGCAGCGCGCAAGGCGGGGCGGGGGCGGGGCGGGGGCGGGGCGAGGGGGCGCAGGAGGGCGAGGGGAGGCTGCGCTCGTCAGAAGCGCTGACCTCAGCACCTCGCTCTGCCGGGTTCGATTTTCCTCGCGCTCTCACTGGGTTACTGTGCGGTCCCTTCCTGCAGGGCCCGCGACGCCTCCGCCAGGGGCGCGCCGAGCTGCGCCCAGCCCCACTCCCCACCCCCGCCCCGCGCCTCCGACTGCGCTCTTTCAGAAGGGGCGACGTCACTCCGCGCGGCGCTTTTCTTTTTACTGATGCCTTATTGCGTGGCATTGCCTTCCACACGGAGCTCAATATACACTGCTTTACTTACGGAACGAGAGGATCGTGGCGGGGAGGGAAATATGAATACAATTGAAAGATGCTTCTTGTTCTCTTATGCAGGGAATTATACATACATTTTATTTGAACTGCAATTGGGTATGACCCGCTGGCAGTTGATTAGCAATAATTACAATAATAATAACAAGATAATAAAAAAAGTACAATACAAAACGACACAATACAATCGATGCAATAATCATACTATCGCTAATATTAAGTGTTAAAACAATTGTTTCAACTCGACTACGATATACAACAATTATATGTTAGTGATAATAAAAATCAGTACGAGGTACATAGGTATTGGCTAAATTAGATTGAAAAAAAGGCATTTACCACGTTCACTACACTTTCACACACTACATGACACTGTTTTGCATTGGATTACACTAACCAGCACTTCACAGCTCCTAGTTACTCATTTAACATCTATTACTCCCAGCTTGTTCTAACTTATTTCTAGAACTACGTGCACTTAGAGGAAAGGCCTTGAAAGTTGCTGCGGGTAAACCGTTCCAATCTCTAATTGCTCTGTTACAAAATGAGAATTTACCAAGATCTGAATTTTGTTTCCTTGTTCGAATTTTGTGGATGTGATCGCTTCGGCCTTATAGGAGGGAGATTTGAAAAGACAAACCGAGTTATGTTAACATCTAATTAATTAGTAAATAAGTAAATCTGAATAATTAAAATTAGATAGAAATAAAATAATGTGTGTACCACGGGCGTTAACTGACTCTAATGACCTCGTGCGAAAAAAAGCCATCCGACTTTTGAGCCCTTGTGCTGCCTTTCGTCGCTCAATCAATGGAACCCTTATAACGGCCTAGGATCGTACATAACTGTTACGTGAGGACAACACGACCGTCTGTCTAAGCGTCATTTGGGCGATAAGCTTCCACTACTCCACGTGCAGCGACTGTCTCGTTTGGACCACAAAATACGAGGCCTGTCTAAAAGGTATCCGACCTTTGGCCAGAAAAAATATTTCGAATACTTGACAGATTTGGGACCCTAATCCCCTTCAAAGTAGGCCCCTCGTGCTTCCACACACTTAGCCCACCGATCCTTCCACTGCTGGAAACACCTCTGGAAGTCTTCTTTTGGAATGGTGTTCAGCTCCGTCGTCGCGTTCCGCATTATTTCTTCTCTACTCTCAAAACGGGATCCTTTCAGTGACATCTTCAATTGTGGAAACAACCAGAGAAGCTAAGAAAGTGTGGATCAATTGGGATGAATGTGCAGGGGCGTTGTCATGATGCAAATGCCAGTTTTTCGCCGTCCACTGTCTGGTCTTTTGCGCCTGAATTGCGTCACGGAGTCGCCGGAGAACATCTCCCGCACTGTCAATCGGCGATCTGCCATCACCAAATTTCGCACCCTTTCAACAACAGCTGCATTGCGAGCAGTTTGGGGCCTGGCGCCACTCTGCTCACTCTCGGCTGATGTGCGGCCATCGTTGAATCGGTTGAACCACGGCTTAATTTGTGTTACACTCATTGCATCTTCTCCAAACACCTGCTGAATCTTACGAATTGTTTGGCTTTGAGAATCACCTAACTTTTGACAGAATTTGATGCAGTATCTCTGCTCAATTCGTTCAGTCATCTTGCGAGAAAACTAAATTCGACGAACACTACGAACAGCACCTTACTTAGCGACCACCAGCAAGCGACTGGCACAAGCAAACGCGGTGAAAAAATTCAAGCATGCACATTAAGGATCCTCCTTCCACCGTGCACAGTGGCACCGCCTTAGAATCACTACTTTGCGCGGAAAAAATTAAGGTCGGATACTTTTTAGACAGGCCTCGTATGTATCTTTTTGTCTCTCCATCGAAAGTGTTTATTGAGAGGGTCTAACATAAAACGATTGCAATTGCTCAGACTTATGAATTGGATGGACCTTATTAAAAAGTGAATTCTCAGAAGAAGGAAAATGTTTTCTCTGATTGGAAAATAATTACAAAACTATTCCTCCTTTTCGAAGAAGCTCCTATCGCTGGATGGAAGCTAGTTCTCCGCAAGGGCAGCAAAATATTCATGAGCGCTATAGGACCAGCTGTCCACGTGACTGTCGGGTGAAAGCTTGCACTATTTCTAATAAGGTGATAATCTCAACAGGGCCAAATATTATTGTTCATGGAACATTTTCTGTTTAATAAGAAGTTTTAATACAAAAAACTAATTCAATAAAAGCAAGCGGTTCCATTGGATATTTCAAAGTTTTTAGACTATAATTTGTAGTTAGTCTTTACGGGGTTTTTTCCTCTGCTTTACAATGTTAATCTCGTATGTGCATGATTCGCTAAACGCATGATTTGCAAATAATAGAAGCCTAAATCTGCACGACTTACCCCTCAAAGTGTGGACTTGATACTATCGACAAACATCTTTATTTTTATTTCAAATCATTGCGAATAATTACGAAGTTTCAAATTATTTAATTTCCCAGCACTCACAGAAAAAAGGTGAATAACACCTTCGATCACATGATTCCTTCAGAATTCGCTTTCCGACCTCCGTCATTTCTCTGTCAAACTGGAAGCTTGTCATGCAAAGTAGAGTTTCTGTTTTAATTTGATATACTGGTGATTTATTATATAATTTTCTTTTGCAATTGACAGACAGGACAACGTTCAGCCGTGAGGCTCTTCAGTTGATTGGCCGAGTAATGTGTGTGAAGGGGGTAACTTGTTACCTCAGTGATAATAAATTTGTTAGTTAAAACGTTCAACCAAGGTTATTGAGAAGATGATTATGGAAAAAATCGGTACATTGGTTTGGAAAACAATACGGCAAGTGAGGCAGGTAATTGTAAGAAATATTGAATCTTTATCTAATGTCAGAGAGATACTGAAAAAAAGTGAAATGTGAGTCTGTTTCTTAGGCTGATGAGTGGGGGTTGATCAGTTTCTATTTCGTAAGTGACTGTTTCTTGTAAATGACTTTTTTATTGTAGAAAGTATGTGCCAGTTAGAAGGTAATTGGTTCTACTGCAATGTCGTTGTGGAGTGTCGTATTGCCGACAAAACAGGGGGCATTACGGTTATTCTTAAGATTTTGTTTTGAAAGATTTGCAATTTATTGAATGTGTTTGGGGCAGCTAAAATTCAACAGGGCATGCTTTAAGTTATTAGGGCGAAGAAT
Source organism: Acheta domesticus (assembly GCA_031308135.1). NCBI lineage: Eukaryota > Metazoa > Arthropoda > Insecta > Orthoptera > Gryllidae > Acheta > Acheta domesticus. The sequence goes on from JAHLJT010004567.1 coordinate 210,192,548, forward strand.
AAATTTGAATGCAGTGTTGTGATTGAGAATAGGACGTAAAATTGGTAATCTAAAATAATAATTGGCTAAAAATTAATTGTCTGAATAAAAATTGTTCTAAAATAATTGGTTTCATTTATGTTGGGCGAGATGATACTTCTGATTACTGATTTAATATTTTATCCAGAGAACTGAGGCATTCTGTCGAGGTGTAAACAGTTTAAAACGCCAGGTGCCGCCTGGCCATGGCGGAGACGACTTATCGCGTGTCTCGCAGAGTCCCTAGATATAGAGAGTGGCGATATAGTAGTGATACAGCCGATTCCGCCATTTTATATCGAGATGGAGCGTGCGGTATTGTGAATGAGTTGGGAGCCTCCAATCAACCAAAAACCAGTGATGATATGACGAAACTCTCCGTTATGCCTTCGGTTGTTATGATTTGTCCTTAAACCCTGAATGGCGCCTGGCGGGGCTGTCCCGTAGTGGCACTAAAGTCTCTAGGTACAGAGTAGCGCAACCGCAGCCATTTAATATCCTCTCACCCGCCAGGTAGCAGATAGCTCCGCCAGGCAGCATTCAGAAGCTGAAGGAAAATTATAACAGTTGGCGACGTTATGGAGATGTTTAAGATTATTAATACTGATTTTGAATAAATTCATGGTTATTATCACGAATCATAGTGTTCCATTCTCCTAACAAGTGGAGAAAAAATGGCAGGATCGGCGGAACAGTGGAATGTATGTAGGGGTCTAGCGTCCCGTAGAGAGCAGCGCGGCTGGAGGCAGGCGAGGGCAAGGAGCGGGAGCAGGCGCTGGGCGTCGGGGACAATCCAAGATGCCCGCTCTTGGCGTCGCGTCGCGTCGCGTCGCGTCGCCGGATGCGCTCCCCACGTGAGCCGGCGGCGGGCGGTGCGTGGCTCAGCAAGGCCAGGCGCCTGCTCCTTCCTGTCGCCTGCACACCCAGCACTTCGCCCCCCCCTCCCCTTCCCCCCCCGCCGCATCACGGGTGTTCGCTTGCAAGCAGCCGCGCCCTGGCGGCGGCGCCCAAGGTGAACCCCGCGCGCGATGCAGCCCACACGCCCTCCCTGTTACTAAGGCCTGCTCTCCGCCACGGCACTGCCACTCGCCCGCTCCCTGCGCTCGTGGACCACCTCCTGTCAATCCATTGGCGCGAACCAAACATTCAAGTGAAGTTGTTGGCACTTTTTTACATCAATAATTAACCTGGAAAACGCATGTAATTTAAAATCTATAATCCGTCCTTCTCTTCCTCACACTTGCCCAATTTGGTGTAATTTAAATAAAATTCAAATTATACGAAATAAATTATAAAGAAAACTTCTTAAAGCAGAATGGTTTGTTTGAAACTCAAATTAACAGAGAACAAGTAGAACCAATAAAATTTTACTATATTAAAATTCAATCTCAATTTTTATTCCAATAAATTGCCCAATTCTCCCTCTTCAAAAATTTCAATTTAGATTTAACTTATAATAATGAAAATGATAATAATAATAATAATAATAATAATAATAATAATAATAATAATAATAATAATAATAATAATAATAATAATAATAAGGAAGTATGAAGCCAGAATCAGAAGCAGTTCTAGTAGCTGCTCAAGATCAGGCGTTGAGAGCACGACATTATGATAAAGCGGTTATCAAAATTTCCCAAGATGACAAATGCCGAATTTGCCAGGTGCAAGTAGAAACCATTGATCATATTGTCTCAGCTTGTCCAATTTTAGCAAAGACCGAATACTTAAAAAGACACGACAAGGTGTGTAGTTACCTCCACTGGCAGATTTGTACCGCCCTCGAAGTTCCAAACATATGCCCAAAGTGGTACGAACACTCACCAAAACCGGTGACATCGGTTGGATTGTGTACAATATTGTACGACCAACAAATTCAAACGGATCGCACGATAGCAGCAAACAAACCGGATATTGTTATCCGGGATTTTGAGAAAAAATCGTGTCTACTTGTCGATGTTGCTGTGCCTTGCGATCAAAATGTCGTAACCAAGGAGGCAGAGAAGCGTCTTAAATACAAGAGTTTGGAAATTGAGATCAGCCGAATGTGGGGCGTAAAAGCACAGGTCGTACCGATAGATATCGGAGCTCTGGGATTTGTTCCGCAAAATTTGTGTAAGAACTTGGCTAAACTTCCAGGTCATTCAAAGGACTGGGAAGTGCAAGAAATTGCTTTATTTGGCACAGCTCACATTTTGCGCAAAGTATTGTAGAGGCACCGACAGTCCCTGGATCTGCTCCTTAGGTAGCTGGTTGCAACCTGGAGTAGATTATAATCAGCCGACTCATAACATCTGTAGTCGTGATATGAAGCAACAATAATAATACAAATCGTCTCCTATATTATTTCAGTAGTATACCTCCCCTTTGCGGCTCTCACACGCAACCAATCTTTATAAATGAGGGCTCCAAAGAAAGAGAATTTCACGGAGACTTGACGAATTCTATTTTGACTTTACAAATATGGATGATTTCTTTAAAAAAACGCATCGAAATATTCAAGTAAAATGCAACACGCATCACATGTCAACCTATATCTGCAAATAACTCATAAACGAAGCGTTTTAGAGCCTTAAAAAGTAAAATTTTGAGGCCAAAGGCCTCAAAGAAACGTTTTTCACATTATAATCTACAAGATGAGACATTCTTCGATCCATTCAATTAACTTTTCGGTTCCACGCTTCAATACTATCAAGGCCACCTCAATATTTCAGTCCTTCCTACTGGTAGCAATTTTTGTGGCGACACGCTTAGAAGGCTTAGATTCGACAATCTTTGTTTACACATCCTGTTAACACCGTAGTTTGTGCAGTCTGACGAGGTTTATTTGCATAATCATTAATTCAAGATTTGCTCTCCAGCAACAATTAGATGTACTATTATAGTTGCTTGATACCTATACCTATGAAGATTGTTTCTTATGCGCGTAGAGAAACTATTCAATTAACGTTTTTTCATGGTCTATAAGTGCTGTGTACTTAATTGTGGAAGGATGTGGGTGTTCAGTGGAGAGTGAAGACTGTGTTTGTGTTTTACCCGTACCAATTTTTTCGTTATCATTCGATGAAATTTTCAAGTCAACGTGTTCAGACACGTAGCTTTCTCAAAAGTAAAAAGCTAATATTTTTGAGACTATCACGAAAAACTAAAACCTAATTGACAAAGAATATTGAATAATTACTTCAAATGTCTTTAAGTAAGTATTGGGAATTGTTCCAAGCAAATTCTCCATGATATTGAATAAATTTTTACTGAAAATTTCTTTTACACATTAATTGCATTGTTTTTTATTTTTATATGTAATTGTGTTAGTACATTGCAAGTTACCTTTATAAGTATAAAAGTATAGTAGTATAGATAGTAGTAAGTAGTATAGATACAAATAAACACGTAAAGTATAGTAAAAGTATAATAAAAGTATAGTAGTATAGATAGTAGTAAGTAGTATAGATACAAATAAACACGTTTCGATAACTTCTTTCCGTCTTAGAATGAAAATAGAAGGATAGGGATGAGTGTGGGGTGTAACATGCGAGAGTTCTCGCACGGGTATATATTTATACGCAGAGGTAGTGGGGGAAAACTTGTGCTATGGCACAACACAAAGAACAAACTTTTTAAAGTAGCTAAAGTAGAATAGCTTGAAATAAATGGAAAACAAAAATCAAAACGCGCTAGCCTACAATAATATGCGAATCAATTAAAAAACAACTAAATTTAAAATTATAGAAAGAATAGTGCAAGTCACCCGACAACTGCCAACGATCGCAGTCCAAACGCACGATTTAAATGTTGGCTATCTGTGGAAGTATGTACAGTAACGCCCAACTGTAAACTCATATTGTAAATAAAACACCGTTTGATATTAAACTCAAGGTATCGGTTCGTTAAGATATTAAAAATGCAAACATAGTTTGAGCAACATTCCCATGTACCGAAGTGGGCTTACTGATGCCTACTAAATTGTTTCTAATGCTAACAAATGGTATTTAGTACTCAAAGGTGAAAACTTTAGTTTGATTATTTTTTGGATCGGAATTGCTTTTCTTGAGGTACGTAAAGACTCAGAAAATAATTCAATACATTTTAGTAAACAAATAATTTTTCAATTTTCTCACCCCAGCAAGCTGGCCCCCTGACTCTCCAAAACCCACTCAGTTCTTCATAAAAAATAAAGGAAAATTAAATAATATTGCAATGAGTAGGTCTGTTCTTTCCCGATCCGGTATTTTCGCACTACTTTACTTGGCTTTCTCAAGAGTAAAAACCTTTTCTATTATTTGACTATCAAGGAAAGCGAAAAGCTAACTCTCAAGGAAGGTTGAAAAATTTCTTCAAATGTTGTTTTTAAAGAAGAATGAATTGTTCCAAGAACATCTCTCTATACGGGTACGGGGTACGCTAGTATAATATATTTTCGTATTGCCAAGGATATTTTTCATTCCCCTCAAAATTTAATTTGATCTTCAAAATTTTCTTTCTTAATAAATCAATTGAATATTTAATATATACCAAAACAATATTTAATTTAAATCAAGGTATAAGATATATCTTATGCTACTAACTACCTAACTGCTACCATCTTGCCTCAATATGGTGACATGAAAAATTATTTGATCAACTCCGTGAAAAAATCATGTAAGACGTGAACAGGAAGAAATTAAAATTTAAAATAAACCTTTCTTCTTATCTACACCACTGCAAAGACATGTTGTAATTTTTTCGACTTTTTCTTAGAAATATTTTAAAACTCAAACTAAAATCATAGAGGAATCTACAATATACGTGCTAAAAAACGGATATCTGCAGAAAAGCGAATGAGTTTTTTTAGTGGTTCAATTGTTAGTTTGAAGGTAAAGTAAGAATATATATTTAAAATCATATTAAGTACTTCATATCAATTTAGTACATAGTACAATTTGATTTGCAGGAATAGGCATTTCTTGATCTAACGTTTTGAGTTTGTCCTCATCAATTCAATATCCATTTCCAAGTCAACCGCAAAAATTAATTGAATATAATTCGTGGTTGTAGGTTTAAGTCCAGTCATTGATGTCATTTTCGTTTAAACCATTTATTTAATAATGTTCATTAAGAAACAGACTTCGGAAAATTAAGCTCTGTAGAATAAAGATTTTTCTGAAGACTATTGACGATACATATTAAGAGAAATACATATTAAAAAGAAGGGAATTTTTATAACAAGAAATGTTTAATTCACCGCAGACATACGAATTAAACTGCACATTTTCGTCATGAAGGTGGTGTGACTGTTTGGAGGGTAGAAAGGTCTTTGTCGTTAACAATCCCTGTTGCCGCTAACAATCCCAACATCTAGTTGTTGGCCCCCGGAGTTGCCGCCACCGTTGTTGCCTGCCTTCCTATCAAACTCCATCACATCATAAGAAACGATCAAATATTACACGAAAACTCAGTATTCTTCCTCTAAAATCTTGGATCCTTCATCTCTCAGTCAAATTATATACTTCTCTTACTCCTTCTCCTGCTTATATATCTTTTCAACTTGGAAAAGCAGCTCCTCCTCCGCGAATTGAATCACGCTATTCAAAAGATCTCTTGCCTCCTTCATAGTTAACATTACTCCATGTATCTATTATTTATTGTATAAATTTTTATAAATTACGTTCTATTTATAACCATTGTTTATATTTAAGATTATTGTTTCTTCAAAATCAGAAATACTTATACATGTCAGTAGTATGTTTAGAGGTTACTTTTTAAGTTTCTCCTCTTATTCTATTCGATGTTACAAACTTAAAAGACAAATTTTTGTCGAACAAGTACCAATAAAAATGTATTTCTTTAAAACCGCCATCGCCCCCACAGCCACCAGCTCCATTCCTCAGGCGCGGGTTTCGCAATTGCCAAAGGGTTTATTTATGGTTGTTGTAAATTGGCTCTTGTGATATAAATAACCAAGTAGTATTTATTTATCGTATGGAATCCAAATTGGAAATTACGCAAAAACGAAAATAAAGATTTTCAAGTTGAAATTACAAATTTAATTTACACAGTCAATTATACTGTCGTTAGCATTCGATTTATCTTGATTTTTTCTTTCCAAGAACAGAAGAGGGATTGACATTACAGAATAATATAATGTAGTAAATTGTTTTAATACAAAATGTACGATATATTAAGTATATCATTTGTCAGAATCTGTCATCAAGGAATTTTATTTAAATTGTCTCGGCTAGGACTATCTCAGTACCTAAAGAATATAACACAGTTTTTGAGCAACAGACAATTCAGAGCGACAAAAACCCATCCTATTGTAGCAGAAGTTTCTCAGCATTCTATTCTCTCTCCGACTCTCTTTAGTGTTTACCACAAATATCCGTCAACTAGTAAATTTTATTATAAATTTAATTAAAATTAAATTCACTATTCGCAAAGTATACGATACTGTTCATGTTGGATACTGATTTATAGTTAGAGATGCAGATGTTAAACGTTGCAGAAAGAAATTTGAAAATACAACTGGCTCAAAATAGGAGAATTATTGTTAATGCCGAAAAGTCACAGGCGAAGATTTTTCAGCTTCCCAACTTGCCTCCCCCTCTGAAAAGTAGGAAAACAATTATATCTTGAGCGCTAAGTATGTGCCTGTGAAATATCTAGGACGTTTTAGATGCAAAGTTAACGTTGAAGACGTATAATGGCTGTCGCAAACAAAATATATGTAAAAATATTGAAATTTTATCATCTAATCAATTTTAAATCATCCCTGAGATCTGACGGAGAATTGTGTACATTTAAATAGATTATACGCCTCTTGTTAACCCATGCATGTTCAATCTAGTTTAATGCAGCTGCAAGTAACAGATACACCCTCTTGCCAATAAACTCTTGCTAATAATTCTAAAAAAATTCTCCCTCAAATTTAAATTCAATCGTATTACGTCTTATCACATAACATTTTGCAATTAAAATTTAAGAGAAAGAACTTCCTTGAATTTTCTTAATATTTCAAAAATTGCAAGTGACCTCATGAAAACTGCAATACGCCCTAAGGATCCTACTAGCATAGTAAAAATATATTGACATTCGTAATCATCTCTGAATGTCAATGTAAGTAGAACAGAGAGAAAGAAACTATGAGATTAGTTTGTTGTGTTATTGAAAACAGTTACGAGACATGTCAAACGCTTCGAAATCAACACAACAAGATTCGTGGAATTCAAGTTCTTTAACCGTATATGTTGAGTGGGATGTGAAACTCAGACATAGGAGAACGTAGCCACTGGCAATGAAATGATCCAAGATGTAGTAATACAAATTAACAAATTGAAGACTGATGGCAAAGAAATATCTTGGTGCTGGATACCATCACAAGTCAACACAGCAGAAAATCAAATGTCTGACAGAAAAGCGAAGGAGTCTGTTCAGAGGAAAAAAGTGATATTGCATTAAGTTACCACGACTAGCCCAAGAGAATTAAAATCAAGCTGGAAATCTAGATAGCAATCAATTAAATGACTTAAGAAAATGCAAATTAAGAAGCATAAAAGAATTTCAAGATGTCCAACCAGCTGTCACACTTTGCAGAGCTGCTTAAGTAGTATTAAGGAGACGCAGAACAGATCACACCAAGTTCATCCGTCAACATTGCATCTCGAACAATGCTGCAACCATGTGCGACGTGATCTTCTCTTATGAGCCTGAGTAGAGACCAAAAGACTAAAATACAAGCTGAATTCACTACCGGTAGTACTATGAGACAAGGAATTTTGTAACAAATTTATGAAATTCGTGAACGAAATCAACTAGCATAGACATGTGTAATGTTTTTCTGAAATAATCTTTAGAGTAAAATTCTGTTGTAACTGTAATCAACAACTGAGCTCAACCTGTGACTAACGTGTTGCACTAATTAAAATCATCGATGTAATGTAGGGATAATGTATTTGTAAAGTGTTTGTAAATGTATTGTATATGTATTGAGAATGATGTCGCTATAACACAAGTAATTGACACGACCTAAAATAAACACATTGTCTTATCAGACATAGGAGGAAGAGGAATTCTTTGCGCGGACCAATTAACAACAAGAAGTGCGCAGACGGGATGAGGCGCCGTGCTGCGCCGCGCGCTGCAGTCTTTCCAAAGTAAACAGCTTTCCAACTTGCTTCTCTGTGCCGCCTCCCGGCGTAAGCAGAAATTAAATATGGCGGAGCAGCGTTTTGGTGTGCATTTGTTCGCAGAGAGGCGAGCACACTGCACGGGAGGAGGCGACCTGGTTTCAGCCGGGCAGCATATTCCCAACGGTTTTTGCTGAAGGTAGTGTTTTCTATCAGTCGTAAATGGGTTGTGTGTAGTATGTTGGAAATGATACGCTACGGATTTTCACGCAGTGAAATGATTCATAGACGAGAACACTAATATTTTACACATGAAGTCAGTACTGCGATGAAAATAGGGCGTTTCATTTTTTAAATTTTGATTTCAAGAAATGGTAGATACCATGCCCCTTGCATATACATTATATGCCCAGCCCCTTGCATATACAATATATGTATAATAAAATAAATATATATTTAAAAAGAAAAAAATAATATATAAAAAAAAGATAAAATTAACTAAAATCATAATTTTTCTGTCAGTAATTGATAACAACTAGTGATATACAATAGACATATTCCATCAGATCCATCCAATAGACATATTCATGCATAAGGTTTTATTTTTTATATACTAGTTTATATATATATATATATATATATATATATATATATATATATATATAATTAATTATTAGCTTATGAGTGTGTGATCTCACTTTGACTCCTGTTGTACCGGATATTGTTCTTGATAGCCATTGGTTAGCTCCCAGGATATACACTAGTTCATTCAGGAACATGCAGGCATGCTGTCCTGTGTGGCTTGTTCTCATGATGTGAACCTTCATATTCTCTATGTAACTTCCCACGCATAGTAAGGTATGTGTCCTATTTCTTTGTAATTATTTGTAATTTTCTTTGTATTTAATTTGTAATTTTCTTTGTAATTATGTATTCAATGTTCAATGTTTTTATAAAGTTTTTTTGTTTTTTTAAAATTATAATTGTAATTATCACTGTGAAGTATTTTAATAACCGTGTTGTGAAAACTTGTCCAGCCCTGAAGATGGAGCTATAATAAACTCCGAAACGTCGGCAAACTAGAATACGTTATTTTTTGGACCAAAACCCGTGAACCCGCAATGGAATTGTCTACAGAAAATGGTCATGAAATACAGCAGATACCATTGTTATCACAATGTTGTTAACACTAATAAGTGTAGTGATGTTTTGTTTTGATATATACTGTTGATAATAATGCTTTCTATTATATGAATACAATTTGCTTTAGTTAACAAGCCATCACAATTTTTATTTGTTAGTTTCTTGTTTTCGTCAGTTTTCTCAGTTTTTCAGTTTTGACCTCTTCTTTTTGTGTTTATTATTCGATTTCAATCGGGTTTGTTTTAAATTATATAGTTGAATTTGTAAAATTAACGTGAATGATGATTTCAAATTTCAAGTTTAAAATAAGTTTTGCTAAGATTGTTCACATTAAGAAATAGAAAACATACAACCCATAATAAGTGAATAGAGATAAACTTTTTAACTCAAGGTGTACTGAACTGTCCTTCTCTTCGCAGAATGCGAACCTGAGCATTAAATACATCTTTAGTTGGCAGTCTGGATCTAAACCCAAACTTAATGGGCCTCTTGATACTCAAATTGTGGTTATTGTCAACGTGCGAAATACTTTTCTCAAGCCGGCAATAGGCATATGATGCATGCTTGCTTGCCCAGATGTATGCTTTGGGATCAGTAGGAACTGTATCTACTTCGTTTAGAAGAGCTACTTTTGAAACTTTCTATGGCTCCGGACCGTACCCAATTCTCAAACATTCATTGTACAAATACAAGCACCTTCTTGAGAACGAGAAGGCATACCATTTCAGCATGTTTTCCATCTGAGCCTGGAGCCTTCGCCATTTTCAAAACAGCAACAGTTTCTTGCAGTTATCTCCCTGTACAGCATCATGAATCATCTTTTTTCATTATCTTTCTTCATTTTTACTTTCAGCCGTTTTCTCCAAAGGATCGTCTTTTGGTAGCAGTTTTTTCAACACAACTTCGGCAGACTCCTAACAAATGGAAAAGCAAGCAGCCCCTGTCGATACATAAGTTACTACGTCAGATATTTAGCTTTTCGTAGGCGCTATCTTGTGGGAATACCCTGGATCGCATAGATTTCCCCGAGTTCCTCTTTGTGTCCTTTTTCTTCTAAGTTAGTTTATTCTTGTTACCTCTACAAGGCAAACCTACATTTGTGGATGTGGTTTTCTTTTTTTACTTTCTAGCCTTACGAATACTTCGTAAGAATATAAAGTTATGTAATCGTGCGCCGGAAAACGGCTAATTTTCCCCCAGAAAAGCTCTTATAGCTGGAGTCTGGTGAGGAAAAAGTGGATAAAACTTGTTGCTAAATTTAGGAACCAAAATCTTCTACCTCGTGGTGTAGTCAAAATCCATGTTTTGTTGCTTCTTGTTTCTTTGGTAGCGCCGGCTGACACCCACACCGTCGCCCTGGCTGGCAGTGCCAAGTGCAGTGTAGTGTAGAGCGCCACAAGGGCGCGACAGTGACGGACGTGCTTAGATTAGGTAGTGTTAGATACTAACGTAGATACAAGGATGCATAGAGACGTCTGCACCTAAGTCTATTTAGAATCAGTACTAGAGATAGGAATTTTAGACTAGAAAGTGAATAGTGCAATCAATAACAAGAGAGGAGAAAACCTCGGACAATTCTGACTACACAAGAACGGCCTAAACACCCCTCGACACTCCATCAACAGTGACCAATTAATAATTGAAGAGTTGCTCAGATATGAAGTGTGAAACTACCTAAAACCGTAATGAAAAATTGTGACAATAAATGTTTATTAAATAAGGAGCCTGGCTCTCCGCTGCATATAGAACAACTCCACGTTCCATCGAGATGCAACTTAACTACATTTAATTGGTCCGTGAGGAATTGTTACTTTAAATGCTCTTTTAATACAGTATGTAACACAATCAACACGTTCTTCTAACCGAAGAATTCATCAGGAGAAGGTAGATACGCTAAATATTATTGGATAGTTCTTTGAAACATCATCCAAAAAGCCTTCCTAAATCAATATTTGTTTTGAAATGTGATTTTTGTCCGTGCAATTTCATGTCTGAGCCACTGCAATAATTTGCAATGCCATCAATAGCCAATTTCTCGTCATACAGTGTCAATTTTCAAATTTCTACTGAATGTGTTTATTTATACACGTTTGTTTAGCAGGTGCAATCCATTCCGGATAAAGAGGTCTTCAAAATAATCTCCACGAGAATCTAGCTGTATAGTACACCATTCAAAAGACTTCGCATTAGCATCCATCCCGATTACCGTGCCTTGGTTTGTGGATTTGGCATTAAGACTTCATGGGCGCATCGGATGTGCCTTTCCATTCCTCGGACTAGCACAATGAGCGCAAGCGCTACTCGGTACAAATGTGCAAACTTTAAAAAGTTCAGACAACGCATTGCCGCCACATATGTCCCACCAAGTAGGCGCCACCCTCATAACTTCCAAACGGACAGGTTCTTTCAGTTGTGTAACTTTCACTAATAAATATTTCAGTACCTTAATTTTTATCACTATTGAATCTTTTACCAGCAACAAACAATTTCTTTACACATTTTGATGACAAAGAAACAAATCCCGTCACATTTTTCCAGAGCCTCGGAGCACCAGAACTTCTTTTCCTGTCTTTCTTCATCCCATCACCGCTCTCGGCAGGCGTGGATCCAACTTAATTTGGAGGGGGCCATCTTAGATTTTTTAAAGTAATAAACATTTATTATTACATTGAATATTACTGTTGTGGTGTATATGTGACACTATGAACATTATTTTGTACATAATTACACAATTCTAAGGTAAATAAATATTTAAATCAATTTTGCCCAATAAAAGAAGGTAACAAGCAAAAACTCTAGGCCTTGTGGGGGGGGACATGGGCTCCATGCCCCCCCTCTATCCGCCACTGCCTCTCGGACTTTTCGTTCCTCCTGTCAAAACGTGGCCTGGCCCTAGGCCGCGTGAGGGGGCGCCTAATTCTTCTGCGTCTGGTGTTCCTTGGCGCCAGTCTTCTAATGTCTGGCTCTCGTCGTCTCCCAAGCGCGACACACAACCCTTTTCTTATTTAAGATCGCATCAAGTACTAGGTCGTTAGCGACCACTATTGGATATAACGTTATGGTATGAGGATGAAACGATATGGTGATGATACGGGGTGAAAGGAAGAACACATACAACCATGCCCGAGGCGGGACTCGAACCCGCGATCCCACTGTCGAAGATCACTACAGCACTACTGCTTTAGCGATCTCGGCCACGGGGCCGACCGTAAGAGTTTTAATAACAAGCACAAAAAATTCGGCTGTGTAGCGGCTCGTTAGTGCGTAACAGAATAGTTGTTGCTGGGATGTACACAATGTAGAACAGCAGTGGCGGTGCGGGGTGACACCCACCTGGGGTGGGTAAAATTTGGCCACCCCTTAATTAGGTATTTCAATTTAAAAGACTAAAATATACAGTAATTCAAAAGAACTTTTCGGCAAGAACAATCACCATTATTGTGTAGTGTAGTGGTTGCAAATAAAAAGTCATGTATATTCGTTTTACAACATAATCTTCACGTGTTTTACAATATAATAATCCCTGTTGCGCTCGTTTCAATTCGCCTGAATCGTAGATGCGACCAAAAATATGAAATTAAATGGTTCACATTTTTACAAGATTATTTATTGTGAAATTTAGCCGCCCCTAAAAGTGTCGCCCGGCGCGCCCCTGTCGCCCCCACTACGTTACGCCACTGTCGAAAGTCCTGCTCCCAACAGTTGCCCAGGGCGACCACGAACTCGAGTTCTTCCCAAGGCCACGCGCAGTACGCGAAGCTCAGTTCTGGAAGAGTAACGTTCGCATATTGCGATTTTCCTTATTGTGCCTCTGATACGAATCAGATGTTTCGCTGCGATCCAATCGGGAGCTTAAATGTCGCTACAGTGACGTCACCTGTAGAAGGAAAAAGCCTGTGAGAGCTAACCACATTTTGCGTAGGTAATACCACGAGTGCCTTGGAAATTACCGATAAATCTCCAACTCGCGAAGCGAGGAGGGATTTCAACTGAGAATTTCCAAAGAACGAGTGGTATTTAATAGGACTATTCCACGAAAGAAATTACGTTCCAAAATGCGCCAAATATTGAAAATATGTTAAAGTTAATTAGGTTAGGTTATAGTAGATAGGCGGTTTATTGAACATCAATATAGCGATCGAAATATATCGCCTCCCAAAAGAGGTGAGTTACAGTTTATGATTGGTCAGTAAGGAGAAACGGTAAGAAAAATCGGATAGAAAAAGCGATAAACGTTTTGAAGTACACCGCCCTGATTGGGGCTTTGTGTAGTATAGTTGAAAACTATTGTTTTTAATTTCACGAGTGGAATAGTTGAAGAAAATATCTTTGAGTTTACAGGCGTTTCTTTCCTCAAAGAAAGCAATACACTGTGAAGGTTCCCTCTCACCGATTTCTGTCAGCCAGATCACCTGCACCAAATCATACTACCGTCGGAATTGAGCTAATGCTCGATGGAAAACATGATAACAATTAGAATTACAACAATTACAGACATTTACAATTAGAATTACCATTACACTAAAAGGATGATATCTTAGTTGTAATTAATTTCTATTTATCTCTAAATTGACTTCTAGTTTAAATAACACTTCACTTCACTACTCTATACTGCTCTCACTGTCACTGCACTACATTCCCTTCCCTTCCACTACACTACACTTCACCGTACCTTCACCTATAACGTACATGAGAATAACAATAAATAGAACAAAAACAATATAAGCAATAATGAATTTAAAAATTACACTAGGTAGCCGTGGTTTTTTCAATCAAGCCCTGGAGAATGCCGAACTAGTAATAATAGACCGCGCGCGATCTGTCCTTCGTCTTGCCCTAACCTCTCCCCTTACGTGTTCTACTCTGCCGCTCCTGTGGGGAGACCAGGCTGTGTATTGTAGACTTGCGCCGGCCCGTGCGGTGCTCCGCTGAGCGAGATGACTGGGGAGAGTGCAGGCCGACGTTTAAGGTGGCGCGGAGTATCGCCATCCAGCGAGGAAGGACCCACGCCACCTCCAGAGATATAACTTTTTTTCTAAATTCTGGCCCTCAAGAAAATGTGCGCAGATAAATTTCTTTCCCCACACGTCATATACAATTTTTACTGTTTTTTTGACAAATAAATAAATAAATAGATAAATAAAAAACATCCACAACGCCAACGGAGCTAATGATGGTAGCAGTTGATGTCCTCGCCAACATCAATACGTCAGTATAATGTATAGCAGAGAAATTTTGAAGGAAGTGCTTTAGAGGTCTTAGTAAAGAGAAGTGCAGGGGGGTGCTTATTGAACAAACATTCAGGGCGGAGTTAGATTAAACAAGTTTTTTTCTTTCTTAATGTAATTTAATGTCTAATCAATAATTTAATATTATTATTATTTTACCATTGTTTTTTATTTTTTATTATTCTACCATTATTATTATTAGTAGTAGTAGTAATAGTATTATATAAGTTGCTAGTTATATTATGTTAGTTATATTACCTTATTTATGTAATTAGCTGCCACCGGGTTATATCAAATGGCAGTTTAAATAAATTTATGTTATCTTAAATCGGGCTGGGTACGTAATTGATTGACTGATTAGTGATCGCGGGCGCGTCAACTGCTGAGGTAGTTTTTGTTCAATCATAAACTGTCTTCTTTAGTAGTTTTTTTTCTTCTTAAGAACAGGTCCGATTAAAGTTATAGACAGCAGACAATCTTGAATTAGATTATTCAATAATTAAATTTTTATGGAAAAAAATAATTCAAGATTGTCTGCTGTCTATAATTTTAAATGTATGTTTGTTAATTTTGTTTAACTCAACTTAGGCGAAGGTATACATTTAGGGATTAAGATGAATTTTATTATGTCATTAGACCTGAAGATGAAGCCGAAAATGCTCCCGAAACCGGAAAATAGGTGTAAGATTAAAATAATTTTTTATGGATTAAAATAATTGAAGATTGTCTGTTGTGTATAATTTTAAAGGGGCCTGTTCTTATGCTAATTCGCTAAAAGGCGCTAATTCTCGTGAGTAGAAAGGAATGTTTATGTCACGGGAAGTGACGGCGATCTTCCCCCTACTGGATGGCGAGATCCGGCAACGTCCTATCCGTCGTCTTGCGGGGGTTTTCCCCAACTATGTATCTCTCACCAGCGGGCACAGCTCGGAGCTCCCGACTGTCCCCTGGCATGTGTGGTAGTGTAGTGCTTGTAAGTATACAAACCTATGTGTAAAGGCTGAGACTAGGAGAAGGTAAAAGAGGAAATATCGTGCGTGGTCGGTGGCCGTTTGTTAGGGTACTGCTCTGGCAGTTGCATAGTATTGATTGGAGAAACCACGGAAAACTACCGATCAGAGCAGGCGGCCGCTAGAATTCTCCTCCAGGCAGTTCTCACACTAGCCAGTGTCGAACACGCTTCCTCCATCGGGAGTGGAGCCGTAGGAGCTCCCGGGCAGAGGCGCCGCAATGACATCAACCGAGCAGCGCGAGGGCGAGCGCTCGTAGTTGATGGAGCGGTGACGCGGGCGCGCGCAATCTTCTACAATGTTCCCAGTGGTAACGAGGCGCGCGTGCGAGGCGTCCCGGCTTAATAAAGCGGTATCTGCGTGGAAAAGCGCGCGCCGATAATCCCGGCGCTGCCCCCGCCTAATGAGGGAAGCGGTGGCGGCGAGCGGGCGCGGGGGGGGGGTGCTTGGGCGCGGCGGTGGGGGGCGGGGTGGGGCGCGCGGGTCAGGGCTGCCACGAGGCGCTTCCGCGGCGCGTGCGGCGGCCCCGCGCCGCGCCACGCCCCCTCTGCCCTTTCCCTTTGCTTTGCCTTTCGGCAGTAGCTGGTTAGCTAGGTCGAATTCAGGCGCTGTTTGGAGGAGAATTCTAGCGGCCGGCTGCTCTGGTCGGTAGTTTTTCGTAGGCTCTCCAGTCTACACCAGGCGAATGCCGGAGCAGTACCCTAACAAACGGACCACGGACCGCGCGCGACCTTTCCTAACTCTTCCTTGTCCTATCCTGTCCTCTTACACTAATATGCACTACACTACTCACATGCCGGGAGACCGGTCGGGAGCTAAGAGCTTGTTCCGACTGGGGCAGTGCCCCTCTGGTGGGAGATACCTGGTTGGGAGAAACCCCTCTAGTCGACGGTAGGCCGGCGCCACATCTGGCCATCCAGAGGGAAAGATCACTGCCACCTCTCTAGATGGAAACACGCACTACATTTACGGGACTAATGACCTTGACATAGTTGACGCGCTGCGAATCACGAACAATCAATCAATCAAGACTTTGATGGAATCAGAGCCTCAGAGGCTTCAGTTATCAATAAATGTCAAAACACGTCAATTATATCATATGACAAAGTTATCAATAAATGTCAAGGCACGCCAAGTATCAATAATGCTATGGTTATTAGGTTTTTGCTTATTTAGGAGATAAATATATTTTATAGATTTATTAAATATATTTGTTGTATATTACTCTGCTTTCACATTAATATGTGCAATGGTGTAATTGTACGAATAATATAAGAGAAAAAATTGTGGATTAATAAAGCCATTTTCCTTCGTCTTAATTGGTTGAAGACTGCTAAAGACCTCATGAACACACTTTTCAATCCTTTCGTTTCTTTCTTTATTTTCCTGCCTTCTCTTTCTTTCTTCTTTACTTTTTAATTATTTACTTATTCTCACCTCAGTTTCTCACACATATCCTCTGATACCCCATTGCACAAAGGAAGCAGGGCTATGTTTTTCCGAATGAACCCCTCATTCTCGTAACATTTGCACCAATCAATCAATATTGATTACGGATGATCCAGACGCTGTTTTCAGTACGGAAATACGTTTTTTAATTACTAAAAATCAAAGTAGCAGACGCTAACAAGGTTAAGTATTTGACACCAGTTATTTAATTTTTTTTATTTTATACCTAAACTGCAGACAAATAGCGGTGAAGTCCCAAGGAAAGAAAAGTTGAATGTCGTCGCCACGTGTATTCTTTTTCTTATTTTTGAGATATTCTGACAATTGTTTAGTATAACATTCTTCATATCTATTGATTTTTCTGCGAAAGGACCATATGAAATAACTTTTCGCTTCACTTCATAATACAAACATGACAGCACAGTTGACTTCAATAACTACGTTATTAAACCTCACATTTTTCGCAGCATTTCTTGAGAATTGATCCAATATCGTCGCATAATGGGTTGTAATTTACTTAAAAAGGTAAGTTCTACCTGTATCTCGGCACACAATAAAGCCTACTGACAGAGATATAAGTTCGTTATTAAATTCCTATACCCGATCTTTAAGAACAGAATGACATCCCCTATTCTGGATATCTTGAGGATATCCAGCATTTAGTTATTCCTTTAAATATATGTTTATTCAGCTGCCTCCTTGTATCTGGTAAATTCAAAGACGCGCATTATGTGCCAAAATTATAGTATATGTTGGAATATTCATGTTTCGGTAGAAAGCAACAAAATATGACAATGTGCTACACTCTTCAAAAACATCCTATGGCTCCACTGATCTTGTGTTGTTTTCTGGCATGGCTCTTCATAACTGGATTCCAATGCATCTTGCACAATTGAATACGAATATTTTCCCTTTCTTCAGACCTCAGGTTTGGATATATCACAGATAAAATAAAGGAAAAGGATAAGATAAAGGAAAGTATTGAAAGCTCACGATGCAATGTCGCTATATGACGCGTTTTAAATGTTTTTCAGTTAAGTGGTCATTTACTTCTTGAAATCTTCTCCTGAAGACTTTTCTTTCTGTACCTTCTACTAGCGAGTTGTATTCAAGTACCTTTGGGGACTCGCAGATTACTAACACAATAGGAAAAGAATCCTTAGAGATAAGGAAAAGAGGGTGAGATGTTATTTGCCTCAGACAAACAAAAATTCTAAAATGGACACTATTTCTCGCAATGAATAGTGTATATGTAAAAATGTATTATAAAAAGTCAACTACTATCAATGATCATATCCTTTATGCCTAACCAAACATTTTAGACACACTTTCACCAATAACAAGGATTCATTTCAATAAGACATGACAACCTAGCAACTATAGCTTGGCCCCAGCTATAGTTATAACATTTTGTATTTTTTGTTTTACTTAATAATTTTTCTCTCTCGGTGGCTTGTTTCTTAGCGTGCTTGCTTTCCAAGGTGCAACCCTGGGTTCGATTCCCAGTGCAGGCAAATTATACCTGTGCGCTTTCCTAACTAATGTCCGTGTATCCATTGGTGTGGGGCGATAAGAAAGCTCACCCTTCGGTTATGAAGACCACAATATACGGTGAAGGGATGTCTTCTGCTAACCACATGAAACCCTTACCCCATGGCCGAGAGGCTAGGTCACCGCACGCTGATCGGCCAAGGCCCGTTGCGGCCTGTCGAGCCAAAGAACAGGAACTTAATGATTGTATTAAATTTCTTGATAAAAGTTTCCTAATAAAATTTTAGACAATCAGATTTTATATTTTCGTTTTATTTCGTTCCTACGTACGAATTGTACGAGTTACGAAGTTTCCAAATCATTTTTTAGACAACCAGATTTGGAAAATTTTAATAAGAAACGTAAGTACGAATGAAAGAAAACGTAAGTGGAAAATCTGATTGTCTAAAAATTGATTTGGAAACTATTACGAGGAAATATAACTTTTTGCAGACATTGCATTTTTCGTTACATTTGTATATGCTTACATAGGACTTTATGTAGCAACCAAGCGATTATTGCTGTTGCACAAAGCTTGAACTTATTGTGGCATCTCCGAAGGTTCTCTATGATAATAGATCGAATGATTAATAAAGAAATTTATTTGGCATCATCACTATTTCCAGTGTACTAGTTCAGTTACGAAAACCGAAAATCCCTTTCCAGGAAATTCCATTATCAATTAAGTCGAATGAGTCAGTAGCTGACTTTTGCAGAACTCAAGAGATCAATTTTTCGGATGCTATCGTCAGCTTTTTGAATTGTGTACAAGTTGCAGAGAATTCATCATCCTTTAGGAATTTGGTTGGTTACACAAACTATCCACAAAAGTGTCTCCGAGTGTGTCCGCTGCACCTACTGCGCAATATACACTGACCAATGAAGACAAAAGTCTCAATATTGCCGTTGCCGGAGGGAAGTCGTGGGGAAAAGTGAATTCTGTGCACGTTTTCATCATTCTGTGATCGGCTATCCTAAGCTATATTGTAGTCTAATTTTGAATGTTGATACGGCCACCAAATGAATATGATTACTACTTCGTGTGTTATACTTAATGACATCGGCGTTTGCTGAAAATATATTCCTGCCCTTAAGTAGGTCATTTTTGACAAAAACTACTGATTCGTAAGTAATGGTAAAATACGTAAAGGTAATGGTACAATACCTAAAGGTTATGGTACAATACCTAAAGATAATGGTACAATACCTAAAGATAATGGTACAATACCTAGAGGTAATGGTAAAATACCTAAATTAATAAAGAGAGACTTACAAGAATCACGTGGGTGCGATTTGCTTGTTATTCACACAATTCGTTTTTGTTATCTGAAAGTCTGGGAGCTAAAAGATGTGTTTCTCCAGAATATTATGCCATATCTCAGGCGGGAATGAACATTCACAAAATATACACAACTAGCAGTATGAAGGCTGATTGAATTTGAAAGAATTCTGAACGCTTATCTTAATAAACATAATTTTGTGTTCATTTCATTTAAGTGATTCCATTTGAGATTTGACTGAATTGATAGACCTAAAAATTTTGTTAGTCATGGCACACCGCTCATTTTCAATGGAGTACAGAATTGTTTATTTAAAACGGAAAACTGCCTTGAAAGAGTTTTTTTTTCATTTACTGTTAATTTATTATTACAGAACCAATTTGAAACATCTGATATTGTACTATTTACGGTTTCTTTCTTGCAAAGAATATTCGTATCATCCGCAAAGAGAACTGTTCTTCCGATTCAAGTGAAAAGATTCGTTCACAGAATGCAAATGGAAGATGATGTGGGCGCTTCTTTTTATATTAGTTGCTAGACAGAAACACTATTATACATGCGTGTGACAACGTTCAGAAAAAGGATATTCATGTTTTCTATTCTAATTTAAACAATAAACAATACAACGTAGCAAATGTTAGTCATGTGATAAAATAAACGACAACAAATTTTAAAATTTTGCTAAAAGGAGGATATTTAAAATACTAAGGACGAGAGCATAATTTACGTCAAAAGAGGACTGCCCCCCCCCAAATGCATGACAGTTGGCAACTCTACATCACGTGTTCATCGGCTAAAAGTGATTGGTTTTGACCCTAGACATTTGTAACATTTATTGTAAACTATCCTGCTCAATTAGTAATGTATGCACCAACTGAGGTGACTCAGGGCATCAACTGATGTCGCTGATGTCTCTCTCATCGGGAAGTCCTAGGGTTCGAATCCCGACGGTGGCAAGATTTTCAACACTAAATAGATAGCTAAGTCAAATTCAGAAACAGTATGGAGGAGAATTAGAGCAAGCCAGCGAGAGAAGATCATCGCCAACTCTCGTGATAAAACATGCACAGCACTGACGGGATGATGACCGTAGCAGATGACGCGCGGCGAAACATGAAATAATTATGTTTGCAGAGAAAGATCAATATTCTTGCAAAGTTCTGAGTAAAAAGGAACTGCGATTATTCTTTTCAACTGCACGTAGAGCAAACTAATTCATTGCAGCACATATCGTGTTATTCTTTAATGAGGAAAGGGCGTCTCAATATTTTAACGCATACTAGCTGATCCCCTGGGATTACAACGTACGCAGTATAAGGAAAATCGAACATCTTAGAATACCGTTTAGTTGTACGTCGTCAGTACTTATTCTCCTAGACTAATGAAATGAGATAGATTTACAAATTCTGGAACAGTACTCTCTCCGAGCACTGCGAACACGGAGTTGAACATTAAAAAAAATGTAATTGAAGTGTTTTATCTTTCACAGCAGATTCGCGTTCATTGAATTAATTTAAAGATAGTTTTAAAATTTTTTTTGTACTATAAAACCTGTTAACATGAGCAAGTGATGACACATCTAGGACTCACTACCTTTCATTGAAAGCAAACATCAAGAAATTTGTTTAAATCGAAAGTTCAAATTTCATTCTAAACGAGAACCCTGAGTGTTTTACGTATGTAGATTATTATTGAAACAATCTATTCCTTCAGTCGGTTTCTTGGCCAATTCATTCCTTCGTCTTTCTTCTTTTTCGTGATCCGTTCCGCGGCTCGCCTTGCAGGCCCCGCCCGCGTGGTTCCGCCTCCCCCGTCCATCTGCTCCCGCCCCAACTTCGCCCCGCCCGCCGCCAGCGCTATCTGTCGGCGGCGGCGGGGGGGGGAGGCCGGGGCTGGAAGGGTTGTGTTTGCCTCCGGGATGGAAACGAATCGTCCACGCAAACATGCCCCGCGCATCGGAACTACTTTTAATTGCGAATAAACACAGCGGTTCCCGCGCGCAGCGGCGCGCTCCCGCCGCCGCGCCGCGCCGGGCCGCCTCGTGCGCACTGAGCGTGTATATTAATTGTGGCGTCGGTTAATTACTAATTAACATATTAGCCTAGGCCGTGTGTATTTTAATTTGTTTGCGGGCTGGGTGGTTGGCTGGTGCGTTGGTTCGCCCGGCGCGGGGCGGCGCGCGGCCGGCCGGGCGTTGTACAGAAGCCAGGTAAATATTTGAGTTCACTTTGTTGGTTTGTTGGCAGGCTGCCTGCCGCCCGCCCGCGCCGGGGCAGAGCTTGATGGTTCACTCGCGGGCGAGCGGGCCGGGGGCGGGGGCGGGGGCGGAAGGGAGGAGTTATGCACGGGTCACGAGGTCGCTGTTCGCCGAGGTCCACAGCGCCCCGTCTCCCCAGGACGCGCCAAGGGATTTGGGAGGTTGCGCCACTTTGCGAAAAAGAAAAGTAGAAAATACGCAATGGCAAGAAACAAATGTGGGTCATTTTCCATGAAAAATGCCTTTGAATACCGAATATAATTCACCAAAAACGTATTTCACAAATGTAATTCACGCTGTTGTTATTGAATTGATGTTTTTTCTTCTAAATGTGTTGTAGAATAAATTAATATTATTAACTTGATGTAGAACAAAAGTGCTAAATCAAACATGTCTCTTTCTCTGATTTTTAAAAAATAATAACTTTCGGAATCAATAGAAAATAAAAATTATTCATGGTTTTTTATAATAATGTTACACATTCTACTTTACTGATCGGAGATGCCCTCTTTAAAATATTTCATTACGAAATTGAGTATTTAAAATATTTCATTTCTGTACGAAGTTATGAATTAATTACAATAATTTTGGACCTTGCGAAATAAGGCAACTTACTTCTTACTCGACATTTACCAGTATTATTGCCAATTAAAAATCATAATTACATACTAGAAAGATAAATGTTTTATACTTTTACCACAAAAACTCTGGGTCTGAAAATCGTTTTACTATCAAACATTTTAAGGAATTAATTGCTTTATTGAAAATAAGGAATTATAGTCAATGGGAAGAAAATTTAAAAACCAAAATCAAAAAGAATTATTTTGAATTATTTTAAAGTAAACTCTAAAAATAAACGAAGAAATGGTGAAATGAATGAATGTTCGAATCTTGTAATGGGCCCAAACGTTTGTTCCCGATAGTGCGGACATTCCATAAGAACTACGCCCCAAATAATAATAAATAAGGAGTACGCCACCCTTAATAATAAAGAGATCAAATATTAGATCAAATAAATTAGAAACAGTTTGTAAAATAAATACTTTGATAACGTTTATTGTAATAGTAAATGAGGGAAGGAAGAAAAGGAATAAATGGGTTGTTCATATTTGTTGCCAAAAGTGAAGGCTCATGGATTTGGAGGCTGCAGCGAAAACTCTGTGTTTGAATACCCGTCGCGCTGAAGCTCGGCTGACTGCAATTGCTCGCAATTATTCCAGCCAAAATCGGCATCAAAATGGCAAACAGCAACTGCTGTTACGTTTTATCAATAAACAGTTGGGAGTGTGATGATTGGTACGAATAATGCCTCGTGTCTGTATTTACTTCCGACTCGATTCAAATTCGTCAGCAGAGTTTTGAAACACATAGACCTTTCAATTCAACAGTCTATTTTCAAAAGTTCGGAACTGTTTATTCGATTATAAAGGGTAACTTTGTTGCCACATTTGGGCAAATATTGTATTGCGTTAGTATACATGAACAAATTCAGAGCAAGAGTTTTCACAATTGTCTCTGCAAGAATGTTCAATTTTGAAAACACTATTCCATTCAAATTACTGGCATCCTGTTGTACACGTACATTCCATATCTGAAATATTTTTTGTGCAGAGTTTAAAATTTGAAATAATAGATATGAATTGATCTGTTTCAATTTTCGTGTTCAAAGAGATTCCTTGTATCCTCAAGCCAGAGTATAATGTGTAGACCTTGTACAGTGAGAAATGAATGTGCTGTTTTAGACTACTTCATTTAATGTCACTACGTCATTAATGGATAAAGTTATGAATTCTTTCATAAAATGGATGAGTCCACGATTCGATAGTACTATTACTTTCATTAACAAAAGAGTTAATTATATTTCAATCAAGTTCGTAATTATGTAGTTTATTTTTTGCCTTTACAATTTAAATAAAAGAACATTTATTATTGTTAAGAAAAAGGTTAATTTAAAAAAAATTGATGTCACTTTTTTGAGAAATTAGTTTTGTTTAAAGTTCCTGGGGCTTCTGTAATTCCTCTACCTTGTTCTTTAAAAAATGTGCGTTAAAGATTAACATTGAAGACATTAATATAAATTATGTCGATACGAGTATTTTAATTAAAAATTGTGTCCATAACCTATTATAAGTAATAGTCTATTTCACACTGTTTACTTTCCTTTCTGGCAGAGCACTGTCACAGCGGAACGACCGAGATAAAATCATCTTAAAATCTCTTCGTTTTACGAAGCCGCCGCGCCCAGCGCGTCCCCCACTCCACCGGGCGCCTTTCACACACGCCGCCGCCCCTCCCGAAGAAGGGTTAACGCGAGCGAGTGCATGAGAATGTGCTGAATCAGTTAACAGCACCTTCCTTATTAAATTACCCCTCCTCCGAGGCGGGCGCCCCGCGCGGCGGCGAGCGGTAATGATCTTGCCATTATAACGCGATCCATTTGACGGCGGGCGCCCCGGGGAGGCGCGGGTCGCCGCCGTAACGATCCGCTGCGCACACATGCAGTATATGCATTCGGATAAACGCCGGCCGGGGGCGGGGCGGGGCGACTTCCGCCGCCGCCACAATGCGCGTGCGCGCCGCGTCGGCCCGCCCCCGCCCCCGCCCCCGCCCCGGCGATCGCGCGCGCGCTAGAACAAAGCGCTAGTTAAGCGCGCTCGGGGCCCGCCGCGCGCCGCCGTTTTGGGTTGCGCGGCGCCCCTAATGGGAAACGATTCACGCAGACAATGGCCGCTTGATTGTTTAGCAGCGCTGCGGTCGCGGGCGATTCGGCGAGCGACGGGCGATGGGCGAATGGTTAGGCGCTCTCGCTGGTGGGCGGTGAACGGGTCGACGGGTGGGCCAGGGAAATTTGCAGATCTTGCGCCGTTTGAATACTTTTTTTTATTTGCCTTTATGCTATTTTAAAATAGGATGAGTGTTTTGTTCGTTTATTTGGTATTTTCGGCGATCGGTGGATTCAGGTGCTGATAAAAAAGCAAAGAAATATTATGTTTGAAATCGTGTGAGAGTGGTGATTTATTTGAAATCTTGTACAGGTTACTGACTTTTTCCTCCGGAGGGTGTGTTGGGACAAAAGGGTAGGAAAATATAATGACACAACTACATCAAAATATATTTTATTAACAATGAACAGTCTTCTGTTTGCTCTCCGAAATTAATGAAATAAAGGAACCCATATTCACTGCATATTCAAACAATATTTAATATTCCGCATTAAATAGTATTAGAGTATAGGTTGGTTATAACGTCATATTGATGATATAGTAATACATTTTCTGATAGTGAAAAATTGAAAATATGCATGTAGACAGATTAAATACTGTGATTAATATTTGATACTGATACTTATTGATGATACTGATAAATATTTGTGTACAATGGTATTAAAATTCTAAAAAGATTTTTACATATGAACGTGGTTAAACATGTGTGTTAAAACAATGCTGACAAAATTTGTTTTAGCTAGTCTTTTTTCAGTGCATTCATTCAGATACTTCACTGATACCGTTACAAATTTAAATTAAACATTCAGCCTGTTTTATTCTCATTCTAATTACTGTATTATTCCGTTTTTTAGTAAAATTATTAAAAAGTTTTTTTTAAAAAAATGAATTTGGTTCATTTCATCATTGATCTCGGTAAGACTATATAGTATTAATTGATTAATAC
This sequence comes from Acheta domesticus, assembly GCA_031308135.1. Classification (NCBI taxonomy): domain Eukaryota; kingdom Metazoa; phylum Arthropoda; class Insecta; order Orthoptera; family Gryllidae; genus Acheta; species Acheta domesticus. Next base: position 210,218,237 of record JAHLJT010004567.1, read on the forward strand.
ATAATAGAGCATTTTGCCATCATATGATTCATATTGATCATCATAAGGCGAAATCTGGAAATTGAACATTTGGAGAGCACCCGTAATCGAAGGAAACTTGGAGATTACCCACAACTGTCAATTGGAGCCAGAACGTAAACTACACGGCCGAGTGAGCGACTCAATCGCCGAAAAGGAGAAACAACAGGAAGACGAGGGAGGGCAGGGCTGAACGTTCCCCAAGCGTGCTACACCCCAACTGCGGGTCACTCGTGCCATGAAGCAGGAATGCAGTTGTCGCTCGCTCGCGCGCGCGCGTGGGGGGGGGGAGGGGGGCGACGGCGCACGCCCCGCTGCACTGCGCCGCCCACAATGCGCGCACCGGACCCGCACTAATGGACGCGCGCGAATTAACGATGTTTAACCGCGCCCCACGCAAGCCCACCCCATCGCCGCAACGCGCCCGCCCTGCAGCATCGCGGCGGCGGGCGGCGGGCGTAGCGGGGGCTACGACGGCCGGTGGCTTGATTGAATGATGAGTGATTCAGAGGTCATTATCCCGTAAGTGTACTGCATTTTTATAGCGGGAGGTGCCCATGATCTTCCCCAGCTGGCTGGCGAGATCCGGAGACGACCTATTCGTCGGCTTGTTCGACTGTTTCTTCGTCAACCAGGAATCTCCCACCAGCGGGGCACTGTCCCGCCGGAACAACCTCTAAACTCCCCTCTGGTCTTCTGACATGTGGTATACTGGTCTCCCGTCTTAATGTGTGGTGTATGTGGGTGGAAATGTGTGTAAGCAAGGGGTGGGAAGACGACAAAGTAGAGAAAGGAAAGATCGCGCGCGGTCCGTGACCCGTTTGTTAGCGCACTGCTCCGATATTCGTCTGGTGTTGATCGGAGAAACCACGGAAAACTACCGATCAGAAAAGCTAGCGTCCAGAACTCTCCTCCACTCAGTGGTTGAATTCGATGTATGTAGCCAGTGTGGAAAATCCTTGCACCGTTGGAATTCGAACCTTAGGACCTCCTAGTCAGAGCAACTGCAGTGACATCAATTGATGCCCTGAGGGAATTTGCCGGCCGTCGTTTGCCGGCCCATGACCCATTAATTGGTTGCGATAAATTTGTTTAAATTACTAGTAATATTTCTGAGGTTTGATAGAGGAGTGGAAAATGAAAGGCGGATAAAGGTGGCAACATTTTCTGAAATTTCATGCCCAAAACCACATGTGCGTAGGTGTTTCCAACTGGATTGTGATGTGACTGTCCATTAGAGCGTCGCAAGGCATCCGGTGTGTTTAAGAAGCGCCGGTGGAGGCGTTGCGGAGGGTGTGTGGGGTGGTGGTCGCCTGGAGGACACTCGAAGAGGGAGTGGGAGGCGGGGGGCTGCTGAGCGGTGGACGCTCCGTGCTTCACCCCTTTGATCCGCGCTCGCAGGGGGGCGCCCACCCCTCGCGACCTCCCGCCCCCTCCCCCGCCCCCCGGCCACGGCCCGGCGCGGCTCCCCCCGCGGAGCCAAGGGCCGCGGCGGCGATCGCCCACGAGGGAATAACCCGTCAACGGGATCCACTCACTCTCAGCCACTCCAAACCTCCGACTCCTCGTTCATTTAGGGGACGCCAGTCTCCGACTCTTCGTTCATTTAGAGGACTCCAGTCTCCGACTCTTCGTTTCTTTAGAGGACTCCAATCTCCGACTCCTCGTTCATTTAGGGGATTCCAGTCTCCAACTCTTCGTTTCTTTAGAGGACTCCAATCTCCGACTCCTTGTTCATTTAGGGGACTCCAGTCTCCGACTCCTCGTTCATTTAGGGGACGCCAGTCTCCGACTCCTCGTTCATTTGAGGGACTCCAGTCTCCGACTCTTCGTTTCTTTAGAGGACTCCAATCTCCGACTCCTCGTTCATTTAGGAGGCAAGAAATTAAGCCCGTTTCTCTCCAAGACCCCTCTTTCACGTGCTCTCTCCCTTCCGATTAGTTCTCCCGCGTGTTGCTTTTGTTTCGTTGTAATACACGTGATTTAAAAAGCAAACATTGAATATTATTTTTTAATTTATTTAAAATTTTTACACAAATAATGCGAATTGTTATTTTTTGCAAATCATCGTAATTTTTAATTTTTTCCATTTGTTTATAAAACGGGCGTGCAGTTCTTCAATATAATATAAACACATTAATATGAAAACCTTTTCACGAGATATTATTTTTAAGTTAGTTGAACGTATCAGTAATCTAATTAATACTCGTGACTGCTTCTGGGAGCAGGACTTGCATCTTTGTTGTGGATTTTCTCATTTCACGGAGAATTTGTGATGATCATTTTTGCTTCTGAACAGCGATCTCAGCGCACCCCGTCCTCGCTTAGCGCGCGTAATCTTAAAATGGCAGAAACACACGCACTCGACATTCGCTGCGATCACCCTGATTAATTCGATATTCTTATCCAAACCTTTATGAGAATCATTCCAAGTTTCATAACATACTGAAAGAAGCACTGAAGAAATTTACATTAAGATAATAATTATTTTTCAAGCTCATTTCCTTCTCGTGTCACCGGGAGAGATGGCTCAGTGCATCGACTAATGTCACAGCAGTCGCTCTGACTGGGACGTCCTAGGTTCGGGTCCCGATGACAGCAGGATTTTCGACACTAGCATGTTAGGTAGGTCGAATTCAGTCGCTGTCTGAAGGAGAATTGTAGCGGCCGACCGTTCTGAGCGGTAGTTTTCCGTCGTTTTCTCCGATCAAACACTAGGCGAATGCCGGAGTAGTACCCTAACAAACGGGCCACTTACAGTCGGGAGCTTCGACCTTGTCTTGGCTAGGGCGGTGCTCCGCTGCTGGGAGATACCTGGTTGAGGGGATATCCCGCTAGTCGACGGTAGGTCGGCGCCGGATCTCGCCATCCAGCGAGGAAAAAATCACCGCCACTTCCTGAGGAAAAACACGCACTAAACTTAATAGGACTAATATAGTTGACGCGCCCGGAATCACAATCAATCCTTCTCGTGAGCGCTGTAACAGGAAGGAAACATTTTAAAAAATAATTTAAGGGTAAATTCTGCTCTTTTTATTCCTAGTAGATTTGCGTGGTAGCATGTAAATGACTCCGTCGCAGCTCGGCGGGCGCGGCGGGCGCCCTGCTGCAGAAGTCAACGTGACCGCTGCGTCGTTGGGTGAAAGGGCCTCCGAAGGGGACGCGCTGACGCCGAGTGCCTCGCATCACACTCAGGCCCCTCCGCGAGGCAATTTGCACCTCAAAGCCGACTCCTCGGGTCGCATTTGCAAGGGAAATTCTCAAGGGGCGGAACACATGCACTTCATACAACTCATTTGCGTATTGTTCTCAAATTCACACAAATTGTTAATAACCACAAATTATGTCTTAGAGCAATATGTTTTAGAACAGTTATACACAGGTAGTTATGTGTACGACTCTACTTGGATCTTGACTGCACAATAGTTAGTTTGTTGGTTTTGTTTTTGAAAATTTGTTTTCGTAAAAGACACTGATGTACGAAAATTATTTTTTAAACATTCGACATTCATTTTGAAAGTTACTTTCGCATTGCCATCATTTCAATGAATGAGTGAACCTGAAGATAACCTGAATGATGATTCAGTGAACGATCTGAAGAAAAACTGCTGAAAAATTGTCGAAAGAGAAGAAAGACAAAACTTGCTTTTGAGATTGAAGTTAATTTTTTCTTTTACACTGAGATTAAAATTATCCGAAATCAAACTGGAAATAACTCTATTTAGAAACTTTCTTCTGAATATATATTTATATAAGACGTTTGTGGAAAAGGATTACAAGTTGAAAACTTAAACCAGTGTTGTCAAGGTCGATGCCACCAGCGGGAGTGCGTGGCACGAGTGCCACGACAAAATCACCCCTCCACGCAATACATCACCCCGCCACCAGAGACAACGCCATCCCTATTGTAAAACGGCGAGGTTACTAATAGTTCCCTTTCCCGACGCTAGTGGCGCGGAGACGCTCGTGGCGTGGCACGGTGCCACGACACGTGCCACTGCCACCAGTAGAAGACATTGACACCACTGCCTTAAAGCAGAGGTCACCTGGCGTAGAGCATGTCCCTCTGTGTAGTGGGGTGGCGCAGAGCCGTGGCAGGTTGCAAGCGGCTCGCGTCGAGCGCGTAGGGTCAGTGGCAGGGGGAGGGGTGGGGGCGGGTGGATCCCCGCTGCGCTGCGCATGCGCGCTGGGGTCGCCAACGAGGGCCTTTGAGGCGCGTCACTCGAAAACCGCACTCGCCTCATTGCGAGGAGGGGGCCCGCCTTCTTGACTTCGTGCTCAGGTCACGTGGAAGGCGGGAACCACACGCCGCGGCGGCCTCGTCCGCGCTTTCCGCCTTGTGTCTCACATATTTATTATTTCTGCACAGAGGTTTACAACCTGGTGGCAGAACACTACAATTTACATATTACATTAATGTAAGACAATAGGAATAATAACAATAATAATAATAACAATAAAAACATTAACTCTACATTTTATGTCTGTCCTGCACAGGTATTCTAACTAATAAATACCCGACCTTTTTAAATACACTGCACTCCACTTCACTTCACAACACTTGCACTTCACTTGGCTTTCTACATCTGTTGTTTTTCTATTTTTTTCACCCTCCCCCTACTCATTTGCTTACCTTACATTATCTTCTTCCCTGTTTTAGAAGTACTGAGTCAAACGATGTACTAATTTTCTTGAAAAAATCAATTCACTACAATGTATTTTGAGATGCCTTGATTCCGTTCCGATTTATTTTTCAACTTACATATTACAACTTCTACATTCAAATAAGTTTTCTTGATTGTTACTAGATGTAACGTTGCAGTGGAAAGTGGCGATATTTTGTGTGAAAAACTCATATTATGGGGCCCTGATATCGAAATTAGTGGTGCTACATCACATAATTTCTCGAATTATTTCTCATTTAAGCAATTTTCAAAAATTCAGGAAGTTCGGCGAAAATGAGATTGGTGCCATTTTTAAGTGCTGTTTGCTCTATCAGAGGCAATTTTTTTAAAATTGGAGCCATTTTTGCAAATTTTTTTATCAATTGCCTGTAGCTTTAGCAAAATTACTCAAAAACCTTACATTTGAAAGAAAACGTTTACAGAGAGCTCACCAAAAATCGGTCGTGCTATATTTTTAGAATCCTTTGCTATATCCAAGGAAAAAATTAAAGACAAAATAATTGTTTGAAAATTGCCCGTATTTCACGCAAAATTATGCGAAAACTACTCACATATTCTAAATATAGAAATTGACCCGTTTAAAGATCTGTCTTTAAAGAACAGGTATTATGTAAGGGATAAAATCTGTACCTTCAATATTGTACTTGAAAAAATCTTAAACAAGAGCAATGAAAATTAAGAGGGTTCCACGAAAACGTACCTTGAGGCATTATTTTAGTTTCTTTTGCTCTGTTCTAAGCAAAAGTTTAATCAATAAATTTGGAGTCATTTTTAAGAAAATTTTGGAAATGTTAAGGAATTTTATGAAGTACCCCAAAAAATCGAAAAATATGTTTAAAACTCTCGGGGCTGAGATGTGGGACAGAGTAATCAGAGAATATCAACTTTGAAGAAAATCGTCTGTACGGTTTAGGCATTAGCGTTGGTCACAGACGGACACAAGTTTTGCCGTCAACCCATTTTGTTGCTGTCAAGGTGTTGAAGAAAGTAATTTACAATATGTACAGTCAGTGTACCAATTATCGCCCTAGTGTCTAAAATCGCTTACTAGTGCTTCCAAGGCGCCATGCACTCCATACATAGTTTCACATACGGAACGCATGGCACCTTGAAAACACGAGTAGGCGGTATTAGGCACACGGGTGATAATTGGTACACTGATCCTACAGGAACTATATTTATTTATTTTTGCGATACTAGGATCCCATAGTACGAGATTTTCCTTCGAAAAATTGCCGATACCTGCGGTAGAATTAAAATACGTTCTCTTTATTACTTAAGAACGAAGAATGTCGAGAGAGTCAGGTGCCGAGATGCGAGGTTTTACTCTTATAAGATATTCTTAATGTTATATTTCATTTCTACAATTAGGGGACCGAAACATTGAGAAAATGTGGGGAAATACCTGTTTTTTAAACTAGTGGTGCTACAGAATGGCACAGACTTTCCCGTATTAGTTTTCTATTTTCCTGGGTCTTCGCTAGATATTCGGAATTGCCACATACTCTTTCTTGCCAGCTACCATCTACCATCGCCAAAAGTACATTATTTTGTCATTTTCTTAATTTTTCGGTTTCCTATTGGTAGAACAGAAACATTAATTTTAGAATATTAAAGAACACAAAAACCTAGCCGTAAATGGCAATTTTCTTTTAAAAATTATGTGCCGTTTAAGAGAAAATGGCGTTTTAGCACTATTAAAAATACGAAATTTGAAGCTCATTTTCACAGAAAATTTTTGAGTTTTCAAAATACTTTACTTGAAGTTATTTGAAGCACTTACACTCACAAATATAATCATCTTTACAAATTGCGGATAATGTGCATATTAAAGATGTGAGAGATTTTTCAAAAAATTTACATTTATATAATTTTTGAAAAAAACAAAAAAAACTCAAAATAAACTTCACGCTATACTAATGAGTGTAATTAGCACTATCCGTTACAAAAATTTCAAGAAAAAAATTGCAGCCATATACGAGAAAATGACGTTTGAGCATTTCTGAAAATGCCGAAATTTGAGCTACTTTTCACAGAAAACGGTAGTGTTTTCGAGAAACTTTACTAGACATTATTTAAAGCATATATACTCGTAAATATAATAATGTAAAAAAATCGCCGATAATGTAAATATTAACGACGTGAGAGACAAGTAAAAAAATTTACATTTTTGTAATTTTTGAAAAAAACCAACCGATAGACCAAAATGGCTTTTATGTCATTGATAGAGTACATTTACCACTATCCCTACCAAAAGTTTAAAGAAAAAATTTGGAGCCGTTTTTGAGAAAATCTTGTTTTTGTAATTTTTTAAAATTGCACATATTGCACGCAATATTGCACGAAAACTACCAAAATTGTGAAAAACATTTACATGACCTTTATTAAAGAACTCAATATGCAGAACAAATTTTATTTGAAGAAAAAATCTTTATCTTCAATTTTGTAGTTGGAGAAAGACGCCGAAAAAAATTCAAACTTTCACAATTTTCGAAAATTCAGAGCTGTACGTGAAAATCGGACCTATGCCATGTTAAAAAGTGTATTTTCCTCTATTCATACAAGAAATTTAAAGAAAAAATTTGGAGCCGTTTTTGAGAAAATGTTGAAAATCCCCGGGGGGCTTCATATAAAGTTCCCCCAAATTTTAAAGAATCTTTTTCAAAATCACAAAGCTTCGACTAGAATCAGATCGACTGGGGAATATCAATTTTGAAGAAAATCGACCGAACGGTTTAGGCGCTAGCGTTGACCACAGACGGACAGACGGACGGAATGCCGTCAATCGATTTTTAAGTATAAAGAAGCAACAAATCATGGATTTTGACCACACCACGAGATAGAGGATTTTTTTTTCTTAATTTAGCAACTGGTTTTATCCACTTATTCGTTTTCACAGCCCGGCAATTAATTTTTTTCCGCCGAAAATTAGCCATTTTTTCGCGCAGCATTACATAACTTTCTCTATACTACGTATATCACTCCGTGTATACGTACGTATACGGGAAAGTAAAAAGACAATTCTTTTAATATCAATATTAATATGCGTATCTACTGGACAGTAACTAGCGTGAGTAGTTCAACGGGATGCTCCTTTCTAGTTAGAGCTAGAAAGGAACAGCCCGTTACTTTTGTAGATCTCTTATCTTTATTATTACAAAATTTGATAATTTTTATTTACAACAATAAATATTTTTTGATTTAAATATGTTTTATTTATTTGTCACTTCATTTGCTCAATTATTGCTTTATATAATCCTTGATTGTAATGCAGTCATTAAATCTACTTTATCGCTATGTACTTACGTAGTAAACAGAAAGCACTGTAGTCTTGCAGCGAATATAACTATTTTTCGTTCGAAAAACTCGTATTGTGGAGCCCTGATGATGGAAAAATGGATACATCTTGTTACTATGTGTATCAAATGACTTCCTCTAACATGTTGTGTTATCAGAATACACGTTTTGTAGGTTCTTGGTATCCAAACGTTGGAGAATGACAAAATGTCTGTCCACCGTTGTTCAACGCTTATGCCTACACTATTCAGGTTATTTTCTCCAAAATCGATATTCTCCCTTCAATCTGGCTGAACTCGAGCAACTGCGAATTTGAAATGAATACTTAGATTTTGGCGGGTATTTTACATAGTCGATAGCGCCATCGAGTGATCTGTTAGAGTTCGATGTAAGTCGCTCGCTAAATCCTATGGAATAGCTACACTGTCAAAAATTTCTGCATTACTTTTAATGTAAAAGTACATTAAAGTAATTATCATGTACGTAAATTAAATTTAATGTTCACGTACAGTAACTTTAAAGCACGTGTACATTAAATGTAATGTACGTGTACAGTTAAATTTAACGTATACGTGTACATTAAATTTACTGTACGTATACATTAAATGTGATGTCGAGCTCTTGATTGGATGAAAGCGTCAAGAGCTAATTCCTGTGAGGGGCAGAGTTAAGAAAACTGTACTATAATGGAGTGTCCGCGAGGCGATTCCCAATTGTGCAGTGGCTGCCTCCACCGCCGGGCGCCCCTCATCCGTCTGCATGCAGATGCGCCAGGGCCCTGAGCCCTCAGCGCAAGCCCTTGGCCCCGGGGCCAACGGCGCCTCGCGACCTCTGGCCGCCCGCCGTCGCTCTTCCCTCGGGCGCTTCCGAGGCGCCAGAGCACGGGGCCGACGCGACAGGGAGTCAGGTCCGCATCCCTTACATTAGATTAGAATAGATTTATTATTAATTCTGCAATGAAGTATCATTACTTGATGGCAGAATATCTTAACATAACATCCATTAAGCTTACATTGACTAACAATAAATTACAAGAGAGTAGTTAATTAAAAACAGTACTTAAGAATAATAGTACATAATTTCACTGCCCAAACCTTACTCCACTTCATTTTACTCCACTCCACTTCACGTCACTGCCCTGCACTACACGAATAGAAATAAAATAATAATAATAATAATAATAATAATAATAAAAAAGACAATACTACTACAACTACTACTAATAATAACAATTAGACAATTTACTTAATAGGAAATTCTACGAATTTAACAGTAGAAACTTAACAATAATACAATGGCCTAAAATATAGATAAATTATTTTTAAATTTCCCAAGCTTGTCGTTCTCGGGCGTTGTCACACAAATGTGTTAAGAGTGTATTTGTGCGGGACTGACTTACATGCATAAAATGTTACATTTGAGACTATGAACTTTCGTATAATCGGCTCCTATATTATTTCAGTAGTATACCTTTCCTTTGTGCCTCTCACTTGCAACCAATCTTTATAAATGAGATCTCTAAAAAAAGAGAACTTGACGGAGACGTTTCGAAATGCACTTCCACTTTAATAATATGAAGGATTTGTTTTTAAAAAAGCATCTAAAGGATCATGTAAAATGAAACCTGCAACGCACGTCAGGATTTTTTAATCTATATCGTCAAATAACTCCTAAACGAAGCGATCTAGAGTCTAAAAACTTAAATTTTGACGCCAAAACCTCGAAGAAACGTTTCTCACACTGTAATATACAGGAGGAGATATTTTTGACCATTCTGTAACATTTTTGGTTCGACGCTTCTCGATTCCACCCCACCTGTTCAGAGCCTATAGAACCTGCAACTGTATGTGAATATTTTTTATATTCTGGAGATTCAACGGAGTTGAATTCCATTATTTCTTCATTTACACAACTTTAGCAAGTAAGGATGCTAAATATTTGTAGGAAATTCTATCTCAAGAAAATTGTAAATGTTCATTCTGTAATTTTGGTCCACATTATGAGACGTACAATCCATAATCAAATAAATCTTAGTGTTCTGCTCGTTTCTCGGTGTTATTATGAAAGATTTCTTAAGTCTTAGTACGTAATGTACTAAGTACACTACAAAGTTTGGAAATTTTTTATACAATTTTTGTAGAATTACTAACTACCATCAACATCTTACAAGATTTTTGGAGACGTTACCTTCGCAACACTTCACGGAGGGACAAGAAAGTTGATAAATAAGCATGATAATTAATGAGCATTTTCCTTAATTTCATTTATGACGCCAGTGTTCGGGCGCCGCTATTTCTAGACAGTACACAGTCAGGAAATACAAAAACACCATTAGAACATATTACCTTAACGCTCGTTCCTTGGGTTGATGCCATTTTTACACTGCTGTTGCTGTAATAAATATCAAATTCTATTCCCTTCTTGTTGCTTAGACGTAACACAAAACAAAATACGAAAATCGTAATATCAAGATTATATTGTTGCTAATCGACATTTTTTCCAAATATAGAGGCCTAGTTATAAACTGTTGGAAATCCCCTCACGTTCTTCTACGTTGCATATTTACTAACATTTTAATAATTTCACATTTTTCCAAATTGCACTTTTATAATTTCGATTCTTCCCCGTCCAATTGTCATTTAGTACACTCATCAACCGATTATAGCTCTAGTACCTAGCACTACACTCAATTTTTACTTTCCCGTATACATACGTATACACGGAGTAATAAACGTAGTACAGGGAAAGTAATGTAATGCTGCGCAATGACGGCGAATTTTCGGCAGAAAAAAATTCATTGCTGGGTCCTGATAATGAAATAGTGGATAAAACCAGTTGCTAAATTAAGAAAAAAATTCCCTAACACGTGGTGTAGCCAGAATCTCTGTTTTGTAACTCCTTCATACCGAAAAACCAGTAGAAAGCAAAACATCCGTCCATCCGTCTGTCCGTTCATCTGTGAACACTACTAGTGCATAAACAACTCCTAGGAATTTTTCCAAATTGAAGAAATTCTTCCCCCCGGACATTTTCAAAATTTTCTCAAAAACCGCAACAAATATTTTTTTTAAATTTCTTCTAAGAAAAGAGACAATTACACTTTTTAAGGTGGCATAGGTCCTATTTTCACGGCTCACTCTAAATTTTGAAATATTGCAAAAGTTTCAATTTTTTCGGCGTCTTCCTACAATTGTAAAATTGAAGATGGAGATTTTCGTCTAAATAAAATTTGTTCTCCAAAGTCAGTTCTTTCTTTAAGGTCATGTACAGTTTTTTGAAAACTTTAGTAGTTTTTGCGAAGTATTGCGTGCAATATACGCAATTTTAAAAAATTACCAAAACAAATTTTCTAAAAAACAGCTCCACATTTTTTCTTTAAATTTTTGGAAGGGATAGTACTAAATGTACTCTATGAGATAACATAAACGCCATATTGTTCTACATAAATTATAAAATTTTAATGTTTTGACTTGTATCTCGTATCTCACATCGTTAATATTTACATTAGCAGCGATTCGTTTCGATTATTATGTTTCTGAATGCATGTGCTTTAAATAATGTCACACAAAGTTCCTCGAAAACTGAACCGTTTTCTGTGAAAACTAGCTCAAAATTCCGCATTGTCAGAAACTCTCAAACGTCATTTTCTCTTAAATGGCTGCAAGTGTTTTCTTCGAACATGTCGAACAGAGAGTGCTAATTGCACTCTTTAATGTGACGTGATGTTCAATTTGGGGTATTTTTTCGTTTTTTCAAAAACTACACCAATGTAATTTTTTGATAGTTCTCTTATGCCGCTAATATGCACATTTCCAGCAATTTGTAAACATTATGGAATATGTGAGTGTAAGTGCTTCAGATGACTTCAAATTAAGATTTCCGAAACCTCAAAACTTTTCTGTGAAAAAATAACTTCAAATTTCGCATTTTTGGTAGCGTTATAACGCCATTTTCTCGAAAACGGCTGCCAATTTTTCAGCGAAAATTGCCATTTAGGACAAGGTTTTACTGTTTTTTTTTTTTAATATTCTTAAAATAATATTTCTGTTCTATTATTAGGAAACCCAAAAATTAATAAAACGTCCAATAAATGTACTTTGTTCGGCGATAGTTGGCAGCTGTCAAGAGTAATTTCAAATCCGAATAGCTAGCCGAGATTAAATGAAAATGAAAACTAATACGGGAAAGTCTGTGCCATTTTGTAGCACCATTAGTTATAAATAAAATACAAATTTTGCAATCGATTTATTACTCTTATTGCAATAAGAATTTCTCATGAAGGATCAGATGACATGTCGCAGATCATTATATTAATTGTTCTTTCAAAGATATATTATTAATTCTATTTGCATGACAATGAATTCGATAATCTTGTATATTTCATTTTATTACTGGAAAACGCCTAGTAACGTCATCTCGCAGAATTATTTTTTGATCTTCGACAAATTGATCCCTGAACAACTTATTGCTTCAGCGCTAGTTTTTATATGCCCGAGTTTGCGTCCTGCAAGGGACAAGAACAATTTGTAGCTTTTTAAAAATGTCGCTCTGGAACTGTGATAACAGGGTTGCTGCTGGACGGGCTTAATGAGAAATGGCATCCGTTCCGTGGACGGCATAATATTTCTCGGAGGGCCAATTGGTTTTGTGGAACTTTTTGACTGGCTGAGCAAAGAAAAGGCAAACTGCCTTACAACATACAAAGGGCTTAGAAACTGTTCTTGGTGATACTCTGTGGAACAAATTACGATCAATTTGTTATAAGAAATCGTCTATAAAATGACACATTACGACACATGTTATCAGGTATTTGCCGTCTATGGCACACATTAATTGATTGTGTTATCACTAGAGCTGGGAAGTCCATGCAATTGCATATTTTGTTGTTAATGATTATGTCTTCCCGAAACTTCAAATTTCTTCACAATATTTTATGGCTAAATATTGAAAATAAAGTAATAAATGTTTGGCACCTAATGCATATTTTACATATTTAGGGCTTTTGGCATTTAAATTAATGTTTTTGCATATTTTTCGACTTTAGACTAAAATAACAGTAAAATAATAATTTCCATGAACAAAAATGTATTAACTCAAGTCATGAACTTCATTGTTGCTTCAAATATGTTAGTAGAATGAGTTTCAGACTACTAACGGCCATCGAAATGATATCTGCTGTCATAGGTTGACTTCGATTTATCGCTAAAACTTGACATTTCTCACTTTCTTTTGGCATCCTCACATTATTTATTGCATGGCAAGACGTACTCTTTCCCAAGCGTTCCACTCAGAAAGCATCTCTCCCCCTCCCCCCTTTTTTTAATTTGTTTATTTTACGTCGCATCAACAGCTATGGTTATTAGCGGCTACAAATTTGTACATTACATAATATTTTCTTTAGTTATAAAAACAATGATAATTGATGATACACAATGACAATGATAATAACACAATGACACAATAATCTCACAATGACAATGATAATAAACAATAAATAAACAGAAAAATTTTACAGAATAATTTAACAGTTTTGAATCACATTTAAAAGGATTATATGTCATTTAGGAAATTACAAGATTTACAGAAATGTAGTATTTTTTTGATAATCCTCGGATGTTAGGATTAATTCTTCATCATGTTCATCAATATTCTGCTCGCGTCTGTTATCCTGAAATAGATTACAGTAGTATAGCAAATGATGGATGTTGAGAGAGGTATTGCAGGGCACACAGATGGGAGGGGGATCTTTGGTTAGAAGATGCTTGTGACTAAAATTACAATGACCAGTTCTTATTCTTGATAAGATCACCTGTTCTTGTTTAGAAAAGTCTTTGGAGGTTTTCAAGGAGTAAAAAAAAGCCTCCCCCTTTGCTTATTCTCTGTTGCAGAATGCTGAAAGATGCAATGACATTATAAAATATGTTTCTTTAACCAAATACTGCATATCTTAATCATTTCTGAGCATATTTCAACATTTTATAGCATATTTTCATACATATTTCAGGGTTAAAAGCTTGCACAAACTTCCTAGCTATGGTTATCACACAATGAGTCAATTGTAGCGAGAGCATTGTGAGATGGTAGCGGTAAACCGTAAAACCCGATCACTTCTTTTTTTGCACAGATGTCGCAATAAAGTTGTTTGCAAAAATTAACTTTGATTCTCTTATAAATTTAGAGTAAATGAGCGACGTATTACATAACACTTTTAACGTCGCTCGTTTTCAAAACATGAGCACATGCAATAAAGCTTAACATTATAATCTAGTTGCATAATATACTATTATCGATTTTATTTTCGTCATATATCCATATTATTGAAATGTCATTAGCTGTACATTGAGTACCTTTATACTCGTTTTTGTTACAGTATTTTGTATTTTCAGGCGATTGATATCATTTCTATTGAAAAATTATATCTACACGATTTGGAATATGAGGAGTAAATTGGAGTGTCTCACGTAGACAACAGACTGACTGACTGTCACGTTTGCGTGCGAATGAGCCCATAATTGACAATATTACTTGGGTTCATGACAAGGCCTTGTGCCAGGTACATGAAAAATAAAGTGTTTGAACGACAGGAAACCTTTTGGGAAACTTCCCTTAATCAAGTATACTTCACAGAACACGGTTCTACAGTTGCTAAAAAAAAAACAAACGCGAGGCAGCGCGCACCCCGTCAGTCAGCGTGCGCGCGGCGGCAGGCGCGGGGGGGGGCGGCGTGGGCGGCCGATAACGATTTTTATCGCGCGTCTCTGGCGGCGTGAGGCTCTCCTTACGGAGCGCGCGCAGCGGGGCGTGTCCTGCGGGGGCGGGGCCGGGGGCGGGGCCGGGGGCGGGGCCGGGGGGCGGGGCCGGGGGCGGCTATCTACCGCCGGCGCCCGCCGTTACGGGCCGCGCTCCGATGCCTTCATTAGCGGCCGCGCATATATCACGCGACCCGGCGCCGTTATGAAGCACTAAATCTCGGTTTAATTAACCACCGTGGCGGCCCGCGCACTGTATCATTCCGCCTGACGTCACAGCGAAATGACAATTTATTGTCGCAGAACGCTCGCTCGCCCGCCCGCCCGCCCCTCCTGCCCCCCGCCCCCGCCCCAGCCCGCACCCAGGCTGCGCGGCGCGCGCGGACGCTGTTTTTGCGGGGCGCGGTCGCTTGGCTTCGGGGGAAAGGCGCGATGTTTATGTGCAGTGTGGGAACAGGCGTCCAGCTGCGCGCGAGGGGACGGGAAGGCGACAACCGATCTTTCTCTGCCCGCATAAAATGTGGTGTTGTTTTTGAAATATTGTTGTCCGATGGGGTCAAATCGTTCGATGTGTTAAGAAGAATGAACAATGTTAACATAATAATATTCTTTCCTCATCTGCTTCTTTACATTCAAGGACGTTTTTGTTTATTCATGTCAGAAGGGAACCAGTTCCACTCTCTAAAAACCCATCTGAAAATTCGGAAGCTTGCAATGTATATACTCTAATTAAATGTTAGTAATGTAATATTTTGGATCTCCTGAATATGAATTTTAAACCTACGTTTGGAATAATAGATAAAATTGAAGATGTTTGCATTGCACTCCCGGGAACAGAGAGATGAATAAATGTTACAAAGTTATTTCTTTGCTACGATGATTCACAGAAACCTCGAGATTCATCGTTCATGTGATGCAAATGAGGTTTCATTACAAAATCAATCAAAAGAATTCATCAAAATTGAGTGGATGTCATGTTGTTCAGTACATACGACACTATCCATACAAAAAGGGTTAAGAAAAAATTGGACCAGTTTATGAGAATTTTTAGTTATGGATTTTTTTTAAATTCTTCATTCAGTATTTCAGAAAAATTACTAATATTACAAACAACGTTCATGACATTGACTAAAAAGCAAAACTTGGAGGATAAACTTCATTTGAAGAAAAACATTATATATTCAATATTTTGGTCATACGAAGACGCCGAAAAAATGTAAACTTCAGCGTTTTTCGAAAATTCATAGAATTTAACGAAAATTAGACGTACACAATGTGCGTTTTTTGTTCTATTTGCGAAAAAATGAACAAAAAATTGCTGTCGTCTTTGAGAAAATTTTGAAAATATTGAGACTGTATGTAAAGTACCCAGATAACCAGAAGTTTTACTATTAACACATTTTTCGGGATGAGAGATCAGCAAACCGTGGATTCTGACTATCCAACATGTTAGAGGAAGCAATTTACTACTTAAAGAAGCAAAAATTATCCACATTTAGGAATCAAGGACGTCCAATAAAGATTTTCCTGCCGAAAACGCGCTGTTTTCGCTACAGCATTACATAACTTTCTTGCACTACGTATATAGTGCGAGAAAGTAACAATAAAATATTACAGTATGTAAATCTGAACGGTTTCCGGCACCATCACGAGGAGAATCCACGAGAGCTGTAAAACACTTATGCATCCGAAAACAGGTAAATCAACCTCAGGCTCTCAAGAACACTTCCAGCAACACATGATTAACCATTAACCCGCCGTTACTCGCTCGTTAGATTTTATCTAACATTTGTTTATGTTGTATTTATTGTTTTATTATGAATCAAATTTCTACAATAATATTCTCAGACATTTTTTATTGATTTTGATTACCTGTATAAATGAAATAATGCATAAATATGACATGCAGGCTCATAATTTTTGCTTTTAATAAGCAATTGAATGAAAATCACATTCATGAAGTAAAGTATTATATAACGCAAATTTATTTAAGAAAGGTGAATCATAGAATGCAACTAATACAATAAACAATATATTTTTACAACATTGAAACATACAAGGACATTTATGAATTAAAATAAGCTTCCTCAGAACTACACTCATTGCGAACAAAAAGTCTTTCTTGTGGGTTCTTTTCCGAGGGGTTGGAGCAAATATTACAACAATGCTGTGTGAACCTGGTTTGCCTCTTTGGACAAAAAGCGCATCTTCTTTTCTCCCTTCGCTGCTCCCCGACATATCATTTCTCTAAAAAGAAAACAAAACGAACAGAAACTACAGCGAAGGGATGGCGGACGATATTCTTGATAAATCTATGAATGTTTATTTTGAATTAAGGTATAAAAAAACTAGATCAAAGTGAGGCACTAAGCTATTCTGATCTTCACGCAAGCATTCAAGACACATAAACCAGTGTACAACTGACAGAGGAGTGTATGTGATAATCGTATCGAAATATAAAGCGGTTACTCGAGCGCGAGAAAATATCTAACACGACGCGCCGCGCTAATCAGCACCTTCTCATATTGCTTCTCTTCGCAGAACAGATAAGAGCGATGAACGGATGCAGAGATGAATCGTACGGGAAGGCATTGCTCAAGCGTTATCACCGTGCGTTGAAAGACGTCAATGTTATTGAAACAAATCCAGGACTGTTCGATTTTTTCTAACACCGCGAGTAGCGGCGTCATTCACCTTTGACATAACAACGCGCTTTTTCACGTTTGTCTTTTTCGGCATGAAAATGAAGAGGTAACCCTTTTCCTGGCAGCGACAGGTGCGTAAGTGGCCGAGCGGCGCGGCGTGCGTCTGGGTGGAGAGGCGGCGCGCGTGGCGCGTGGCGAGACCCCTTCCTCCTGCGCCAGAGGGCGGAGGGCGCGCGAAAGGGTTGCGAGAGGGCGGAGGGTCACGCACGCGGCGGCGCCGCAGAGGGCCCTCGGCGCGTGCGGCCCCGCCTGGCAGGCGGCTTCGCTGCGCGGCGCAGCTGCTCTGCTGGTTGCGGGCACGCCTGCGCCAGCAGCCCCACACAGCGTCACCATCGTCTGGCTCCCTAAAGGGGCCCATAGACACTCAGTATTATTGCGCAATGTGGGTTGCACAATATTTTGGACGGTGGCTCTAGACAGGCAATGTTATTGTACAATATTTTGGTTTGTGCAAAAAATTGTATCGTGTGGAGGCGATATTGGTGGGTGGGCAATATATTGCGCAATCGCATGACGTACAACCACATGGCAATATATTGTAGAATCAGTCCCAACTAGAAATTTGAAGAAAGTGAAGCCATGTTGAGTGATACTGAATTGTGTTGTGTGATGATTGCTGTGGCCGCCAGTGCGAAAAAGAAAAAGAATTCGCGAAAAAGTAGAAAATGAGCCAAACAGTGGCTTAGTGAGAGGGAGAAGTACATCCACGAAACAATACTGAATGAACTGAGACTAATTGAACCAGATTACTTCAGCCACTTTTTACGGATGAATGGAGAATTATTTGATGAACTCGTAGCTTTGGTTACTCCTCAAATCGAGAAAAAGGGCACTGTCAGCTTGCTTGACAGCCATGGCGAAACGTACTCGAACACGTGTTGATACTGACTGACGGGATATTGCGCAATATTGCCAACAGACGGCACAACCTTTTCCCGTTTGCACAATATATTTTCAAGAATTTGAATTTCGCACAATATATTGCACAACCTTTCAATTTCGTCTACACACGATCAACTATATTGCACAAACCCAAATATTGCTTAATAATATTGAGCGTCTATGGTCCCCTTAATAATACTGACGAATTGAGAAATTGAAACAAAACCTATATAAAGTATTAAATTCGTTATTTTTGAGTATCGTTATAAAACTTAACAATCCTTTTACGTTTTGAAACAATGCTGTTGATGTTGAAAAACATATTGGCGACCCCTTATCGAGAAGGATATTAAGCATTGGCTTATGTATTAATCCACCCCGGGTTGCTTCCCTTGGGAAGTAGAGGTTCTAGACCAGGGTTGTCCAACTGCCAGTCGGCGGTATAGCTCCACCAAGCGAAGAATGAAGGAGGTGACTGCGGCGCGTCGTGGAACTAACAGTGTAAACACAGGTCTATACAGTCAGTTTCGCTAAAAAACGTCGCGAGGAGCATGAAGCGAGTTGTTTATCGGTGTAGCTTTGGAAAATATAAGTTCTCGTCGAGGTGTGACACTTCGTGGGCAGGCAAGACGACTTGCATATAATATTAAATTTTGTATTAGTGAAAAAGACAGACCTAAAATACCTCCAAGAAGCAGTGCAAGCTTAAAGTTAATCAGACGTGCAGTAGCAGCAAGCTTACAGTTATGTGGATCTGAGAGACATGCATTTTTGAAAACATCACCGAAACGATCAAAAGTGACACCAAAAAGAAAAATTGTTATGGATGAAATGAAAAGAAATCTTACGGTTGAATTGAAACGTATTGTATTCTTCATTCATCTTTTTTTATACTTTATGCGATTTGTGAGGTATGCAATAAAGTACCAAAACATTAAATTTACTGTCATTAGTATTTAAAATATTCTTAATTACAGTGGTAGTTTCTTTTTGTATAGTAAGAATTTGATTTGGTATATATTCTGAGAAACTACTTGAGTTAAATTAAATGATTTACAAGTATTTGAATGTTACATTAGAAATGTTCACCTCATCAAAAGAATTCGATCAAAATTGAGTCATTCTGCAGAGAAAAATAATTTTTTTATTTCTTCCAATACGAGGTGCAGACATGTCCAAATACAGTTAAAATATTGATTGGAAAGGTATCAGATTTGTAACGAAATAAATCGCCCTTTTCCCGAAATAGTTTGGCAGGGTCCCATTTTTAATTTGATTTGTATGTCCTTATATCTCCGTCTCTGTCGTTTCGACTGTAAACACAGACAGTGGCGCGCTCCTGTAAACATCATTCTCAACTTGGTCGAGTTATACCATTTATTGTGGCCCGCGAAAGGTAATGAGTCAAACGTGAAAACCCCTAAGTGTCTGGCGAGAACATTATGCGCGTAGAGCACGCGCCCTGTCGGGGTCAAAACCACACTTCAATCTAAAAATAGGTAAAGTTTAGATATAAAGACTTTTTCCATTAAATCCATAAATTCAAAATCAAATCAATGCGTTTCACAGCGTTATACATGGCACGTTCTGATCACGCATGGTTTCACGCCAACCCCAATTAATTAAAATATGGCCCGCAACCATATTTTTTTTTAAATTCTGGCTCTCAAGAAAATGTGCGCAGATAAATTTCTTTCCCCACACGTCATATACAGTTTTTACTGTTTTTTGACAAATAAATAAAAAAAGGTTTTAATTGTGGCCCTTGAGGCCTTGGAAGTTAGACACCCGTGTTCTAGACCCTGGAGACCCAACAGTCCTACGAATGTTTCAATAAGATGGTTAGCCACTGATCTGAGAAATATGAGGTTTATTAAAAGCGGTCAAAAGCTGCGTTCATTTTCTCTTGAACCTCCCACGGCAACGCCTGTTCCGAGAAATTCTATGAATTTGAAGCGCTGTGCACGTTGTCGCTAAGCTTTGCGCCTGGACCTAAGGTCAAATGTGACTCGCGCATACTGTCTCGAGTTGGTGAGTTCAGAGAAGACTGACAAAACGGATATGTGATCCTATTGGGAAGTTAGACCCCAAAGATAGCTTTTGCTGAGAGGCCGCAACCAAAGGCCGCGGACCTATGCTTGCTGCAAAAACTCAGAAATTTTAATTAGACAATAGTTCGTAGAAGACAATATTTCATAGAAGACAATTGTTAATATAAGAAAGGAATAGTTCATAGGGCAACAAAATGCACAATTGATACATATTAACCGGCACTCAGGTTTTACAGAGCACCCAAATTCACTGCTGGATTACGCCGTAAAAACGTTTTTCTTAAATGAAACCTTTGAAAAGATAGATTATAAACAACTTGATAATATAAAAATTATATTTTATACAATAAAATTATGAATCTTGCAAATTTGTCCAGTGAAATCCCAAAATGTGCAATTTCCGGGCAGCTTTACCTAAACCGTGCAATATCGTGCAGTAAAATCACAAGACATCCGAGACAAAATGAGATGCAAAAATAAATTAGATTCTAAATTTCTTCTAATAAGGAATCGGCGACTTCGTATTTTCTTGATGTTGTAACATGATTGCGTTTTCCAGAAGGCACATCCATTTTTTCGGCTACGATCTTTTCATGTCCTTTGGTGACCGTTTTAATAATAGAACGTCAAATCCATTAGTCCTAAAATATCCCAAAGTTTGGAATCATTGCTCATGTATTGCAATTTGCAATCACACGAGAAGTAATGAAGAGCGTAAACCAGCTGAAGGCATCAACATTTAGACCGTTATTTCCATCAATTTATGTACTACTTCTGTCCAAGTTGTTAATAGACAATAGTAAAAAAAAAGTATTTTTGTGACGGGATATACCTAGAATTAATTTTTAAAATCTTTATTCAGAGAAAGAAGAGGTGCTAAACAGCACATACTCTCTCGCATTATTTGTAACTTTTGCAATTATTTTAAAAAATTCAGCGACAATGAAACCTGCTCCACTTTTGTAGGTGAATCTTGCTCTACTCAGGAAAAAAAGCCTTGGGGCCGGACAAACTTTTAAAAACTACATTCACCTGAAGCAAAAGTACGCAAATCTGCTCATATTTTCGGAAACCGGTACACAACCTTTTTAAAAATTTATTTTTTAGAACAGATATCTTTAACAAAAAAATCTGTCATCAATATTACAGTTTTGGAATGTTAATTTTTTCCAAAATATAGAGTTCACTGAAAATGGGATCCAATATTTTTTCTACTTCGTTCAATTTGAAAAAATAAAGAAAAAAATTGTAGCCTTTTTTAAGAATTACTTTAATTGCCTTTATTTCACGCAAAATTACTCATATTTTTCGGAAAATAGTACATGATCTTATTCAAAGGTGCGTATTTAAGAGCATATTTAAAGGAAGTAAATTCCTATCTTCAATTTTGTAGTAGTAGGAAAACGCCGAAAAAATTTTGAACTTTTGCAATTTTCAAAAAATGAGTTTTCAAAGAAATGAGACCTGAACCATTCTTTTCCACACTATCCAACAACAAAAATTAATGAAAAACGATGGAGCTATTTTTTAAAAATTTTGAAAATGACCTAGGAGCTTCATGTGAAGTAACCACAAAATTAAAATATTGGTTTCAAATTCAAGGGGCTGTCACATCAGCAAGATCGATTGGGAAATATCAGTTTTATAAAAAATCGGTTGAACGCATTAGCCGCTAGCGTTGTTCACAGACGGACGGAAAGGGAGATTTTTTGCTGGCATTTTTTTTCGGAATCAAGAACCCTCGAAACATGGATTCTGGCTACACTATGTGTTGGATTTTTTTTCTAAATTTATCAACTAGATTTATCCATTTTTTCGTTATCAGGGCCCTGTATTAGAAGTTTTTCTGCCGAAAATTCGCCGGTTATTCTCGCAGCATTACGTAACTTTCTCTCTGCTGGGTAAGCGGTAGCGAGAAAGTAAAATTGAAGTTGTTTTTGAGAAAATATTTTAAAAAATTAGGATTTTTGTTTCACACTAAATTACGCGAAAACAATTCATATTTTCGAAAAATTGTACGTGACATTATTTCCATATCTGTCTTTCAGCAACATATTTCATTAAGGAAAAAATCTCGTTCTTCCAATCAGTAGCTGCAGGAAGACGCCGAAAACAATAAACAGACGGAAATGGAACCAAAACCATTCTTTGAAGCGTTGTTTACGCTACCCTGGGACAATTTTGAATACAAAATTAGAAGTCATTGTTGAGTAAATTTTGAAAATATTGTTGAGGGTTCATGTAAAATACCCTCAAAAAGCAAAATATCTGTTTTAAATTCACAAAGCCTCGACATCATTCAAATCGATATTTAATACATTTTGAAAATCGATTATTAATATTGTAATGCTAAAAAGTGTCTGTTGTATACTTTTTAAATCACGTATAATGATCAAATCATCGAATTTTCTCGAACCTATAATATTTCGACATATTCTTGATGTCTTCCGGGCTGATAGGCCGTGGTCCAATTGGCTTGGAACTGCCAAACGTTTCGCCCACGACTGCGGTAGGCATCTTCAGTGGCGAGGTCTCGGGCGAAGTGTCCGGGACAGCGGCTTACTGGCGACTGACGTCGTGCTGGTCTCGTCCGCGGTATTAATAGGCCGCGGGTGGTGGTAGCGGAATATAATATTTCTTCTATTGTACTCCGTCGGAAAATGATATAGTTGAACCAGTAATAGCAAATCGAAGTCCAAGACATTCAGTGCAATCTGTTAACGAAATCTGAAGTTAAACTCTATCATTAAAACGTACACATCACCAGTGGGCTTCAATAAAAGGTATCACTGCCACACGTGTTGGGTTATTCCTAATTTTCTTTCTAGCTTGATTTAAATGGAGATAGCAAATAAAATCAGTTGAATATTGATACTAATTTACCTCGGAAACTGGAGAGAAATGTACATTGATGTAATCAAATACACATGCAATTTACTCCGTCAAGTTGTGTGAAATTAAATTATATTTCAGAGGATATTATGGCGATGAAATGATAGGCTAAAAGAGGCGGCAAATTGAAGGTTTAAAAAGAGAGTTTATGTTTAGATAGTAACGGAAATGAAAATACAACTATATAAAACTCTGCACCTTGCAATTGGCTTAGGTGGGTCAGGGCTTCAAAACTGATTCCCCTGCAGAGCCTCTCACCGGGAGGTCCTAGGCTTCGAGTACCGAGGTCGGAAGGATTTTCGACACTAGCTCCTAGGGCGAATTTAGCCGCTGTCTGGGGGAGAATTCTCACTACCAGCTGCTTTTTATTTATTCATTTATTTTGTCAAAAAACAGTAAAAACTGTATATGACGTGTGGGGAAAGAATCAGTACTTTGATCAGTGATTATCAGTGCGATCCCCGGTCAACCCCAAGCGAATGACGGACCTTAACAAACGGGTCATGGACCCCGTGCGATCTTTCCTGCCTATTTTTTTACCTATCCTCGCCCCTTACTTACACTGCATGCCGGGAGACCGGTCGACCGGTCGGGAGCTTAGAGCTTGTCCCGGCTGGGGCGGTGCCTCTGATGGGAGATACCTGAGTAGGGAAACCCCATACGCGGAAGGGTTGGTCGGTGCTGGATCTCGCCATCCAGCGGATCCCCGTCACCTCCCGCGCTAAAAACATGCACTGCATTTACGGGACTAACAACCTTATCATATGACGCGGCCGGAGTCAATCCACTTCGCAAGTGATCCAAAACGAAAGGAGACAACCCACTCCAACAGCTCCCAGTGTACGTGCGACGCCTTTGCATTTTTCCCTAACAGACTGTCTAGTGGAAGACCACAATCCCCCTGAGTTCATTATCCGCGCCGTTCGCGTCTTGCAATTGCATTAGCAGCGCCGCCGCCGCATCATCGGGGCCGCCGGCAGCTGCAGCCCCCCGCGTTGCCGCGCGCGTCACGTGATTGTGGACTTCAAACCCGCCGCGCCGCGCCGCGCCGCACCGCGCCGCTGCGCTGCCGATCCGATTACTTGGGCGGCGACAGCGGCGCAGCGGCGGGCGCAAGGCGCGCAGGCGGCGGCGGCAACGGTCGCCCGGGCACGGGGTGGCGGCGAGGGAGGAGGAGGTACAATCCCATCGATTCAGATGCTAGTCCACTGGTGTCGAGGTCTTCTACTGGTGGTAGTGGTACGCGTCGTGGCATCGTAGCATGCCACGAGCTTCTCTGCGCAACTAGCGTCGGGAAAGGGAACTATTAGTAACCCCGCCGTTTTACAATAGGGATGGCGTTGTCTCTGGTGATGGCGGGGTGATGAACTGCGTGGAGGGGCGATTTCGTTGTGCCACTCGGACTCCCGCTCGTGGCATCGACCTTCACAACACTCTGCTAGTGGGCTGATTAGTTGATTGATTGTTCGTGATTCCGGGAACGTCAACTACTGAGGTCAATAGTGTAGTGCGTGTTTTTTCCTCGGGAGTGGGGTTATCTTTCCCCGCTGGATGGCGAGGTCTGGCGCCGACCTACCGTCGACTAGCGGGGTTTCCCTCAACCAAGTATCTCCCAGCAGCTGCGCACCGCCCCAGCCGGCTCAAGCTCTAAGCTCCAGACCGGTCTCCCGGCATGTGCGGCAGTGTAGTGCATGTCAGTGTAAGAGTAAGTAAGGGGTGAGAATAGGACTAGGAAGAAGAAGGAAATATAGCGCGCGGTCCTTGGCCCGTTTGGTAGAGTACTGTTCCGGGATTCGCCTGGTATTGATTGGAGAAGCCATGGAGAACTACCGATCAGAGGGATGGTTGTGGGGATAGTAGTGATGTTAAAGAAGGTGATGGTGGTGTTGTGGATATCAGTAATCATGTCGGTGGCCATTGGCAGCAAGAGTTTGTGTGGAGATTGTGATGGGGAAGGAAATATCTTACTGGTACTAACCGAAATATGTTCATTTATTTTTGCTCCAGCTATAAAGGCTAACGTGAACAGAATTACTTAAATAGGACCAGCTTGGGTAGCTCAGGGCAGGAGTTGATGTCACTGCAGTGCCTTTGAGCGGGAGGCCTTAGGTTTCTACTCCCGACGGTAGCAGGATTTTCGACTCTAACTACACAGATAGATCGAATTCAGCCGCTGCCTCGAGAATTCTAGCAGGCTGATCGGTAGTTTCTCTGATCAACACCAGGGGAATGCCGGAGCAGTGCCCTAACAAACGGGCCACTTTTCTTCGTTGTCCTTTATCACCCCTTTCTTAAACACACACAAGCACTATACTACTACACATGGCGGGAGGCCGGTCTGGAGTCTAGAGCTTGTCTCGGCTGGGGCGGTGCCTCAGTGGTGGGAGACACCTGGTTGGGGAAACCTTGCAAGCTGACGGGTATGTCGGGGCCGGATCTCATCATCCAGCGGGGAAAGAACACTTCCACCTCCAGTTATAAAACATGCACTACACATACGGGACGAACGACTTTAGCAGTTGACGAGCCCGCAATCATTAATCAATTAATAAATGAAACTTAAACCGGTTATTTATTGTAATCACGGCCCTCCCTAGGTTGTGATGTCGTCGGAGAGGCAAGTGCACCTGCGGTGGTCCCAAGCGCTTCGTCTATTCCCTCTGGTGATGTCGATACCGGCAACGAAGATACGTGCATGTTGGCTGTGGTGGCGACGGTGACAGCATCCGCAAAGACGGCGATGGCGGGCAAAGACGCGGCGGGTGGCGGGCGTCGCGTCGCGCACGGGTGGGGGGGCGGGGCGGGGGGGGCGGGGCGGGGGGCGGGGCGGGGGGCGGGGCGGGGGGCGCTGTGGGTGGGCGTGTGCCTGACTGCGCGCCCGCCCCGCGCGCGCCGCCGCCTTTGCCCGTGCTCGCCCGCCCGTGCACGCCGCCGCCGCCATCTGCGCCCCCGCCACCCACCCGCGGCGCCCCACCCAGGCAGACGCTGCGCCGCACGCGCTGTGCACCAGGAGGGAAGAAGGCCGTGGCCTGGGCTGTCGGGGTGACGCCAAGTTGAAGGCTGAGGTGCCGACGTTTCGACCGCCATGTCGCGATCTTCTTCAGGGCTGCCATGCGAGTTGGCATGT
This sequence comes from Acheta domesticus, assembly GCA_031308135.1. Taxonomy (NCBI): domain Eukaryota; kingdom Metazoa; phylum Arthropoda; class Insecta; order Orthoptera; family Gryllidae; genus Acheta; species Acheta domesticus. The sequence goes on from JAHLJT010004567.1 coordinate 210,244,643, forward strand.
CCGGAATTACAGCCCTGAAGAAGATCGCGTCGGCACCTCAGCCTTCGGCGCGGGCTCACCTGGACAGCCCAGATCACGACTCTGGCCACGGAAGGCCACGACATCACGAAATAAGTACGGTTTCCAAAGATCTCACAATGGTTAACTGGGGTTTTTGATTGATTGTAAAAGGTCCGTAGTACAAACAATTATTATTATTTTTCTTCTGGGTCGTTTATTGATTTTTCTTCAAAATAAATATACGATTACAATCAGTTATTGACCATGCAATTAACTGTTTTTAGTGTTCTTTAATATTCTTAAAATAATGTTTCTATTCTGTAATTAGGAAAACGGAACATTAAGAAAATCCCAAAAAATGTACTATGGCGGCGATAGACGACAGCTGGCAAGAGTATATGGCACGACCGAATAGCTAGCCGAGACTAAAGGAAATAGAAAACTAATACGGCAAAGTCTGTGCCATTTTGTAGCACCACTAGTGTCTTTTATAGACTTCGTAAACTTTTCTTTTCTTTTTATCTTTAAAACTTTATTAATATGAGTTATTACGTCATAATTAGATCACGTACTTCTATGCAGTAAAAATGTATAAAATGTGTTGTATAATGTGGACGATAAATCTCTAAAACATGCAATAAATAAGCAGTATAAAATTCACATTGAAGTAAATGTTTATTGCTAAAATACAAAGCAAAATATTTGTGAAAACTAGTTTTGTTACAGAATGTCATAATATCTCCTTAACACGTTTATAACACTTTATATCATTTATTTCTAAGCATTATAGCTATAAAAAGGTTTTCGTTTGCACCTCGTTATCCGGAAAGTATCGTTACGCCAGTTAGTAAATCTCGTAACTACATATTTCCTCCTTTATTTTCTGTTCGTGATAAAATATGATTATGAAAGAAGAGTAATAAATAAAAGTAGATAACAAATCGATCATCTTAATTAATTGAGTTTCCCAGTATTTTTAAGTTCAACGAGAAAGAAAAAAATGCTGCTTCCCGGCTGTGTTAACTCTTTCCAATGCAAAACTGTATAATCTGGAGTTTCGAGTTATGCTAATTAGCATGGCGGTATGTTTTTGGACTTACACCATTTCTGCTCTGAACGTCTCGCACAAGAAAACCACGGCCCTCCATGGGTTCCTCTTTCATTCGAGTCCAAAGCCCTCCGCACGAAGACCGTGCCCCTCGCCGGAAAATCAATCTCGCCTTTGTGTGCGCTCGTGGTACAAGCAAACGAAATACACTAGACCTACATCCGCTGGCAACAGTTCTGTGCGAAATGAATATTCATTTCTTTAAGGTGGCTGTTTCATAAACCGTGAAAACTGTAAATCATAATTCACCAATTACAAGAAGTTTGATTTTAATAAATTATTACCATTTTCTCCTTATTTGTAAAAACAAATTACGCTGAAAATGCAGAAATAAGTAGTAACCGTTATATAAGGCAAAATATGCAAAATAAAATTCGTCAGGAATGCTCTAAATGGGCAGATTCATAAAGTTAAGCGATTGATTCCCAAGGAACAATTAGCAAAATGTAGTATGCATGTGCATACAAATCTAGACTCTATTCATAGTTCTTTCCTTTAAAGTGAAATCGCTTAAATAATAGAGTTTTCAGAGAGTATTTTGCATTAAAACGAAATTTTCGTAAGAGTAACTAACTAGATCGCAGGGTTGAGAGCTTCACCTTTCTTCATCGAAAGACGGCTTAGAATATTCGCAAAACTAACAGCAATGCGCTTTGAGCGGTTCGGCTGCCTTTCGGCTGATTTGGACTTCACGTCTCTTCCAAAAAATTATGAATTAATGAATAATCAAAATGAAAGAAATTACGACATTCTTGGTAGATCCCCATTGCCTTGCAAGTCACAATAACAAAGTGAGATGTGGAATTCGTACCTCCAACCTCTCGTTTCGCTTGGAGTTGTTGTCGCCACAGTCGACAATAGTAATTTTCAAAAGTTAGTATCAAAATGTGGAATCTTCACTCTCTGTTGTACCATTAAAAACTTGGGTAACAAAATTAGCATCAAAATTCTATACTAACTTACCTTTATGTCTTGCAACTAAGACATTTTCACTCGGAAAATCAGCCTACCCACAACCAAGAATTAAAACCCCGTCATCCTAAAGACTTCTTACATCGTCCATTATCGCTGAAAAAAATTCAAACTGTACTGATAATTATTCTAATTCCAATTATGTATCAAATTGTTAAATGTATATAAAATAGATAAATTATTTCATGTATGTTAGAGGTCCCTAAATGGTCTAACCTCCAAAATGTTACTGTGAAATTGTACAATACAAATCAAGTATATAATTTCCATACGTACAAATTTTGTATGAAAAACAATTATGTAATTATAAAAAACCTTGAAAGACTAAATAAGTCGAACAGGGATAAATAATTTTTTTTTAAATGTAGATTCTTTGGGTTACAACTTCTGGGGAGTCCTGCCCCCGGCCCCCACGCCCCTCCGCCCCTTTCGCAGCCTCTGATCGTCTGCGCGCGCATCTGGCGGTTAATTGACGCGCGCAAAGCCTTGCCGCGCCGCGCCGCCCCCGCCGCCGCCGCCCCCGCCGCCGCCGGCCGAGTTGAATTACGAGGCCCCGCCACGCGCCTAAGCCCCGAAGAAATTCGGTTCCCCTTTCTGAAGATGACAGGCGCGGTTTTAGGAGCTCTTATTCATATTTATAATGAAGTGAAGATTCTTAGTGAGTCGTTTGGAATGCACGAGCAGATCCCTTGTCGTCGGCGAGGGTGAGATGGGAGTGTTCGGAAAAGATAGTCTCGTTATGACCTTCGTAAAAGTGTTTTGTACAACTGCTGGAGGTATTATTATGTCAGAATTTATTATTTTGTATTGGTCGTGTACGTTTTTGCAGGTGGATAGCATTTTTTTGTTTGGTTGGTTAATGTTTTCTTTTCGTTTGTAAATGAAACAAAGTATTTTTTTTAAAAAAAGGTACACTTAAATTACAATGTGTCACTTATTTTCTTTAATTAAAGCACCGCTAACCATTTTAAATTTCTAGGAAAAAATATTTACACATAAATATTGATTGATCGTAAAATGTCGTTGCAACTTCATTCAGTTTTGCATTTCATTACTTCATATTCTTTTTGCTCAGACGAATGCCATCATATTTACAGTCATCGAATATCAACGCACTTCAGAAGTCTAGTAAACTTTGACTTATTTTCAATAATTGCTCTGAGCACGAAATCGCTGTAAATATATCTCGCAATTACGAAAAACACGAGAAATTACACAGAGGTCTCATTGAAGCAGTAAATCATCCCCCCCAGTTTCTCCAAAAGTTAACGAAGCGCGATCAAAACAAAAAAGTAGGAAAGAAAATCGAGATATAAAGGAAAATGGAAGCTGAAATTTATAGCACAAATAAAGCAAAACGAAGGCGGCTTCTGAGGTAGCCGAGGCCACCATTAAACACGCACCGAGAAGACAGTACCAAAATGGAGGAAAATAAGAAAAAAGGAATAAAGGGGCGAGGAGAGGCGTCTTATAGAAATAAAAGTGAGGGAGGGAGGGAGGGGGAGCGAGTGCGACGGGCGCGTGGGGGCCGGGGCGGGGAAGGGCGGGGCGGGGAGAGCGGAGTGCTGTCGCGAAGCGGGGCCGAGGCAGCGGAGGACGCGGGGAGGGGGACGGCGCGGGGAGTTGGCGACGAGAAGCGGAAGGATCGTGAGGGCCGTGACAGCCCAGACGAAGCCAAAGAATGTGCAACCGATGGAGGCGGGGTGTGGAGGAAGGCGGGGGCGGGACGGTTACGGGGCAGTGGTGGAGAAGTGGCAGGGCGGGGGCGGAGTGTGTGCGGGACGGGACGGGGCGGGGCGGGGCGGGGCGGTTGCGGAGAAGTGGAGGAGCGGTGATGGAGAAGTGGCGGGGCGGGGGCGGGGCGGGACGGGGTGGTTGGGGGTTGCCAGGCGGGGCGGTGGCGGAGTGGCGGGACGGGGGCGGGGTGGAGAAGGGAGTGGCGGGGCGGTGGCGAGGCTGTGTAGGGGCGGTGGCGGAATGGTAGCGCGGCCGGGGCGGAGTGGTGGGGGAGGGGCGGGGGCGGGGGGCGGGGTGGAGAGGGGGTGGCGGGGCGGGGCAGGGCGGTGGCGAGGCTGTGTAGGGGCGGGGGCGGAATGGTAGCGCGGCCGGGGCGGAGTGGTGGGGGAGGGGCGGGGGGCGGGGGCGGGGCGAGCAGGGCGGCGGGAGCGCCGGGGCGACGGAGTTGAGGGCGAGGACGCGGGCGGGGGAGACGCAGCGAGCGGAAGGAATGAGCGATCCAGATAAGGAGGGCCGCCCCGCGCCCCGACCCGGGATTTTCTCCATTCCGGGGATTACGCTGCCAAGTTGTTCCCTCCCTCCCTCCCCCCCGCCCGCGCCCCCGCACCGACGGCGTCTTCCGCGCGCTCCTTCGCAAGCGACCGCCTCCTGCGCCCGAATCTATTTCGGAGCCAGGCGAATTCAATTAGCTAGAAAATTATTTAATATGGAGCGCGGGGGCGGCGCGGGAGATGCTCGGGCAGGTTGCTGCGGCGCGACGTCGCGCCGGCGGCCGCCCACCGCCCTGGACGCATTGCGCCGGGATGTAGAGCGCGCTCGCGCACGGAACAATTGCCACAAGGGCAATGCGAAGTTGTTCCGGGAAAGGGAAAGAAAATGTCTCATTCCTTATTCATTTTTGAAGTCCATTTGCATGAAAATTGTAATGAAACGTAAATAATATTTTGTTTCTTCTTACAACAAAGTTGTAGAGAACAACAGAAATGGTTAATGGTGTGTGTGTGTGTGTGTGTGTGTGTGTGTGTATATATGCCTATATAATAGATATTCATGCGATTTAAAATAATGTATTTCTGAATAATTTTTGATACGAATGGTTGAACTATGCCAGAAAGTTTGCAATAAAAGTGCTAGCTTTTAAAGGAAAGGAGAGAATCTGCAGGAATGAACTAAATACTTACTACACTTCGACACTTTCGGTAATGATACAATTATAAAAATGTGTCAGAAGACTTACACTATCATATTTCCATACAAATGTTTTCAAAATGTACTTATCAAGTTAGAAATCTTCTTTTTATTTCAAAGTAAACTTGGTGTATCTCTTCAAAGGTTCCCAGCTTACTTGACAACATCGTACATCTTGCACCCTGAGACCCTCAGACCACTTTAGACCCTGAGACCCTAGCAATTAGTTTCTCGTTGAGAAAGTGAAATACGTGATGTATAAATGTACTAGTATAAGACTGTTCTTAGGCTTCAAGGTTCACCCAACGATATTAAGGCGAAGTGTAATACTTACTGAGAATCTCCTATGTTGAGAAGTTACTCTAAACTGCAATTAAGAACGCGTTAGGGTACAGTTCCATGGTCACGGGATCGTGATATTTAAAAATTGTCTATAGCTGCCTTGGCCACCATATCAGAAGAGACATTGATACATAACATTTTCAAAATCATAGTTGAATTCAACTTAATAAACCGGCTTAGTTGGCTAGGTCATCACTGATGCAGTGCAGTGCCTCCGAGCAGAAGGTTTTTAGGTTTTGAGCCCCGACGGAAGCAGGATTTTAGAACACCTATCGAATTCAACCGCTGCCTGAAAAATTCTTGCGGCGAGTTGCTCTGAACGATAGATTCTGTGGTTTCTCTGATCATCACCACGCGAATGCTGCAGCAGTACCCTAACAAACGGGCCACGGACCGCGCTTGATCATTCCTTCTTCTTCCTAATCTCATATGTAAGGGGTCGCCCATAAGGCTAAAGGGAGGAGGGGGTCTGAGGGAGCGTTACGCTGCGTTACATAGGGATAGGAGAATGCGTTAAAAGTGGGAGAGGCGGTATTGAAAATACTCGAAATTTGCGTACGGCCCCTAAACACACACTACCATGTCGGACGGTCGGTGGACACCCTAGAGTTTCCTTCCGTTTGTGGCGGTGCCCCGCTGGTAGGAGGTATCTGCTTTTCTTCCTCCGCAAGCCGACGTGTAGGTCGGCGACGGATCACATCAACGAGCTGGAGAAGATCACTACCACCTCTCGCAATAAAATCACGCACTACAGTTACCAATTCAATAAAAAATGTGTACTTCACTTACAAGTAAATTAATTTGAATAAATAAAATAGCCTAACATTTTCCCTCATACTTGCTAAAAGCAACGTGTACGATTTCCTATTTATCGTATTCGTATTTATCTAAGGGCGTTTAGCCGGCAGCCTCCTTAGGATGCCCAGGTTCCTGGCACAGTGACCAGTCCCTTGTATTGCCTCCCGGTAACTGCCCCTCTAGCCCTTATGGCCACGATGGAATATGTCACGGCATTTCGCGTCTTTATCCGTTCTGCCGCAAGATGTCGCATGATCGCAAGCACTACTTGATAGGTCGTGATCATGCGATATCTAGCGGCACGACTGAGAAAGACGCGAAATACAGTGACATATTCCATCGTGGCCATAGGAGCTTGAGGGGCAGAGTTAGAAAAATCGCAGAATAAGCTCCGGGAAAATTACATAGCTCGAGACACTGCGAGTGCCTGGGGTGATTGATTTACCACGGAACACTACCGATCAAAACTGATGGCCGCTAGAATTCTCCTAGAATTTCTCGCGATAGAACCTAAACTCGAACTAGATATGTTGCCAGTTCGAAACCTATACCTCCAGTCCTAGAAACCAGGATCTCCAGTTAACGAAATTGCAGATGCAACGCAGTGGCTGTAGAGTTATCACATCCGGCTGGTTATTAATAGGGAAATGTTTGTTCCATAATATTCCAGAAGGTAAATAGATGGTACAATGTTTGAAACCTCTTCATCTTTAATTTATAACATTATAAAAATTTTCACATTGAAATCAATAGTTCTCATTGTTTACAGTCCTCTACTTCCCTTTCTGATGTATTTGTCATTATGTAAATTGAATGAAATGAACCAAATCTGCTTGGATGAGTTAATTTGGCCCGAAATAGATATTCTGCATTAAATAAATGCCTATGTAATTCTGAAATTCTGTGATCTAATAGAAACATTCCAAAACAGGTTATTTATAAAATCAGTTTTAAAAAGGTTACCAACATTTCTTTACAGGTGTCTTGAGAAATTATATCACAAACAACATGGGACACAAAAAATGTAGGTTAGTGGGCAAGGGCTGCAAATCTGTGGCAACGAGCGAAGATCTGCGCGAAGTGGAAGCTGAGATCTCGTGACAAGGACACCGCCAGTCAGCATTGCCGTCAGCGTTCTAGCACTTCACCAGAGGACCACGTGAGTTTATGCTTCCTACGGCGAAGGCTAGAGCGCGCTGTAAGCATCTTTGCCTGCGACAGAATGTACTCAGCACACATCTGCGACAACGAGAGTTCGTTTCGTATATTATTTGAGGGATGGAAATATTCACCACGGTTTACGTTCTTTGGAGAGAGTTAGGTCATGCGATTGTTGTTGGTTTTTTCCCCCATAGGATTCGGCATGTAAACAACAGTAAAACATAAAGAGAATTCAGGATTTTTTTTTCCAAACGGATATTCCACGATCCACCAGGATTAATTTGGAGCCTTGAAGATTTCTTTATTCTTTATTTATTCATGTTTTTTTAATATAAAGATTATTCACGAGAATACGAAATCCTGTGTGCGACCCGGAAATAACCGTTCAAAACTATAAAATATTCAAATAAGTAGCATGTCATTGAATGAATGTCAATGAATCTTTTGAGTGCGGGAAACATTTTAAAATTTTTTCCAAAAAGGTCTCTACTTGTTTCTGTATCGTATATAGTTTGAAGAAAAATATATAATGGAACAACAGATTGATCTCGCAGTTCTTGCAAAATACGCATTTGGTGATGTCCCTGATACCTAAGATATTTATTTATTTCTTCAAAAACCGTTCTGTCTGTTCGTCTGTCGCTTGATTCTGGTTCACTATGTGAATTTTTGTACGATAGTACATAGTGATGCAAGAGAAAGTTTACTTCCAACTTGAACTTAATTTACGGAACCTATCGAAATGAATAAACTTTTATTTACGTTAGAATTAAAACAAAAATTAATTTAAATTAAAACGTCAGCAAGTCAACTTTTCAAGGCACATGGGGGTTAAAAAATATGTGGAGTAATTAAGGAAATTTGAGAAAGTGTAATATTGACAATTGATAATTCGACTTTAAGCACTTATTTATTTCCTTTGCCTATTTACCTTTATTTGACTAGTTATTTTCATGCAATACCGACATGCATAATTACAACTCACGTCGTAGATATCACATACATCAGGGCCAGTATCAACAGCGCACTCCACGAATAATGCATGTACGTTACTTTACAACTCATTGCCATTTGACATTAAACAGAATCCACACACAAGTTTAAATTGAAGTAAAATCCTTCCTGCTGCATAACTGTTTCTATACAATTAGATACTATACTCACCATAAAAATTGATTTTAACAATGTGTAATGCAATAGTTTACATTTCTATAGAATAATTTTAAAAATGACTTAATATGCCTTTCATAAGTAATGTACTTCAGCTTCCGAATCAATGACACTCATCTCGATCAGGTTTTTGTCGAGTTTCCCTGATTCATTAAGCAAGTGCTGAGATGGCCCCTATGCTTTGCTTCCGAACACAAATGTAGCTTCACTATGCGCACGTTTTGTTGAGCTTGCCGTTTGCTAGTTTGGTAGGAGTAGAGTCTGGGATGTGGGTTGCTATTTTGTTAGCAAAACTAAACTGGTTGCGCTACAGAATGCTACAGATTTTCTCGTACAAGTTAGTTTTCTAATTTCTTTTCGTCTCGGCCAGCTTTACGGTCCTACCCTAACATCTAGCCAGCTGCCACATATCGCTGCCCAAAGTACTTTTTTTCTTTAATTCTCAATTTTTCGGTTTCCTAATGATAGAACCGGAATATTACTTTAAAAATTTTAAAGAAGAGTAAAACCTCGTCCAACATGGACATTTTTCGTGAAAAATTTGAAGTCGTTTTTAAAAAATGGTCGTTTAAGCATAGTTTAAGCATTTTTAAGAAATAATCGTTTAAACTACGTTGGAAGTCATTTCTTCTCATAAATGCACACTCCAATTCTAGTTTTTACATCAAAATAAATTACGCCTATCTTTACTACCTCTATTGCAATATGACACTTATTCCAAGCCAACATTCAAAATTCACCACTCACTGTTGTGGAAATCAAATGATCATTTCCTGTACATGGATTGGTCGATTGGTGATCCCGGGCGCGTCAACTCATCAGGCCCTTTATTCCTATAAGTGTAGTGCTTTTTTACTCGTCGGAGATGGCTGTGATCTTCTGCCGATGGACGGCGAGATCCGACGTCGATTCACGTACCGATCAGCGGGATTTTCTCGAATCAGGTATTTCCCACCAGCGGAGAACCGCTCTTGCCGGGACAAGCTCCGAACTCCCGGTTGATCTCCCGACCTGCATAGTAGTGTAGTACAGGGTGTTTGAAAGTAAGGAGTGAGGATACGACAAGGTAGAGAAGGGAAGAACGCGCGCGGTCCTTGGCCCGTTTGTTAGAGTAGTGCTCCGGCATTCGGGGGAACGACGGAAAACTACCGATCACAGCAGCCGGCCACGAGAATTCTCTTCCAATCAGCAGCTGAATTCGACATAGCTGACTACGTAGCTAGTGTCGAAAATCCTGCCGCCGTCGGGACTCGAACACTAGGACCTTCCGATCAGAAGCACTTCAGGGACATCTATTGATAACATAAGCCAATTAGAGTGGTCTGTATACGGGAAGATGTATAAAAGAGTGATATTTTAGTATGTGTTACATTTTTGTTTTTGGGGGGTGAATTTAAGGTCGCATCAACTACTTGGTCATTAGCGACCACTGTTGGATTAAACGTTAGAGTGTGAGGATGAAACGATATGGTCGTGATGGGGGGTGAAAGGACGAACACATACAATCATTCCCGAGGCGGAATTCGAACCCGCGACCCCTTGGTCCGAGATCACTACAGCACTACTGGCTTAGCGATCTCGGCCTCGGGGCCGACAGATGTATTTTTATGTCCATTGATATAGTCCACTTAAGACATAATACTTTTTTTTCTTTTTCGAAGCAAACTTTTAGGCATCTAAAAGAACGTAGATTTTAGAGACTGAACATTCTACCTAACTACCAGATCTCTAAGTATGGAGAAACCCGCGATTTGTATGTTGAACTGATCGGCGGACGTGAAGGGGGAGGGTTCTCTCGCCGGACGTGTCCCCCCCGCCCCCTGCGGTCGCGTGCACTTCCTCGCGCGCTTCTCGCAACGCCGCCCCGCCCCGCTCCGCTCCGCTCCGCTCCGCCCCGCCCCGCCCCGCCCCGCCCCGCCCCGCCCCGCCCCGCCCCGCCCCGCCCCGCCCCGCCCCGCCCCGCGCCTCGTTGCGTCACCGGCCGCGCCTTATCGCGCTGCATACCACTGCGATAGCCAGCGGCGCCGCGGTCGGCTCCCGGCCGGGGGCCGCCTCCACATCCGGCCAGCGACGTACCCCTTGAGCTCGGGAAGTGTCTTTCGTAAAAGCGAATGCAGCCAGTCATCCGGGTATGGTCCTTCCTTTTAAAGTCGGCGTTCGCCACACCACTTGTACGTTAATCGTGCGACGATGTACCAAACCTTTTTGTGCTGATTTGACTACATCGATCTAAAGCTCCCAAAAATGTAAACATTCCTAAAATGTAATACAAAGAGAAATTTGTTATGTGTAGAGCTCAGTTCAGGCAATAATTTTATCTAAAATGGGCCGGCAAAAGGGCATTTATCTCCAGTAAAGTAGAAGTGGAAGAAGCATGTAATCAAAGAAAAATCTCAGTAAAAATTATGGTAAAAAGTTAATAATTAAAATGATTTATGTTTTATGTTAAATTTAAAATTCACGTTAGCACTTATGTGTAAGGAAACGATATTTTCTTTATAATCTTGATTCGATCTACCACCCGGTTTGATGATTTGATTACGAATGCTTTACTGGCAACGTTGTCACTTCGAAATGCTTCAGTGGACTCACTCTTGAATGAAATGGCATGAGTAAAAATGGAATTTTACTTCTTGTTGTTTGCATTTTGATCATCGCCAGTACTGACATGGGTATATCGAGTACAGAGTTCTGCCCTCAAAAGAGATCGGAGGAAAGTAGGATAATATTTATCGCAAACGCACAAAGTCTGTCAGGATCTATGAAAATCAAACAAAAATTAAAAATCTTGACTTGTGTAATCTTTCTTCTTCATTGAGATTTTTAACACCTCCTGGCCCTGGGGCCTCCTCTTTCACAGAAATACAAAACATGACCGTGCCTTTGTGTTCCCCGGCCTTACAAGTATACTTCCAGCGCGATTGAGATCGGTGCCGAAGAAAAACGGAAAATATTAAGGAAAAAGACAAAAAGAGGCAAAAGCCAAAAGTATACCCCAGAAGCTAAAATATACTACATGAAAGTCTTCTAAAACAACTCCAGAATTACAATTAAGGGAATCGTACTGTCAAAAGTCATAAATTCGTAATAATAATAATAATAATAATAATAATAATAATAACAAGGCATTTTGCCACACTTCCGGGCGCTAGATACGAGACTTTACGTAAGGAATTAATGAAAATCAACAATTCCACACAAATTATTGAAATTCTTATGGTTGTGAGATGCATTCGTTCTGAAGACTCCAGAAATTGAAAAGATACAATTTCTTTTTGTCTTTATTTAAATGCAAAGCCAAAAAAAATTCTCGTGTTACAGTTGTACCCGTCAAATTTCTGTGTTGTTTGCGGCTCATTAAATCTTATAAATGGTGCAAATACGAGTAAGTGCTTTTCTCTTTTCTTCAAGATTTCTTCTACGTAATTAAATGTAAATAAGACCACACCAGTCTTGTTTCAGGAACTGTTCATAAAACTGTAAAATAGCGATTCACAAATCTTTTACATATTCGATTCTTCCCATGTTTGTTCTGAAACCTTTTCATTATCCTAATATTTTTCGTTATCCCGTTGTAAAAATGTTTAGTGAATGTTTTATTGTCCGATTTTTTTGCAGACAAATCTATTCTTTACGGTGCAGTCAACAATCATTTTCCTAGCTAAAGGTGAGGTAGAAGGTTTTGTTTTTTCATTATATTGATATCATTATATTGATCATTATATTGATATATTCTATGTTTTCCACATGGTAAGACTTCAGGAAAAGTTTGGTAGGCAGACGATCACGAAATCTTCCGATTTTTTCATAATGACTTTTTAGTGGCTGTTCTTGGCGCAAAGATGGTTGTAAACAATATTGTTCGTTATCCCTTCGCAAAAATCTGTTGTGAAAGTTTTATTGTCCGATTTTTCTGCTGTCCCATCGGCGCCTGCGATCCCATCGATCTTTCACTGGGAAACATTGCGAGGTGGCCCTCTCCGACTGAGCTGAATTTGGGACGTGTTGGAAAGGACGAAGAAAAAAGTATTTTACAAGATTTGTAATGCTGAAAATTACTGATGTCGATTTTGGCAGAAACAAACCTTGTGGGAGCCCCCGATCCCTAAAACGTTTTTTAAACACGTCTGTGTGTCTCTGCGACTCTTTCTGTCCTCTTTGGACAGCTCTTGCACCTACGCGTTCAACGGTACTTTCACCAAAATGAATTCTCCCCAGCCGATCTTACCTAACATCTCTCACTTGCATGTCATTTCCACGAGGTTGTTTGAAACGGATGTTTTAATTAGGGGAGACATTTCCAATAAAGATCCTTAATTATTTTCAATTTTTTCTCAACAATGGTTACAAATTCTCCTTTCTTGTATTCTTCGTACAGAGAAATGTAGGAAATGTTGCAGGAAAAATTATCAATAACATGACAGAAAACCATTGGATTCTCTTTCTCATCTACGTAGAAGTGACGTAAGTACTTGAATGGAAATTCATTTGGTATTTGATACCCAACAAGCGCTATTTTCCAAAACATTTGCGTTGAAAAACAAGAGCGCTTCAACCGTTCATAGTTTTGTTTTGTTTTTTGTTTGTTTTTTTTTTTCAGGAAAATGGATATTCTCCGATCTACCCATTGAATACGAAATGGACAATGTAATTTTTGAGGATATATCGTAAGAGGTCCCCCAATTTCAAACTGCGACATATTTAAATTTTCTTCTTTAAATTTCTTCTTAAATAGAGCAATGTCCGCTAGCAAAACGATACTACTGCAATTTTCAGTAACTCCCCTGAACTTTCGTAAATTGTTAATGTTTAAACTTTTTGTACCTCCTCCTGTTTGTATTTTAAAGAAATATTTTTCTTCAACAAAACTTTGTTCTTGAAAATTTGATCATATAAAACCAGGTACAACTTTTGAAAAAATACGAGAAGTTTCGCCTAATGCTGGCGGAAATCACGACCATAAAAAATATGCAAACAAAATTTTCTCCAAAACATGACAGTCACAAACTCACAAATACAATAGCATTTACAAATTGCTGGAAATGTGCATATTAACTGTGTGAGAGATTTTTCCAAAAAATTACATTTATGTAATTTTTGAAAAAAATACCCCATAATGTACTTTACGTCATATTAAAGAGTGGAATTATCACTATCCGTTCGAAAAGTTGCAAGAAATAATTAGGAGCCATTTTTTAGAAAATGGCGTTTGAGCGTTTCTGAAAATGCAGAATTTTGAGCTAGTTTTCACAGAAAACTGTTGAGTTTTCGTTAAACTTTATATGCCGCAATTCTACGAGCAAAATAATATCACTTTTACTATGTGTATTCTACACTCGTTTTTTAAACAGCTTTATTGTCATTAAGTTTATTTTAATTGAAGCATTCAAAACAATACGTTACATTAATCTTCTGGTGGGAACAAGATTTTTTCTCATTCAGTAGGAATATCTGCCTCAGAGGCAGACATTACCAAAAAGCACCAATGACTCACCCTTAATGATGGAATTCAGTAAATTTATGGTTTATTTCTACACATTATTGTTGAAAATTACTTTACTAACATATTTAAAGTGAATTAAAAATACTACATTGAAGTTTTCTTCAATTTTGTTGTAATCATTGTCAGACTCTCAATAACTAACCAAAGTCAATATCGTTTAAGTGTCATGAAAATCCCTAAAATTCTTGACAGAAAAATATTTCAACAGTACATCCTACAAAGCAGTTGAATAAAAATATGCAAAAAATTACAAAGAAAACAAAACAAGAACACGAAAATTGAAAATGTGAGAGGTTTTTCTTCTTTTGTGAATATGCGTCAATAAATTATTTGTTGTGACTTTTAAGAGAATATTAATTTACCGACCCCTCATCGATTTGATAATATCGATACCGACCCCTCGTCTATAGAAACATTGTATGAAAAGCAGACATCAAGGATCCCTTCAAGATTTCATCGATCCCCAGTAGGTCGATACCGACCCCTTATCTATAGAAACTTCGTATGAAAAGCAGACATCTAAAACTACAACTGCGGGAACATCTGCCTGTGAGGCATCGTTAGTTTCACAAACATTAGTATACGTGAAAAGGACAAAGGTCTCACGCTACAGCTGAGATGACCCTCCCTCCTGGAAGGTTATAATGGTACTGAAGCACTTGAGACTGAAAATGCTAAACGTATTATAACGATCCCGGTGATAAAAATCGATAGCTGTCTGTATGTCAGGCAGGTCTTCCCACCAGAATATTAAGATCAGCAGTAGATACTGCAATCAGAGAAAATTATTTTGTTTTCTTTCTTCTATTCACAGATTTATTCAACATTTGAACACCGTCTCACTTTTAGCACTAGAACTAAAAATCGATATTTTAGCACTTTTGCATGTCCTACAAGTATCCGCTTTCCTAAAAGTAACCGACGCCTCGAGTGGAACCAGATCAACCGGGGAATATTCATTTTGGAAGGAATCATACTGATGGTTTAGGCGCTAGTGTTGCTCACGGACAGACAGAAGGACGGTCAGGTTTTGAAAAAAAAAAACACTTTCTCGGTATCAAAGGACCCCAAAACGTGTATTTCCGTTAAAATCTCGAAATCGCCGTATCGCAGCATTACATACTTTCCCTATACTAAATATATTACTCCGTACACACGTATGTATACGGGAAAGTAATACAGTTTATCTTTACAACTTATGCTTCAATAGATGTAACGAGTGTAAATATTCGAAATATCTTTTATCTTTTTCACAACATTATTCAATATTATGTATTTGATTTTATTCCAATATTTAACATTGAGGAATAGATTGCATTAAGAAATGTTTTTATCTTCTTTAAAGTAATTTAGGATGATGGAAAAAATAAAATTTTGCAATGTCCGAAATTCCAAAGGTTTTCTTGAAAATGGGATTTTAATGTTAATGGGTTAACGTCACATTATGGAACGAGATTTGCTCTACTTGATCAACAAAAAATAATAAAATTTGTTGCTGTTTTGGAGAAAATTTTGTTTGCATATTTTTTATGGTCGTAATTTCCGCCAGCATTAGGCGAAACTTCTCGTATTTTTTCAAAAGTTGTACCTGGTTTTATATGATCAAATTTTCAAGAACAAAGTTTTGTTGAAGAAAAATATTTCTTTAAAATACCAACAGGAGGAGGTACAAAATTTTTAAACATTAACAATTTACGAAAGTTCAGGGGAGTTACTGAAAATTGCAGTTGTATCGTTTTGCTAGCGGACATTGCTCTATTTAAAAAATTCGCCGCAAAATTCGCGCAGCATTACGTAGCTTTCTCTCTACTGCGTAAGCGATAGCTAAAATGTAAAATGAAGTGAAATATCTTCTGTTCGTTTTCAAGTCGCGATTCATAGAAGTTGGGCGGTCGTTAAAATTTCCCGAGAAAGCAACTCTGCGGTAGGAAGTGCAGGCCGACCACCACTAAGGAAGCCACAGAGTGGTGTTACTCCTTATCTCATTTCGTGGGTATTTTTGTCAGCAACGTAACTATGGAAACATGAAGTTGATGGACTTTACTTAAAGAATCGACGAACTTGCCAGATAAAGAAACGCATGAACGAACCCACAAGCCCTCACGCATGAACTAACATACAAGCACAGTTAATTTAATTAGCTATTTAATTAAAGTCACATTTCTTCGAAATTGTAATGTTAATTTGATCATGTTCTCGACTCTGTGTATCCCTGAAAAAAATTGCCAGTTACAATTGAGGGGTTTCTTACAAGAACCAGCAGTTCCAAAATTTTCCTATTTTGAGATACAAGTATTTCACTAAGATTTTCCCTACAACTGACGCTATCTGCTGGGACATTTCTTTTCGGCAAGTCAAGCGAAAATCATTGAAAAATATAAGGTGGTGGAAAATCATAAATTCGTTACTCTGCACGTCTTCACTATGAAGTTTTTGGTGCCTCCTGAAAAATCACGAATTTGGATTAATTTGGTTCTCATAAGAAACCCTTCAATTTGAAATTAAATTTTTATTGAGAGTCCAATCGTATAGGCCAGCTGCATTAACCAGAAAAGGCTCAAACGCCCAAAAGAAGTTGAAAAAATATCCAAAAAAAAATACACCTTTTACACCTATACATTGTCGATGTAGGGAATTTCGATTGATTGATAATTTTGTGTTGCCCGGAGCGTCAACTACCAAGATTATGAGTTCCGGAAGTGTAGTATATGTTTTCTTCGGGAGGTAGCGATTATAATCCCCCTCTGAATGGTGAGACCTGGCGGCCACCTACACGATGGCTAGCGAGGTTTTCGTAAACCAGTGGGACACCGCCCCAACCGGACAAACTAATCCTCCGACTTGTGTGGTAATGTAGTGCATGTGTGTTTGTAAGTAAGGGGTGAGAATTGGACAAGGAAGATGAAGGAATGATCGCGCGGTCCGTTGCACGTTTGTTAAGGTACAGCTCCGGCATTCGTCTGATGTTGATCAGGGAAAGGACGGAAAACTGCCGATCAGAGCAGCCGGCCGCTAGAAATTTCCTTCGGACAGCGGCTGACTATCGAGCTAGTGTCGAAAATCCTGCCACCGACGTGGCAGCTCGAACTCTAGTACATCCCTCCCAGTCAGAGCCACTGCAGTGACACCAGTTGGTCTGAGCTACGTAACCGTTGGTGAGATTTCGAGAAAATAAATAAAAATGCAAGTTTTTAAAGTGTAGAAATATTCGTACGCAAAATAACACCCATTCGATGGCATCTGGGATAGGTCCCAATGGGCCCAGTTATCATCTAATAGAGTTGGTAATATTTTCAACCGGTCCTGGATATCTCGAAAGTATCAAACACAGGTGGCTCTGTTATTACTCTTGCTGCTACCACTGTCGCAACTACAATGCAAAGATTGTCTCATTACATCATCATTCCCAATGCACCGTAGCAGGAATGTGTAATTAATCTTCCTTTAAACATTTCAAAATGAAAATATTTTCATATAATCATTGCATGGATTATTTTTATTTTCCCGTATACGTACATATATTTGGATTAATATAGATGGTATATGGAAAGTTATGTAATGCTGCGCGAAAAAACGGCAGATTTTTGGCAGAAAACTCTTATTACAGGGCCCTGGTAACAAAAAACTGGGTAAATCCAGTTGCTAAATTTAGAAAAAAATCTTCTAACACGTGGTTCAGCAGGAATCCACGTTTTATGGCTCCTTGATACCGAAAAATCGATTGACGGCAAAACGTCAGTCCGTCCATCTGTCCATCTGTGAACAACGCTAGCGACTAAACCGTTCAGCTGATTTTCTCCAAAATTGATATTCCCCGAAATATTTCTCCAAATTTGATATGATGTCAAAGCCCCGCGAATTTGAATTTTGGGGGTTACTTTACATGAAACCCCTGGGACATTTTCAAAATTTTCAAACAAATGGCGCCAACGTGTTTGATTAAATTTTGTTGTTGGGTAGTCTGAAGGACGTTTAATTCAAACTTTTTGGGCGTCTTCCTACAACTACAATTATGAAGATACCTTTTTTTCTTAATGATATGTATTCATAAAAACATATCATGAAATAAGGTCATGTCCGAGTTTTCAAAAACCTGTATAATTTTTTTCTAAATTTTGTTTCAAACATAGGCAATTTTTATTACTTTCTCGCCTTACGAATACTTCGTAAGAAGAGAAAGTTATGTAATCGTGCGCCGGAAAACGGGGAATTTTCGCCAGAAAAACTCTTATAGCAGGGGTCTGGTAACGAAAAAGTGGATAAAACCTATTGCTAAATTTAGAAAAAAATCCTCTATCTCGTGGTGTAGTCAAAATCCAAGATTTGTTGCTTCTTGATACTGCAAAATCGATTGACGGCAAAACGTCCGTATGTCCGTCTGTGGTCAACGCTAGCGCCTAAACCGTTCGGTCGATTTTCTTCAAAATTGATATTCCCCGATCGTTTTTACTCGACTCAAGGCCTCTGGAATTTGAAACCGATATTTTAGTATTTGAGGGTACTTTACATGAAGCCCATTTTGAGATTTTCAAAGTTAAAAGAAAATGGCTCCAAATTTTTTGATTATATTTTGTTGTTGAACAGTGCGAAGAACGTTGAAGGGAATGAAGTAGGTATCATTTTCGTTGATAGGCCCAATATTTCGAAAATTGCAAAAAAACTGTTTAAAAACTTCAAAATTGAAGATAGAGATTTTCGCCTCAGACAAAGTCGGTTGTACAAAATTAGCACTTCAAATAAGGTCACGTACCATTTTTTGGAAAAACGAGTCGTTTTTGCGTAAATTGCGATTCAAATTTACAAAAACAAATTTCCCAAAAACCGCTCCAAATTTTTTCTTTAAATTTTCTGCACGTGTGTAATAAGGGACGGCAAATGTATAAATAAACTAGTGGTGCTATAAAATGGCACATACTTTCTCGCAGTAGTTATTTTTCAAATGCCGATCAGCGGATAAATTATTTGGAGTAAGCCGTTCACCGCTGCCTTTCTTGGTCTTGCTTGAAAGGCATGTTTTTCGCATGTTGACAATTACCGGCTCGTAATGATAGAAACGATACAATTACGTTTTGACTAAAATATAATTGCGATAAATGTACTGGAAATGTCTGTAAATATTTGTTTATGAAGTAGTGGAATAGGAATGATCACCGTATAAAAAGCAGAGCGAGAAAGTATGTACGTTGGAAGCACCACTAGTTTTCTTTAAAACTTCTTTTTTTCTTCATTTTTTCTTAAAAACTTCCTTACTCTTCTTTATTCTCTCTTCACTTCTTTTCTTCTTTCTTCATTTTTTCTTAAAAACCGCACAACATTTTTTGATTAAACTGGGATCTTAGCATAAATTACTTTTCCACACACATTCAGATCACTTAAATATATAGTAAATGTAGCGAAAATAAACGGTACGTTAGCCCGTTTCCAATATTTGTTGCTTTCGCAGTACTGCAACGCATGTCATCTACGGCTTCCTCCAAACCCGCAGCGAAGCCGTCAGGGTCATCGGCCCACCACGAGCAAGTGGTGCTTGTCAAAGAATACAAAAAACTTTAACAATTTCACAAAACTCTTGCAATGCTATGAAAACACAAAATGAAAGGTACACACTGACTAAGCGATGGTGACGGTGGTGATGTCGACGTGACGTCATCGGTGTCGGCGGCGGAAGAAAGCGCCCCATGCGTAGAGGCGCGGGGGAACAATGATTAATTAATGTCTTAATTCATTAATTAATTAATTTTTTTAAGTGGGACGCGCGAACTTTGGAGTTGGCGCCCCCATAACACTGGTGTAGCATGGAACTCCCATTATTTGGCGGGAGTACCACAAAGAGTGCCCAGGTGGGCGGAAGTCGCAGGAACTTGTCCGCGCCGACCAAAATGTGCTAACAGTGCTCGAGGAGGTAATGAGTACGACTAATGCTTCTGCTAAGGTCATTAGTCCCGTAAACGTAGTACGTGCTTATCGCGCGAAGTAATAGTGGTCTTTCCCAGCCGGATGGCGAGATGCGACTCCCACCTACACGTCGGTATGCGGAGTTTTCCCCCACCAGTCATCTCCCACCAGTGGGGCACCACCCAAGCCGAGACAAGTTCTAAGACGTTGACTGGTCTCCCGACGTGTGGTAGAAGTGCATGCAAGTGTAATTGTGTGTAAGTAAGGGATGAAGAAAGGACAAGGAAGAGGAAGAAAAGATCGCACGCGTTTCGCGGCCCGTTTGTTAGGGTACTGCCCCGGCATTCGCCTGATATTGCTCGGAGAAACCACGGAAAACTGTCACTCAGCACAGCCGGCGCGAACATTGCTGACCAGGCAGGCAGCGCGCAGCTGAATTGGACGAGCTAGACGATCGCCCCCGCACGGTAACTCGCCCCCCGTCAGCGGCGTATGCTGCTTTCATGCCCTGGGCTACCGCTTAGAAATTATGTTTGATTATATAACTATATACAATCTTCGATTATAGTTTTTCTAGTTTGTACTATTTTGATTATACATAATATATAATACGTAATATATATTATACATTATATATTTATACTGGAATATTTCATGAATCAATGATTTTTTCAGTTTCCTTTTGTACGAACAACAATTAAAAGACTTCCCAATTTAACGCTGTACAATACACTCATTGGCAAAAGATTAACTTCCCGAAGCGTTTTTCAAAATATCTTACCAAATTGACAATACTTAACTTTGACACTATCACATACTTATTATGCTGCAATTTTAACACAAACACACGCATAATATAATGTGTTTTGTATATGTACACTCACTACCAATCGTGTACGTCTTGGACAAAAGCGCACTCTGTCCGTTTATTGCCCACTGCCTGCGAACTGCTCCGAACGTGTCAAGAAACTGAGCGGGAAATCAGCAACCAGAGCGCTTGCTGGCCCGTATCTTTCTAGTAGGAGGAAAGAGAGAACCATGCAAGGAACGCACGCTGTGTGGAAGCCGATGGGTCCCAGTATATTGTGATATTTGATGGAAATTCAAAGTCCCACGCACGCCCACGCAACGTACGCGACGCCAGGGAACGGTATGTAAGCAAGCACGGCGATAGTCGCGGAAGCGCGACTTGGCGGCTTCCCTTGAAAACCTCCGGCCGACGGCGCGCACGGGTTGCGACGCGCGCAGCTCTCCGCTAGGGGAGGGAGGCGAACGAACTCTCCCCTATATTTGAGGAGCTGATAAATACCACCGACAGCCAAAGAAAAGCTCTCTTGTCTCTTGCCACTTCGCACTTGGTTATTATTCATCCAGCTACTCTCTCGACATCTACAGTTACTTAGGAGTTTTCACAGTAGATGCTGTGTTAGCTAGAATACGTCGGGATAGTTCTAAATTCCGGGATTCCTGGAGACTGTGTCGGAAATAGGGCACGAAAGTTATCAAAGTTGAATAATTACAACGTTTCGAGCAGAAATTAATAGTGAAACGCTGTGAATTCGGAAGTGAAGTTGAGTGGCGTGAGATGGCGATCACTGCAATCTAATAAGGCATAGATTCCAGGGTGGTGGCGTGGATTAGCGAGTTTCTGCGAGATAGAAAACAGAAAGTCCGAATTGGGCAAGAGTTATCTTCCGGGGCAAGCGTTACGTCAGGAATACCGCAGGGGAGTGTCATTGGACCCCTTCTATTTCTAGCCTTCGTCAATGATCTGCCGGCGCAATTAACCTCAAATGTTCGGCTATTTGCAGACGATTGCATAATATATCGTAGTATTAATTCGAAAAGAGATGAAGAAATTCTGCAACGGATCTTGATGCGTTATACTACTGGGTGGAAAATAATGGAATGTCCATAAATAGCTCTAAAAGTAAATCCATCACTTTTGGCAGGGGTCATAATTACAGTGAAACAAATTACCGTTTAAATAATGACATTATTCCGAGAGTTTCCTCATGGAAGTACCTAGGAATTCATTTCGATAGTAAATTAAGTTGGAAAAAACACATAGATTTTGTTGTAGGGAAAGCCTGGAGCTTCACTTTGTAATGCGCATCCTAAAAAAGAGTACGGCAAACGCGAGGGAAATTGCTTATTTATCTCTTGTTCGTCAGATAATGGAATATGGAACAATTTGTTGGGATCCGCACAAGATTATGCAGTGTAAACTCTTGGAAAGGATTCAGCATAGGACAGCTAAATTTACTTTCAGGGACAAGGAAACGGCAGGGTGGGATTCACTCAAAAACAGGCGATCAGTAGCAAGACTCTGCGCCTTGTATAAAGCTTATAATGGTCATCCAGCTTGGAAAGAAATTAATAGGCGACTATGTATTCCTACATACATCAGTAGATTGGATCACAGGCACAAAATAAATTTAAGACAGCAGAGAACGGATGTCGGGAAATTTTCTTTTACAAATCGAACGATTACGGAATGGAATAGATTGCCTGCAAAAACCTTTGAACCCTTTCCTCAAAGCGTTCAACAGTTGAGGAAATTAATTTAGGGTATTATTAAGTAAATGAGGGAGAATAGTGGGTTATATAGCGATGCATAAGTGTTCTATTGTGAAGTGAGGTGTCGTGTAGTGTATAGCAGAGAAATAAAGAAGGAAATGTTTTCAGGTCTTAGTGAAGTGAAGTGCAGTGCAGTGAAGTGCAGTGTAATCCTGATTGTATAAACCTGTGTAATCCTGATTGTGAAGTGCAGTGCGGAGTTAGAGTATAGAAGGGTTTTTTTCTTTTCTTTTCTCTCTTAATGTAATGTAATGTTTAATGAATCAGTCAGTTTTTATATTTTTATCATTATTTTACCATTATTATAATTATTTTTATAATTAGTATATAATTTGCTAGTTATATTACCTATTATTGTTATTATTATTATTATCATTATTATTATTATTATTGGTATTAGATGTCTATGTTACTGAGAGTGTGTATTTTTATGTTTTTCTAATTAGCTGCCACCGAGTTATACCCATTTGCAGTTTAAATAAATCTATCTATCTAATCTATCTAATACGTGCAGCAGAAGGACTAAATGCTTTACTGCTTATACGTAGCTGCACTGTACGCAAAAGAACTTTTTATTCGCATTGCTATAAATTGCGATGTGCATTGTCTACGCACGGAAACGTACCAACGAGAGCAGGACGGATCTGGACGAGACGGGACAAGACGGATCTGGACGGGACGAGCTGCGTGTTCCGAAACGAGAAGAAGGGACGAAGAGGTCGGCGAATTACGTGCGACGCGCTGACGAGAGCCGGCTCCCCGCCGCGTGTAATCCACGCTGTGAACGCCGCCGCCCGGGGCTAAGATGGCTTCGCTGCCGCAGCGTTGTCAGGTCAGGAAACCGCCGTCAGCTCCCCGCCGTTAGCTCTCCGCCGTCAGCGAGGTCAGGTAACCGCCGAACGGAGGGGAAGGCCAAGGTTGGCGTAGGTTACGGATTTCGTGCGGCGCGCTCAAAACGCCTTTTGTGTGCCAGCCGAATAACTAGAGAGAATTTGTGCCTTGCTAGACTATGAACAGAAAACACTAGTAAATTCAATTGCCTTAATGATCAAAGATCTGAGAAAAAGAAAGACATTTGTAATTATAAGGGGTATGTTTTATAATGTTTTAAAAGGGTCATGTGTATTGTTGTATAAAAGGATTTAAAGTAAATGTTGTACAAAGTAGTTGAATGGTTTAGCAGACTGTGCCCAAGTCAGAATAAGGTTCAGGCAAATGTTATTTTGCAATAAGTAAATTCAGTTTCTAATCCGCCAAAGACGGACAAGTATTTGTGTGTTACAATTTGTAATAATGTTTCGTTTGATTTTTGGATTTTATTAAATTCATGTGTTTTGATTTATTATTTGTGTGTGTGTTTGGTCAGCCCTTGTCACTTGTAAGATCCTGCTCCCCTGAGATTTTCAAAAGCTCGTTTTTCGAGCATTCGCCTGCGCGTCTGCCTATGCGCGACTACGCACAAGGGAGAAGCGTCAGAATGTACTCTTTGGCCCCAGCGCTATCGTCGACGTTGCCGCCTCTTACGGGGAGCCATGCGCGAACGACCGAGCGATTTAATACAGATCTGAACAGAACAGACTACACAGAAACTGGAAAAATTTGTCACCGAAAAAGAACGTGTGAAAGAATTACTTTTAACATAATTTATCGTGACATATATCTGTTCTCGTGATTTTCTCGGGCTACCGCCGGTAGCCCCGGTAGCCCACAGTATACGCCTCTGGGAGAAACCACGGAAAACTGTCGCTCGGAACAGCCAGCGCGAACATCGATGAGCAGAGCGCGGTGAATTGGACGAGCAAGTCGAACGCCCCCGCGCGGTAACTCGGCCCGCGTCCGCCGCGCGCGCGGCCCGCGGGCGCCACTTAGCGGAGGGGGCGGGGACGGGGGGTGGGGGGCGTGGGTGGAGGAGCCCGTTGTGCGCGCGCTCTTTCATCTGCCTCGCGAACGCGCGTTTGCTTCTTCAGCGGTGTTTTATCTCGCGATCGCTCTCCTGAGCTCGTGTGTTTGTTTGAAGATTCCTCACTGTTTGGGAGCAATTACATAACAAGGCCAGTTTTCGTGGATGACTAAAGTACATTCTGGGGCGACGAAAAGAATGTTATGAATCTAAGGAGAACATATCAATTTTCTAGACACATATTTCAGCATGGAATATTCCTCAAATCTGGTAATTTACTGCTTTTAAGAGCAAACTTTTTTCTCTTAAGAAGCGAGATTCAGTTCACAGTTGACAGACTGGTTATTGTCACTTGTTCGTAGTTGTCTGTAACTAATTAGTCATGGGTGGATCCAAGGAGGTGGATATGACGGCCTGGTTTCTCCCTTCACTCATTTTTGAGACGAGTTTTTATGATTTATTTTCATTTGTGTTCGATTGCCCTAAAAGACCCGTTTAGCGCAAGGAACCACGAGTAGGGAAGGGGACGGTACGTGCCACAAGAGCTAGCGACACTTTCGCTGTGACACAAACGGATACTTTTGGAACGGCCAGAATCACGCGACACCGAGAGGTTTTTGCCGGTGCCTATCAGCCTTCACTTTTGTGTCCTGAAATTTCACGGATCAATGTTCAGTCACGGAGGGGGGATTTAAACAAATGTTTTTGTTGAAATGTCTGTCATAAGAAAGTTATATTTGTTCATAATGAGAATTGTGATACGTGAATAAATAGTTTTCAATATAATGATTATATGTACAAAGATGGCGCTTCAGTTAAATGTAATTCACAATCTACTTGGGCTTCACTGTTGCTGGGCGTTGCCGTGTGGTGTAGGGCAAGACCGGGGGGGACAGGACGGGCTGCGAGCGGGCGAGGGAGACGCAGAGACTGAGAGAGAGACAGACAGGCTGTTCCACAGAGATAGAGAGGCACAGAGAGAGACAGAGTGAGAGACTGAGAGAGATAAGGAGGGGGGATGACAGGGAGAGAGAAGGACAACGTTTGCTGGGTTTTACTTGTAAATTAATAATTCAATACATTTTACTGGATTCTCAAAAAAAGAAAATGCACTCCCCACCTTCAACGTTTTCTACATTCAGCGTTTATCATACTAGGTTCACATGTAAATAATTAAATATTTTTTCATGTATTGCAATGCTTAAAAATAATTTAATCAATCATAATGCACTATCCAGCACTCTCCCTCCAATCTCTGAATGGAAAGCAAATTCTCAATCAACTTTGCATAGCCAAGCAGTAGATCACGTTTAACGTTCGAATCTACGGCAACAACCCATGAAAAATAACGCATTTGTCTTGGGCGGCGTCCGTTCGGATGTGCGTAATCGCGCGTCCCCGCGTTGGCAGCGCGGCGCCGTCCATGTGATCAATTTGTTTGCTGTTTGGTCCGAGCGACGGCGGGCGGCGCGGCCCTCGCGCGGCCCTCGCGCGCAGGAAGCGCCTTGGAGGCGCTTCGAGATTTAGGCGTCGCGCCTCGGTGCGCAAATCCCTACGCGCCGCTCACCCGCCGCTCGCGTCCGCTTTGAATGCTCGCCGCCGCCGCCGCCGGGCCGTCCAGTTCTCCAAATTCCTAATTTCACTCGCGCCGTGCACCAGCGGAGTTCCGCTTTCGTCCATCCTCTCTTTCTTATTTCGTATGCCTATCTCCATCGCTCTTCTCTCTCTCTCTCTCTCTGAATCTTCTTTATCTCCGTCACACTCAGCCTCTCCTACTCTCTTCCGTGTACCTATCTACATCATTTCCCCTCTCGCCTCTATTCTACCCCGTGTCCACTCTCTCCCCATATCATTCCTCTCCCTCATCCACTGCTCTTTGTCCTCTTGACTTCTCCCTCTCTCTCTGTCTCTATCTTCTTGTTGTCTTACCTCCATCACTTTCTCCTTTCCCTCATTCAGTCGTCTCTCTCCTTTTGACTTCCCTCTCATTTTCGTCCTTCTCTTCCTCTCATTTTCTCTCTTTCCGTATTTCCATCTTGATCGTTCTCCTCCCCTTTTCTCTTTGTCTCTGTGTTTCCACTCCTCTTCCCCGCGCATCCGAATGCATAATCCTCCCCGTCGCGCGTCGTCGACTCGCCTCCTCCCTCCCCACGGCCCTCTGCGAACTCTCCTCCCTCCCCCCCCGCCGCACGGCCCTCTGCGCGCTCTCTATCCCGCCGCGCCGCTTTGTCCGCCTCCATCCGCGCGGGCGGGCGCCTCGCCCGGGCTCCCAATCGCCTTAGCCTTCCAGCGCGGCCTCCCCTTGCCCTGCCCGGCCCGGAAGATAGTACTCTATATATTTCGAGAAAGCGCAATGACTCGAAAAATATACTTTTCCTAGTGGACTGCAATTTATTGAAAATGAATCGGTTTTTGGGATTTACAGGGATCCTCCTAATGCCCTTTAAGGAGATACGGCGCTGCCGGATGTTCGGTTCTTTCGAGCTCCAATGCGATGAGCGCCGTCTCTATTAAGCTGGTTCTTCTGGAAAGCGTCGATAAATTGTTTTGGAAGCGGTTGTTGGTAGTGAGAAGAACGGTTACATTGTTATTGAGTAAATATGGGGATAGAAGTGCCAGGGAAAATTAGTATATGATGTAAATTGCCTTCAATTTGCAATAAATTTTAGTGTACTCTTGTAGAATAACATCATCTTCTGTCTCATTACCTGCTCTTAATAATACATAATCAGAGAAAAAATTAAAAGAGAACAATAACTAAACCAGAAAACACGAAGCTAATCCAGCCTACAACAGCTAAGCTACATTACTAATTTCCAATGCACGCATGAATTAAAAGAAAACTATGCAACCTCCAGTCATGTGAGAGAGGACTATGATTTTGTTAGATACTCAGGAACTTGAGAAAAATCCGAAAACAATGGATTTGATATTGACTGAAAAAGCAAATATTGGATTGTGTTGTTGCTTATTCTCCTACTGCGCGTACCGACTGAACTCTCTCGCACTGCGTCACTGCCCACGTCACGTGACTGAAGGCCTCCAAGAAAGAGACCGTTTGCCATTAAATATTTGCTGTTCACGTATTGCGTTATGGAACATCAACTTTCGTGTTATATGTCAGGAATTGTTGATTTGGGAGTATACTAACCTTATAGTATTTGTGAAGGCTGTTTTTGTTTAAATAGTTTGTATCTTGTTGTATGAGAGTATTTTATTTGTAGTTAAGGAGGAGAGTCCACGCTACTTTTCGGAAAATTATTTTTTGTTATTTATGTTGGTAAACACGCACTTAGCCCCTTAATAACCAACCATCCAAACAACGCTTTAAGAGCATGTCCATAGTAACGACCATTAAAATGTTCGAGAGTTCATTAAAAATATGTATTTGTATTACAGCATTATAAACGATCTTTTCTGTTGCAAGAAATCGTTCATAATCGGGCGTTTTATGGCATAAATGATGAGGTATTAGATTTTACGGCACGAATGATTTCGTCATCACACATTCAGCCAGACGCAGGGAGAGAATCGGGGGAGGTAGAGATAAAGCCGACTACTGTTTTCTCTTACGGATGTCAAGTACCCAAGACATCACAGGAAAGTTATTTGTGAAAATTAAGTTTGATTCTCTTATAAATATATAATGCTGTCATACAAAAAATAGCGTATGCAACTCGTTGCTTCATTGCATTCTAACAAATTTGAAACCTCGCTCCTAACATAGCGCTTTTTCAAAACATGTACTCATGCAATAAAGCTTAACATTATAAACGAATTGCGTAAACTACTAGTAGCGGACTATTAGTGACTGACATTTATGCAATTTCTAAAATAATTATTTTGTCGAAACCTCCCCGAAATTTTTTCATTAAAGTTTCTCCTCGTATGTAACAACAAATGGTAAATAAATAAACTAGTGGAGTCGTAGAATGGCACATACTTTCTCGCACTTGTTAGTTTTCTAAACTCTTTAGTCTCAACTAGCTTTTGAGTTATGCCTTATTATTTTCCCAGCTGCCATTTTCTGCCGCCCAAAGGACATTTTTTTTATATTTTCTCAATTTTTGGCCACCTAATGCTAGAACGGAAACCACCATGCTCTTGTTACTTATAGATAGAGACTGGATTTTTATGTAATTAAATATTTTTTGCCTTTCTACTTACCGTCCTCAAAATTGTAATCTTGGCTAATCATAGCTCTCCTAATACATCATATATCACAATATATTTTCTTATTTTCTCAATTTTCTTCTATTTAATTCCATATTTTTGAATGAAAAGATGTATTTTTTATCAACATTTTTCCACTATTATTGGGAAATCTAGGTGTCCAAAGCATCATTGACACCGCGTTTTGTGATCTGTAAACTTCATTTCCAAGAAAAAATTGCGATCACTAATGTGAAACACTTCGATGAAGATGCTACAGTGTGTGTTTGCTGATCGTAGATCTTGCCAGTTTGTGCGATGGCTTCTATTGCGATTAGTCTGGTTGCTAAACTAAGGTCCTGGATTACAATAGATTAATCTTTTACTACTTACGAGAAAGTTGTATGATGTAAAGTGAGCAGTTTTTCTAAATGTAATTTCTTGCTATTAAAGAGGTTTTTAATAAGAGAATTTTAATATTTCGTATTATATCCAATTTTACATATTTACTACATATTCTTCCTATTTTCATTATATATTTTGAAGTTTTATACTACATATTTTCCCGGCTATACTTATAGAAGTATAAGCCTTGTCTCACATTCGGGTGGCCGACGTGGTAAATTTGCGGGTACGGACTCTGCTTTTCGAAGGGAAGGTTCGCTGGTTCGAGCCTCGCTTGGGGATTATTATTTGTCACAATTCTCTGTTGCGTAGAAAGTTTTGGAGAATTCCAGAAACTTAATTGAAAACCATTTGAATCAATTCAAATCACGAATACAATTAAGATCTTTTAAACAAATGATCACATTTGTTCTTTGATTGTAAAACGTTTGTCACGTCAAATAAATTGTTATCTTCCTGTGCATCTGTAGTGAAGTAATTAAGTAATTTAATTAGGTAAAGTAATTAACTAAAAATCAGTTAAGTAAAATAATGAATACATCAACATGAAATTTAAATACAATATATACACTACCCAAAGGACCGTCTTATATATCCTTAACACGTTGTCTGCCACAAGAGTCAAAATAATGACACATTCTCTGGCTGAGCTAACTTTAACTTATCATGACTGAGAATCAACTGTTGATGTTCGGAGCCATACTAATCAATTCAGTGAGCATCACGTTATGGCCCTCATGGCTGCCAACGTGACCGGGACAGGCTGACGGCTGACAGCGAGAGGTAGCTCAGGGCATCAGCTAATGTCATTGTAGTACCACTGAACTGAGGACCTAGGTTCCGGTCTTGGGGATGGCAGTAATCTGTAGCTGTATGTAAAATGATTCTAACGGCCGGCTGCTTTGTTCGTTAGCTTTCCGTGTTTTTTCTGATCAACTTCCAGGCGAATGCCGGAATGCATTCCAAACGTTCCGCGCACGATCTTTTCCTTGTTCTATACTACCCTTTACTTACATATAGTAACATGCACCACACTATCACACCGCTTAGAACTTGTCTGCTCTGGTGGCAGGTACATGATTGGCGTAATTTTCATAGATCTTTTACGTCTTTAATATTTACATTACGGGCTTTTTGATGCATTATTCCGTATGTAAGTACAAGTAATTCAAATGGGTTTGAATGAAGTTTATCAAAAACTTAAAAAAATTGGGTGAAAAATTTGGGTGAGCCCAAATTAGTGCATTATCAGAAACGTTTAAACGGCTCTTTTACAAAAACTGCTCTAAATTTACAATGAAAATTTTCATATGAGGTACCCACATAATTTATACGACCTGGTTTTATTCTTCTAAAATATTCATAGCCATTTTTCAGTTCTATTTTTAAGAGGCCGAAAAATTGAGAAAATGTGAACAGAAATGTATTTCAGGAGCCGGTAGGTAGCAGTTGGGAAGGATGGGGTGAAAACCGAGAAGGTAGTCCGGACTAAAAATTTTAGAGAACTACCTAGTACGAGAATGTCTGTGCCGTTCTGAAACACCACTATTACTATTGTTAATTACACTTCATTTCCGTAATAATGTAATCTGAAAACTACATGCATACTCTTTTTTATGATTCAAAGATTTCAAAAATAGTAAGAGATCGATAACTCTATCTGAAGCATTTTTCCTCTCCCGCAAATTACATTGTATGTGTTGACAATTTTGTGTTGAAAGAACCTGAAAGGCGCGTTTGTTGTTCTTCCGGCGACCGTATACGTTTCCTCCCTGAAGGACCAAACTCCCTGCGGCGAGACTCAAGAACTGCAAAAAGATTCAGTGCACAAATAAACCATTTTCTGGACTCCCAGGTTCACCCAATTAAAATGTTTACAACATTCCTTCATTTACGTGACCTACTTCTGAGCGTCACCTCGATTTTCTCATACATCAGGGTTGTAAATCTTAAATAAAATATGATTTGTATAATAGGTAGATCAGGCAGAATAGAACGTGGCCGAAATGGGGATGTTTTAGCTTGTGTTGGGACATGTTTCAGTTTCACACACTTTTCTTGTTGTTGAAGTAACCCGGTTTCTATTGATAAGATGCATCTATTTAAAAGCTCCTCCCGTTCTGCCAGCTTCTTTCGCTCCTTCGTCTGCATCCGCCCAGGTCACCGGGCCGCGACCGGCTAGATGCATTGTGAATTGCATGAAGTTGAATTTTGTAAAATTATTCTACATATTGTGAAGTGACATTTTGGATCACAGCTCGACTATTTATTCTCGTTCATTCGAAAGTATGTGATCAAAATTAGGAATCAAGTGTTCCAATGATTCATAAGGTTTCGTGGAACAGACTGTGACCGCCTACAAATTACTCCGATGCACGCACAACAGCCTTGGACCCTCAATTTCAGCATCCGAACAACACATTTCATTTTGGCAAAGAAGACAAGTCAGTGACAATCAACACATCCAGCAAATTTCTGGCACTTGTCCGAAATCGGACCGGAGACATTCCAGTCACTCACTATGTGTTGTCACTTTTTGTTACGTTGTCGTAAGATTGGCGATCCACCGTCGCGATACCGTAAGATTAAAATCTTTCTTAAAAATTTATTTCTATCTGCTCGACCTGATGGTCCCACAGATGTGTGAATATAATCAAAATAATTCATGCAAAATTTCCTAAGATGATTGTCTTTATTACTCGGGCGTTAAAAACGAAAATATTTGATTTGTTTTATAGTGAGGCGAGGAAGGGAAAGTTATTTTTGCAAGAAATTATGTAGGTGCGAAGCAGTGGCGTAGCCTGATTTTTGGCTTAGGGCATGTAATTCGAGAAATGAGAAAATAATTTAAAACTCATAAATGTTCCTTATTTCCTATTTTCAAAATTGTCCCATTTCATTTCGGACCCATTAGAATGAGCGTAATTTATAAAATGATCTTCAACTTTTATAATAAAAAACAATAGGAAAGAGAATATCAATTAATTTACAGTCACGTAACGAAAAACAGTTGACAGTAGTTCTTTGCTACTTACATCAGGGATTTCATCCAGTGTCGATGAGACAAAAGTCTTTAGAAATTTCATTCACGAGACATTACCATGCTCACACTTGAAATATAATCGGTCTGAATTTCTGGTGAGGTTGCATGAAACGGTGGAATTTTCCATGTCATTCTTGAGAGTTTAATCATATTTCATTATTTCATTTATATATTCTATGAATTTTTTTGTATTTGATGATCCCCTATTATCATGGCCACGAAATGCAAGCCCTTGTCTCCCAAAAAAGTATACAACTCGGATGAAGTGTGATAAAATTTCCCTGTTTTTCCTTATATCACTATTGTATTGCTCAACAAAGCCTGTACTGGCTATTTAATAAAATTTTATCCTCTTAGATTTTCCGAACATTTGAAACGGTTTCTCACGTGCTATACGAGTGTACGAGTACTTATGTGTCTTGATAGCCTTGTAAATACTATTCAAATCTGCGTAAACACTGAAATCCCACCCTTTTTTCTTTTGAGAACATAAAAGAAGATCAGTAACATAGTGTTTTAAGACTTTTACATCCGCATATCCATGATTCATTATCACAAATTTTATTATTAAAATGTCGCTGACATTTTGTAATGTTCGAAATGATACTGAGAGTTAGTTTTTGGCAGAATGCTTTAATTATATTTTCCTTTTCAGAAAATGTTAGTCTGCGTATTTCTAGTTTTTAATTTGTCCACGGCACAAGACAAATCCATAATTATGTGCACGGTAAAATACGATTTCATAATTATATAGGCTCTTACTTGGATCGCGTTGTACTCGCCATTCCTCAGCACGGATGTGGATTACACTGTCACATACCCTTGTGCATTCAACCACCACAATCCCTAACCTAAATTGGCTACAAATATATATTTACTAAATGCATTAAAATAAGATAATAAAACATAAATAAAATTACTACGTTAATTAATTAACCTTGTTCTCTTACAAACACCGAAGAAAACCATGAAATTTAGTAACATAAGATTTATTTCATAGGCTCGCTGGATGTAATGGTTGCCTGTGCATCTGATTCACAGCGCAGGTGAGGCTGCATTTCCGAGTGAGTCATTCATCCACATGAAGAATCGAATCTTCAACGGCGCGAAGTTTGAAATATAAAGAAATATTGTTTAATACAAAATGAAAATAACAAATGGACAATTTACAATAATTTTAAAGTAAAAATAACTGATATTGTCAGGGTATGTAACACATCACCCACATCCATGGACGCTACGCCCCTGGTGCGAAGAGAGTGTTAAAGACGGGCACAGTTGAGGTGACGTGTTGGGAGATTTGAGTCAAGGGGGTTTAAAAATATCTTCGGGGAAACAGATTTTATTCTGTTAGGAGTAGTGGCTTATTGACGGAAGTGAACCAAATACAAGATTTAAATATCTCAGAGTTCTATTAGACACTCGACCGACTTGAAAACCTCATTCTCTCCCGTCTAAATCTAGCCTATGCCACTCTCCGTAAACTACACCCTATGATTAATAGGAAGTCCTCCTTTCAAACAAAATCTTCACAAAGCCTTACTTCTTCCTTCTCTAACCTACGCTTGTCCCGTCTGGGGAGGCGCACCTTGCTCTTCCATTAAGCACGTACAAACCTTTCAAATTAGAGTCTTCAGAATATCTATAAATGCTCCGCACTGTGTTTCAAACAGCCAAAGACCTCAATTTACCAACAATCTCCCAACGTATTTCCAGAATCTCGGATGCGTTTTACTCAAAACTATCTACTTTTCCAGTCCAGAACGCTTTTCATCAACGCAAAACTTCAGATGCTCTACAAAGAAGAATCCACTCCAGATTTCCCAAAGACAAATTTCACCCACCTGAAACCAACCCCGTAACTCCTACATTCGTAGATGATCGAAGAAGATCCCAGAGGGGACATCCTCCGTATTTTTAATAATTTGAACATAGCATATGTACTATGTATGAAATTCTCCGTAACTGTGCTGTTAAGTTGTTAATCCACTGGACCAGAAAAAATAATAGTACATTATGAAACAATGATGTAATGATGGGTATTAATACGCGAGTGTGATATTACGGTACGAGCGAGGAACGAGCGACTATCATATACTTCACACGAGTGTATTAATACCCATTACATCGAGTTCCATACCGTACTTTTTCGACTTATGGTAACTTTTATAAGTTAAACTTTTACATTGAATCATTTCATGGCAATTGGCATGCAGGATTCAGCCAAAGTCGCCCAGCGGACAATTCCCTACCCACCGCAGGTGACTTTGTTTTACCAGATCGCCTGCGAGGGAGCACAGAAGTTACTGCAATAATTCCGACGTCACCATTTTTGCTTTTTCACTTATTTCTGGAGGCGCTAAGTCCACCTTTGATTCACTAGACATTTTAAACTAGACTTTTTTTAGGAGAACCACACGGCAACAACATATAACCCAAAATGACTTGCGTTCAGATCTCAACCATAGTCAAATGTTCTCTCCAATAACTACCACTGCGCTACTCAAATAGGATCAAAGTGAAATTAAGATTCAATTTATTTTAAATAATATTCCTCGTTAAAAATTACTACTAATGAAATAAATTAACACTGAGAAGCAGAATATAATATTAAATACAATTTTAATGTGCACAATCGAACGAAACATTTACAATACAGATTCTCAATGATTAATGAAGTGTCAATACTTGGTTTGAAAGCGTCTTTGTGTTTGGTCAAAAACCTGTATCGTAATTAGTGTCATTATACAACGGGTTGCAACCATCAAATGACAGAATTATATAATGGGAGTAGAAAAATAAAATAATGGAACGGAGGTGAAAGAAGAGGTTTGCTTCGTGAAAGAGCGACGCCACGCTGCTCGGCATCCCTGCGGCCGGCGCCTCTAGCGACAGGGGGGCGCCTCCTCTGATGTGGCCGCGTGGCGTCTCCCCCCTCCCCGCCCGCGCGCCCGCAGCGCACACACATTAACATGCGGGGCGGGGCGGGGCGCCCGCCCGTGTCAATTTATGCATATGAATGAGGCGCTTGCATTCAATATTCCAGATATTTGTTTTTGAGGGGAGCCGGAGCCCACGACGTTTCGAGCGCCGAACGCCCTCGCCCGCCCCCGCCAGCCCGCCCCTCCCGCCCCCAACCGCCTCCGTCCGCCCGCCCGCTCCCACCCGCTCGCCCCCGCCCCCCCCCCCGCCCGCCATCCCGCCCGCGCCCCCGCCCGCCCCCGCCCGCACGGCCGCCCGTCCCTGCCCGCCCGCCCACGCCCACCCCTTCATTGCCTCAGACAAAGTGGGTTGTACATAATTAGCACTTTAAATAAAGTGATGTACACTATTTTGAAGAAACGAGTAGTTTTTGCTTAAATTGCGTTTAAAATTTATCAATATTTTGTGTCTCAAAAACCACTTCAAATTTTTTCTTCAAATTTTCTTCACTTGTGTAAAAAGGGACGGTACAAAATATGGTGCTAATCATATTTCAGGGTAATGCTTGGTTTTTGAAAAAATCAAAAAATATTTTTAAAACTACAAAATTGTAGATAGAGATTTTTGCCTCAGACAAAGTCTGTTGTACAAAATTAGTTCTTTAAAAAATTTAATGTACAATTTTCTGAAAAAAAGAGTAGTTTTTGCGTAATTGGCACTTGAAATTTGCGAAAAAGAGTTCTCAGAAACCGCTCCAAATGTTTTCCTTAAATTTTCCACATGTGAAATAAGGGCCGGCAAATAAATAAATGAATAAACTAGTGGTGCTATAGAATGGCACAGACTTTCTCGCAGAACTTATTTTTCTAACCTCTATAGTGTGAACTAGTGTTTCTGTTATAAATGATGATCTTCCCAGATACCTTCTTTTGTGGCCCAAAAGATTTTTTTTTCATATTCTCTGGATTTTTGGGCTTCCTAATGCTAGAAATGAACCAACCATACTCTTATTACTATTATATAAATGCCAATGCCGTGCATAGCGAAGGTGGTCGCAGTCTCCAAATCGCGAGCATTGGCACAGCTCTTCCGAGGGGAGCTTCGCTGGTTCGAGTCCTGGTTAGGGAATGTTATATGTCAAAATTCTCTGTTGTCGCAGGAAATAATTGAGAATTCTAGAAACTTTATTGAAAATCATGTCAAGCCATTTGAATCACAAATATTGATAAATACGGTAAATGAACTGGTAGTGTCTGTATGTAATTTTCCAATTTTCAACTTTTTAACAAATTTTCGCAACTCTTTTTGGATTTGTAAAGCGTATGTACCATTATATCAATTGATTTCCTGTCATGCATTTACCATTTTATGGCTCGGTTTGGTTCTTTTTATGGCTCTGTTCGACCCATAAGGTGCAAGTGTGGCGTAGGGTGTAAGTGCCGGCTCGTTAACTTTGACAATCAGATTTCGGGTCTCGGAACGGAAAAAAATTGCTGGTAGAAAACACTTTTGCTGGTTTATGTAGTAGTGTAATAGTTAGAGAGCGGATTTTTATGCCCTAAAAATGTTGAAATATGCTTTTTAAAATATGCATTTATGACCTAAAAATTCTCAAATATGCAGTTTAATATGCAAGCAAAATTAACAATATTTCATTATAGTGTGAATACTCGTGAGGGTAGGTCAATGAAATTCAGTTATTATTACAGTGCCAAGGTTTCGGCCATTTATTTGGCCTGCTTCTGGGCTATAAATATACAATCAATACAAAATAAATACACAAGTAGTGCACTTAGTTACATGGTTTTTATTACATAATAGGAACAGACGTGTTGAAGCATCATTTTGCTAACAAAAAAACAAGGCAAGGATAATAGTAACAACTATTTCCCTGCAATTGTAAAAGTGTTAAGTGACATATTACGAATTGTCATTTTGCAGTTGAGTTTTCCCGCAAACGGGATGCGCGGAGTCAGTGTCTAGGTTATATTGCCAACTGCGTGGTTGTGAGATACCTATTTACAACTTTTCCCCCCGAATTATTAAGTAATATAAATATCATACAATGTTGTCATCAATATTTTAATTATTCTAAATCCAAGAGTCTAGTTGACTAAGATAATTGATGACTTGTATTAAGGTTTTGTAGTATTGCCAACTTCAGATAATATTATCACACAGTGTGCAAAAACAAGTAAAGATATTTACATAAGTACAAAAAATAATACAATCACAAAGTGGGAATCGATATTATAAGGATATCTTTATGTTTTAGGTGAGTTCAATGATTAATGATGTAACCTAATTCAATATTGATTATTTTGAGCATTACAATTTTCTTTGTTGCAATTGCAAAACAAAACATTTAATTACGTATGGTGTAGCAAGAGGAGGGGAGAAAATGACAATTAGCGAGGACAATTATGAATGAACCGGTAAAAAATATTTTTTTTAAATAGAGGAAAAGAAAGGAATTTTGATTTGGGGATACTTGACTAGGAATAAAACAATTCTGTATTTGTAATAACAAAATATTATTAAAGAAATGTATTACAATGTAGTGACAAATCATTGTATTAAATGACAGGTTTATAAAATTTAGGATTTTCAAAAATTGCTTCATTGTTGGTATGGGAAATTCAGTAAATGATACAATATTAATGATAATTTTCTTTCAAGAAAGAATGTGCCAAATGGTTAGTCTTCTTTTAAAGCAAGATTAGGAGGCTTTGGCAGCGTTTAATTTTCAACCTCCCTACTCATTCCATTTTCTTCCTAAATAGTTCTACAATGAGCGAAACAGAAATTAGAATATAACTTCCTTTAATTTAGTTATTTAAATTAGAATACTATAAATAACTCTAAGGTATAAATAAATAAACAAATCACAACAGAGATTCCACTTTCTTATTACTGTTCTTCAAACTTACATATATTTTAAATATTTAAATACATTTCCTTATTAAATCCATTTTTTGTACATTATATTTGAAATATTAGAAAGGAAAGTCTTTTATTTTCATCATCAAATACATTTTCGTTTTCTTTCGTAGCACTGGTCGTCAACGACAAGTAGAAATCTATGATGTTTGCAATCTTTAAAATTAAGTGATACGTTGCTAGATATTACGCTATCAACTCGAACAGCTTAAACATCGGCATCACTACTAGCAACATACAATAACATTGATTTTTTCTACAGCATAAATTTGATATTATCTACACTTGAAGTTATGCATTGAAAATATAATAGTGGTCACTGTTCCTACAAACAAATTGCAGGCATGCTGACCGAAAATAAATATTTTGGGCACTTTTCTCACTCTCTACTTCTGTATACTCCACTTCGCTCGATACACAGTTGCTTTTAGGCTATTACACAACTAATCATTAATTACAATATCCAATGTTTTATCTATTCTATTCCTAATTTGATATCTCTGCTTACCTTACTTTCTAAATGTGTGTGCACAATAACTACTCACTCATAATGATTATGCTAGACTTTTAATTTGAGCATCGATTCATTTGAACAAAGTGATTCTAATAAAGCATTGCCCAGTTTGTACTGGACATTTTAGTTTAATATATCCTTTTTTATTTAACTTCAACCTCTCGAAAAATATCATGTCACATAAATGATCTGACACAATAATTCTACGATACGACTTATTTACAGATTCTCGTGATATATAACTTTTAACAACATTATTTATTGATAATTTGCTGTACATTACAGAATCACCTTCACTCTTAATATCTTACAAAATCGGGCTCTTTCTCGAATAAAAAAAAGGTATCCAAGTTACGCTATACTATTAGGTATTAGTCTATATTTGCGCTTAACTGTCATCGTCTTAATAAATACATTTATTACGTATTGTTTATACATGATAAGTGTTACCTACTGATAGCTAACCAACTACCAAAATTTGGTTATGTCATAACCACGGGCTTTGTTTGGTAACTTTTATAGAAATAATTATTTGTGTTGAGATAAATCCAAACAAAAAAATTTAACTTTTGTTACTGTTCAATAAAGATAGATATTAATTGAGTTTTGTATTAGTAGTATTATTTTGAAATAATAATCTTTCCTAATATTGAGAAAAAGTTGGAAGTGCTCACGCGCATGTCGAACAGTAAGAAATGTATTTTTAAGCTTCGAAATAACTTGATTTTTAGAAATATAAAATAAGTCCATTGTATTTATGAAAATAATAACAATAATAATAATAAATATTTTTTTAATTGTTGAAAGAAATTTAATTCAATAATTTCTATCGGAGTTGGAACCTTTTTTCAGTTCAGACAATGCTTACGCTCTAATGTGATACGAACTCCTTCAGAAGTATTTTCATCGAATCCTATCAACACAGTTTATCATAGCCTAATTATCAAGAAAACGTGTTAACATTTTGTAAAAATATTGATATTTTCACAGATGTGTGAATACGTTTCATTAATGTATTAGTCGCTCATGATCTTTGTAGTTTATGCGACTTAAAATAAAAATAATTAAAAGAAAAAGAATTATAAGTACTAATATTTAAAAAATTTAGAATTGAAAAATAATTTAGATTATTTCCCAAAGTAATTAATACGATAAAACAAACACCGCAAGCAAACTGCCAGATTCTGAATATCAACAGTAAGTACCGTAAGAATTTGCAAATCGTCAGAAGTGATGACGTATCTAAAGAGGCAGTATTTAAAGTTTGGTTTCCGTGGTTTTCATGCAGAAGATGTACGTGAATAAGGAGGTTCTGTGTAATATTATTTCAGCTCGAGCCAAAACTGAGCATCTCACCAAAGAATTTACTCAAACAGATGACTTATTACGAATTTGAACTCGGAGATTTCAGCTTGTTTCCGATGTCGAGAAAACATTGGAGCTCGAAGCGGCTCACTCAGATTCTCAGTCAGAAGCAGCTCCATTGTCGGACATTCCGTGATTTTAATGAATAAAAAATACTTGGCATTCGATATCGAAAAGATTCAGAATATTCTCAGGAAGTCTGAGATACCGTTAGCGAACACGTTGCAATACTTTAGTATTGCGAAATTGCACTTCAATTTCGTACGCGAGTTCAATAACTCCTTTGATTTGCAGAAGGTGGCGCTAATTTTATCAGTATTTCTCGTGTTATGTAAATATAATGCAAGTTCATTGAGCAGGAAAGGCGAGTTATGTTGAACAAATATTGTAGAAATCTTGTTTATGGATTTCGAGTGATTTCGTGTCTGTATGGACGTTAGAAGAGAAATCTGTTCCAATTAAAACACATTTTGATGTGAACTTCAGAGCACCTAAATACATTTATACATTTTCAATTTATTTCGTTTTTGTTTCCAAATAATATTTAAAGTTGTTTATTAGGAAGACCTACAAACATCTGTAGTCATTAATATTATGCTTCAAGCCATATGTCGTCAGAAACGTGATTGTAAGGGAAAGGATGATCAGTCAAGGTTTTGTTACAGTTGAAAGCCTTGGAGAAGGCAACATTATCCTCCAACATGTGTTTGATTCTGGAATCAAAGGAGAAAATTATACTTTTAACTAGTGATCAGAACATGAAGGTAAATGACTAAGAGGAACAATGACTTATCTGCTGTGAACATATGAATTACTCATCAAATACGAAAGAAAATTCTGTCATTTGATTTCAAAATTTCAAAAAGCAAACATTTTCTTCTTACAAAACATTGGCATTTCGGTAAATACACACTAAAATTACGCTTTTAACATACAATAGTACGAAAAGAAATGTAATTGAGAATTTGCTTTTGTCAGTCGTTTACATTTTATTATCATTGTTTCTTACCGTGTTTCCGGTGGTAAAAATGGCGATTCAAAAAAGTCTATCACCATAGAAAAGTAGTCCAATTTGGTGCAAAATTTCTGAAAAATGCATCGTTAGTAAATTACACAGTAAATTACTAATCAAATTCATGAGTCTAGAGCATTCGGTCATACATCTCAAAATAAAAAATGATAATTGTATTTACAAATCTTAATGCTATATAGAAATAACAGAATGAATATTTATGACACGAATGACATTTTATTTTTCGAGTAGGAAATGTTGCGATACCACGCTGTTAGGCAGAGTGTTGACAACCTACGAGAAATGTAAAATCACTTCTACATTCAGCCATCTAAAGCTAGCAGCGCCCCAAAACCGATCTCAACCAAACCATATACAAAATTTTAGGAGAATTAAATGCTCTTTTTTCGAATAGAACTAAAGCTAGCATAACTAATAGAACTAGAGCTTTACACTAATGCAAGCAGCGCCCAACTAGAAAATTCATCTCAAAATCAATTCAAAAATATGATACCACATCCAAAATTTAGGCTAATTTCAGGTTCTATGAAAAAATTATTTCCTCATTTATATTCCAAAAATGAGAGCTGTACAAAGAGAACCAATTAATATTGGTTCTTATGGGCGAATAAATACCAAAATCAAAAAACCTCAGAAAAAATTTGAAACTCTACCCAAAATGTAGGCTCTAAAAGAAATTATTCCGGCATTTATATTCCAAAAATCATGGCCGTACAAAGGGTAAAATTTAAAAATAGGTTTTTAAGGGGAAAATTAACATCAAAATGAAAAACTCTCAAAAAAACTTTGAAATCATACACAAAATTTAAAGTTAATTTGAGGCTCTAGAAAAAATATTCCCGCATTTATATTCCAAAAATTGCGGCTTTAGAAAGAGAAAAAGTCAATACACATTCGTATTGGCGGAAAAAAAACAACACAAAATCAAAAAACCTCAGAAGAAATATGAAACTCTATCCAAAAGTTAAGGCTAATTTGAGGCTCTAGAAAAAAATTATTCTCGCATATATATTCCAAAAATCAGGGCTGTGTGAAGAAAAACAATTAACATACTTTCTTGTAGGAGAATAAACATCAAAATCAAAAAAACCTGAGAAAAAATATGAAAGCCCATCCAAAATTTAAGGTTAATTTGAGGCTCTAGAAAAAAATTATTCCCGCATTTATATTCCAAAAATCAGACCTGTACAGAGAGAAACAATAAACATTGATTCTTAAACACCAAAATCAAAAAAAACCTTAGAAAAATATGAATCTCCACCCAAAATGTAAGGCTAGTTTGAGGCTCTAGGAATAGATTATTCCCGCATTTATATTCCAAAAATCAGGGCTGTGTAAAGATAAACAAATAACATACTTTCTTATAGACGAATAAACATCAAAATCAAAAAAACCTGAGAAAAAATATGAAAGCCCATCCAAAATTTAAGGCTAATTTGAGGCTCTAGAAAAACATT
The DNA here is from genome assembly GCA_031308135.1 of Acheta domesticus. Taxonomy (NCBI): domain Eukaryota; kingdom Metazoa; phylum Arthropoda; class Insecta; order Orthoptera; family Gryllidae; genus Acheta; species Acheta domesticus. Next base: position 210,286,828 of record JAHLJT010004567.1, read on the forward strand.
ATTTCCGCATTTATATTCCAAAAATCAGGGCTGCATGAAGAGAAAAAGTTAACATACGTTCTTATAGGCGAAAAGTAAACATCAAAATCAAAAAATCTCAGACAATATTTACAAAGCACTGCTGCTATCTACGTATCAACTGCTACTCTACGACAGCAGAGACAGATATAATCACAATTGGTGGAAAAATTGTGTGCTCTGATTGAACTTCTTACTGAACAGAGAAATGTGATTAAGACTGCTCTTCTTGACCCAAAAAATGTGTATCTGCCTCCATTGCATTTTAAATTGGGTCACGTCAAAAACTTTGTAAAAGCCGTGGACAAACATTACACGGATTATGTGATATTTTCGAAAGAAGTTCCCAAGGATCGGTAAAGCAAAATTAAAGGAAGGAATATTGGTAGGATCGCAAATTAGAAAACTAATCGCTGGTGAACATTTCGTTGAGTTGAGTGATGTTAAAAAGAGGCATGGCTGTCTTTCACATGACAAACTTTCTAGGCAACCAAACAGCAGAGAATTGTCGCGGTATTGTACGTGAACTATTGAGATCATACCACACATGTGGGATGAAACATGTCACTTCAACTATATTTTTGAAATGATCATTTGGACTTCTTCCCACATAACCTCGGCGTCTTTAGTGACGAACATGAACGGTTCCACCAGAATATTTCTCAAATAGAAAAGCGTTATCAAAGCAATTGGAATAATGCAATATTGTCCGATTAGTTTAGGACCTTACGAAGAGGCATTCCTTTTATTTATTTATTTATTTACGTCAAAAAACAGTTAAAAAACTGCGTATGACGAGCTATGGGGAGAAGTGAATTTTGTGCACGTTTTCATAATTCTGTGGTCTCTATCCTAAACCATATTTTAGTCGAATTTTGAATACAGAAAAGAGAGTTTTTTTCGAGTTTTGTTGACAAAATATTCGCTCCTATATAATAAAATATATTTTCAAAGGTAAATTAGCTATAAATTCCTGCCCTGAACCCTCATGTTCTTCATGAAAGAATAATACTTTTTGCCGCGATAATATGAAAAACGATAATTTGAATAACTATATTTCCCACTGAAATTCAGAAGACGTGCACAAATAATGAAGTTACATTTATGTCCAGAAGCAAAACAAGGGACCATCTCAGCATTTGCTCAAGGATCAGGGAAACTGGACGAAAAACCTGATCAAGATAGGAGCCATCAACCCAGAAACTGTGGTACAATACTTGTTACAGGTTCTTTAGAATTATACAGTCCAAATGATAAATAATTACATTAACTATCATTGTTAAAATTAATGCTACTTTCCTTTTTGATGCTCGGTATAGTCTCGAATTGTATAGAAACAGTTATGCAGCAGAAAAGATTTTACTTGGGACTTGAACTTTTCTATCGAATTTAATCGTTTAATGTCTTCTGGCAAAGTGTTGTAGAGTAATGTACATGAATTGTATGTGAATTTTTTGTAGTGAGCTGTTGATACTGCCACTTGGTGAATATGATTACTACGTCGTGTGTTATACTTATAGACATCGGCGTTTGCTGAAAATATATTCCCGCCCTTAAGTAAGTCATTTTTGACAAAAACTACCGATTCGTAAATCAGGAGACAAGGTAATGGTAAAATTCCTAGATTAATAAAGAGTGACTTACAAGAATCACGTGGGTTGGATTTGCTTATTATTCGTACAATTCTTTTTTGTAATCTGAAAGTCTGGGAGCTATAAGATGTGTTTCCCCAGAATATTATGCCATATCTCAGGCGGGAGTGAACATTGGCAAAATATACACAACGAGCTGTATGAAGGCTGACGGAATTTGAAAGAATTCTGAACGCGTAGCATAATGAACTTAATTTTGTGTTCAATTCATTTAAGTGGGCATTCCATTTGAGGTTTGACTGAATTAGACCTAAAAATTTTGTTACATTAACATCAGTCAATGGCACACCGTTCATTTTCAATGGAGTACAGAATTTTTTATTTGAAATGGAAAACTGCATTGAAATAGTTTTCTTTTCATTTACTATTATTTGCTTTCGAGACATCGGCAGTCCTGACTGCTGTGAGGATTTTGTGGGAAGCGCCTACACCGTCGAAAGCAATCGAGATCGTGGAAGTAGTTCCAGTGTATCTGCCTTGTGTTGCGTTCGTCTGTTAGATGAAGTAGTTGATAGTGACATTTTGTGTGTTATTGTTGAGCATCCCCAAACGTGCGAGTCACGCTACGCCACTGGTATTTTCATATAAGTACTCGTATTTTCGTACATGATGTAAGTACTCGTATTTTCAAAACATTACGCATTACCTTATGTGAAGATGTATTTTTGATAAATAAATTTCATTGAAAAAAACAGCTGCCCAAAGTACATTTTTTTGACATTTTCTTAGTTTTTCAGTTTCGTAAAGGTAGAACGGTTATATTGATTTTAGGATATTAAAGAACACAAGATCCTCGACCTAAATGGCTATTTTCTTTTCAAAATTTGTAGCCGTTTTTAAGAAAATGGCGTTTAAGCGCTCGTTAAAAGGCGAAATCTTAAGCTCTTTTAATTTGTTATTACGGTACCAATTTGAAACGTCTGATATTGTACTATTTACGGTTTCTTTGTTGCAAAGAATATTTGTATCATCCGCAAAGAGAACTGTTCTTCCGTTTCGAATCGCTAAGGGCATGTCATTTACGTATAATAGGAAGAGAATAGGGCCTAAAATCGATCCTTGCGGGACTCCACGTGCAATTGGCAAAGAACCGGAAAGGTGTGTACATAAAGTTCCATCATTCCAGTAAGGTATTTCTACTCTCTGAGATCGTTGTTTAAGGTACGAACATAGCCAATCTAGAGCAATACCACGGATTCCATACGAAGGTAATTTTGAAAGTAAAATGTTATGATCAATGGCGTCAAAAGCTTTTGAAAGATCTAAAAATATTCCAATAGTTGCTTCGTTTTGATCCAATGATGAGGCAACATCCTTAAGAAAAGAAAAAATGGCTGTTTCCGTAGATTTTGATTTCCGGAATCCATGTTGGCAATTTGAAAACGCGTCGTGTTTATTGAGAAAGGTTTCCATTCGCACATAAAAAAGTCTCTTTAATATTTTTGAAAAAACTGACAAAAGAGAAATTGGCAGATAATTTTGAACTTCATTTTTGTTGCCTTTTTTCAAGAGCGGCTTAATCTTAGCTGTTTTAAAAATATCTGGAAAAATTCCGGTGCATAAGGATGCATTAAATATGTGAGTTAACGGGTGTATAATGGCTGGCGCGCACGTCTTTAACAAACAATCCGGAAATTCATCTAAACCGGCCGAATATTAATTTTTAATTTACCGATTATTTTGAGAATTTCATAGGAAGAGGTTTCGGAAACGAACATAGTGTCTAAGATTTTTAGGGAAACGTCAGATGTTGAATTTTGTGGCTGAAAACCCTTAGTAAGATCGACAGCAATTCTCGAAAAGTATTGGTTAAAGAGACTAGCCACTGTTGCCGGATCGTTCACATCTCTATCGTTATCTTTTAAAACAACATTCTCTACAAGGTTTCTAGTTGGTTTGGTCGCATTTTTTACTATATCCCACATTGATTTTGTTTTGTTATTTGAGTTCAAAATATCCTGCTCGTGTTTCATGATTTTAGCCTGCCTTATGACTTTTCTTAACAATGATTTGTATTTTTTAAAGTACAGGAGGAAATCTTGAGAAACGTTATGATGCTTAGAAATGAAAGAAAGAACTCGTTTGTTTTTACATGATTCTAATCCCTTGTGTTATCCAAGAATTGTTTTTGCGTGAAATATTTAATTTTCTTTTCTGAAGAGGAAAGCAAGTGTTAAAATGAAATGAAAGCGTTGAAAAAAAGAATAATATTTATCGTTTGTATCAATAGTATTATAAACCGCGTCCCATGACTCCTGCAGTAAGTAATCAATGAATAATTTTATTTTACTTTTAGAAAACACTCTACTCATACGTGTATTATTTATTGTGTCATTGTTCGCATTTCGTATAATGGTAAGAATTCCTAAGGCAAAACATCGCAATAAATCGATAAGGAAATATTTTTAGGAATGTTGCTTCACTTTTCTTAACACGTATGTTGTGTTTTTTGCTTTTGCTTTTTTAGATCTGTCATTAGAGCGTGTCATTTGCAAGATATGTACAAATAACATATAGCAACACATACGCATTGACAAAAACGATCTTCACATGGAAACTGACGCTTATTCAGAAATTCTGATATTAGATCTGTATTGAGACAAAATATTTTCCAGAAACAGTGTGTTTTCTAATTACAGAAAAGTTCTTTTTGTAGACCAGTGTTAAAAAAATACCAGAGATCTAGTTCCATACATGATGAGATTGATTTCAGTAAGATCTCTACCTGGGATTTGTATCTCCTCATTTAGGAGAGAATGCGCCGTCCCTATCTCTATTTTAGTTTTAGCATTTTCGTTTATTCTTCTGAACGGTGCACGAGATTCGAATGGAAGTAAACGAATTCTTCTCGAGGAGGAGACTTCGCTTCATTTTTTGTTATAATATTTTTTTTTCACTCAACGTCACCCAAAAAAGGTAGTGGCGGGCTAGCTTGATATCAAGATGGCCCGCCCACCATAGCAGAAACAAAACAAACTTTTTTTAACTGTTTTATTACTAATTTATTAGTAAAGCCTAAAATTTTGGCTATGGTTTGGTGGAGATTGGTTTTTGGTCTTCCACAACTGCAGCAGAGAGCAGTTGCCTTGCAGTGCACCGTCTCACCTCTCTAGTTCAGAGAAACGAAAAGAACATGCAATTAGACATTAATACAAACCTACTTACCTGGGCCAGAAACACGAAGAAACTTTGATCGTTAGTTAGCGGCAGATATGGCAATATGGTATCTGTTTTATTCTGCTTTCTCTTGAATGTTTTATAAGCTAATTGAATAGCTATCCTGTCTGCAAAAGCTTCCTTCGCTTTTAGCTCCGTCCTATTTCCAAACTAATCAGAAAAATATTGTTTAAATATTTTATTTGGTTTAATTTAAGTTTATTTTAGTAATGCTATATTTTAAACAGTACACTAAGTTTAAGAAATTTCGAAATTAGAAAGAAAGAAAGAAAGAGAGAGAGAAAGAAGTCCGGTTTCAGTTGTGGCAAAAAATTAAAGAAAAGTTATGGGAATTGCAATCGAAGAATGCATGCAAAGATGATTAAACAACGTAAATCAATCTCAGAAAGATACATGCACATGCAGAAATTTATTGAGACTATTGCTTCTCAGAATGTATTTGTAACCGGATATTACGAACATTGACAATCGATTTCGCTTGTGAGCACGAGGGGAGCGACATTGGGCCCGCCGCCCGAAATAAGAGGGCCTCAATCGGCCGCGCCATTGGCTCGCCCCGCGCATACGCGACTTGCACAACGAAGGAGGCCGAGGACCCAGCTCTGCCCCTCGCGCCCACAGCCAGGCAGCCTGCCGCTGACGCGCGCTCCCCAGCAGCAGGCTCCTTTGGCTTTGGTCGAGAGCGGTGGCGAAGCGCGACCCGCGCGTTTGGGCACGCGCAACAATAACGCCAACTGAACACGTCATGATTCTTAATGTTCTCTAGAATCTGTTATTGAAACAAATGTTTCAATACTTCAACAAATGCCAGAATATTTCTTGAAAGCAAATTATGAAATAGCTCAGATTTAGTTCTCATGAGCGATCGGCATGGGATTTATTTCTAACCAAAATAAAATTTAACAAATTTAACAAATTCAACTTCTTAGATAATAACTGAGAATTATTAATCAAGCACTATATCTACTGTTTGTGCCCATGACCAAGCACAGAATCACGAGTGAAAAAGAAAAATATTTCTCTTCTCTCAAGTGTGCTGCGCTCTCGTGCACAAACGAGCAAATTGCTCATAAGCCTTTTCTAAGCCGTATGCTAGCTTCTAGGGACTCGCCAATCAGGGGCAGGGGCGAAGAGGGGAGGGGGCAACCTCGCCGTCTGCGCATGCGTCATTGCTCGTCGCAAATCTCGCGGAAGACTCTAGAAGCATTTTAGCGTCCTAGCAATCAGAGACCAGCTTGTAACAACGCGCCAAATTCAATCATAGGAAATCACATTAACATTAATACAAAACGTATTTCCCTCAAAGTGTTTCACTCAGTAGGAAGATTATCAATACAATATTTATGGTTCTTTGATTCATATTTTACGTGGGGATGCTCAGCATCTTTGCGTCCCCTAACCCCACGATGCTGCAAGAGTGGTTTCTAAAATTGGATATCACGCAAGAAATCTAAGTCGATGTCGAAGGCTCCACTGTGAAGATTTTATTAATTAAAACGTTTTTTACTTGAAAATGCATTCTGGTTGTTTCAGACGTTTCGGTCCTTGAATGGGGTCTTCTTCAGGTATTTGATGTTATACAAAAACATAATGTTATACATATTATGCATTGGTATACTCTATTGGCTACGTCACTTAATTTCAAGCATGGAACATCATCCACTAGATTGTCAACGTTCACAACTTTCCTATATATTTTGAAACTGGAAAAGTTTTAATATGTTTATCTGACCTACAATTTTGTGTGACAAATTCATCACAGACAATACTAACTTACACTTTAATGGTTGTTACGGAAATATACTCTAAAATATTCGCAATTAAGTAATACAGAACCATACACATTTAATTTGGGACAAACTAGGATTGTAGAATTTGTTAACATATCACTGATTTACGCAATTTCTTTCCAATCTTCTTCTACACCGTAACTTGCTGAGTGTCAAAAATATAATTTCTCTAAACTTGTGTAAAATCTCGTAGTGTTCAATCTTATATATTTATGATTAGTTTTTAATACATCCCTAACTTGAAATTAATAAACTTAATCACACTAATGCTGTGAGAGCATTGCTTTTCTATCAACTCCTTTGTCCCTCGCTTTCACTTCTGTCTTCTACCATGTGAGAAACCCTTCAACCAAATTGCGTTTGTATTTTCCATTGAATGGCTTCCTTTTTATTATGACTATTGTAATAAACATTTTGAAAGTGGTCAGGCGGAAGAGCAGGCTAAATGCCCTGAGCCTCGCCACCAATAAAGACATTTATTTATTTATTTATTTATTGAGTGTTGTGTTGTTACTGGATTTCATATTATTTTCATTCGCTGCGTTGTCAAACCATGCATTACTAGTATGTATAGCCACGAGATATACCTTACGATAGAGTTACAGAATAATCCAAATAGTTATGCACCCAACTTACCTCAAAGAGTATATTCTTATGTTTGTTTGGCCCAGTCATATTTAAATACTCAACGTTCACTTCTTTCTTGTATGCATAGCCGGGTGTAATAACTCCGTTATATATATCTCTTCTGTGATCATCCATTGTGGTATTGAACTTAATACCTATGGAATTTCATTGAGAATGTAATTATTCCAACAGATCTTTTACGTACAATAATAGATAAAGCCAAAATAAAATAGTTTACGGTAATAGTCAAAGTAAAACATCTGAAGTGAAAATACAAGTTCATATGCTTTCTGGAAATGTAATTTGCTCTTTTTGTATTTTCACGACCGCAGAACTTTCAAGTATGCCTCAACTCTGCAATATGAAACACTCACCGAGCGAGTCTATATGATGCGCCATCTCATGAGCTATAGCGAAACCTAACCCTGCCAAACGGATGTGGGGCAGGTAATCTGGATCATAGAAAGGTTTTTCCATGGCGCCCAGCGGAATTGCTGCAAAATAAAAACCTCTTTATTTTTCAGAAAATCAAATAGTTTGATGGCAAATGTAGTTAAAGAAATATAATCGAATAATTAATCGAATACAATAACATAGCTAATAATTCGATATAGAATTTTACAATTATTGTATTAAAGATTTTAAATAGTTTTTGCAACTCTAGGAAGAATGTTTAACTCACACAAGTTCGACAGTAAAATGTCACAGTGACTAAATTCCGACTACATCTTACGTCATCTCATTTAATGATAATGAAAACTGTCAGATCCGTGAAAAACGGACGCACACCTAGTCCAAACGGACTCCACATACAACTTTTTAAATAAGGGACGGACATGCTTCACGAGCTGTTAGCTTATTTTTTCAGCTGTTTCCTAAGGGATGAAATTGTGACCGCTCAGTAGAAAACTGCTTATATTTCTAACATTTAAACGAAAACAAGTGAAAGGGGAGAGACGAGTTTGCTCTAATTACAGAGGAATAAGTGTAACTAATTGTCTTTAAAGACTATATGTAAACGGCTTGTCCAAGCGTATGGGCGGGTTTGTTAATAAATTAAATAATAATAATAATAATAATAATAATAATAATAATAATAATAATAATAAAAATAATAACACTACTCTTATTCGCCTACTTGGTGTGCTACTGCAAACAGTTCTCTTAATAATAATTGACAATGACCCCGTGTGGTGTCGGGGGTTTTAGTAGAATAACACCATGGGACCTCCCCCTGTCGTAGAAGGCGACTAATCGGAGCAGCTGTCCGCTGTCACTCCCCTAAACATCCTGTAATTCCCACTTTTAACTTGGTGTGTCATTACTTCCACTTACTTGTGGCACACTTCTGTTCTCTGTCCTGAAGGCCAACCTTCATATCGGCCAACTCTTGCGTTTCTGACCCCGACGCTATTAGGTTTGCGAGGGCTAGGGAGTCGTTTCTACTTTACCCTTCTATTCTAACTCTATTCTTCACTGTCCCCCTTCTCTTCTTCCGTTTCCTTTTAGCTGGCGGTAGCTCAAAAACGCTAGGGGAAGGCGACCCCGAATATAAACCCAGGATGGAGGGTCCTTTAGGATCGACGCTTACGGTGCAGGGGATCGGAGCCCCAGTACTGGCGGTCGGTGGTGAGCAAGCAGGCCACCGGGCGTCGTCAGCCAGCGACTGCAATGCCACGGGTGCGGATCAGTCGGCATCCCTGGCAGATATTGCTACGAGTGATAGCAAACTTCGCGGGACTCGCATGGAAGTTTGCGATTTCAGGGTTGAGGGATCCCTTAAAAACCCTTGTCCAGAAAAATGTCCTGACTTAAGAGCGAAAAAAATGAAAACTGGAAGAATCGTAAACCCTGATGACTTGTTTAAGAACACAACAGCAGTACCAAAATACCTTACAGTTAAAAGAAAAGAAGGGAATTTTGAAAAAGTAAGCCCATTTCTAATAGAAAAGTGTATTAACACTTGGGCTGGATCTGCCATAAGAGATATAAAGAAAACTCCAACTGGACTCTTGTTAGAAACAATTAATGAAAATCAAGGACAAAAGTTACTAGAGTTGAAGAAAATAGGCACTATCGATGTTGAAGTAAATGCTCATGGCACGTTGAATACTTGCAAAGGTGTAGTAGTTTGCAGTGACTTACTGAACTGCAGTGAAGAGGAAATAGCTCGAGAACTAGCTTCTCAAGGAGTCATCGCCTGTCGCAGGCTAACAATGAGGCGGGACGGGCAGATAATCCCTTCAGCATCCCATGTCTTGACGTTCAACCGTAGTACGTTGCCAGAGAAGATTAAAGCTGGCATTCATCGTCTGAGCGTACGATTGTTCGTTCCTCAACCGATGCAGTGCTTTCAGTGTTTACGTTTTGGACACACAGCATCTAGATGTGCGAGAATCAAAGCATGTCAGTGTGGAAAGCCATTTCATAGTGATGATCCGTGCATAGATCCTATCAAATGCATCAATTGCAGTGGACAGCATTCAACGAGGTCAAGGGACTGCCCAATATACAAGCAGGAAGCAGCAATACAAAAAGTAAAAGCCACACAAAAAATCAGCTATCCTGAAGCAAAAAAGCTTGTGTGCCCTGAAAGTAAACATCACGTACGTAGAAGCAGTCACTAAAAGCACATCAGTGCCTTCATTAGTAGTAAGAGAACTAATGCCTGCAATAACTCTCTGCATAGAAAAGTATTTTAATGAAATTTATAACAAGAAAATCCACACGGAAGAATTAAATACAATCACTCAATGTGAAATATTAAGTGAAAAGCAATCTTCGAAACCCCCACCAAATGAGACAGAAAGAATTCCAGTGGCTGCCCCCGCAGCTACATCCAGTAAAGGCGAATCGGCAACAGGCTACCGAAGTCGATCGCCCCGTGTTTCAAAATACACCAAGGAGGACTTCCTAAAACAAAAAACTAAGTCGTCTACCACCAATCATCAAGATACGACCACTTGCTCAGAGACAAGCTCGATGGTAAGTGCGGAAAATAACGAATACCAATCCATTGATCCAAGCAAAATCCCCCGCAAGAAGAAAAAGAAGAAAGGATGGCCAAAAGGAAAACCTAGAAAATAAGCCGGACATACCCACCCCATAACAGAGAACTCCATTCCAACTATGGAAAATATTATTCAGTGGAACATCAACGGCTGTATCTCGCACTATTGTGAGCTGAAATTGCTACTGGCTAACTACACGCCAATGTGTCTGTGCTTACAAGAAACGCATTTCAAGCCACAAGACCGTTTCAATTTAAGAGGATACAAGACCTTCCGCAGTGACGTAGAACCTGATAGACGAGCTAGAGGAGGTGTTGCCATACTGATCAGCAACACACGTCCTGTTAGTCGTCTGCAACTCAATACACCTCTACAAGCGGTAGCAGTAACCCTATACCAGCCATTGAAGATGACCTTATGTTGCATATACTTACCAGACGCCTCATGGCAAAATGAAGAACTACAAGACCTGATCGATCAACTACAACCCCCATTTCTTATTCTAGGCGACTTTAATGCTCAGCACCACGTGGGGCTGCTCTAGAACAAACGATGCCGGTCGAAGAATTGAAGACCTGTTACTTAACAATCCATACGTACTCTTAAACACAGGTGCAAGCACTCACTTTAACGCTAGAAATGGTACATTCTCAGCCATAGATCTTCCGATATGTAGTCCAAATCTTGCAACACGTTTGACGTGGAATCCACTTCCAGATCTTCATCAGAGCGATCACTTCCCTCTGTTGATTTCTTCAAACATACGAAAGAACGACGTATATTTACCAAAACGTTGGTGTACCAACCGTGCAGACTGGTCCAGCTTCATTAGACACATAAAACCAATAAATGCCAGTGGAAACACGGAGAGAGACGTTACAGACTTCACCAACTCTGTAATTTCTGCTGCTGGAAAATACATTCCTCAAAGTACTGGTCGCTCATCCAGAATGCCAGTACCATGGTGGAATACGGAGACGAAAGAAGCAATAAGGGAGAAAAGAAGAGCTCTCAACAGATATAGGCGTTCACCAACTCAAGACAATCTTATTGCTTTCAAGCGTTTGCGTGCACTTGCTCGTAGAAAAATACTAACAGCAAAACGATCAAGTTGGGAGAAATACGTGACAACCATAACCAGGACGACCAAAGTCACAGAGGTATGGCAGAAGATCAGGTCAATAGCCGGGAAAAATGTTTTCAGTCCTATTACATGCATAGAGCATGAAGGGCAACTAATCTGCAACCCAGACGAAATAGCCAACGTCCTTGCCTCTCAATACTCCAAAGTCAGCAACACAAACAGCTATCCTCAAGACTTCTTAGAGAAAAAGCGAGAAGAAGGAAAAATACTAAATTTTACAACTGATATAGACGAGCCGTATAACGCTCTTTTCACAAGGCGAGAATTACAAGACGCTATAAGTGCAGCTGGAGACACAGCAGCAGGATCAGACAACCTCCCCTACAGCATAATACGTCGGTTACCAGAAGAAATACTCTCCATCTTGTTAAATATATATAATAACATCTGGATACAAGGCAATTACCCCAAATGCTGGAAAGAGGCGATAATAGTTCCACTTTTAAAGGTTGGCTAAGACCCATGGAAACCCGAAAACTATCGCCCGGTATCATTGACATGCTGTCTAGGAAAAATTCTAGAAAAAATGGACAACACCAGACTAACATGGTGTCTCGAAAGATACAACCTCCTGAATAAACATCAGTGCGGATACCGACAGCTTCATTCCACCATTGACCAGCTAATATATCTGGAAAACGCAATTCAGAACACCTTTATCAAAAGACAACATATGGTTGCTGTATTCTTCGATCTGGAAAAAGCTTTTGATAAGACCTGGCGTTACAACATTCTGAGACAGCTACACAACTGGCAAATCAGAGGAAAACTTCCAAACTTTATATCAAGCTTTCTTAGTACCAGATCCTTCCAAGTCCGTATTGGGCAGTCCATCTCAGAAAGCCACGCACTAGAGAATGGTGTACCACAAGGTTCTCCATTAAGTGGCTTTTTATCATAGCGATCAACGAGATGTTTGACGGCATAGAAACATCAGTTGGAAAATGCATGTATGTAGATGATATTGCTCTATTTTATTCAGCCAAATCACCGGCAATGATCAAATTGAAAATGCAAAACGCCATAAATACCTTAGAACAGAACGCGTAAAATATCGGCTTCTCATTTGCAGCAGCTAAAACCAAATGCGTCCATTTCTGTAGGAAACGGAAAGGATGCAGAGATCCTCGTCTGGCATTAAATGGTGTTCAACTGGCATACAATGAATCGGCAAAATTCCTCGGTTTGATCTTTGACAGACATTTAACTTGGAAACAGCATATAGATTATACCTTGTCTAGATGCAGAACGGCTCTGAACGTAATACGATGCATTTCGCATATAAATTGAGGAGCAGATAGAGACATCTTACTCCGTCTCTACAAATCAATGGTAATGTCCAAAATAGATTATGGTTGCGCAGTGTACTCCTCAGCCAGGAAGTCAAGCTTAAGGAAATTAGATCCTATTCACAACGCAGGCCTCCGTTATGCATCTGGAGCGTTCCGCACTAGTCCTTCCTTAAGTCTATATTGTGAAACCAGTACCATGTCGCTATATCATAGACGACAAACAGTACTACTCAGATATAGATCAAAAATGCTGTCACTGCCACAGCATTTGAACCATTCATTGATGACTCGACCTAACTTGGCATATATTTACGATCGAAGACCTACTGCCACTCGTCCAGCCAACATCCGTGCAATCGAAATAACTAGATGTTATAACATCGTTCTACCATCGGTTTTGAAGTATAAAACATATGAAGTTCCACCTTGGACGCTGAAACTGCCAGATGTTCGACTCGACACAACCAGTGTAAAGAAAAAAGAATGCCTTCCCGCAGAATTAAAATTCGGATTTAAATTAGTTCTCGAAGAACACATCGCAAATCACACAATCATCTACACCGATGGATCAAGAACCAAAAATGGGGTTGGAAGTGCATTTGTAACTGAACGCATATCAAAAGCATGGACTCTTCCCCTAGAATCGAGTGTGTACACAGCTGAATTGTTTGCAGTATTGCAAGCTTTGCGATATTGTGAAACTCTAAGCCCAAGAAGATTTGTCATCTGCACAGACTCGCTCAGCTTTCTTAGCGCCATAGACAGACGCGTACCTGTGGACCCAATGCTTCAAATGATACTTCTATCATGTCATAAATTAAGACAGAGAGAAGCATCAGTTACATTTATCTGGTGCCCTGGGCACACAGGTATCTCAGGGAACGAAGAAGCCGATTCTGCAGCAAGAAATGCCGCAAACAAACAATTAGAAATTGATACGGAAGTAATACCTCTAGACGCAAGAAATGCTGCTTTCAAGTGTATCTTCAGAGCATGGCAAAACACATGGAATAGCATTGAAACGAAATTAAAGCCAATCAAGCAAAGCGTGAATAAATGGCCAGCACACGTCAGCTACACTCGACGAGAACAAGTGTGCCTTACCAGGCTAAGAATAGGCCACACAAGGATAACCTCTTCATTCACGCTGAATAATGAGGAACCACCTGTCTGCGACTGCGGTGGAGCTTTAACAGTGAAGCATCTACTAACAGACTGTGTAAATCTCGCGACAATCAGAGACAGATGTGGAATGAAGGGGGATCTGAGGGAAGACCTAGGAACGGACACAACGGCGACTGACAGGACGTTAAAATTCCTGAAAGAAGCAAATCTTTTTAATAAAATTTGAATTGTAACTGTAAACTGTGCTTGTATATGTGACATTTTATAATAAACAGTAAAAAGGCTAAAGGCCTTAGTTGCCAAGCCTTCAAACATTAAAAAAAAATTGACAATGACAATAATAATATGAACGAGAACGATAATAATTTATCTTTCCTTGCCACACATTGGGCAGCCACTGTAAACAACTCCACGTGGTGGGATGTTTATTTTTTATAATAAAAATGAGATCTAATTCGCCGTGCGTCGGCGTGCCTCTGAATACACGAGCATGGGCCCCAAACACTTTAAACTGTTTCAGAAAATTTGTAGGATCGTGGGAATGGAAAATCCACCTATACAGGTACGGTGATTATCTCTGTTGTGGGATACTACTGCAAATGTTAACACGTAAATATCAATTTCAAAGCCACCATCAATAGCGCGCTGATTTATTTAATTTCTGTTTTCCTGAAATTAATTTCCTTCGTTAACTAACGTTATCCGTGGACTATCCAATGAGGTATTTAATACATGCACCAAAGAAACAAAACACGTAATAATAATAATAATTATTATTATTATTATTATTATAATAACACGAAATATTACTTTCACACACACACATACACACTTAACATTTCAATACTACATTCATTCTGCGAACAAGTTTATTTTCCTAGCATGGCCATTCAAAGTTATGATTACCAAAAAGAAATAATTTCTAGTTTCGAAGTAAAGTTTTAACAAGCTTGACTTTGCGATAATATCCGTGCTTCACTCAGTTGAATCAAAGAAAGTTAATTCACTTTCCTGCAGATTCTGCAACGCTGGAAATTCCGCTGTCAATTACAACTCCATTTTCTCCCATTGCTGCCAGAGATGTGCATTATGTTTCACCAGCTCACACCATAGCTTGATATAACATTTTCCGTTCGAATCCCGATACTCATATTCGGACTACGAAACTGTTTATCGTTTTTTCACGCAAACACGATGCGTTCTCTAACAAAAATCTGACACTCTTTCTCGTCTGACCGTCTGGTAAAACTGTATTCACCACGAAAACTCTTTGAACAAAAGACTATCTGTCCCGTGTTTTGTTTGACACATTATTTCAACACGAAAATCACGTTTTCTATTCCGTTTACTTATTTACTCACGTCCGGCTCTTAAAGAATTCATCGGCAAAATTGAAAAAAAAAGTTCCACTTTTTAAAATCCTTAAAACTGTCTCTATTTTATTATTTTCCCAATCATCACATTGCTTCTAACATTCAACTGTTCATTGACGTCACTTTGTGCTACTGAGATTTTCTGAATTCCATGCAATTCTACCATTGTAGTTCTCGTTTGAACCTCACTTAAAATAAACTATTTTATTTGTTTACGTTGGCTGGCTCGGGCTACGCTAAATTACGTGATATTTGAGTCATAATATTCACAGTTCCGACGCCATTGCCCTGGCTTTTGTCACTGCAACAATACCATAGCTTCCATTTATGGAAATTATGTTCGTAAATATGTTATTCTTAACTGAACCACTTGTGAACTGTCACATATACGACAAAATTTTAAAACAAAGAATTGAAAATCAGATACACGAGCTAGAAGAACAAAATGGATTGCATGCTGGAAGATCATGTATGGATTCCGTTTTCTGTTTAAAGCAGCTCCTGGGAAAACGGTTAGCAAGAGACCTTGAAACCCACTTGGTCTTCATAGATTTAGAAAAGGCATATAACAGTATTCTTCTCTATAAATTGTGGTTAGAATGATTGTGATTCCGGGCGCGTCAGTTACAGAGGTAATTAGTCCCGTAAGTGTAGTGCGTGATCTTTCATCGGGATGTGGCAGTGATCTTTCCCCGCTGGATGGCTAGATACGGCGCCGACCGACCGTCGACTAGCGGGGTTTTCCCCTCAACCAGGTATCTCCCACCAGCGGGGCAACACTCCAGCCGGGACAAGCTCTAAGCGGTCTCCCGGCAGGTGTGGTAGTGTAGTGCATGTTAGTGTAAGTGTGTGTAAGGGGGGAAGATAGGACAAGGAAGAGGAAGGAAAGATCGCGCGCGGTCCGTGGCCCGTTTGTTAGGGTACTGCTCCGTCATTCGCCTGGTAATGATCGGAGGAACCACGGAAAACTACTCATCAGAGCAGACGGCCGCTAGAATTCTCCTCCAGACAGCGAATGAATTCGACCTAGCTGGTGTCGAATTAGACTAGCTAGTGTCGAAAATCCTACTGTCGTCGGGACTCGAATCTAGGACCTCCCGGTCAGAGGTCCTGCAATAACATTAGTTGATGCACTGAGCCACCTCTCCCGGAAAATTGTGGTTAGCAATGAAAACAAATGGTGTTAGCGACCTATAAACAATAGCAGTGTACGTTAATTGCACTAGTACGGTGAAGATAGGTCGAAAAATATGTGAAGAATTTCCAGTCACCAAAGGTATGCCACAAGGATGTGCCGTAGGAATTTTATTCGGAACTGATAAACTGTTCACTTTGCTTTTTGCTGACGACCAATTGATATTGGCAGAAGAGGAAGATGATTATTGTTACATATTGAGGAATCTGTTTGAAGAATACCAGATATCGGGGCTAACAATGAATATTTCTAAAACTGAATATATTGTAGCTGACAAAGTAAACAGAAATTTGGTGCTTTGGAGTAACGTTTACCAAAATGGTAAAATTGAAGCTTAAATTATTGAAAGAATAAGAAAAGGGAAACAAGTTTCAAAACAGCTGCACAATACGTTATGGAGCACACAAAGAAGACCGTGCACGAAGATAAAGATTTTACAAGTCTATTGTAGAAAGCATTGTCATCTATGGACTGGAAGTGTGGACCACCACAGAGCAACTAAAGAAAAAATTAAGAGCTACTTAAATGGGTTATTGGTGACGTTGTTGGCAACTGACGATTCAGAACAGAATAAGAAATGAAGATCTGTTAGCAAGACTGAACATAGGGACAATACAGTTTTAGACACTGTAGAAGCAAAATGCCTGCGATGTTATAGGCATGCACGTTGAATGGATGAAGGAAGGTGTCCGAAAAAAGAAAGAGATCGAACGAATCCCTTCTGAAAGAAGAAGAGGAGGTAGACCGAAGAGACACTGGATTAACGCAGTAACTAAAGCGATGGAAGGAGGAAACCTGCAAGAAAACTACTTAAAATATCTTAACAAATTGAAGCAAATATGTGAAAAACGACTCTAAGTTGAAATATATTCGCAAAAATAGATAAAAATAAAATATAATTTTGTGTTTTTATCTCACCGGCATTCCTGTTATATTGTGTGTGAAAAATAACATCCAGCTCAATATGTGTACACTGAAGAGGTAAGAAAACATAGCCTGACGAAAGTCTGAATGTACTCTCATCTTCGTATCGTGACGATCCATACGGATTTGTCAAAACGTTAATTTAAATTTATTGTAATAGTCCCGGAAACGACATGATGGAAATAAACAATATTGTAATAGTCCCGGAAACGACATGATGGAAATAAACAATATTGTAATAGTCCCGGAAACGACATGATGCAAATAAACAATAAATTTAAATTAACGTCAAAACGTTAATTTAAATTTAGTGTAATAGTCCCGGAAACGACATGATGGAAATAAACAAGGGAAGGAATTTTTAAAAAATTGTATTTATTTATATTGAGCTGGATCTGAGGAACCGTGTTGAACAACAGGTATACTGGGATAAATAAATAAAGGTTTTTTAGAGTTATAAACATTCATATAAGCATTGTTTTAGAAGAAAATCAAAAAGAATATTTTTCGGAAAACAATCAAACGTAACAAGGCGAAAATTCTTTACGTAAGTAACAGTTGTAGAATTATCTGAACGGGATTAGATTAGATTAAAATGCAGAAGAAACGGAAGGAGGCAGGAGACCATATTCGGTTAGCCAGTCGGAAAATGCGGATTTTATTATAAGTGTCGCGTAATGAAAGTGTTTATGTTGACATGTGGACGCAAGATATTGATTATGGAGATCAATTGTAATTGAAAAGGACGGTAATTTTGGAGATTGGTGAAACGCGAGCGGGTGACATCGTACAAGGGAAGTGCACATTTAATTATTTCGACGAAGGCCAAGAAGGCGTCTGTAGTAGTAAAAGCGGATATGAAGTTTCAAAAGTAAATGGCCATAAAAAAGGAAATGTGCGCGTATATATGAATGATTTTGTTTTGAATTCATGTTTGCATGTGTTTTAAAGTACTGTCAAACGAGAGGAGACTGTGCCAGATGGAGTGAGAACACACCAGGCTCCATTTCTTGACAGTACACGCACCCTATCCACAGGTATCACAACTTTGCTGTTTCTAACTTGCAAAAATAGCTAGCCTGGAGAGTCTTGGTCCATAAAACTGATTAATTTTAGCGTCAAGTGCCGTTATGAGTATCTGTGCATAATTAGTGCAGGATTGCTTTATCGAATATTGTTGATATTGTTGTGTTTACTGAACTTTAGTGAGAGACGACCATCTTGAGGTAAGTTAATAAGTCATGTAGAGGAATAATAATAATAATAATAATAATAATAATAATAATAATAATAATAATAATAATAATAATAATAGCAGCTTCATTTATATGACGAGGGTGGGGCAATGAGCCCCGCTCTTCTAATTCATTGCCCTTTCATATGCAGTTCATGCGAAGTATGTCGTTTTTGTTTCCTTTTACAAACATTATTTAACAAACAACTTATCAGAATATAAAAACTGCCGTTTAACACACAGGTACAAAACAATTACACAATAGCTAATAAGGAATTGAACTGTTTTAAAAACACAAATGAGTTTGTAAATACATGAATGGAAATCGAAGAATCTATTTTAAATTAGTGGCAGAGTAATTCGTATTTTGTGCGATGTGCTTTCATATTTTACAAAATTAGGTACTTACCGATAATGTTCAAGCCGTACAGAGTTAATCCTGTGGTGTCGTAGGGGGCAATGAAGTGAGTCCATCTGCATATTCAGAATAAATTAATATTTTACAGCGGGTGGGCAATTTCAGAGAGCAATGCAAGTCTGTCATAAACAAAATGTTACTTACATGTTATTAATAGGTTCCTCGTCAATCCTCTTATACAAACGTTTTCTATTTCGAGCCATTAACATAATGGCGTTTTTTATGAATTCTTCATCGTTAATTGGGTACTAAAACAATAAAATATTCTGTAGCCAACATGTCCAGACTAATAATTACTCAGATTATTTTAGTGAAACAAACCTTGTATTAACGAGGGTATAATTAATAATTAATGAAACATAGATGTCAAATAACCATAAATTAATCATTCAGAATGTGTACTTTAGTAACGCAGAAAGTCAAAACCGATTGGATTTTACTTGTACAATTAGGGAATATCTCATCTTCCTTTGAGAAAAGTATTTGCTACCGTCATCCCATGAAAAATGCAACATTTTCGCACGTCTCACACAGTGTCACAATTTAAAAAAATCTTTAATTTTTATTAGAATGTATATTTTCTTATTTAAAAGGTACATTTTCTATTTCGCCTATTCTTACAACAAAAAATGATGGTTAAATGAACGCAATTTTTTCTTTATTTTACACTGTAAGGATAGACAAACATTGGTTGTGTACTGAGAGTAAGATCACCCGTTACCAGGGTGATCAAAGGCCAACCTCACAATGTTCTCCTACTAATAGTTGATTATTAAGATACCAGACCCTTCTTCAATTGCATGTACTGTAATTTGAAGATGAGTCAACTGTCTCTCCGAAATGGTATCAAGAGTTACCTTAATGCAAATGAGTTCAACTGTGTGAACAGCTGAGTACGTTGCTTATTAACCTCGCAATGTGTCGTGAGTGAACATTTCACCTTGAGAAAACGAGTAGCAAGGATGAAGTCTGTCAATGAGAGGAAGGTCTGTAGTCCATGACCTCGACCGAACACCTTGCTGATGATTTTCCAAATCGCATTGTTTTCGGTAATCTCAGAGTTGGACAGCCAATTTTGGGTAGCTGTAGAAGGTCCAAACATTGATTTCACGCGGCAATCGTATTGTGGTTGGTTATTACTGTTTGGTTTCGTGTAACATTCGGTTCCAAAGAATTTCTTTAAGTGTACAGCTAAAGAAAGGTGGACGTTCAGAGAATTGCTTAACAAATACAACAAAGAATATTAAAATAAAAGGGGGTTTAGTAACTTCAAGAAGAAACGCTACGCGACATCTATGGGCATTTTGGAACTTAGATAGATCAATTATCCGACCTTCTAAAATCACGTAAGTTTAAGTAATAACATAAAAATTAGAAGCTCGCGTCTCTGATAGTAACTAACGACATGGAACCGATTTACTTTTGCTAACATGGCGAACAACAGAACGGGTCCGCAAGCGGAATACCGTTTTATTTACAGCCTCAAACTTTTAAGGCGTGGTGACGCTTCGCTACGCGTGTCCAGTTTGAGCAAGAAGCTGCGGCCTTTGGACTCCGCGATTAACATAAAACATCCTTGAGTAGGCCAAACGCACACTGTCCAACGCATTGTATTGACAAGTAAATGTTTGCCGAACAATTTTAAATTGACTCTTGACGTTTAGGTACGCTTGTCGTAATTAGAGACTGAGCTTCGGCTTTTGCAATTAATAGCATCCTTTAGGCCAGAGTGGATCCTGGCCGAAGTTCGCGCGCGAACGACCGACTGATTCTGGCGACCTGACTAATCACACTGCATCCGACTGCAATAGACATCTAATTTGTGGATTATTGGGTATAAGTGGCATGTAATGGAACTGAGAAGATTACAACTGCTTACTGAGGGCTCTGCTCTTAAATTTCTTCTGCTTAAAAATCAAAAAAGATTACTGGTGAACCCTATTTTCACCGATCGCGAAAATACTGGTGAATTTCACACCTTATATTCCCAATTACTGATACCAGTGAAATTTTTCGAATTTACAAAAATGTCGCCTAATAATTTTTACATACATGGAGTAATTAGAGATGACATTGAAAAAAGGTTGAATTGTAGAAAAAAGCATTACTACACAGAAACGACGGTTCATAACCATAAGGTATGTGAGTTTATGCCCCATATTTACAACACGTTTTGAACTAGTTTCACCCATTGCTTCTGCGATTTCATTCCATAATTTCCTGCTTTTGTCTTTGTTGTGATATCTGGAATCCAATGTCTCCCAAAGAGCATCTCGTTCGTGTACAAGTGAAACCAGCTTTTCAACATCCATCTCCGACAGCTGAAATCGGCCGAAAAAATCAATTCATTTGATATCGGTCGGCCAGCTTCGAAGTTCGGCTGCGTTCGCCAGAACTTGTCGGATGCAATATGACCATGCCTGCGCTCTAGTGAGAGTTTGAAATATTCGGCCGTAAACGGCTGTAATTCGGCCGAATACGGATGCACTCTGACTGTGACCTTAACATATCCAACAGATAATTTCCATAGTAATATAAGCCATCATACATTTTTAATTAAACGCGCCATTGTGATTTGAAATAGGGAACAGAACGCCGTTCCCGCCACTCGTTCTCCGCTTTTGTTCGCCGATCTCGGGCTCTCGGAGTCGGTTTGTTATAATAGGGATACATCATTGGTTGGTTGATTGTCAGTGATTGCGGCCGCGTCAACGGCTAAGGGCATTAGTCCCGTAAGTGTAGTGCGTGTTTTCCAAGGGGGGGTGATATTCCCCTTCTGGATGGGGAGATTCGGCACCGACCTCCCCGGCGCCGACCTATCATCGGCTGGTGTGGTATCTGCCGTGTACACAGCATTTATGCCCGCCAAGGCGGGAGTAGTGGGCCCACTGTGGCTGAGGGAGTGGGTTGCGGCCCACTAAGCGCCTTCCCCGGAGCGGCGCCCCGAACGCGCCGCTTACCCTTACACTTAGTGATAGAAGAATGACCTTTTCCCGAGAGCGCCACCAGGGGCAGGTCGGGCGGCGACATGCAGCGCAGGAGCGTCACGGGCCAGCGGCCAGGAGTAGCGGTCCCGCCGCCCCGCCGGAAGGACGAGACTCACAACGCCGGCTCCGGTACTATAAAAGGGGGAGCCGGCCCGGAGCAGGCTAAAGAACTATTTCATCCAAAATGAAAATAAAAAATTGTATAAAAACTAGGCTAGGCCCAAAGAGGCCAGCTATGTAATAGTTTTAAGTTAGTAATAAGTTAGTTTGTAAGTTAGTTTATTTAAGATATCCGCCCTCCCATCACTCCATTAGCCACGTCGGCTGGAGCCAAAATGTAAGCCACTAATTTGAATAAATTCCCGCCCCGCCAGGGTAACTGGTGGGAGAAAATCGAAAAAAAGAGCGGGCAGATCGTATCTGAGTGTGAACCCGTGCGGAAGTGACTAGTGGCGTCTTGACGACTGTGTTTGGTAAACGGCTGGTGGCGACGTAGTGATTATTCTCCTGGTATTTCTGTTGAGCTGGCTACGAGTTTGGACATCTTCTGGAAATTTGGTACTCTGGCTTGTATTTGGTATTTTCTTTAGGATTGTGGCAATAAATTGGTGTTAAAGGACTGTTAGTTTTCTACCCTGGATTTCCTAGTACATAACAGTTCTAACTGGCGACGAGGGTAAAGCAAGCCATGGAAGAATTTTTCAAAACGTTTTTGGAATGTCAACAGCAACAACAGCAGATGCAGCATAGGGAATTATTGGAAATTTTGAAAGCAATGCAAGTGCAACCGACGCAACAACCGGCCAGATCAGCATCGAGTTTTCCCAAGTTCGGCCCGGAGAAAGAAAGTTGGAGCTCGTATTATGCGAGGTTGAAGCAGCATTTCTTGTACCATGGGGTAGGTTCTGTTTCCGTTGAAAGTGGTAGAAGTGGATTTTGAAGAACTTATGGAAAAATTGGCGGCACATTTTGAAAAAAAGCCTCACGTGTTGGCGGCCAGATATAATTTTTTCCGCTGCAGAATGAGCCAGGGTAGTTCACATAAAGACTGGGTGACAGACTTAACGGGTCTGACAAGAGACTGTAATTTCAGATGTGAGTGTGGGCTGTCTTACGCTGAAACCCTAATACGGGACATGGTAGTGCAGCACACACCAGAAGATAAAGTCAGAACGGAGGCACTACAGTTAGAAGACCCGACTTTAGCGCAGGTACAAAAAATAGCCAGGACTTTCGAAATGACTAGCACAGCAGCCAAACCGATAAGTAGCCAAACAGAAGTGATGTTAGCATCACCGAGCAAATAGAAGCCGTGGAAAATTCAACAGAGGGCTCCAGGGGCAAAGGTTAAGTCATGCAAGTTTTGTGAAGTTTCGCATCCAAGAGCGAACTGCAGATTTAGAAATGCAAGGTGTTTTGGTTGTGGTATAACGGGATACATACAGTCGGTGTGTGGAAAGAAGAAAGCACGTGAAGCACGGCGACCAAGAGAAGAAAGGGAAGAAACAATGGAAGTCAACATGGTGAATGAGGTATTGGGAACGGAAGACAGTGCAAAAATAGTAGTGGACTTAGGCATAGCAGGGGAAACAATAAAGTTCCAAGAGGATACGGGCTCACCGGTAACACTGATCAATTTAAGAACTTACAAGAGGATAGGTGCGCCGTAATGTGCTAAGTCAAATCTAAATTTGTGTTCATTCGAAAAAGACAAGATTGAGACAAAGGGGGTGTTTCACAGAAGCATGATATAAGGGAGTAACAAGGAAGATAGCGATTACAGTGGTTAATAGAGCGGACACAAGCAATGTGATGGGAATGGACGCTTTCAGAGCTTTTCACTTCAAGATTGAAGATCAAGTGAACATAGTGTCAGAGTGCGTGCCGTTTGAAGAGATTGAAGTGCTAGGTAAAGAGTTTTCTGCTTTATTTCAGGACCAGTTGGGAAAGACAGAGCATTTTGAAGCACACATACAGCTGAAGGATGGAGCCACTCCCAGATACTGCAAAGCGCGTCCCGTCCCATTAGCACTTCGAGAGTAAGTAAATAAGGAACTGGTAAGGTTGCAAAATTTGAGCATCATAACTCCAGTCAAATCGAGCAATTGGGCCACGCCACTGGTGGTAGTAAAGAAAGCTGATGGGGGTATCCGACTGTGTGGGGATTTTAAATACACAGTAAAGTCTCAATTAGAAATAGAAAAGTATCCCATTCCCCTTCCGAAAGAGTTGTTTCAGAGATTAGCAGTAGGCAAATATTTTTCGAAGATACGAGATTTAAGAGATGCTTACCTACAGCTCCCTTTAGACGAAGAGTCGAAGAAGTGCCTCACGGTTAACACCCCACTAGGATTTTTCAATACGAGAGACTGCCTTTCGGAGTAGCATCGGCGGCGCCTATTTTCCAAAGATTTCTAGAACAGCGGATAGTGGATGATCCCGGGTGCATGAACTATTTGGATGACATTGTGGTCACTAATGAAGTCTAATGAAGAACACATGGGCAATTTATACATCCGTTATACTGCCTTTAACTCACGTTAACTCACATTTTCAATGCTTCTTTATGTACAGGAATATTTCCAGATATTTTCAAAACAACAAAAATTATGCCACTTTTTAAATATTCAAAATTACCGGCCAATTTCTCTTTTGTCAGTTTTCTCAAAAATATTAGAAAGGCTTTTCTACTTACGAATGGAAACTTTTCTCAGGAAAAACAAAGCGTTTTCAGACTCACAACACGGTTTTAGAAAATCAAAATCTACGGAAACTGCCATTTTTTTCTTTTCTCAAAGATGTTGCTTCATCAATAGACCAAAATGAAGTACCCATTGGAATATTCTTAGATCTCTCGAAAGCTTTTGACGTTATTGACCATAACATCTTGCTCTCAAAATTACCTTCGTATGGAATTCGTGGTATTGCCCTAGTTTGGATAACTTCTTACCTTAAACATCGGACTCAAAGAGTAGAAATACCATACTGGCAGGAAATGACATTACATACTTATATTTCCAATTCTTTGCCAATTGAGCATGGGGTCCCGCAAGGTTCGATCTTAGGTCCTATTCTCTTTCTGTTATATGTAAACGATATGCCCTCGTCTATTAAAAATGGAAGAACGGTTCTGTTTGCTGATGACACGAATGTTCTTTGCAAAAAAGAAGCAGTAAATAGTACAATTTCAGAAGTTTCAAATTGGTTTAATAATAACAAATTAATTGTTAACGAAAGAAAAACTGTTTCAATTCATTTTTGCATCTCAAATCGGAAATCGCATGTTCCATTGAAAATGAACAATATGCAATTAGCTGATGTTGAGGCAACAAAATTTTTAGGTCTTTCAATTCAATCAAACCTCAAATGGAATGTACATATAACAGAATTAAACACTAAATTAAGTTCATTATGCTACGCATTCAGATTTCTTTCAAATTCTGTCAGCCTTCATGCAGCTCATTGCGTTTATTTTGCAAATGTACATTCGCGCCTGAGATATGGCATAATATTCTGGGGAAGCTCATCCTGTAGTATTCAGACCTTCAGATTGCAAAAGAAAATTATTCGAATAATGAAAAAATGCCTTCCACGTGATTCCTGCAAGCCTCTTTTCACTGGGAATCTTACCATTGCCTTGTCTATTTATTTACGAATCTGTAATATTTGTCAAAAATGACCTACTTAACGGAGGGAATATGTTTTCATGCAATCTTGATATTTATAATTACAACACACGCCGTGGAAATCACGTGCATCAAGTGTCAGTATCAACAGCTCAGTACAAGAAATCAACATACAATACATGTACGTTGCTTTACAACGCATTGCCAGATGACATAAAACAATTAAAGTCGGTAGACAAATTTAAGTTTAAAGTAAAATCTTTTCTGCTGCAAAACTGTTTCTATACAATTAGAGACTATACTGATCGTGAAAAAGAAAAATAATGTTTATTGTAACAAAACAAAGATATATAATGAATTAGTTTACGTTTGCATTGTATACATTTAAAAAATATATTTAATACGCCTGTAACAAGTAATGTACTTCAGCTTCCGGGTCAATGACCCCCATCTCGATCAGGTTTTTGTCCAGTTTCCCTGATCCATTGAGCAAATGCTGAGATGGCCCCTTATTTTGCTTCTGGACGTAAATGTAGCTTCACTGTGCGCACGTTTTGTTGAGCACTCCTTTTGCTTGTAGTTCATTTACCGTTGAAATTGATTTTCTATAACTCGGGAAAAAACATTTTTCAAATATTTTTATTTTTCTAAAATAATTATTTTCTAAATTCTTTTTTTTTATTCTGGCCCTCAAGAAAATGTGCGCAGATAAATTTGTTTCCCCACACGTCATATTCAGTTTTTACTGTTTTTTTGACAAATAAATAAATAAATTTGAGAAAATTACTGCAGAAACTTCAAGCAGCAGGGCTTACAGTGAAGCTAGGCAAGTGTGAGTTTTTCAAGCCGTGCATTACGTATTTGGGGCATGTGATTTATAAGGAGGGTATTAGACTGACTCAAGCTAATGTGGAAGCCATTATTAAGTTGCCAGCCCCCAAAGACATGAAGCAGTTGCAGTCTTTTTTGGGTAAAGTGAACTATTACGCCAAATTCATCCCAGATTTTGTGGAGTTGGCAGCCCTGCTCAGTGCGTTGCGCAGGAGACGCACAGTGGGATGAAATGCCTAAAACGTGGTTAAAATTCATTATCTCCTGTAAAATGCAAAATAATGGCTATATTGGGGTTTATATTGGGGTTTTCGACTTCACCAAATAAGAATATGGTATCAAAAATAAAAATTCAAATGGCGGATTCAATACGGCGGACGACGGAAAGGAAAATCGGGGAAGAATGCAACAAAAATGAGTATACTGGGGTTTTCGAGCTTACTGATTGCGAATATAATATCAAAAATGAAAAATTTAAAATGGCCGATTCAATATGGCGGATGACATTTGTAAAAACGTGGAAGAATGCAACAAAAATGAGTATATTGCATTGTGACCTACTGTATATTCCAGCTCACTGATTACGAATATAATATCAAAAACAAAAATTCAAAATGGCGGATTTAATATGGCTGATGACATTTGAAAGAACGTGGGAGAATGTAAATATTACAAAATATATTTGTCTGATCGCGTACAACTTTTAACCCTAGATTACAAAGATGACTGTCAGACGACACAACTAGTGCCGAAACAATACCCCACCTCTTTCCCCTCACTTCCCGTTTTCAAATTCTGTGTAGCTTCATTGTGTGACTATATTGTTGTGCTCATACTGTATACGGTATTTTAACACTCGTCGTCCAATACACTACTCCTTTGTACTTACGTCAGTGATATTTTTAGTGCTTTATTCGCTAATATAGTAAATAATAAATACAAAATCCTTGTGTTGCAGCATTTAAGTTTGGTTCTGAACATTTAACAATAATAATGTGACGATGACGATCGTAACAAATGTCGTGTGACGAGGTACTTCTGCGGACGCTTCTCAAAAATCATGTGTGTACAGCAAGTGTCTGCTGTGAGAGTCAAGTCATTTAGCTGTATCTAGGTGTATTTAGGTGTATCTAGTCATTTAGGTGTATCCCTTTAACACGTAATTTAGAACTCCTATAATATCATACATGTTCAATTCATTAAATTTAGTGTTTCATTGTGAAAAAGGGGTTTTCTTCATTTTTACCCGAAGTAGTCTGCCAGACTACGCCTTTGTAATAACGCTTGGTATAGGGCGACTTCGAAATTTAGGGTTAATGTAACATGGGACCCATTTAGTGATATTTCCATTAAAATAAAAGTCAGTAATGCTGACTAAAATATATTGTATGACACACATGGTAAAAGTGGTTTTATTTTTCTCGTAGGATTGCGCTTCTCGGCCTGACGGTCTCTGTCGCTACACCTCTTTCTCGCAAAATAAAATGTAATTCTAATTTTATCATAAATAACTATTTTAGTCAGCCATGAGTAAATTTAGTTACTTCAGGGCACGCGTAGCGTGCTGAAAGTTTAATTTTTGGAAACAGTGCTATTTTAAGGTTGAAATTATCTGTGAATGCAACAAAGACTGCTCTGGCTTTTTGCTGCGGTACTGTTTATTCTTTTCTAAGTTAAGCGGTACATGTTGGTAGAGAAAGTGGTATTCCCACATATTTTTTTAGTATGTTGTCAATTATATACTATTAATATCGATTTATACATTATTTTTATGAACAAGGGCCGTATTTTATACTTTTAATTAAGTTTAATAAAATTAGAAAAAAACATAATTTTGCAGCTACCGTTATAAACATGTCTCATTATCGGATTCGTGCCTATTCGTGCAATTTTATAAAATGATCGTGAAGTCAGTACTATAAATATCGTCAATAAATAAGAATGAACGGGGAATATTGTGGGATTTGTAACCTATCTCTACTTTTTCATTCATTTTTTAAATAAATTATCTCATTAACCGGCACGAACATTCATTTTAAATAAATATGTTTAACATGACAAAAAATTAAACCAGAGCTTATAATTTAGTGCATACCTTCTGTTATATGTCCCATTTTCAAATTTCAATGATTATTTTCATAGAACAAAAATATTTGCCTTTGAATCCGTACTAAAATTTCCGTCCTGCTTGGGTGACGCGGTAAACACAATAGAGCCCTATGTTCAACCTGGAATACAGCTTTCACTTGTAAGTTCCAGCCATTCGTACCCAAGGGATTTCATAGTCCCATCAATATTGAAGCCAACCTGAATGTTAAAAATTCTCAACTAGAAACTTTTTTTTCGAATTTTGGCCAGGTTTTAGTCATTTCATCCCACGTCGCGACGTAGTGATCATTCTCCTGGTATTTCTGTTGAGCTGGCTACGATTTTGGACATCTTCTGGAAATTTGGTACCCTGGCTTGTATTTGGTATTTTCTTAAGGATTGTGGCAATAAATTGGTGTTAAAGAACTGTTATTTTTCTACCCTGGATTTCCTAGCACATAACAGTATCTCTCACCAGCGGAGGCACCGCTCCAACCAGGACAAGCTCTAAGCCGGTCTCCCGGTATGTGTGGCAGTGTCGTGCGGGTGAGTGCAAGGGTTTGTAAGAGAAGGGAGAGGATAGGACAAGGAAGAGGAAGGAAAGATCGCGCGCGGTCCGTGGCCCGTTTGTTAGTCTACTGCTCCGGCATTCGCCTGGTGTCGATCGGAGAAACCACGGAAAACTATCGATCAGAGCAGTGGCCGCTAGAATTCTCCTCCAATCAGAGACTGAATTCGACATTGCTGACAAGCTAGTGTCGAAAATCGTGCCGCCGTCGGGATCCGAACCTAGGCCCTCTGGGGTAGAGGCACTGCAGTGTCATCAGTCGACGCCCCGAGCTACCTCTCCCAGTGAATTCGTGAAGAGAAACACGTGGACTCACGTCACTGAGAGCTGCGTCCAGTTTGTGCGTGTCCATGAGGTCCAAGGCGCGCTCGGTGACGTTGGCGTCCCTGATGCTGTCCATCTTGTACTCGAGGTCGGTGGGCAGCGCGCCCGCGGCGCGGTCGTGCAGCCAGGCGGCGCGGTCCAGCTCGAGCAGGAAGGTGCTGGCGACCTCGAAGAGCAGGTCGCTGGCGCGCGCCAGCAGCTGGTCGCGGCGCGCGGCGGGGAAGGAGCGCAGGTAGAGCGCGGCGGCAGCGTCCGGCAGCAGGCGCGCCGCCAGGCCCGTGCAGTGGCCCGCCACCACGTGCGGCCGCCAGCGCTGCTCCGCCACCAGGCCGCGGTAGCGCGCCGCCGCGAACGCCACCAGCAGCGCGTTGTGCAGGGCGCGCGGCCTGCGCACCGCACCCAGCGCCCGTCACGCAACGCTCCCTCGCTCCGAGCCGAGCCGCCGAGCAAAGGCAGGGCTCGACGCGGCAGCAAGCGCACGATGTTCCGATGGTGGTACGGAGGTGGGGGGGAAAGATTCGCTTGGAAAATCGATAATTATATTTTTCACTGGTAATTATTATTTAGAATGTTTATGATTTAATAAGAATATGAAGGATTATATAATAGTACTTACATTGTTACATAACACAAAACAATATCCGACTCTTTATCATAACCAGTACCGTAATTCCACTTCCATTCTTCTATTAGATAATATTTTTGAAAAAGACAGTTTTCACATTTTAGGACAATAGTATTTTATACTTTAGTATATAATATAAAGAAATTGTCCGTTATGAAACCATAATTAATGTTAACAAATAAGTACCAGGTAGGGATCACGTGAGAGAATTTGGACCCCAGGCTTGATTCTTTTATGTACAGTTTTGTTTGAAAATCTTGTAAATCCTCGTGATTTTCAGTATCTTTTTCATAATCTTCTATCTACAAATTCCTTTACTTATCCCATGATTGCGAACAATGTCAATTCTCAGAATTTATTTTAATCTCGCAGATTTATGAGTCGCAAAGCTACGTAATGCATCTGTACGTTGGGCTTTTTATCATACTGCAGTTCTTTCAAACACACAAAATACTTCGCCATTGTTCCTGTATCTAACAAAGGAAATCTTTCTTTCCTAGCAGAAATAAAATTAACGGGTGTAGTTTTCCCTCTCATGTTGCCTGAAACACCGGCAAATGCCTACTGACAAGGTTTCCGGAACCGCGACCGCCGTCTGCCCCTCCCTCCCTCCCCCCTTTGCTCGGACTCCTTCTCCGAGCGCCTTATCTCGGAGAGCAAAACGACTTCCTTCTCCAGTTGGGAATCGCTGGATTATCGCTTCCCAGCACGTTGACTGCTAACGTCATTAGTCCCGTAAGTGTAGCGCGGAGGTGGCGGTGATCGTCCTCCGCTGGATGGCGAGATCCGGCGCCAACTTACACTTTGGCTAGCTTAGTTTTCCCCGACCAGCTATCTCCCACCTGCGGGGAACCGTCCCAGGGTCGGACCAAGCTCTAAGCCCCCGACTGGTCTTCCGACATGTGTCGTAGTGTTGTGTGAGTATGAGTGTGTGTAGTATGAGACGTGGGTAGGAGAAAGAAGAGCAAGGAAAGGTCTCGCGTGGTCCATTCGCTGGGGTACTGATCACGTATTCGCCAGGTGTAGATCGGAGAAACTACGAAAAACTATTGATCAGAGCAGGCGGCTGCTACAGAATTCTCCTCCTGACAGTGACTGAATTCGACCCGGCTTTGTAGCTAGTGTTGAAAATCCTGTCACCGAGGGTCCTCGAACTGTGGGACCTGCCGCTCGGAGACACTGCAATTGAAGCCCTGAGCGACCTAAGCCGGTCGTATTATTGATAACGGTTACGTCAGCCTTACGTAGCAAGCGAGTAATCTTTCGCCCGCCAGTCCGTCACTCATGGTTATACTCTTTCTGGTCTGGTCGAGACAAATGAAGTGGCGCTTCATTGCATCCAGGAGATTCTAAGAGATTTCTCTAAAAACGTGTCTTTTTTATGTGTAAAACAACGAAAACCCATTTCGGATGCCTTATGGCACCTTCAGCCGCTCATTCAATTCCTCTCGTTAAAAGAAAACGATTGTCACAATTCTTAGCCTTTTCCCCTCTGGATATTCTGAAAGAATTCTAGAAAAATGCGCGTTTTTTATTGTTTCAATACATCTACGAGTACATTGGTGAAACGCTGTAAATTACACTACTCTTTCCAATTACATGAATTCTTACCCCTTGATTAATAAGATTCACGATACCTTAATCTATTTTATAAAGAAAAATTTAAACAAGTATTTTAATAGATAATTTTTCATGTAACAGGCCGAGGTGAAGACGTGCGAGATGTGACGTGGTAGAGTGGGGTAGGGAAGGCAGCGGGAATGCTTATAAAATTATTTCCATTTTATCCCATGGATATAATTCGTTGCTTTTCCTGTCTAATACATGTCTGTGATAAATATCCCTGCAAAGCCAGACACTTCAACAGGAATATTTTGCCGTGATAGGTAACGGTAGTAGTTTCCTTTGGCACACGATAGGAGATATACTTTTATCAGCCGTACGTGGTAAAGAGTCTCTGAAGCACCTTATTATTAACAATTGAGAACCGTCTTTGACCCGCTGAAAAAATTTAAATAGTTTATTTTCACTTACCGCGTTTCGTATTTTCTGCTTAGTGTCTTAAAGTATCTGGGGGAATAGACTTGCACTGTTTCATGGTCGTTCAGTCCCCGGCCGACTAGCTTTTCAATTATGGCTGACCATTCCACCTGTAATGAGTTGAAATATATTGCAAGAAATATGCCTTTTTTATTATCATTAATATTTTAGCAGCATTTATATAAAAATGCTCGTAATTTGCATTGGACTTCCCAAAATAACTCATTTAAATGAATGAGTAATTAGCGTGTTCATTTACTTTTATCTATTATTCTATTTTTTGTTTGTAAAAAATCGTTAGCATACTTTTTCCTTAGCATGTCTGCCTGAAGCACTACGAATATTTGTATTTATTTGAAGTTTAAGTAATCCCTCAACATTCGCGAGAGTCACGTTCTCAAAAAGCATCGCGAATGTCATATCCGCGAATGTTGAGTCTATTTTTTAATGGAGAAAGATGAGTTAGGTTCCTCAATATCGAAAAACTGTTTAGAAAAGAAAGAAAAATATCCGAAAAGCAATTGCAGAAGAACTGGGTAAGCGCTATTACAAACAGAATTCGCAATTAACATCCCAAAGAGAAGAAATAAAAAAATATTTGAACGTTTTCGAAGTTGAAAGTGATTGGATACAAGAGTTTGTTTTTCTTATTCATCCTCCTCCTCGTTGTACTAATACCCAAATACTTTGTTTGGAAGAGTTGCTGCTTCTATTTATCGATTTCGAAATTATTTCCATATTTGGAACATGATCGAATGCTCTTTCCACCAGAGCTTGTTTTAGACCGTCATTAACAGTTTTGACACTGACGGAGGACGCATTTTCGCTTCCGTTACTACTTAATTACATTCGAGGAGGTTCTCTTCGCTCGTGATTTCCCGAAGCTCCTCTTCAGTGAGGTCATTGTAATGAGAGTTGCATAGATCCTGAATGGCTTATCTGTTCATGTGGCCGAAACCTTATCTCCTATTTGACGCAACTGAAATGAATAATTTTACATTTCTGTTGTTGAGTGTATTAATGTGTATTGACATTCCAACTTTGACATATTTGCAGAACGTGATACTTTGAGCTCCAATGTCTGCCGAGTTCGTTTCCGAGATGACGCTGCTAAAGGAAATGAAATGTGCTCTCTTAAAAAAAATGTAGTACTACGAAAAGACGGACTCGCGAATGTTGAAATCGGTAGCATTTCTCTAATCGCGAATGGCGAATTCGCGGATGTCGAGGGATTACTGTATTAAGAATGCGTGACGCGGCACTTCTGTTTCGGGACGAGCTCACCTTCAACCCGTCCACAAACAGGTGGTCCAGTTGCTCGGCCGTCGTCAAGTCCGGTTCTCTTCCAAGGAATTTCGCCCGCCACCCCGAGTCGTGCTCCTCCAGGACCTGCGACAAGAGCGGGGCGTGCTGCGCTTATTCCCCACTTCACTTCCTTGCTTTGTCAAAAAATTAATAGTAAACCTTCTTTTTGTATTCCAGCATTACAAACGACCTTCTCTGTTAAAAGAAATCCTTCATAATCCGACGTTTTACGGCACAAATGACGACGTATTAGATTTTACGGCACGAATGATTGCGTCATCACACATTCAGCAAATCGCAGTGAGAGAATTGGGGGGAGGTAGAGGTGAACGGAACAACCAACCACCGTTTTCTCGCACGGATGTCAAGTACCCGAGATATCACAGGGAAGTTGTTTTGCAAAATTAAGTTTGATTCTCTTATAAAATTTAAAATGCTGTCATACAAAAGAATAACGTATGCAACTCGTTTATAATGTTGCTTTATTGCAACAAAGTTTCGTACAAAGTTTCAAAGATCGCTTCTGACGTCACTCGTTTTTAAAACATGTACTTATACAATAAAGCTTAACATTATAAATTAATTGCATGAACTACTATTAGTAACTTTAACCA
The DNA here is from genome assembly GCA_031308135.1 of Acheta domesticus. Lineage (NCBI taxonomy): Eukaryota > Metazoa > Arthropoda > Insecta > Orthoptera > Gryllidae > Acheta > Acheta domesticus. The sequence continues at coordinate 210,320,816 of JAHLJT010004567.1, forward strand.
TAAAATATCGTGAATAAGAATTGTTTGTCTCTGTATAATTCATAAAGTAACAATATAGTGAGGAAATATTTCAAAAAAAGAGAAAGTTACGTAAAAACTAATTACTATACTCTGTACCTTTAGAATATGGAACTTACTTCATTATTAAGGACCAGAAAATCTACATAATTTAGTACTGTTTCGTTTAATTTGTCTTCTTCGTCGACAGCATTGAAAATGCCGAGAGCTAGCAGAGCTTCCTTGGCGATGTCGTAGGCTTTTTTTCTTCCGATATCGTTGTTCTGCAAAACGTTATCTCATTATAATGCAAAACAAATACACGAAAAACACAGGGATACGACTAAACCACTAAGACATACCATGCAATTTAAAGCTTCATGGTAAATGTCGTTCAAGTGTTCGTATTTTGTTGCTGCTTTAGTCTGACACTCTATGGCCCCATTGTCTTCTGGAAATAGTTGGTTCTTCATCATTACGGCAGGAAATATCTTAACTGCAAATCTGCTCGGAGCTGTGTCGTTTATATCCAAAGTCACTTCGAAGATAAACGGCCTTCAAATGAATAAACCATACAAGTCTCCAAAACAAGAAACACAACCATCTTTTGTCAGCGTAATAGTAATATCTAAAATTAAGTATTTATTTACTAATTATTTATTTTGGTGAAAAAACAGTAAAATCTGTATGTGACGTATGGGAGAGGAGATTATCGGTGCATATTTTCTTGAGGTCCAGAATGAAAAAAAAAAAGCGCGAGATTAGCAACATTTGAAAAACTAGACATTTTCGTTCCCGAGTTATAGAAAACATAATTGCAACGGTAAACGAACTGCTGATTTGATTTTTCTGCATTGCTAACAAAATAGTAATTCAACCTCTGTTCTACTCCTACCACCACAAGCAAAAGGAGTGGTCAACAAAACGTGCGCACAAAGAAGCTACATTTACGTCCAGAATCAAAACAAGGAGCCATCTCAGCATTTGCTCAATGGATCAGGGAAACTGGACAAAAACCTGATCGAGATGGGGGTCATTGACACGGAAGCTTAAGTACATTACTTGCGAAGTAGATAAAGTAAATTTATGTATTTATTTTACAACTGTTTCCTTTCGGTGTTACAAATGGAGTCGTGTACTTTATCGTTTTTTACATCACTCTTCGTCAGATAACTCATTTTATTCTCATTTACCGATATTCTAACTTCATCTCTACAATGTCAATAAAGAGTTTTATGCAACCGGAAAGATATATCGCGGGACTTTACAGAAATACCGTACAATCTTCAAAGTGTTTCTAGCGTTCAGAGTTTTTTTAACAAAATGAAATTCCACTACGTAACGTTGCTCTGGGGATTCCGTGGACCCCGAACTTCAGGTGAATTCACTTCGCTAGAGATGGACAACAACGTGACTCAGAAAATTGTAGTTGTCGGGAGGAAAGGGAATTTAGTAGTAAAATAATTTGAGAATGTGACTCGAAACGAGCATTTCCGTGACAGTATTAGCCTTTATTGAACCTACAATAATAACAAAAGGTCATCAATAAAGTCTGAGAATCGCACACATAAAACGTATTCCTAAATACACACAAGCAAATATACTGAAAGGAGGAAGCAAAACAAATGATGCTACAACTAACAGCTGTCTGTGCTCAACTAACATGGAGTACACCATTTAATTTTCTGTACATTTTTTAAACCTTGATTTATCAACGACCGAAAATAGTTTTGCAAATAACCAACATTATGCTAACTTTCTATTATTTTTGTTTAAAAAAAGAGTAGGCGAAGTGTAAATAACAATAAAGCAACTTTTCAGAATATCAGGTTTAGGAAATCAAGATGAATCAGATTTTCTCAAATCAAAGAATATTCGTATTTAGAGAAACTACTTTTATAGAAATGTGTTTCCTCTAACGACGTTGAATTACTTCTTGCACTAATATTAAATGACATTCAATTTCTATATTCTACACTAGCATGACTATTTTATACTAGAGCCTGAGAAGACGGAAATGTAAAAAATAGTTAATTATATGTCAAGACTAAAAATGTAGGGTGGTAATAATTTAAAACATTTTTTATGTCATTGATTTAAACAACACAAAACATTTTCTCTTACTAAAATGAATAGATATAAGCCCCAAAACGTCAATTTTAAAGACAATTTTGCGGTCGTTAAAATGCATCATTAGATGTGAACGATAAAAACATGTTTTGTTAGCAGATTCCTTAACATTTATGAGTATCTGTAGGTCAATACATTTTTCTAGACTACACATTCTAGAAAGAAATAGCAACGAAGTAAATAACTAGATACCTGTCGTGCTGCAAAAGACCCAAGAAGAGGCGCGTAAAGTTTTGAGAAAATCCTGCGTCCTCAACTGCGATGTCTCCTAAATCCTTCATTTCTTTATTCACTGTAAAAGAATAGAAAAGTTCATCTTTTTCTTCAGATCTCTACTTATTTTCAGAGTGATGTATGCCATCAAGAAATAACGTGTGGGTACAACAAACTGAAAGTTCAAGATTTTCAAAATATATGAGAAAAAGAACCACAGTAGATCAATCAACATCCATAGTAGGGGAAATAGAAGTTTTTTTCTGTTGTTGAAGACGCTTATAAATAGCAGGCCTCAAAAGGTTCCATGAAAGATCTCATACATTGGATTTCGACAAGTTGAGGATGTGAACCACTATTACGTTGCAGTCTCGTTCGTCGCAATGCTACCTAAACCCACAGACAAGATAACTTCCCAGATTTTTTCCCCAATTAAGAGTGTTAGGAAGTTTACATATCTTTATTCACTACATCACAAGATAATCTTAAGCACCTACCTGCTTCTTTCCACGTGTTTATGTCTTTCACTGGATCATATGTTTGGCAACTTTGTATGAGAGACTTGAACTTTTTATAACTTTCTGGACTTGATGAGTTGATTTTGTCAACCATGCCTTAAAAAAGGAAAATAAAATGCTTAAATGTTACGGTGCTGTTATTTGTTGTTTCAGATTCAGAGATAAACAGTTTTACCCCACGTACTGATGTTGTCGCCCCCATGCGCTACGTGCTTGACTTCCCCTCGACGGACCGCAACAGTGACTTCAGCATTTTTTTTAATGTTCTAGCCCAGAGTTTCCCTGTAGGGTAGGTGTCGACCCCGTGGAGGTCAATGAAATTTTAAAGGGGTTCTGTGATGATCAAGGAGTCGATTGGGGTCAACAGCTGAATGTGTACCGACAAATGATCTGTGTAATCAAGATCCTATTCATTACAAAAAATATAAATAAAGTTATTTTTTCGTATAATTTAAATTTTTTTAATTGAAAATTTTAATATTACAAACAATAATAAAACATAAACATTAGAAACCATTTTTTCAGATCGTTTTTTTGTATTCTTTGTCTATGTAATTTTATCAAGTCGTTTACGAGTAATTATTTCTGTTATGAATAGTGATTTGATGTGCCGTATATTATAGGAAAATGTCAGGGTGTCAGTGAAGCAAATCTTTCTTTTAAAAGGGATCCATGAAAGGTTGGCAATTCCTGAACTAGCTGCAAGGGTCCTCACCAGAGTTGGCAATCGTCCCGATTTTGTCGGGACAGTCCCGATATTTTTCAATTTGTCTCGAGTCCCGGCAATAATCTAGTCAGGACGGCAATTGTCTCGATATTTTAGACTTTTCATTAAAAATGTTAAATTTTATTTTTAAATTGATTTTAATAATAATTTTAAGTTTTTTTTTATTCCGAGCTTCAGGCAAAGAAAATACCCCAAATTGAATTTGTTTTGCCCTTATTTTCCAAAATTTTCCCAGGACCCTACCCTTTCAGGTGGTTGGACCTGTGTCCCGATTTCATCTGGACAATAGTTGGTAACCCTGGTCCTCACCGTTGATGCGAAACCACGCCTCCTCCTCGTAGTCCGGCTCCAGCATGAACTTGTTCTCTCGGAGCCCGCCGCAAGCGTACTCGTAGAACTGCTTGCACGGATCCGCATCAAGCCCCATCGTAGCCAGGATGTTCGCGCCCAGCCTTTTGCACTCCGAAGAGGTACAGGGAACTGTTGCCAATATAACTTCATAAGACACACGAACGCAATTCTCAACAGGAAAAAAATAAATTTTATTAAACATTAAAGAAAAATATACGATAATATTATGTTTATGTAAAATGAAAGGAGTTCGACGAAACAATAAGATTTATTTGTGCTCCTTTGTTTCATTTGTACGTTAATTTAAAATAAATATGTTCTACATGTAGGTTTAATTTTGAAACATTTATTATTCAATACATTTTTTACAGATACTTAATCCTAAGAAATTGGTACGAGTATCGATTTGCAAGTCAAGCACGGTGGCCGGAGCTATGGTAGCTCCGGCTCTAAGAATAAGAATGATCACGTAAGTAATTGGATAGGAACAGAATGTGCCTCGTAATTGAATGGACTTGATTCTTCCGACCTCGATGCGGAGTCGCAAAAATCAAAATTACTAAAATAATGCTTACCTAACATATGACAATATGTATATCATTGGCTTTGTCTTTTTACGCTCGTCATGATAGACCAAAAAAAAATATGTATAGTTCCATTTGAAAAAGACAGTTACCTGAGAAATAAATTCACGTATCAATTAGCCCACTTTCCCTCATGCACTTCCCTGAAAACTGCATTGCAATAACTTCAACTGTTCAAAAGTTACAGAAGATACTAAAGTTAAGTGACTCGCCTGTATATGCAGTGCTTGATTTATAAAATTGTAATTCCCGGAAGCTCCCCAAATTAATTAAAAATTTAATAGAAATAGTTAAATATTTATAATGTAATTGAATAATTCCCGAGGCGTGATTGATTGATGGGCTTGATTTCTGGCGGAATGCCGGTCCGTTGCGTTCCGCCACAAATCAAGCCCATCAAATATATATTGAGGAATGAGCATGATGACTTTTTGTCAATGAACATGTAGGGGAAATTACACATGTGACATTTTGCTCTGATTGGTAGGCAATGTATCCTGTACTACTTGTGTTAGGCAGATACACGAAATATTTTACTGCATCAGAACGTGGTCTGCCAAACTACAGTGCTTGTTAAGTTGCATACCTGTCAGAAGCAAAAATCAAAAGTGTGACTTCGTTACTTGAAATTTCCAGTCATATCTTAATCGAACAGTGATAATCTTCAACCCCCTGCATGCCCTAGAAGTTTGTGACATTATTCCGAGACGTTGTATGTACTAGTACAGGGCTGTCCAACTTAGAATGGCTTACTGACCACATATCAAATTCTAGTTAAGCCGTGGGCCGCACCGTAATTTAAGATGGTTTTTACCTAACTTCTGAGAAAATACTGAAACATATATTAGATACGGCTTTTATTCAACATACTTAATGATTAATGTGCATACAACAAGAAAATTAATTTATCATTAAATAAAAATAACATGAATTGTGCAATTGTATTTGCAATTTGTTTGGTGTAATAAAATGTTTCAAAGCAGTAGCGGGCCGCCAGTTGGAAAGGCCTGATCTAATAGTAGAATCTGTCTACGTGTAATCTATTGCATTATATACCATGGTTTAATTAACTATTTTTTATGGTCAGTACAGTCTGGTTGTTTAAAAACAGTTATGCACCAGAAAATATTTTACTTTTAACTAAAATTTGTGTACCGATTTTGTTTAATGTCGTCTGGCAATGTGTTGTCAAGTAACATCCGTGTATTATATTTGAATTACTTGTAATGAGATGTCCATAAATGATACCTAATGTACATGTGACATCTACGACGTGTTTTGTAATTATAAATATCAGTATTGCATGAAAATATGATCCCATCATTAAGTAAGTCAGTTTTGACCAAAACAGCAGATTCGTAAATAAATTGGCAAGATAATGATAAGATTCCAACCTTAATGAATACAGGAATCTCATTAATGGCATTTTCTTATTATTCGAATAATTTTTAAAATAAATTAAATTAATATTATACTGTGGTCCCCAAACTTTATTCACAGTTTGCGTGGATTAAAAATCGGTAATAAGGCGAACCTTTAAGTGGACTACATTTATACACAATTTTATATTTCAAGAACTATTAACTTGTGTGTGCCAGGCTATAGATATATCTTCAATAATACGCATGCTGCACTAACAATAAGATCACTAAATCAGTACCATTTATTTCTTACAAAGTTTGTGGCGACGAAGAGTTTCTCACAGGTGTGCACTGACGAAAATATAAGCTCTTAAAAGAGAAAAAAATCGTAGGTTAATGTGATCACGGAATGTGCCATTATCATGTTTGCGTGCTACCAGGTCACACCGCAGAACGTTTCCATCCCTCTAACTTGGCAACTATGCTCCCTAACAATGTGCTGCAACCCGCTTGACACAGATGTAAATCGATCCCAAAAGATTCAATTTGCTCGCGAGAATAATGTATATAATTTCTTTTTGTGATAGGGCGAATGTATGTTCTGCCTGGAAAGTTTATCAGCTTGGAAATGCTTCATGGAGAACATTCCAGCCCCTCGATCGAAGAGGAAGCAGCTCCGAAGAGGGGTTGGCACGTAGGGCCAGAATTGATTCAAATTTGGCGCCGTTTTTGGAATTATAACAATCTTTGGCGCTAATTACCAGCGCAGAACATACATTTCAAACGTGGCGCGTTCGACTTAGAAAATGTTCCCCCAAATTCCCCACGATAATTTCAAACAAAAGAGCAGAGTCACTCCTTTTAACGATGTGCTTTGCGAGACAACTTTGGCGCTACCTTTTCAACTGTTAAATGCTTTCAAACACGGCCACAAGACTTCAGCACTTACTTGTCACCTAGCAAGCCGGCCTTGTACTATTAGAATTCCTATAAAAGCTCTGAGTTTATTTATTTATTTATTTATTTGTCAAAAAAACAGTAAAAACTGTATATGACGTGTGGGGAAAGAGATTTATCTGCGCACATTTTCTTGAGGGCCAGAATAAAAAAAATAATTTAGAAATAATTATTTAAGAAAAATAAAAATATTCGAAAAACGTTTGTTCCCGAGTTATAGAAAATCAATTTCAATGGTAAATGAACTACAAGCAAAAGGAGTGCTCAACAAAACGTGCGCACAGTGAAGCTACATTTACGTCCAGAAGCAAAACAAGGGGCCATCTCAGCATTTGCTCAATGGATCAGGGAAACTGGACAAAAACCTGATCGAGATGGGGGTCATTGACCCGGAAGCTGAAGTACATTACTTGTTACAGGCGTATTAAATATTTTTAAAAAATGTATACAACAATGTATGTATACATACAATGTATATATTATTTTATCCATTACAATTCTTACTGCAGTTTTGTTGTTGTGTTTTATGACACAGATTTTGGAGTACTAACTGCTAATTCAAATCTAAATGCGTTGTTTCCGAAGAAACGTTAGAAGGCAGGTTTTCACCGTATTCATTCGCCGACATGTAACACGAACCAAGACACGGAGGGAGCGAGAGATGGATCAGATTCTTATGAATATTATTTCGTTTGGTATTTAGATAGTTATTATGAAGTAATATGTATAAAATGATAAACAATTAATATTTCCTTTACATTCAATAACAAAAGTAATAACTATTCACTTGAAAATCGAAGTTGAAAAAATGTGGTACGGAGTGCGGCACGCGCCTGCTGGTGGGAAAGGATGGAACGCGCCTGCCGGAGGGTTAAGCAAAATAAGTGTAAAAAACAGCTTTCTCCGCGCTCGGAAGAAAACTTCAGCGAAAGAATTAAAAACACGGCATCTCCCTATGAAGCTATGTTTCGCTGCCTGTACAGGAATAAATTGCCGAACTGTGGAGTTGTAGAGTTATAGAGCGCTATAGAGAGATGCAGAAGTGATTCCCGATTTCAGTTTCTGCAAACGGGTCATCCTTGCCAGATAAGCTCTACTTAGGGTGCGATTCAGCAACTACTTGCACCCCAAATATCTTTTGTACCGCGTAAGATGTCGAAATGCAGTTTCGTGTATTCAGTAGGTGCCCTAAGGGGGAAGCACACAATAAACATCACACCACCCTTCTTGAGCTAACCGCCCGTGGTCGGGTGGTTACAAGCGTGTTACGAACCGAGGTACCTGATCACCTGCTACTTGCAGTGGACTCGGGGAGGCTTGTCCTTAGCCGCCAATGACAAGCTACTCTCGATATACAACATATTAGCTGGCGCTACATCGATGTGTGCAATTTTAAAAGGTAGGTCCCCTAAAGAACGCGCGCTGTGACAGTGTTAGAAACTAATCAAATATTTATCGCCTACCTACCTATTGAAAGCCAAAATCTGCATGTCTACATCTTAAGATGAACAAAAAGCATTTCGAGTGCATTCAATCACACCTTAAATAGAGCATCTCGGGGAGGAACGATAAGTCTATTGTAAATTGAATCGGTTATCTGAAACATCCCAGTACTCCACTGTACCAGCGTGTTACTTCTTTGTTAGCCATGAAGTAGCCACGCTAGTTCCGCGTTCAGGTACGTGTCAGAAAAAATAATCATGAATAATAAAAATAATCACGCTTTATCGATTAGTTACCCTTAATAGCAAAGTGTTTGAAACACTTTGCATACATTTTTATTCTGGCTTTCATATGTAAAAAATATAACCCAACGTCCTTCCATTACCTGGAGGAGGAGGTGAAGTGGGGGAAATGGGAGGCTCCACTGTTCTCGAAGAATGTTCTGTAGAGGTCGCCACTGTTGGTTCAACACTTTCCTCTGGAGATGCTCGCAGACCCACTGACTCACTGGGATCTGTAGATGTACTGGCAGGGGGTTCTGAAGAGGTACTTGTGAGATTCCCGGATGAGTCAATTCTGTGTGTCTCTGAATCTGAACCTTCCGCTGAAACATCTGTGGACGTTCGCAAAGAATGTTCTGTGGAAGTGCTTGTATTTTTTTCTGAAAGGGTTTCATTCTCTGTAGATACGGGCATCTCTGCCAAAACAGTACTGTCTGTCGAAACGGTCATAGAGAAATCTGTAGAAGAACTGATGAAGTCGGTAGACTCATCTACACCCACTAAAACCTTACGCGGCCCTGTTGAAGCACTGTGTTCTGTAGATGAAGGGTGTTCCGTGTATGCTTCGACATGTTTGCTCTCTGACGAGCTACGATCTTCAGACGAGTGTCTGCTTGCTGTTTTCTCAGTTGATGGTGGAAAAGTGGAAGTCCCTTCAGTCGCCTTACCTACGGGAGCGACAGGCTCTGGTGTCGGGGGAGGGGCAGCGGAGGGCGTTCCCTCGCTTGCGCCCTCCGAGTCTCTTCTGTCTTCTTTGCCACCCTGCAAAAAAGACAAAGTTCCATGACCTCTAGTTACAGTTATCAACGTTATTAGGCCGATAAACAGCAAATAAGGACGCGATAACCGAAGTTTATAACCAGGCGAGTAAGTTCATAAAAAGAGTAAACTTTTTTAAAGTTTTCACGAACGACACTTAACCTTTAATTAAATTTCCACCGAAGTTTAATGAAAAGCATATATGCTGCGTTTAAGATCGTACTTATGTATACTGGAAATAATTAGTTGAGTAGAAGCTTAAGATGTATTGACCGGGCGCAACACTGCTAAGGTTACTGGTTTCGTAAGTGTAGTGCACGATTTGATCGTAGGAGGTGGCTGCGATCTTCCCCAGCTGGATGTCGTGATAGGTTGCCGACCAGCGTCGACTCTGGGAGTTCTCCCGAACCAGGTATCTCCCATCAGCGGAGCACGGCCCTGGTTTGGACAAGCTCTGAGCTTCCGACAGATCTCCTGACATGTGTTCCAGTGCAGTGCAAGTGTATGCACGTAAGGGGTGGAATAGGGCAAGAAATAAGAAGGAAAACTCGTTCGCGGTCATTGGCCCTTTTGTTAGGATACTGTTCCGGTATTCGACCGATGTTGATCCGAGAAACTACGGAAAACTACGGATTAGAGCAACCGGCCCCTACAGTTCTTCTCCCGACAGCAACTAGCTATCCTAGCTATGTAGCTGGAGTCGAAAATCCCGCCACTGTTGGGACTCGAACCCTAGGACCTCCCGGTCAGAAGCACTTCAATGACGTCAATTGACACACTGAGCCACCTACTCTGGTATGTAAACTAAGAAGTAGGGCTTAAATCAAGTTTATAGTGAACGTGAAAATGACATCGTAGGTCTCCTAAAAAGCTTCGCAGAACGTACAAATCTTCACCGGAACACAGACAGGATACCGGCTCTGATGGTAGCGAGAAATTTATATTTGAAATTATTGAAAAATATATCATGCACGGGCATTAGAAGTATTGATCAGATCTGACGCATTTCATAGAATAGATTTTAAATATTCAAGTATTAGTTGTTTAAATTTGAGTTGGTTTCAATATGTTTAAGAAGTTCATAGAACGTGTTTTCATGGTCTAATTTCAATTATTTTATTTGGTATTAACATTAGGGTAGTGCTACTGAGACACTTCGTGGCTAAGTCACCATTGTAAATTTTTTATTTATATATTTTTATTTTCCCGTATACGTACGTATATACGGAGTAATGTACGTAGTATAGGGAAAGTTATGTAATGCTGCGCGAAAAACGGCGGATTTTCGGCAGAAAAATATTCATTGCCGGGCCCTGACAACAAACTTGTGGTGCTACAGAATGGCACAGACTTTCCCGTATTACGGTTCTATTTCCTTCGGTCTTCGCTACCTATTTGGAATTGCCACATACTCTTTCTTGCCAGCTGCCATCTATCACCGCCAAAAGTGCATTTTTTTGTCATTTTCTTAATTTTTCGGTTTCCTATTGGTAGAACGAAAATATTAATTTTAGAATATTAAAGAACACAAAAAGCTAGTCCTAAATGGGAATTTTCTTTTAAAATTATGTGCCGATTTAAAGAAAATTGCGTTTAAGCGCTACGAAAAATGCGAAATTTGAAGCTCATTTTCACGGAAAATTTTTGAGTCTTCAAAATACTGCATTTGAAGTACGTACACTCACAAATATAATAATCTTTACAAATTGCGGGTAATGTGCATATTTAAGATGTGGGAGATCTTCCAAAAAAATACATTTATATAATTTTTGAAAAAAACTCAAAATAAACTTTACGTCATATTAAAGAGTGTAATTAGCACTATCCGTTACAAAAGTTTCAAGAAAAAATTTGCAGCCGTATATGAGAAAATAACGGTTAAGCGTTTCTGAAAACGCGGAATTTTGAGGTTTTTTTTTCACCGAAAACTGTTGTGTTTTCGAGAAACTTTACTTGACATTATTAAAAGCTCATGTACTCCTTAATATAATAATGTCAACAAATCAAGGCTAATGTAAATATTAACGACGTGAGAGACAAGTCAAAAAAATTACATTTTTGCAATTTTTGAAAAAACAAGAGAATAGAACAATATGGCGTTCTTGTCATTTCATAAAATACATTAGGCACTATACCTACCAAAAGTTTAAAGAAAAAATTTGGAGCCGTTTTTGAGAAAATCTTGTTTCTGTAATTTTTTTAAATTGCACATATTATACGCAATATTGCGCGAAAATTACTAAACTTTTCAAAAAAATGTATATGACCTTAATCAAAGAACTCACTTTGGACAACAAATTTTATTTAAAACCAAATTCTCTACCTTCGATTTTGTTGTTGCAGAAAGGCGCCGAAAAAATTTAAACTTCTGCAATTTTTGAAAATTTGGAGCCGTTTTTGAGAAAATTTTTAAAATGTCCGGCGGGCTTCACGTAAAGTACCCCCAAATTTTAGAGAATCTGTTACAAAATCTCAAAGCTTTGACTAAAACCAGATCGAACAGGGAATATCCATTTTGGAAGAAATTGTACGTATGGTTTAGGCGCTAGCAGTGTTCACAGACGGACGGACGGACGGACGGACGGACACACGGACAGACGGACGTTTTCCTTTCAATTCGTTTTTCCGCACGAAGGACTCACAAATAGGGTTTCTGGCTACACCACGTGTTAGGGGATTTTTTTCTTAATTTAACAACTGATTTTAACCACTTTTTCGTTATCACGGCCCGGCAATGAATTTTTCTGCCGAAAATTGGCCATTTTTTCGCGCAGCATTACATAACTTTTCCTATACTACGTATATCACTCCGTGTATACGGGAAAGTAAAAAGTGGATAAAACCAGTTGCTAAATTAAGAAAAAAATCCCCTAACACGTGATGTAGCCAGAATCCCTCTTTTGTGGGTTCTTAAAGCCGAAAAACCAATTGAAAGGAAAACGTCCGTCTGTGCTTCCGCGTACTAGCGCCTAAACCATTGGTACGATTTCTTCCAAAATGGATATTCCCCGGTCGATATAGTATGATTATGAGTCAAAGCTTTGAGATTTTGAAAAAGATTCTTTAAAATTTGGGAGTACTTCACATGAAGCTCCCCGGACATTTTCAATATTTTCTCAAAAACGGCTCCAAATTGTTTCTTTAAATTTCTTGCATTAATAGAGTAAAATACACTTATTAAGATGGCATAGGCCGATTTTCACGGATAACTCTGAATTTTCGAAAATTGTGAAAGTTTGAATTTTTTAGGCGTCTTCAACTACAAAATTGATATTTTTCCTCCAAATACAATGTATTCACCAAAGTGAATTATTTGTTTAAGGTAATATATATTGTTTTGAAAATTTTAGAAGTTTTCGCGCAATATTGCGTGCAATATGTGCAATTTTAAAATATTACAAAATCTATATTTTCTCAAAAACCGCTTCAGATTTTTCTTTAAACTTTTGGTACGGATAGTGATAAATGTACTCTATCAGATGACATAAAAGCCATATTGCTGTATTCTTTTGTTTTTTTAAAAATTGCAAAAATATAATTTTTTGACTTGTCTCTCACATCGATAATATTTACATTAGCGGCGATTTCCTCACATTACTGTATTTATGAGTACATGTGATCAGAAACATTAAGAAAATGTCAAAAAATGTAGTTTGTGCGGTGATAGATGGCAGCTGGCAAGAGCATGTGGCAATTCCGAATAGCTAGCGCAGGCCCAAGGAAATAGAAAATTAATAGGGGAAAGTCTGTGCCATTCTGTAGCACCACTAGTTGTAATTGTAATATCGAGGTAAATCTTATTTCTGAAAATTGTAATCATACCAGTAAGGACTTAAAATGTAAAATATAAAAAGCCTTTACTTGTAATGTTACGCTGTAAAATGGTACAATGTGTTTAGCAATGGAAGACATTTGATTTTTGCATCACTACTTCTTTCAAGCTTTCTCGCGTTGATGTTTTTGTACTTTGCCCTCCTTGCTTGGAGGAAGAAATCGCTCAATTTCTACACGAGCCAATTGCTGTTTAAGTGTCACAGTTGTATTAATTTGGGAAACTTAACAAGACGGCGAGATAACATTCGTCGTTAGGAAACACCCCCTCTCCCCGCGTTTCCGTTCCCTGAGCGCGGCGGCGCGCCGCAACCCGCACGACGCCGTGGCCGCTTTAGATAAGCCCCCGCCGCCCTCTCTCCCGATTTCGCTCTCAACGCGTCCAACTCCGTTTCCTTTCAGCATTTAAATAACCTCAGTGTTGTTCTCTTGCTCAGACATAGAGCTCCAGTCATTAAATAAACAGCACACACAACTCTTCTCAATTAAAAAAAAAAATGTAATATTTTATTCTTATAGAGAATAAAATCTTGGATTTTCATTCAAAGAATCTCTTTATAATGGTTAGACCTAGACTTTCTTTCCCTTCTCGTCATTGGTGCCAGCAGAGTCGTCTTAACGATTATGCTCAATGGATCATGAATTAAAAAAAGTATCTAGTATTTTTAATAATATTTTTATTTTTAAGTAGTTAAAAGTAATCTCAAATAGTTTCAATATTATTTAAACAATTAATTTGGTAAATAGTTAATATTAAATCAGCAAACTGTTTAAACAGTTAAATCCCGATAACGAATAGTGCCCATGGAAGAAAGTTTGCTTACTCTCAAATTAATCAAAAGACTTGAGATAACTTACCATAAGTTTGGAGTCGTAACTTCCTATTTTTCAAAAGTTAAATTTTTATGATTAGAAGCACTAGGTTTTTGCTACGGGTGACAGTGGTGGAAGGAGGGATATTTCCAAGTACCACATCCAGCAGTTTAATTCTAATTTATTTATATTTTTACTCAGGACATTTGAATAAAACATAACGAAACGTTGAACATCATTCGGAGTGTCAAACAATATTATAGAGTAGATAAAACACAGTTACCATCTTTTGCCACCACCATAGTGAATTTAGACATATTTCGGACTTACGCGACAGCACATAATCAAATGTATTGGACTTCGCAGATTCTATTTTAATTCAATAGAATTTTTTGAAATGCTTAACGCTACCTACAAAAACAATATTTCATTACTGTCTCAGACATTTTCATTTACGTATGCAATGAGAGTAAATATTTATGAAACGAGGTTGGCGTAAGAAGCTGACGACTTCACCCCGAAATTTTCGAAATCTCGGTTTTTGAATCGCCTTGTTTCTTTCTGTAGTTCGGTTAAAGAAAGAACGTAATTTATTATTTATTGGGGGTCATCCATAAATTCCGTAACGCCAAAGCGGGAGGGCGGGGGTCTGAGGCAGAGTTACGCTACGTTACATAGAGATAGGGAAGTGCGTTACAAGGGCGGCAGGAGGTATTGAAAATACTCGAAATTTGTGTTACGTAATTTATTTTCGACCCCTTAATTAATTATTATTTATATTTATTATTACTAATAAATTATTATTTATTAGTTAATATAGTTTAAACACAGAAAGCTTATCCAACGTCTCTTATTCAAAGTACAATTAATTGCGACCGATGAGCAGGAAGATGTGAACAAGGCTAAGTTATGGAGCATCCATACACTTGAAATGAAACGTACAACAAGTCACCTTGAACACACTTGCATTGAAACAGCCAGCCTGCGTAAAAGTATCTTTTGCTAGGAGTATTTTAAGACATTTCCTATTTTATTAAAAATAACTACATTTTCTTTTGGTAACATTTTTCAGAAGCTTTGAAAACAAAGAACGTATCAAACATTTTTTGGGAAACGTCTGATGTTGAATTTTATTTTTGTGAAATCAATAGCAATTCTCGAAAAAGGCTAGTTGAAGAGATTGTCGACTGTCGCTATATCGTCCACAAATCATTACCCTTTAATACTACATTATCTACACATTTTCTAATTGATGTGGGAGAGATGGCTCAGTGCAACAACTGATGTAACTATAGTCCCTCTGACCGGGAGGTCCTAGGTTCGAGTCCCGGCAGCGGTGGGATATTTGACACGAGTTTTTCAGCTAGGTCGAATTCACTCTGGAGGAGAATTCTAGCGGCCGGCTCTTCTGATCGGTAGTTTTCCGTGGTTTCTCCGATCAGCACCAGGCGAATGCCGGAGGTGTACCCCAACAAACGGGCCACGGACCGCGCGCGATCTTTCCTTCCTCTTCCTTGTCCTATCCTCTAACACACACACATTTACACTAACATGCACTACACTACCACACATGGCGGGAGACTGGTCGGGAACTAACACGCAACACTCACCGTATTGGATACTCGGATTGACATGGAATTTTACTAGCTTGTTCAGCACCTTTCAAAACCTCTACATACAAATTTGTACGTGCTGTGAAGTATTTGCAAGTAGTGTTTTGCGACAATTAGTATTGAGACCTTCCATGACCTTACCGCCCGTGGAAGGGCAGAAATCGCTGTTCGCCGCTGGTTCTGCGGCCGTTACTCACACACCGCGCCGCCACTATCGGTCGTTCGGCAGCGTGTCAGTTGCTTCGGAGGGAAGCGAGGTGACAAAAACGGGTGTTTACATTGCATGTGCCCTTCCTTTGCAACCTTCAGACTCGCAAAAATCCTAATTATACCAGAATAAAAAGCAGATATCCCTACTATATATTTATAAAAACCTTCTCCGAATTAGAACCTGAATAGAGGTTATGCACAAAATTTTCACAATAATGATATTTAACAAAAAAATGTTCTTGCGCTTACTAACACTCTCCACAGAACGTGTGTCACTGTGTACATCAAACAAACAAGTCACCGGCGATGGCTTTGCCATCGTTCTTGAACGAACGCGTTTGGAAATCTGACACCAGTTGATAGACGCAGCGAAACGGTCCTGGCGCTGCCGAAGCAACGGCTCGCCCCCTGCGAGACTGACATGAAAGGTCCTAATACAAAATGCCTATGAAACACTATTACTAATATTCCATAGCACTTCAAAATTTGTATGTATAGGTGTTGCATGGTGTTCTATCAGCTGGTGAAATTTCATGACAATCCGAGTACCCCGGCTAGGGCGGTACCCCGCTGTTGGCAGATACCTGGTATGGGGAAAACCCCGCTAGTCGACGGTATGTCGGCGTCTGATCTCGCCATACAGCGGGGAAAGATCACCGCCACCTCCCGATGAAAAACATGCACTTCACGTACGGGACTAATGACCTAAGTAGTTGACACCCCCGGAATCACGAAAAATCAATCAATTGATGTGGTCGTGTTGAATTATTTGCTATATCCCTAATACTACATTTTCTATGTTTTTTATTTCTCCGTACATGGGCAAGAAAGGTCATAACAATACGTAAAAGTAACCAATATTTTTACTTTCCCATATACGTAGTATGGGGAAAGTTATGTAATGCTGCATGAAAAAACGACGGATTTTCGGCAGAAAAAAATTCATTGCTGGGCCCTGATAACGAAAGAGTGGATAAATCCAGTTGCTAAAGTAAGAAAAAAATCCCCTTACGCGTGGTACAGCCAGAATCCCTGTTTTGTGTGTCCTTGATACCGAAAAAACAATTGAAAGAAAAACATCAGTCCGTCCGTCTGTCTGTGAACAAAACTTGCGACTAAATCGTTCAGCCGATTTTCTTCAAAATTGATATTTCCCGATCAATCTGACTGATCTCGTGGCTCCTTCAATTTGAAATCCATATTTTAATTTTTGGGGGTACTTTACATGAAGCCCCTGGGACATTTTCAAAATTTTCAAAAAAATGGCGCCAACAATTTTTACTAAATTTTGTTGTTGGCTAGTCTGAAGGTCATTTAAGAAAATGGTGCAGGTCTCATGTTGGTTGAAAACTAATTTTTCGAAAATTGGAAAGATTCAAAATTTTTTGGGGAACTTCCTACTACTACAATTATGAAGATACAATATTTTTCTTAATGAAATGCGCTCATAAAAACATCTTCAAATAAGGTCATGTTCAATTTTTCAAAAACATGAGTATTTTCGCGAAATTTTGTGTCAAACATTGGCAAATTTTTATTTTCTTTAAACCATTTTTCTTAAAAACCGCACAACATTTTTTTTTATTAAATTGGAACCTTAGATAGCATAAAGAAAGCTTAAGAGAATGGTGCAGGTTTCATTTTCGTTGAAATGCCAGATTTTGCAATAATTAAAAAAAATTAAAAATTTTCGGACTCTTCCTACAATTACAATTGTGAAGATACAACTGTTTTACTTAATGAAATATGCTCATCAAAAACAGATCTTAAAATAAAGTTATATTCAATTTCTCCAAAATATGCGTATTTGTGGAGTAATTGGGCGTCAAAATTAGTCGTCCGCTCACCTATCAGAACTTTAATCTAAGAGAATTTTAAACCTAAGAGAATTTTAAAACAGTGCTAAAAAATTGTTTGGTAATCTATTTTAGGATCCTGAAATGTAGATAATAAACAACGAAAATGCATTATTTTAAATACATAAAATTTTATAAAATGTAAAATAACAGGCTGTCTTAGTTCAATGTTATTTTCTATATTTAGAGCGATTATAAAGTAAAAAGGACTCGACGAGATTAATACGAGTATATCGAGCACAAATAGTATTTTTTAATTATTAAATTTATAATAATTATAATTATTAATATATAATCATTTCTTTCAAGTAATCCACAAAGCTTTATTGAAATTTGCACAAGAATGCCGCAATATATATTTAAAAAATTACGTTCTTGGTGAACTAAGAGATGGTGGCAGTGATAAGATGATTTTTATTTAGTAGAGCTTGTGTTTACGAATTAGATTTTTAGAAATAATTCGAAACATATTTGATAATGACAATTTTTGTCCGTGTTGCGAGGTTTAGAACATACATATTCACTGAACGAAAGGTCACTTATCTACGCATATGTTAGAATTTCATCAGTACACTACGAAACTAAATGTATGTAAATGACTGTGTAATTAAATGTTACGAAATTACATCTTACATTTAGGTAGCTCATATAAAAGATTATGCACAGAAATCATTGGAATGTATATTGACGAGGTAAATGTTGGATTCATTTTATTAAATTCTTTTAAATAAACCTATTTGAATTGCTAATAAATGTGTCTAGAAGTCTTGTAAGCAATACACTAGTTTAAGGTGGCATAAGTTTTCTTTGAAATTTTTTTCACAAAGATTAGTAAATAGTATGCTTCTGTTTATAGTTCCTTTTATTAATTAATGTATATAACGTCAAAAAACAATTAAAAGCTCCGTGAGTTGAAATACTTAAAATGGCTTCTAATGAATTTTTTTGAAAACTCAAAAGTTTTCTGTGAAAAAGAGCTTCAAATTTCAAATTTATAGTAGCGGTTAAACGCCATTTTCTTAAAAAATGCTTCATTTTTTTCCAAAGAAAATTGCCAGTTAGGACGAAGTTTTACTCTTCTTTAATATTCTTAAAATAATATTTCCATTATACTATTACCCTACCGGCAAATTAAGAAAATGTCAAAAAATTGTAGTTTGGACGGCGGTAGATGGCAGCTGGCAAGAATATGTGGTAAGTCCGAGTACTAGCCAAGACCAAAGGAAATAGAAAACTAATACGGAAATTCCGTACTATTCTGTAGCACCACTAGTTTCTATCGACTTACCTCATCCCCGGTGTACTTTGATGTTGATCCATCATCCTCACTTTTGGCATCAGTTCCTGGACCGGTGTCTTTCTTCACCACCAATAAAACTATAATGATGGTCACACAAAACACAAGAAAAATTAGCAGTGCTATCACACACTTCCGAAAGGATGTATCGCCTCGACTTCTGCTTGTGTCATCTATAGTGTACTGTCCGCTCGGCATGATCGTTTGTTCACGCCACACGAAAGGATCAAGAATAGGTGAGTGCGGACTTGAGGATGAACCGAAACTATAATTTTCAGATGTGGAGCAGTGTGGAAGCAAAAGAATAGGCGTCCGCGATAGGCTTCTGGCTTTCCTGGCCGAGTGATAGAAGCCACATCCCTTGGCGGCGATAAGGAATTTCCTACTTACGATTCAGGCTTTCTTCAGCATTTTCCTAACGTTTTCCATTCGTAGAAGCCTTTTTGTGCGGTATTATCGTATGATTGAGAGAGGTGACTACTTGCAGAAATTATTGGAGGGTATATCCCCGATCCTACCTTTTTCTCAGGGTTTGATTCTGAGTTTTAAAAGCAGGAGCCTTCCCTTCACCTTCACTCCCTAGTTGTCCCTCTTCCCACTTCCAATTGATGTTTGTTGTCCTTTAACTAAAAATTTATCGATTTTGAATTTACAGTACGTCTCTCGAACTCGCTAAGCACTACAAGCACTCCCAGTCCTGGGCGAACTTCTGATTTGTGGTCACAACCACGACTTTTCGGGGGTGTAAACGAAACATGAAGGTCTTTGGCAAACTGCGCACGTAATCCACAAGAAAATTTCAAAGAGTGAACTGTGGCAAGGATCTCGACTCGCGGCGCGGCCTAAAATCTCTCTCTCTCTCTCTCTCTCTCTCTCTCTCTCTCTCTCTCTCTCTCTCTCTCTCTCTCTCTCTCTCTCTCTCTCTCTCTCCCTCTCTCTCTCTCTGTATAAACACTGTATATACACACACACACACACACACGACCAATGTCGTATTTCGTGAAAAATACGATCAATTTCTGAGAACAGAAGGCGGTATGGAGGAACAGTAGGGAGCCTTTAAAACAATCGTATAAACTGCTTTAAATACGTTTGTACCTTGCAAAATACTGAAAAGTAACCCTGATCTCGAATATTTTAACGGGTGATACGGCTAGCTAGACTAGCTAGATTGGCATTTAATAGAAGACATCGCAGCACTGCTGACATGATAACTTTTAAAAAATACTACAAGGAATTAGAAAAAGAAAAGAAAATTTGCGCATGAATTATTTTTAAAAATATTTTAGAGACAGGAAGAAATAATTGGTCAGGCTTTTACAAATATGTCCGCAGAAGGGGGGATAGGGAGGAAGGGGGAATAAGGAAGAAATTCAGGAAATTCGAATCGCAGACAACGCGTCACTGCACGACGACCAAGCGACAGCACATGCGTTCAACGAGTATTTTGTATCGGTGTTCAAATCAAAACAAGTACAGGAGAAAGTTATTTATTTTTCAATTGAAAATCAGTTCAAGCTTCATGCATGTAAACTCCGCAAACGTATAAAATCTCTGGAAGACGGTAAATCACGCGGGCCAGATGGCATCTCGACAGATTTTAATAAACTCGGTGGTGAGGCAGTATTGCCCTACTTCTTAAGATTATTCAATGTTTCTATTAATAATGCAAGTTTACCGGACGACCAAAGAACCGGTCATGACCAAAAGTTTCCAAAGCTTGAAACTCCATTGTGATTATTGTAATAATTCAGATTCATTTAGAATTATTAATTATTATAATAAATTCCAATTTGTTTATTTGAAGAAGAACTGATTATCATTTTAAATAAGTGCAATCCATAATTTATTTTAACAGGATTTTCAGATTCCTCGCTACTTCTTACGAAGGGCAGATCGAGTAATTGGTTGCAGATTAACTGGGTACCAATTACGGATCAGAACCCAATGGATTGAGCGAGCTCGGCATTGTCTTATGTTGAAAATCAATTTGCATACTCAATAAAAGTTGACGTAATTATTTCCTGGCGCCCAATTCAAACTAAATAACCGTTTATTCGGGAGTAATTACGATCATAAATTAAAACAGGAAGATATGAAACCATATAGCATAATTCAATATGGTAACATTATTGACATGAATCATGCTAAGGGAAAGTTACCCATGTTTCAATATTTACAGATATTTTAGGTTACAACTGTAACCCAATGCAACAAACGATTGTATGAAATGTTTCTAAGAGAGGTAGCTAACTATGGGAACTAAGTCAGCAAATAAATTTACGATATAGACTGTGCTATTTAAATTTCTTGAAGTTATGGCAATGTTTTACTCACGGCTGTTACCCGTTGTTACCTTGTACAAGAGCATGCAACTTTTCAGAAACATCCCCCCCCCCTAGAAACATAAAAAGACAACAGTTTAATATTACAAATTTTATTCAATATAATATTTATTACATTATAACACATGATATGTAACAAACTATTCATTTTTCTCTTTCTTGCTTGTTATAGACACCATTTACTTTATCTTTGTGATTAATTAACAACAAACAACACTCTCTCGTACTCGTAATTACTGTGCCTTTCTCTCTCTCTCTCTCTCTCTCTTCACACCCACCCAGCAAAACTTGATCAAAGCGGAACCCCAAGGGACCAGATTTTTTCTGTATTAGACAAGATTCTGCTTTATGCAATGTAATACTGTAGAGTTTGTGATTGGCAGGACCACCGAGATTTAAGTTCACGTTAGACAGATTTCCACATTATACACGTTCCACATTGAGCAAGTTTTACTGTGTGCATACATACACAGTCGACTCCAGTTATAGTGAACTTCTGGGGACTAACATTTTTGGTTCACTGTATCAAAGGTTCACTATATCCCATGACGTCAAAATTGCATAGAATTTCTCCGCAATTATTGATTTTATTAATACAGAGATACAGCAAAACACATTAAGAACACGGATTACATATTTCGATTTCTTTATTTGTCCTGAAAAAATCAATTATTTTCAATTGTTTGCATCATACGTTTTTCATTAGTAATTTCTCTAGAACTAGATCGTTCTCTAGAGTTCGTGCTCTCTCCACGCTTGATTCAACATTATCCACTGTCTCTAACCATCGTTATGCAGTCTTCACACTCCCCGAAGGACCTTTCACTGGCCTAATAACGTAGAGATGCTTTGGGTAGCGGGATGGCTCGAGTGGCTGATGAAGCTGATCGCTCTCCCGCGCGGCGCGCGGGGCTGTCGCCAGGCTGCGGCAGGCGCGCGCTTCCTACCGCCTTCGTAGAACAGGACGCACTTTGTCCCGCTGAATATAACACCGAGCTTGAAATGAAGGAAGCAATCGCGCGTCGCCGCCGCCATTTGTGACCGACGCAGGACACGCCCCCTTTGTTTCCGCAGGGAAACTGAGTGGCATAAGGGAATCAGCGAGGACCCCATTCCAAGTCACCTCAGGGCAAACTTCTTCAATTTTGACCTTTGGCTGACGATATTTTTTCCAAGCCGCTTGTGTTTGAATTTGTGGCACTGAGGCGATATATTCTTTTCCAGTAGGAATTTTTTTTCGGGACTACGTTCACTACAGCAGAGGTTCGTCGTTCACTATAACAGAATCTTCTTATACTTATTTGTAATGCAAGTGAAACGGGACCAGTGACTTAAGTTCACGATTACCCGAGGGTTCACTATATCGGAGTTAACTATAGGTGGAGTCGATTCTATATGTGTGTGTGTGTATGTGTATATATATATATATATATATATATATATATATATATATATATATATTTATACACACACACATATATATACGCATATATACATATATATATATATATATGTATGTATGTATGTATAAATGAAAGGTAATCAGGCATAATAATTATTTTTTTCTCATTGAGAAAGATTATTACAATATGGATATCCAGAAAAGTCAATCTAATAGTTTTAATAATAAAAAGTATGGTAACAATACTGTTTAATCGTTACTACATTTAAAATATTTATCATTAGGAATGTTGTTATTGAAAAACTCTGTACCATTAGAATTATCACAATTCTTCTTTAACAATCTATTGTCATTTCCTAAGCTGCACTTTCTCATCTTTTGCGCCACAATAAAAAGCAGTACCTGTGAAAATACCTTTAATTAATTTAAATGAAACTCTGTTCCATGAAATGTGATTTTGTTTACTTCTGAATATAGGAAAAAATACTATCACCTGATCATACATTCTCGACAAACACATCAAACTCTGTGGCAAAAAAAAATATTCATTTTGATTTTATTAGTTTATTTATATGTTTTAGTATTCTGGGACCTGGAGGGATAATGGTGTGAGCCCCTTATACCATTAAATACCATAGATGCTCCCCTGTAAGGAAGTAGGCCCCACTCGTCCAGAAGAGCATCTGGGAAGAGCACTCTACAGCAGGGTATAGTCAGCAAGTCCGGACTCTCCTCCCGTAGCTTACGAGTGAAGGGTGACGGCGGGCCTAAGGCACCCTAAAACCGACACCTTTAAAACGCCTTAACAAGGACCCACAAAACTAGGATTCTGGCTATACCGCGTGTTAGGGGATTTTTTCTTAATTTAGCAACTGGTTTTATCCATTTTTTCGTTATCAGCGCCCGACAACGAATTTTTTTCTGGCGAAAATTGGCAATTTTTTCGCGCAGCATTACATAACTTTCCCTATACTACGCATATTACTCCCTGTATATGTACGTATGTATACAGGAAAGTAAAAACGGAAGAAACGAATTGGAGCCTCTGGAGGTGTAGTGGAACCAACCACTCGAAGTGAGGGACATCCAGATTACAAATATTGTCCTCCAGGGCAGGGTTGTCCAGCTCCTTGTCTCTGAAGGGAAGGAAGTAAATGCTGAAAAGCCTAATCCAGGAACAAAGCCGGTCCTGAAATATAAACGATAACTAGGCAATCAGAAAAAGGCAATGCAATTTGGACCAAGGAATATGCAAGGAATTAACACGAGACGCCCAGAATTAAGCAGATTTCATCTGGACGTAGCAGCGCTCATGGAAACAAAGCAGAAAGGGCAGGGAAATTATACCTAAGGGCAATGTTCACTTTTATAAAGGAGTTGATAAATATGGGAGGGAAAATGTGGTGTCTTTATTGCAATCAGAGATGAGAGCTAAAGCTATGGGAACAGAGGCGTATCCCACTGACCCGGTGACAACCAGCTGCAGGTAAGCGTGGTGTCATCGTATAGAACCCAAAAACTGAGCTAGCGAATTAAAGTAGAATAATTCATTATTATTTATCACAATATATACAGGGTAGCGATTTCGGATCTTTCACTGGGGGGGGGCAAATTTGGGCGCTATTGAATACAATGCTTTATATGAATGCTTTAAGTTCATTGTGCTGTAACTACATACACTGTTTTCAAATTTGTTAATTATTTAATTGATTATTATTGAATGTTATTAATTAGATTAGTTGAACACGGAGATGACGATCCTGATTGTTATTTGAATGGTCCGTACTGTAAATTCAACGCATTTTTCTCAGCGAATCATACATCGAAATATTGCAAATGTTTATTATTTATTATGATCAAAAATGTTTATACATAACTGCAGGGTACATATTTTGAAATCTACATTCATAAATTATTTTAATTAAAATTCAATCTTCTGTGCAAGGTGATAATATGAGCCTCAACTTTTATTTCGACTAAAAAATGAAGTAAATGCTTTATTTAAAAACAAATATGATAACTTCATCCTCAACATGCGATTTTTTTTTCAAAATATGTACTTGGGCAGCGATAGATGGTAGCTGGCAAAAGGATAGGACAAGAATGTAGGTTAATCCAGACCAACGAAATTAGAAAACTAGTACGAGAAAGTCTGTGCCATTCTGTAGTACCACTAGTTATTTTTTTGCATCCGTACGTATATATGAAGTAATATACGCAGTATACAGAATGTCATGTAATGTTGCGAAAAATCGATTTCGAGAATTCAACGAAAATACACGTTTTGGGGATCTGATACCTAAAAAGTTGTTTGTTTTTTCCCCAAAACATCCATCCGTCCATCCATCTGTCTGATGTATTTCAACAACACTAGCGCCTAAACTGTGGGTACGATATTTTCCAAACTGAATAAACCCTTGATCTGGCCTGAGTCGAAGCTCTGCGATTTTGAAAAACATTCATTAATTTTTGGGGGGGGGGGGACTTTACATTACTTTCGGGACATGTTCAAAATTTCCTCAAAAATGGCTCCAAATGTTTTCTTTAAATTTATTGTAAATAGAGAATGAAATACATTTATAAAGATGGCAAAGGTTCAATTTTCACCGATAAATCTGAATTTTTGAAAGTTGCAAGAGATTGAAATTTTTTCGGCGCATTCCTATATATACAAAATTAAGATAGAGATTTTTCTTTCATGTAATTTTTTTTCTTCATAATTAGTTCTCTCGTTTAGGTTAGGCACATTTTTTTAATGTTTTCCCGCGATATTGACTCCAATAAGAGCATTATTTAAAAAATATCAAAAAGATTTTCACGAAAACGGCTCTAGATTTTTTTGAGTTTTGGGATGGATAGTGTTAAATGTACTCTATAAGATGACGTAGAGGCTATTTTACTCTATTCTTTCGTTGTTGTTTTTCAAAAATTATACTAATGTGTTTTTTTTACTTATCTCTCACTTCCTTAATATATTAGATGCGATTTGTTCATATTATTGCAATTTACGTGCGCATGTTCATTAAATTGTGTCTTGTAAAGTTTATTGAAAAATCAACAGTTTTCAGTGAAAATGAGCTCAAATTTCCGCCTTTTTACAAATACTCAAACACCGTTTTCTCAAAAAAGGCTCCAAATTTTTTCTTCAAACTTTTTGTACGGATAATGCTAATTGTAGTATTTAAGATGACATAAAATTCATTTTGCTGTATTATTTTGTTTCTTCAAATATTACACATGGAATTTTGTTGAAATTTCTCTCGTGCCTTTAATATGCACATTACCGGCGAATTGTATACATTATTACATTTTGAGTGGCAGTGATTCAAACGACTTCCAATAAAGCTTTCCGATATCGAAATAGTTTTCTGTAAAAAAGAGCTTCAAATTCCGCATTAACGTGTTTCGTAACACTTAAACGCCATTTTCGTAAAAATGGCACCAAATTTTTCAACGAAAATTTCCATTTATGACAAAGTTTTATTCTTCAATAATATTCTTAAAGTAGTTTTTCGGTTCTGCCATTAAGAAACCGAAAAATTGAGCAAATGTGAAAAAATGTTCGGGCGGCGATAGATGGTAGCTGGTATAAGGATGGGGCACGACCGAAAAGTCAGCCCCGACCAAAGAAATTAGGAAATTAACTAGTACGAGAAAGTCTGTGCCATTCGGTAGCTCCACTAGTTCCTTTTTGTTTTGGCCCTAGAATCTTTGGTGACATCAAAAACAAAAATAGTACGAAAGCAAGTTGTATTGTATGTAATACAAGCCAGTTTAAGTTTGGGGCTCATACGTACTATACATACGCTCGTATAGGCACCTCTGTTCGGGGCTCGTTTTACGCCATATTAAAAGTCTGCTGACTAAAATTGGTCTTTGATAGTTCGAAATTACATTGAATAGTTCGAATACAATTGAATGCATAAAAACAATGTTTAAAAATATTGTATTTAATTCGTTAAGAATCAGAATCGGTCTAAGCGAACTCTAACTCTAGTTAAAAGCCAAAGGCGTGCCTTCGAAAGCTTTTAGAACCGAGAAAACACGAACACCTCTGTTCCACATATACTACGGAACCACAGAGCTATATTGGCAAAAGGAGTTAGTAAACTAATTAAAATCGTTCCTGCTAGAATGTTTGCGATATATGAAATTATTCCAAGGGGGCTCATATTATATAAATGGCTCATATCACCACCTTTAACTCTTATCTATATCTGTAGTAAACGGGAAATACTCTTTCTCTTGCATCAGATGTGGGTGCAATTGCCCAAGAAGTGCGTGCTGATCGGAGACGAGCGTGAAACATCCTTATTATGTTGACTTGCAGGGCTCCTTTTGCTCGGTATTTTGGGTGAAAGATTCGATGCGGTGTTCGATCACACACTATTTGCATTTTGGAAAAGTTTTTACGTGTCCGTAAAACGAATTTCAAAATTTAGCATTTAAAATACGATCGTTCTTGAAAATCACTTGTTTTAGGAAAAACATATTAAAATAGACATCAACCGCCCTTTTTAGGGCATTTTAGGCATATTAGACGCTTTCAGTACATCTATTTTCTCATGATTCGTGAACATCTGCATTTATTTTTCACAATATCCTAAAAGAACTAAATAGGCAAAATCAGAGGTCTAGTTATGACTCATGATTTGAGGCATTAAACTGTTAAATTTCCAAGTAAATAACATTTAAAAGCAATATATAATTGATGGAGGATTTATTAATAAGGGATATTAAAAATAACGCTGAACACTATCCTGGGCATTTTATAATACTGAACTAAAGTGCATCAATTTATTAATGTATATTATTCGCTCCTCTTAATAAAATTATTGTTCCCTTAATTATTATTACATTCGTTCTCAAAATACAGAAACAAGTAAATCTTTTATATATAAATTTGAAGATCTGCGAAATTAAATTAAATATAGTTTAATATAAATATAGTTTAATATATATAATTGCTATCAGTCTCTGCTCTCCCTTGTCCAGCACCTGAAGATCTTGTCACATGTCCATCCACCTAGTTGCCCATCTGTTGCCATCCATGACATGATCTTTGGGAGTCTATTCATCTGCATCATCTGAATGTGGCCCAACCATTTGATTCATTGAGCCTTAATACATCATATTACATATTCCCTTTTTTTATCAGATCTTCTAATTCTTGATTTGTTCTTATTCTCCAGATGTCAGCATTTACTTGAATTGGCCCATATATTTTATGCGAAATCTGTCTTTCAAATGTACTCAGTTGATTTATATCTTTGTCTCTGAGTGTCTATGTTTCTGCTAACATCTGGTCTTATTAGAGTTTTATATATTCTAATTTTTATATCTCTTGACAGGTATTTCGATTTTAATAGTTTTTGATTTGCATAGTATGCTTTCTAACCCTTTCTTAATCTTTCATTTATTTCAGTTTGTATTGTATTCTTCTCATTCAGGATAGATCCCAAAGTTCTCCACCTTTTGGAAATGATAGTTGTTTATTTGTAATTCTTTAACATTTGATGATTGTTTTCTTATCAGATGCATATACTTAGTTTTCTTTTCATTTACTGCAAAACCCCCTTCTCTGGCTTCTTTTGTCAATTTGTTATATAATTCTGAAAGTGCATTCTTGTTTCTGCTTATTATGGCTATGGGCTCATTCATAAAGTACGTAATGCTACAGGGAGAGGGAGGGGGCCTGAGGCAGCATTACGCTGTGTTACATAGGGATAGGGGAATGCATTACAAGGGGGAGAAGGGGTATTGAAAATACTAGAAATTTGTGTTACGTAATTTGTGTATGGCCCCTATATCATCTGCATTAACAATAAGCTGCATTTTTTTAAAACTTGTATCTCCTCTTAGGTCTAATTTCCTAATTACTGTTTCTAATATTATATTAAACAGAATTGCTGATAGTGGATCTCCTTGTCTTACTCCTGAGTATATTTCAAATGAATCCGATAGCAGGTTTTCAATTTTGACTTTTCCAGTTGTATGTTTTAATGTCATTACAATAAGTCTATTTAGTTTGGTATTCCAATTTCTTTCATTCTCTTCATTAGTCTAGGTCGCTTAATTTTATCAAATGCTTGCTTGAAATGCACATACAGAATATGTATGTCAATATTACAGTCATAGCATTTTTCAAATATCTGGCGAATTATAAATATGTTATCCATGGTTGCCCTCTTATTTCTAAACCTGTTGTGATATTCCCCAATTATGTCATCTGCGAGGATTTTATACATGATATTCAGTAGTGAGATGCCTCAATAGTTATGGCATTCCAATTTTATAAGAAACAGCTAGAGTTAGTCATTTAACAAAACCACAGTCGACCAGTGTAGTCACTGTAGCAAGATGGCATCAAAATTGGACTTGAAAGTGTAAAAAAAATGTAACATTTTATTTTGATACGTTTCTATAATATTATTATCATTAAAAATCTTAATTATACAAGAAATATAATTGTTTTTAATTAAAAGTTTGAGATGTAGTTATTAGCAATTTCATGAGGATATTTTAAATTAGAAACAGTCATTCAAATAGATTTGTATATAACAAACATTTTCTAAAATTACTTTATCAAAACACTTTAATACAGTAAAACCCCTTTATAAGAGACACCTGGGGGAATGGAATTTTGTCTCTTATAAGCGGGAACTCTTAAAAGTGGGAAATGCGTTTTTGACTTGTTTAATGAGGTGTTACCATATTTTTAGTGGATTAGTATGATTTGTACACTTATTTTAAACTTGAGGAAACATAAATTAGTTGATTCCAGAGCCCATTTAACCATTTCTATTGAGTGAACTTTATGACACTTAAAGCACATGTGCTCATATGTGAACAAACATTATGTGAACAAACAGCCTCTAATGTAAATATTGACATGAGAGTTATAAAAAAGTTACATTTGTGTAATTTTTGAAAAAAACAAATGAATAGAGCAAAATGATGTTAAGAGTCTTATAAAGTACCTTTATAACATCATATCAAAAGTTTAAAGAAAAAATTTGGAGCTGTTTTTGGGAAAATCTTGTTTTTGTAAATGTTTATTACTTCACTCGATATTATGTGAAAACTTTTTTTTTAGTACACAACGTTAATGAAAGACCTAATTATAGAGAAAAAAATGTATTCTTAGAAAAAATTTCTATCTTTAATTTTGTAGCTATAGAAAAACACTGAAAAAACTGCAAACTTTTTCAATTTTCGAAAATTTAGAGTTAACAGTGAAAATCCTAACAATGTCACCACTATAAGTGAATTTCACTCTATTCTTACAAGAAATTTAAAGAAAAAATTGGAGCTATTTTTGGGGAAATTTTGAAAATGTCCCACGGGCTTCATGTACAGTACCCACAAAAATTTGTTTTTCAAAACCGCAGAGTTCCGAGCGGAAACAGATTGATCGCGGAATATTCATTTTGGGAAAAAAATGTAGGAATAGTTTTGGCGCTAGTGTTATTCACGGACGGACGAAGGGAAGTTTTGAAAGAAAAAAACAAACCTTTTTCGGTATCAGAGGACCCCATGCGTTCTGTTAAAATCTCGAAGTCGATTTTCTGCAGCATTACATTACTTTCTCTATAATACGTATATATGTAAGTATACGAGAAAGTAACAATTGGAAACACTGGTCAAAACACTAAAAGCAAAATACTGTGATTTATTCAACTCTGGTCTGACAGGTATCAGCTGCTGACGGTTTCATCCAATCGGGAGCTTGGAAGTCACCATCGTGACGTCACTGGAGAGACAGAAGCTTCCGATTGGATGAAACCGTAACAGCTGATACCTTGTAGAGGCACGGTTACAAAAGTCGCACTATAGGCGTCTTCCTTGTTGCCAAGACACGAAGCTTACTGAATGAGCTTTCTTCACGAGAACTTCGCACACCTCCCCCCCCTCCACAGGTGGCACTGGTGTTGCGAGCCCTTGCTCCAGCCTATTTTAAGCACGCGTCCCAACCCTTACCACGCTGAGGAAATTCCTGAGTCACCTGGAGGAAAATTCCACGCTTCGTCCCTTACAAGTGAGAAGAAACGCATGGCGGGGAATAAAATCTTGCCCACTATACGCGGGAATCTCTTATAACGAGGTCTCTTAAAAGCGGGAAATAAATGCATTGTTTATATACAACTGACCTCGGGACCGTGAATTTTGTCTCCTATAAGCGGGATTCTCTTATAACGGGGTCTCTTATAGCGGGGTTTTACTGTAACTATAACACATGCTTGGGAAGAGTAGGCAGGGCATTTTTTGCCCCTAGTGATGGAAAAGTTTAGCTAATTCGCCTTTAATGGCACAGTAGGTTTTTATTACCAGCTGCTGATGCAAGTTTTACTCTCAAAATGAGAATAAATTATGATTGAAATCAGGAACAATTTAAAACAACAAGATGATGAAAAGATTTCTTAAAGGAAAAAGAAAGATAGGTTATTTATTTATTTATTTATTTATTTATTTACGTCAAAAAACAGTTAAAAACTGCGTATGACCAGCTATGGGGAGAAGTAAATTTTGTGCACGTTTTCATAATTCTGTGGTCTCTACCCTAAACCATATTTTTGTCGAATTTTGAATACAGAAAAGAGAGGTTTTTTTCGAGTTTTGTTGACAAAATATTCTCTCCTATATAATAAAATATATTTTCAAAGGTAAATTAGCTATAAATTCCTGCCCTGAACCCTCATGTTCTTCATGAAAGAATAATACTTTTTGCCGCGATAATATGAAAAACGATAATTTGAATAACTATATTTCCCACTGAAATTCAGAAGACGTGCACAAATAATGAAGTTACATTTATGTCCAGAAGCAAAACAAGGGACCATCTCAGCATTTGCTCAAGGATCAGGGAAACTGGACGAAAAACCTGATCAAGATAGGGGCCATCAACCCAGAAACTGTGGTACAATACTTGTTACAGGTTCTTTAGAATTATACAGTCCAAATGATAAATAATTACATTAACTATCATTGTTAAAATTAATTCTACTTTCCTTTTTGATGCTCGGTATAGTCTCGAATTGTATAGAAACAGTTATGCAGCAGAAAAGCTTTTACTTGGGACTTAAACTTTTCTATTGAATTTAATCGTTTAATGTCTTCTGGCAAAGTGTTGTAGAGTAATGTACATGAATTGTATGTGAATTTTTTGTAGTGAGCTGTTGATACTGCCACTTGGTGAATATGATTACTACGTCGTGTGTTATACTTATAGACATCGGCGTTTGCTGAAAATATATTCCCGCCCTTAAGTAAGTCATTTTTGACAAAAACTACTGATTCGTAAATCAGGAGACAAGGTAATGGTAAAATTCCTAGAGATTAAGAGTGACCTACAAGAAGATCTTAATAAAGAGTGACTTACAAGAATCACGTGGGTTGGATTTGCTTATTATTCGTACAATTTTTTTTGTAATCTGAAAGTCTGTGAGCTATAAGATGTGTTTCCCCAAAATATTATGCCATATCTCAGGCGGGAGTGAACATTGGCAAAATATACACAACGAGCTGTATGAAGGCTGACGGAATTTGAAAGAATTCTGAACGCGTAGCATAATGAACTTAATTTTGTGTTCAATTCATTTAAGTGGGCATTCCATTTGAGGTTTGACTGAATTGATAGACCTAAAAATTTTGTTATATTAACATCAGTCAATGGCACACCGTTCATTTTCAATTGAGTACAGAATTTTTTATTTGATATGGAAAACTGCATTGAAACAGTTTTATTTTCATTTACTTTTAATTTGTTATTACGGAACCAATTTGAAACGTCTGATATTGTGCTATTTACGGTTTCTTTGTTGCAAAGAATATTTGTATCATCCGCAAAGAGAACTGTTCTTCCGTTTCGAATCGCTAAGGGCATGTCATTTACGTATAATAGGAAGAGAATAGGGCCTAAAATCGATCCTTGCGGGACTCCACGTGCAATTGGCAAAGAACCGGAAAGGTGTGTACATAAAGTTCCATCATTCCAGTAAGGTATTTCTACTCTCTGAGATCGTTGTTTAAGGTACGAACATAGCCAATCTAGAGCAATACCACGGATTCCATACGAAGGTAATTTTGAAAGTAAAATGTTATGATCAATGACGTCAAAAGCTTTTGAAAGATCTAAAAATATTGCAATAGTTGCTTCGTTTTGATCCAATGATGAGGCAACATCCTTAAGAAAAGAAAAAATGGCTGTTTCCGTAGATTTTGATTTCCGGAATCCATGTTGGCAATTTGAAAACGCGTCGTGTTTATTGAGAAAGGTTTCCAGTCGCACATAAAAAAGTCTCTCTAATATTTTTGAAAAAACTGACAAAAGAGAAAGGTTCTGGAAGGAAGAACTTATCAAAAAAAGTGTTCATTCTGATTGTCCTCTAATACAGGATCAATGTTACCCTAGATGAACAGAATGCAAATTCAACCAAAATACGCTGTAAACAATGTTTATTTTTATATTTAAGAATAGTTATAATCCGAAAATACAATTTAGTTTTCTTTACTTCCTGTCACATACAGGATACATAGCATTTCATTTTCTATACTACTTTTGCCTTGGATCTTTGATATAAGTGAGATAAAATTTTGACATTAACATATTTCTGTGATCTAAAAACTTTGCTACCGTTAAGGAAGTTTAAAAAAACTATGTACATGAAAAATGCAGGTCATTTCTGGGTACATAAAAATATTATTTATGTAATAATAATAATAATAATAATAATTTATTGAGTCACATATACAATTACAATCGTGTATGACGAGTCAATGTATATTGGGTGGAGAGAGGGAAGTTACATTTACTGTCCAGAAGCAAAGCAAGGGGCCATCTCAGCATTTGCTCAAAGGACCAGGGAAACTGGACAGAAAAACCTGATCGAGATGGAGTCATTGCCCTAAAAATTATACTACAATACTTTTTACAGGTAGATTAAGATATTATACAGTATACAATTATTTTCAGTAGCAAAATATTTAACATTTTAGAATTGTAGTTTTATGTTTAATGTAAAATTAAAATTTACTTGTTACTGTCATTCTACTGCTACTATAATATAATAACTATAATATAATAATAGTAATAGTAATAATAGTAAAAATAACACATAAAATAGTACATAATATTAATTATCATAACAGCTACATATAAGTAATAATGTTAGCATATAATTGTCCAATCTTGAAATGGTAAGGAGCAGGAGGCAGGTTTTGGCCAGGTTTTTTCTATTCCTACACCTAGTCCTACTGCAGCACCTGAAATCAGTTTGTACATATTAGTTACTGATGTATTCCTGAACATTATAAAAAAGTTTTTGGCCAAGGAAGTGTTTAAGTTTATTCTTGAAGTTGTGTATTCCTGTTATGTTTCTCAGATATATAGGTAATTTATTGAAGAATTGTATTCCTGTAGAGAATGTACCCTTTTGGCATAGTGTACTTGTGCACAATGGTTGATGAAGGTTATATGCTTGTCTTGTGTTGTATGAGTGTAAGTTTGAATTAAATTTGTAAGGTGTGTTGTTGTTTATTAGATTTTTCTTTACAAACATGAGAACTTCGTAAATGTATATACAAGGCAGTGGAAGTATGTTAAGTTTCTTGAATTGAGGTCTACAGGACTCTGTTCTTTTTGTATTTGTTATTGTTCGGATGATTCTCTTTTGTAATTTGAATGTCTGCTTAGCCTCTGGTGCTTGGCCCCACATTATTATTCCATATTTGAGAACAGAGTGCACATTCGCAAAGTACACTGTTCGGGCTGTTTCGATGGTGCTGTTTCTAGTTATTATTCTAAGAGCATAATTAAGTTTGCTCAATTTTAAATTAATATCTTGTAGGTGTGAATTCTTGTAGGTGTGAATGTAGGGTTCATATATGTTATAGTGTGGGTCTTTTGTATAGACATTTGTCGTATCAAGAGAAAATTAATAAGTCACACAAAAATATCAAC
Organism: Acheta domesticus; assembly: GCA_031308135.1. Lineage (NCBI taxonomy): Eukaryota > Metazoa > Arthropoda > Insecta > Orthoptera > Gryllidae > Acheta > Acheta domesticus. The sequence continues at coordinate 210,355,463 of JAHLJT010004567.1, forward strand.
TTAGTACTTTCATGTGTTTTCTGAATTAAAAATATATTTTAGTTCTTGTATTATTACAATATTTTACTTAAAATTAGTTTATTTTATGGCAACTTACCTTCAAGAATTTGAGTGCCTATCCTTATATTTGAAACAGAAACCATATTACCAAGAACTTCAACAGATTTCCATATAATCGCTCTATCTCCCTTCTTCATTCACTCAAATACTTTTCAGAACATACAATAGTAATTTCATTTGATCCAGGATTTTTGTTGATCACTGACAGGTTAAGTTTGCACAGTTATGGTTTCAATAATATTTCCCTAAAAGCAACCACATAACATTGAAAATGTTTTATGATACATGCAACTCTGTTGTATATCACATAGTATTCGAATTTCCTATCTCCTTTATTGGTAACTTTTAATAACTAACTACATCTTGTCAAAAAAGCAAAGTTACATGACCATTCTTAATGGTGTCAGAGACCAAACTCCTGAAATGAATTCAAAAATCAATGGTTAAATCAGACTCCTCAAAAAGAGGAAAAGTGCTCCTCAAATACTTGAGAGAAATAAAATTCCAAATTTAGAATAGATGGCCTTTTATTAACCTTCAGATCATCAAAATAATATGACTGTCTTAAAAAAACTGGACAAAGAAATATAATTAAAATCCAAAGACAGTCAGAAGATACTGGAGTAATACTAATTACAATCACATACTTTTCTTAAGTGTTTCAACTCCAACTAAATCTCATTGCATTTTCAAGACATTCAGGATAGAAACACCTTGTTTCAACTACATTTAAATGGAATTTTTTGTCTTCATTAATTCAAGATTATTTTCAATTGTAGGCGTAAAGGATTCAAAGTAAACTTAGATCAACATGTGTAAATAATAATTTACTTACTTCTGTTTGTTTAGACTTTGTTTGTATTTCATCATAATTGGAAGACATGGGAAATATTATATGATAAATTCCTTTTTTCTCTTCTATCTCATTTCTATTTTTAAGACAAACTGGCATAACAATAATTTCTATAGTTGGAACACACTCTCCATCAATCTTGTGTTCACCATTAGTGTAAGAATTATTAACTTCAGTCAGTATTGGCTTTGGAGTGTCCCTCTGATTTGTCACAGAATCAACATCTTTTGATAAGAAAAATGATTTCTTCTTTTGAAATTTTCTAAATCTACTATCAATTAGTCTTGGTGTTCGAAGGGTTGTTTTCAATTGTGATTCTTGAGTGCCATCTTGCTCTTCAGACACTACACTGTTATTGCATTGAGATTGATTCTTCAAATACTTCTACAGGAAACAAAAAGGACAGATACATTCATAATTGAAAATTGGTAACACTGAAATGTTTATAAGCATTTGGTATTCATTATTGTTGATTGTGCATATGATATCCCTGTGTATTACAAGAAATCTTTAATCTTGTAAGTCCCTCTTTAAATGGTGTCTTACTGAACTTTTCTTGTATATTATGAATTGCATTTGTTAATTGATTAATTAATATTTTAAATTTCTCATAAAACTTATGCAAAATTATCGAAACTTGGAAAAATGATCATTACTAAGGATAAACACTATCTCTATGATACTGCAATAAAAAAAAAAGAGCTATACAGGAAAACCAATAATTTTATACTTCAATTTTTCTGTAGTGGCTGATGACATTAGATCGTTACACCTCCTGCCTAATAAACTGAATCTCTTTAATTAATTTGCAAACGTCCTTCTCAATGGGGCTCGGGGCCCCAGAAATGTGCTTACCACTCTTAAAAAGATTCATTTCATTACACACCTATAACAATGAACTAATGACATTGGCCACTATAGAAAAATCAAAGAAGAGACTTCAATATTAATCAAGGATATACACTCATTACATTATTGTTCAGGTTGCTTATCCTACCATGCCAGTAAAACTTGAGATGTCATTTACAACTGCACTATTTAAGTTATTGTGTTACTATTAGAAAAAAAGAGTTTGTATGACTGACACAGTTTGATAAACTTGAAATTAAAAAAATAATAATAAAAAGAAATTAAAATTAAAAAAAAAACAAAGAGGAAAGGGACACAGGTAATGGGATGTAATTAGCAGAGCAGGTATTAAAAATACAGTACAAAAAACAGTCGTGTTCATTCCTTTATTTTAAAAAATAGATATTAAACTTTATGTGACATAACATTACTTGTGTTTTGGTATTGCACTTATCAGTTCATTAGGTTGGTTCCCCTAAATACAAATCTCTATAACCTGAAAGTAGGCTTCCACTTAGATTAGATGTTCATAATCAATGCTATAAAATGAAGTTGTATGAATATTAATATGTTCCTTCCCTATGATCACACAATTATATTTTTATGATATGATAATGAAATTTGTTATTTGCTAATCATCAAACAATAAAACATATTTTAGTATAATATCAGTGAATTGTGATGTCATTGGAGTACACAGTATTAACTGTATGGAAGTCCGAGGTTTTTCAGTTTCTTAGCTACAACAGTATAACTCCATAGCACAATGGTGGAATTGTGATGAAAAATAAACAACAAAATATTAACTTACAAATACACATTAATTGCATTTAAAAAGTGCATTTTACAAGGAAAAAATATATTTTTTATATGTTATTACATAAATGTATGGCACCTTTTGCCTGATTATTGCAGAAACTACAAATACAGTGGTGGTGTAAACAAATAATCTATAGTTTGAACAAATAAAATTTGATGAAAAAAATTTACAAATTTCTCCAATATCTAGCAGTAGATTTTTGACATTATTTTAATCTCAGTTCGAAGTGTTTTGCACTTTGTTTTCAAACTCATGGCACCAGAAGTAATGAAACAAAAAAAACCAACAGCAATGCAATTTCTATTAAAAAATACTTATGATATACTTGTGAAAAAGCAAATCAGACATAAATGACAATGAAGAAAATAAGTGAAAGACTGAACCACATACATGCTAAGTTGAGGGTTCCTATTCTGTCTGAACAAAAAAAAGACTGACTTAGAAAATGACAACATATTAACAAATTGTGTACTAGACAAAATTAACAAAGCCAATCAAAAATTACCTCAATGGTAACCGTGCTGCTTAGAAATGACTATCACCAATACACAATACCTGGCAGGAATAAGCTTCCATAATTATGTGAGTTTGAAGCACAAATATACAGAATTTTGTCCTATTATTTCAAAAACACATAATACAATCAAATAAAGAATTTCAATTTAGGCAAAAATGCCTGTAACACTACCTTTTAAATGTAGGGCACTAATTATCTATAAAACAAGATGTCGACTATTATTACTAATGGAGCTCTTCAAAACCCCAAGTTTTAATTTTATTACATTACAAGTTTAGTAAAAATATGGAATGCTTAAAATGAAAAATAACTGATCAACTTTGGGCACTTTATTACATTCTACTGGAACATCCGTATCTTTTCCCTCTTAATACATAACGATGCGAGTGGGAGGGGGGATGAAATTTGAAAAAATGGACTTGGAATAAATAAATAAAACCCACAAACATCAATATCATTTTAAAGCACTATTCCTCAAAGATAATAAATTAATTACCTAAAAAATGCTCGCAAATCAAAGTACAGATATGTTTTTACAATATCATCAGCTTAAAAAATAAATAAATTAATAATACCTAATAATAATAGTAATAATATTAATAAAAAAGCCAGATATTGTATTCTTGATAATAGTCCTTTTTGCAAATAAAAACCTGAAACACTACGTAAGAGCAGAATCTCATGTGAAATAAATAAATTAAATAACACTTTGTGCTTGAGACAGCTACTACATCAACAACCGAGATGCACAACAGTAATGAAATAAAAGATCACTATCAGATATGCAAATATGTCTGCATCATCATTTTGTGGGTTATACATAGCTATTATAGTGACTAAAAAATAAAATGCACAGTTGCAGTCTAATAGGATAAACTAGGTTTTCTTCCCATTCTCAACTACTGTACATTATTAAATTAAGAAACAAAATCAGTTCTCTGTGTCTAATACTGTACCCACATCAAAAGTAGCAAATGCAATTTTCTTAGGAATTAAACTATATATACAATATTTTCACAACAAACAGTTATTTCATATATCACAGATCAAGAACAAGGCAAGTTTGTTTCTTTACACTAATTAATTAAGCTTGTTGGAAATTGTCTTACTTAACAATGTAATAAAAAAGCATACTAAAATTAGCTTTAGAGAAGCTCTTTCTTAGTAACTAAATAACAAAAGGCATTTGCAATGCATTTGCACACATAAATTACAAAAATACGAATATTATTAAAGAAGTTTCACAAACAATTAAAATATAAAATACAGAAAAAGTAATCACAACACATTCATTTACATTGGAAGTAACTACTATTTTATCAAATATTTATTTTATAAAATATGTAATTCCATTACATGAAGATAGCATACTCTATTTTCATTAGTGAGCATTTACTTAATTGAAGAATCTAATTCTCTATCTCTTATTAAACGAGTCAGTACCAGGAAAACAAATATTTTCTCCTTATGCAACCACACAGCATTTCCAAGACATTCATCTAACCGGCAAGAACAGCCTATTTTAAGCAACTACATCTACTTTCATTTCTTCATCCAAAGCATCTATACAAGCCATTAAAGACTGGCCATTGTGCCCATCAGGTACATGTTTAGAGGAATTATCCAAAGCGTTACTTACATTGCTTTGAACAGATTTTGTTTGCATTTCACCACTATTTGGAGATGAAGGAAATGTTACATGAAAAACTCCTTTTTTATCTTCATTTCTCTGTTTCATAGACATAGGCACGACAATAATTTCAATTGTTGGAACACCATCAATCTCATTTTCACCATTTGAGTCCGTATGATTAACAGAAGGTGCTATAATTTTGGTAGATTCTTTCCGCCCTGAAACGTTGTCAATTTCTTTTGACAGGGAAGAAAGAGGTTTCTTGCATCGAACTTTCCTAAATCTTCTACCTCGTGTTTGTTTGGTAGTTATAGTCTCAAGAGGCACCGTTTCCGATGATTTTTCTTCACAAATGTTTGGTTCCAAAGAACCTTCACTGGGGCCACAAACATGGGTAGATAAATGAACTTTCTTCTTAAACCTCTGTAAAAAAGAGAAATACCAACGTTACACATAAAGCAGAAAAATGTAAATATGAAAGTCCTTTAGAATTGAAATGTCTTTTCTTTTCTTTGTAAATTAAATATTGCTAGGCTTTCTTCAACCCTTCAGCATAACAATCTTGCTCTAAAGCACAAATAATTTTCCAATTTATAAATTTCCATTAATGAAAAGGAAAACAGTGGAGAGATGTAATTTTTCATTGTGTACAGACAATTGGGCACAAGAAAAAAATAGTAAATAAGAAAATAATTATAACGAAGGTAATACAACTAAATACTAACCAAACCACATTGTGCACACGAAAATGGAGCATCTGCTGCATGATGACCTCGCTCATGTTCCTTTAGCTGACTCTGTTTATGAAACATTTTATTACATTTTCTGCAATGAAATGGTTTCACTGCACTGTGAGTCAGTATGTGAACTTTCAGTTTATCTGCAGTTTGACATAAATTAACCCATGTTAAATTTCTGACAAAATAGAATTAAGTCAACATTTTATAGATCTCTAGTAACAGGGACACATACCTTGACGATTGAATTCTTTTGAACATCCTAAATAAGTCTGAAATGGACATTTGAATTTTTTTACAGACTGATGAATCAAAGAATGTCTAGCTAATTTATCTTTGCGATTAAATGCTGCAGGACAATGCTGCAAAATACAACGAATTTACCATTTAGCACACACTGATAGTTTAAAATATTAAAAATTAATGCAATTTGTTTGGGAATATTTACCATGCAGGTATATGGCTTAACTCCACTATGAATAAGGCGATGAGTGTTCAGGTACTGTTCAGTACGGAAGCCCTTGCCGCAAGTAGGACATGTGAACCTCTCAGGAGTACCATGTGTTGGTAAATGTCGTCTCAAATAACGTTCACATGTGAAGACTTTTCCACAGTGTGCACAAGGAAAATGATGATTCGTTGTTGACAAGTGATGGTCCAAAGCTTTTGAAGACGTAAATTTACTTTTACATTTCATGCAAAGAAAATACCTGTAAAATAGCAGATATACATAAACTGCTTATTATCTATATTCTAAAGATGATTATTAAAGTACAAAATTTTCTATTTACTAGAATTCCGAAAGATGTTTCAGAAATTCAGAACAAACCTTGTATTTTTAATATTATTTTTATTCCGAGAGTTGTGTGTATATTGATGTATTCCCAAATCAGCTAATGTATTAAACTTTTTAAAACATACATGGCAGCAATATTGAACTTCATCAGAATGCACTTTTGTGTGTTTTAAGAAACTGTCTAAATCTTCAAAGGTTTTTTGACAATTGCGTTGAACACATTTATAGACCTACAAAGAAAAAAATATTCCTGAATTCATAAAAATTCACATAAATGACAAAAACCTGCACACACTCAGATTAGTCACTACTACCTTTTGATGAGAATGTTTTTTCATGTGAGTTTTCAGTTCAAAATAAGAGGTGAATGATGTATCACAGTACTGACATACATAAGAACGATCGATAACAATTATGTTTTCACCATCATCACTAGCTTCCTTAGTCTTCTGGAAAAGAAACATGCAATTATTTTTTTAGAGAAATTCTAGTAACATACATTTCTTCCTATCCACATCAATTGAAAATCCATTTCAGAAGAATTCAATGAATGTTAATATATACGAACATTCATATTTGTAAATAATATATTACCAGCTGAAGAACCCTACATTCCCTGGATATTTACTATACAGTAAAAGAAATTAATTATATGTAAATGTGGTGTATTCCCACCCTGCCTGAATGTACGTGCCCAGCTCCACAATCTTTTGTCTGGCTCACTCTTACATGCCTCCCTGTGTTTCCTACCATTGCTATGGGCAGGGTAAACAAATGTACTGTTGCTTACCAGCAAACTTCCAGTAACAATTTTGTCTTTGTGATTATTCAACATCTAATTGGACTATTCAAATGAATCAAAATCCATGTATTACAAAATTTTATGGGATTTTAGAAGCATGTCGATAATTTTGGTGAATTTCCTCACCATTTTCAAGATATTCACACAAAAAAAAACCTGAAAGGCAGCGCACTTAACTTATGTGGAGTAGGAAGGAGAGTGGGGGTAGTTTTTGAGAAATCTCATGTAGACAGTAACTTCTGTTCTCTTGTATCAAAGGTCATGTACACAAAATTCCATTGGTTGAAAAAAAACTGCAGATTATATAAAAAACAAAACTTTCTTCTTTATGACCCACAAATGAAATAAAAATTTAGCCTAAATAATGATCATCAAAAGACTCTACCTTGTAGCAAAAACCTCATCAAAATCAGTTACACTATTACCCAGACTAGCGCAGACAAACATTGGTACTAACAGACAAAATTGTAAAAACAATTAAATGTGTTTTTATATTACATAAATAATGATATGAGATTATAAAAAGATCAGAATGTTGAAATTCACAGACAAATACTCAATTTTTATTTATACACATTAATGCTTTAATTAATCTATGAAGGAAAACAACAATTAAAGGCTTTTAAAATATCCTTGCAATTTTTAAAAGCATCTGATAATCCTAGTCAATCAAAAACCTAAAACAAAATTGAGAACTTAAGAAAGCATTGGCTAAAAGTGCCACATAAAATAAAGCATCACTGAATTGGATAAAAATTGTGTAATTAACATGGGTTTTCAACAGAGGAACTACAACTACAAACATGGTTGGGACGGGACGGGTGGGATGCCAGATGGGGGGTCTGGTTGTAATTAACTCCATATAGCATTCACACTTCATTTGATGAAATCTGTGGCCAACCTAACAATTGTGAGTTTTCATATGTTTTTTACCAATCTTATGGCAACTGAGATGCACAACACTGCCTATAATGACAATGATATGGGTGACCTTAGTGAATATTGTGGGAAATGAAAAGTGTTTACAATGGAGTTGTCAACAAAGAATTGTCCCTAAAAATATTCAATGCCAATTACGTCTTGGACAAGCTCATGGATGTTTTCTGCTAATTGCTTAGGCTGAAGACTGGATCCTCATTATGAACTTTGAACACACAGCAAAGCAACACGTGAGACTTCAGCCAAAAGTTACGAATCCATACAGTGTTGTTGCCAGGCTATGCCAGGTGGGTGAAATGGGCTAAGTGGGACAGGGAGAAGGGTGGGGTAGTGCGGGACTAATTAATAGTTTAATTTGCCAAATAAATAACTGGTAGGTCAAGAAATCAGCTAGTTCTTTATGAGAAAATGATGCTGTCTGAACACTACTCCTAGTCCTCCCATGTGGGAAAATCTCTGTTGTGTCACTTATTTTGAATATGAATAAACTAATGTCTCATCTCCATTTCATTCTCACCTTGCGCCCTTCATTGCTTGGTGGTTTCTCTAAAATTTGGAGTGGTTCTTTGGGCAATGTCCTGGAGAAACCATCAGGCCACACCTGCAAAACAAACTTACTTTCTCATTCTGAGCAAAAAAACATTACAAGTAAAATGCATTACAGAATCACACATACTTTATGAGTAGCCATATGTTTCTTAACATTTGATTTTTGAGAGAAAGCACGGCCACACACTACACACTGAAATGGTTTTTCACCAGTGTGACTTCTCAGATGTTGCTGCAGATCAAAATTTTTGGCAAACATTTTGTTGCAGTAATGGCACTTTAACTGAAACAAAGGATTAAAATATCATTTACTCTTTTCAGAAATAGAGAAAAATTTTTCATTAGTTAACATACTTCCAACAAGTGAATGAATTATATATGTGAAATCAAAAGAAGATTAACAGTTATTATTATAATTGAAGTGCTCAGTGCAAGATGTATTGAAATAATGGTGAACTACTGAATTAACAATTATTTCTTTTGATTAAACATCATCTTGCACTAAGATATTCAATTTTATCTTCTGTACAAGCATTTTACTTTATCTTAATGATTTCTTTAAAACAGCAATCAACACTGATTAAAGAAGATAAGTTCTTTACACATGAAAGTTTAATAACATCTCGTCAGCTCGTTACAATCTATCCTCAAAGGGATCAGATATAAAAAGAGTTAGTTTGAGAGACTGAGAGTCAATGTGGAATTAGCAGTGGGCTCAATATCAACAGAGAAACCCTGTCGAAGATTCTGTATCTTATTACAAATGTTTCTAGATTAAAATAAAATACTAGAGAAATTTCCACCAATTAGTTTGATATATATAAGCATTCATCTAGAAATGAATATGTTGAATACAAAAAATTAACATCAAAATATCTACTATTTGGAGAATCATGGAACCATATATGTGCAGAATCATTAGTATTTTATTCCTTTAATAGAACTTTAATTTTCATTTAAATAGTTTCACCTATCAAAACTATTTCTCCAAAAAGTTTGTCATTTTATTGTAAAAATCAATTACAGAGGAAATATTCTAATACTGTTAATAAAGTATATCCTATCAAAAAATCCAAGCATACCTTTGGAGCCTTCACAGTAGAAGATCGACCGTTATCTTTACTGTCCTGAAGTTGTTCACCAGAACCATACTCATTACCCAAGTTCTGACAAATGTCTCCAGACAAGGGATCAACTTCAGTTACAGCAGTACTATGTTGACTTGTGATTGCAATCGAAAGGTTCTGATCATGTGCTGAAATCTGTGTATTATCCACTACTTCATTAATAGCTTTTGAAAGATCTAAAGTCACAGAAGAACCATTTGATGAATTAATGACATCAAGAAAGCTCACAGATACAGTTTCGGGCCCAACTTCTGCACCATTCTCACAAACCCCAGTGATATTTGAATATTCACAGAAATCAGTTGTGTTATCTATATATTCTATACTAGTTTCAGTGTATTCTCCATTGCTCAAGAGCACCTAGATTAAAGTAAAAAAATCATCATTAGAGTAAAGTAGAAAATAAAATGAATTTACATAACATTTATTACTAACTTTTTTTAAAATAAAATTGCAATACAAGTACCTTACAAGTTTTTCTAGCATCACCGTCACAATAATCAAGAAGGACTGTTCCATCACTTTCTACAGTTCCATTTCCATATTGCAACAATTTATCAGTTGCTTTATCACATTCTAATAATAAAGCCCTTAATGCAAAACAAAAATGACAAAAAATTATAAAACAGAAATGATTTTTTTATTTCTCTCATATTTTTAAGATGTGGAAAAAGCTTACCCGTTATCAGTTTCTTCAATATAATCTATATTTGGCAGTAAAACCTTGCAACCTTTTGGATTCCTCTCAGGACATGTTGCCAGAATGTTAATGTTCTGGGAAACATCTTTACCACAAGAAACTCCAGAACATGAATTCAATTTACCTTGTGAGGTTACTTGTTGAATACAAGGCAATCCAGATGAGAATTGCTGTGACTAAAAACAAATCACCCAAGAATCAAAATAAGTTTAATATTCTATATTGTGATATACCAATATATTTTATATTTTGACAGTAACATTTGCTGTAAATGGGTTGGGTTAAAAGGGTCTGCAAATGGCAATATACAGCCTTAGCAACGCCGGCGTAGTGGTTGGCAAGGTCAATAAACTGCATTCAGGCCTTGAATAAGTGGGGGCGCTGGCTAGAAAGACATAAAAGATAATTTGGGATTAGTCTAGAAAGGAATGACTATCGAGGGCATGGCTTCTTGATTTGGTAAGAAATGGATGGATTGGCAAAGGGAGAATAGACTGTCGACTCCTGAGAATAGACTGTCAAAGTTTGTCGTTTTGTTAAAAAAATAAAAATGAAGGATGGATACCTAGGCGTTGAGGGCTAAAAACGGAGTAAATGACATTCTGATAGAGGTCGTCGAGTGGTACAGATCGTTCGCGAGTTTAATATTAGGGGAGTGGGACTTGTAAGTTTGACGTGAGAATCAATAGTTTTCGGACTCTGAAAGTTGATGTGCAGCAGTTAAATTCGCTTAGGACTTAAAAAGTTTTTTTTTACATTGCGGTTTTGGACTTTAATGTTTTACCACATAGTTGAGGAGAACTAGGAACTGTGAATATTAAGTAAGAACCGGTAGATATTCCAGGCAGTGAGGGCTGGATTCATCGGCAGCGTCGCAAGATTAGAAGAGAGAAGCTGGACTTGGGATTATCAGCATTCAAGTGAGAAGATACGGCGGGGCGCCATCAGTCAAGATCACGTTTAGATAAGTACTGCAGTAAAAAAGGTTTCTTTTAAACGAGGTCATGACCTAAAGGCAGAATAATTCTTTACAAGTCAAAAAATTGTTAAATTTTCTTTTGGAAATGAAAAGATGATTTTCATTTAGTCAATCACAACTGATAAGTAGTTAGATATATTTAATTATTTCCTTTCAGATTCCTCGCCATACTGTATAGTTGGCAGATCAAATAATCGGCTATCTAGGCGATAGCGATTATCCATTATGTGACCCATTGACCCAGCTAGCCGGACATTTATCCATTCATTAAGATTAGCTGTGGAAGCATTGGTTTCAAGTATCAATTATCGTAACCTGTTCCTGGCGCCCATAGTTTTCTATAAATTCGGAACGGGTCACGAATATAACAGTCCTAAGGTAAATGATGTCAGTTAAAACGGCACGATCTCGTAATAATTTATGACGAGACATTGTTGGTACATTTCAATATTGTCAATTACAAGTGTACAGAAGAAAAAATTGTAAAATTAAAATTCCTACTTACTTGAGAAGTTAATATTATGGGTTGGTTAGCACCGGCAAATGTGTTTGTACCATCTGTAAGATGTTTCATACCACTAGATTCTGTATTAGATGCTATAAATGAACTTCCATCAGGTACATTTGGTGCAGAGGAAGTGACCTACAATAATTGTGCACCATAAATTATTTAAATTGAATCAACATTAATATTGAACCTCAAATTGAGGATAAATTTTGTCAAAATGTAAATATTTAAAGCTGTTCTAACCTGCGTAGAAGCAATGTTAAGAGGATCTTCATCATCAATACTAAATGAGAGAATGTCAGCTTCACTCAGAATTATCGGTTGACATAATTCTGATGCACAAATGGAGTTATCCAAGGCCTGCACTTCAAGCTGCTGAAAATTAGCAGATTCAGCAGCTTCGGATTCTTGAAAATGATCACCAGCTAAAATAAATAACATAAATAAAATCTCGTACAAACAAACATACAAGCCAACTAAATGCTTATTAGTACATTTCCTGACAAGTTCTTCACCATTTACAAATTTCATAAAACATAACTATTAATACAAGGTTTGGTTGGCACAGCCTAAAAGAAGAGGAGGGCCAACCACAATTCTAAGTCCCCCCTGTCCCCCTCTTCCATTTTTTTAATGACATTTTACTGGTAAATAAATAAAACATAATACAATAACAAAGAAATAAATGTAATGAAAAAAATAATTAAGTTTCTAGTTAATTATTAGTTAATTTCTGTCGAACAATTTAAGGACTGCCTGATGGTTTGAAAAGACTCTTCCCTCAATGTTGTTTATAATTCCCCAAATTGTTGCTTAAAAAGGGGGAGATCTGGATTTGATATTTCTGGAATAATAAAATGTTTTACTACTTAAGGCTATGGAGAAATTTTCACAGGGCCCAAGGTCCCACTTCCCCAAGGCTTTATTAATTTAATGTCAAAATCAGTTAAAAACTTTGCGATGTACTATGGGAGAAATGCAATATGTTTATGATATTTGTCGGATTATTTTGAATACTTTCCCAATTACCTGATTAATGACTCAAATTTATAATTACTGCATTGTTGTTGTTGTTGTTGTTTTTACAAAGTGACAATTGACTAAAACAGATTGATCTGGTTTAGTTCTCATCTACTGCTTTTAAATTGACATTTGGATTTTTGATAATTTCTTTTATCTTTTAAGCTTCTTATGCAGTTTTAAAAAAATTTCTCTTTACCATTTACAGTATCTGAGGAGGTAAAATCTTCATTTTACGAAATATTGAAATCAATCAATGAAAAATTTGAAACGTCAAACTTTGTTTCATTGCTATGTGAATTATGCCAATAGGTCTTCTTACTATTCACAATATACAAGTAGAGGTTTTCGAGATTTTATATTTTACTACAATATTTTTAAAATAAAAATTTCAATTTTCACAATTTAACCAATTTCTATTACCTAAATGTTTACCTATATTAACATTTAAAATAGATCTCATTTTGAAAATATCTGAAAAGTTTTATAGGTCACCTTTCCAGTATTCAGGAGGGTCTAGTAGTTTATTACCCTCTTTGAACCCAAAAAATTATGTCCTAGCCTTCATAAATAAAAACAAGTACAATACAAAAAAATAAATTTCATTTTTAATTCATAGCACGTGTCATTAAAACACATTTAAGTGAGAATTAGTATTATAATAATCATGTATGACGAGTCAAAGTGATGTTTTGGGTGGAGAGTGAAGTTACATTACTGTCCAGAAGCAAGGAGCCATCTCAGCATTTGCTCAAAGGACCAGGGAAACTGGACAAAAAACCTGATGGAGATGGGTTAAGTATATATTCCATAAATAAAATAATAATTCTATTTTACAAAATTATTTCTGTTTGCTACTCAATTGGATGACCACAATTCAAAATGGAAAGAGGTAAAGTTAAATTACATTTGAAAACACCTTAACATGAACGAAATGTAATAAAAGCAAATGTAATAATATATCATCCCATAATTATAAAGTTTTGGTCCAAACAATAAAACATTTTAACAATTTTTATAAACTCTTAAGTAGTAATTCAAAAATGATTATGACATTCAAAAGGAGTAATGGATTAAAAATTTAAATAGAAACACAAAGCTTCTACAGCTGGGAATAGCCTACTTTTTCTCTCCTTACTTTGTTTCTGATCTTTATCTTTTTTTTCTTTTTAAATCACTGCAAACGAAAAGTTTCTTATGGAAAAGGCACTTATGAATTCATTTATGTTATTGATTTCAAGTAAATGAACAAAAGAGCTTCTTTGATGCTTAAAGACACCATGGTATATTCAAGAAAATCCTAAAAATACGATTTAAAGTGCAAAAAAAAAAATGCCATACCTGCTGTATGTTCCTTTTTGTGACACATAAACAAGGAAAATGATGTGAATTGTTTTTTACATTTACCACATTGGAAAACATCTTCTTCATCCAAAGTTATTGTAGCTGTACAGAAAAATGTTGATTAATGTCAAAAGTTTCATGGTAATTAGTGTATATATCTAGAGAAACTTAATGTTTTTATTGAGGCTTCTATTGACTTACTTGGAGGGCCAGTGCTGGTAAGAGTTGTCGAGTCTAAAATTGATTGTACTGTGTGATTGTCCAATGATACACCTACAAAACACGTCATTTATTTTCATGTTCCACAATTTAATGCCTTCAAAATTTTAATAGACTTGGTTAGTACTTACCACTTAATGCATCAAAGAGCATGTGAGCCATTTCAGTATCGCAGAATAGAAGTAAAAGGAACTAATGTTTCTGTCAGTTTTCAAACATTCTTCGTCGTTAAATACAAAAATGTTTACATTTTATTTTTCTTGAAAATTGACACAATACTCAGCAATGTCAGAACCTCATATCCAGGCTAGCCACAGGCATCAACCCACAGAATAACCTTTCCGGTCCTATGCGCTATCGATTCACAGTGTTGCCATATTTCGCAGCAATGTGATCCCAAAGAATAAATATTCACAAAGAATGTAAACAAAGTGATGTGGGATTTCAAAAGTATTGTAAAGGGCGAAAACAAAAAGTTTTCTGGCTAGTTTACTACGATTTTTTATGTACTTTGTGTGTTCCTAGCTTTCTTTCACCTACAAAATAGTGTATATATCTTAATATAAAATTGTGGTAATATGTCAAACGGGGTATTTCTACTGTCATTGACTGGCCAGATAGAAAGTGCAGTTTTCCCAGATTTCGACGACATCTACTGCAAGTATTGTTTTACTTACGGATCTGACTGGGCCATCACGTCGGTTTGTAATAATTAAGGATTTCTGTAACGTTTGCTATAATACTGTTTTAGAATTGCTATTTTCTGCCCACGAAGCCTGTAAATAATTTGTAACTTTAAAATTTCAGGGACTAGAAGAAGGAATTTCTCAGATTGGAAAATGTAGCCGTGACGATAGACAGTCTTTTGTTTGGAATTTCCCTCTTGATGTTACCTTCAAGAGCACAAATCCTTTTGGTTGTAAGTTCCCCAGATAATTTAATTTTGAAATCTTTTGAAAGGAAACTTCATTGTAACATGTTTTCAGGGCCTCAAATAGTTATCAGTGTCTACGGTTTAGATGCCTTTGGTAATGATGTTGTGAGAGGCTATGGCTTGTGTCATGTTCCTATTGCTGCAGGCCAATATAAAAAGACGTAAGTCTCCTTTGTTTTCAGTACCTTAAATTAGTCAGTCAAGCGAAATGGATTAAACATTATAATGCCTGTAGATTGCCAATGTTCGTTCCCGAGTCAACTTCCTTGTTGCAAAAGTTGACCTGTTGGCTTACTGGCCGTCGACCTGAGTACGTGGAACCTCGAATCTTGGGTCAGGGTGAAGGCAGAGAAGGTAAATCCTCTTTATCCTCTTTAATATTTATAAAAGATGATTTGCTGAGTATTGACAAATTGTTCTTTTTATAGTTACCAGGGTGCGGTCTCAAGGATGGGTGAAGGTTTGCTTCAATACAATAACACGTGATGTACAGCAACTTGGTTATTCTACACGTTCTTGCAGTAATAGTCACAGTTGCTTATCACTTTAATATGTAAGTCTCATTCAATTATATTTTAATTAAATGTCAAAGGACTGATCTACAGTAGATTTTATTCGTGATGAAATGGATACAAATCAAGATAAAAATGTTAAATTTTTTTATTACAATGCCTACATTATTTTTACATAATATTTACACAACTAACAAAGTTTGTACTAGCTATTTCACACATTAAATTTAATGTACGTTCAGTTTATTTTTTAAAAACACAATAATTAACACAATTTTAATTTTTTTAAAACACAATTTTAACACAATAATAATGTGGGAACTTTGGGTTTCTTCTTTTACACTAACATCAACAATATGCTTACTCATGTTTTATTTCTTCTACATGGAGATTATGGTGGTATTAGAAACCACTCTGGTAACATGACAAATTTCAAGCATAACAAAACCCTATAATTAATACTGTTAATATCTGAGCAACCTTGATGCTTCTGAGTAACGTTTTTGAATTATGTATGTTGTTCTTAGCATTCAGGTTGCTCATTTTGAAATAAATAATCCAAACTAAATCCATGTTATGAAAAATTAGTTACTTGACTAGCACAAGAACTATGAAAGTACATTGTACCTAACATGGCAAGTGAAATGTTTTTACTTTTCCAACATTGCTGCTAATTCACTGTGGATATTCCTCATTTTAATAATCAAAGTTTTTTAACATTAAACATTAATTTGGTTTTTAAATGAGTTTTCCAATTGGTTAAGAGAATATCAAAGAATTTCTTATCAGTTTTCTTCTTGTTTCCGTAAGCCATTTCAAAGAATTATCCTATTCTTTCATGCAATGGTACATTCACAATTTATGACTAGGTGGTCTGCAGATACAAAATATGTATTCTTCTGTACATCTTGTAAAGGCTTGCATTTTCCATTGTAAGAGGAATTTTGTATAAATACTGACTGGTTCATTCTGAGTCCCATCCACTTCAAGATTCATTAGTAGATGGAGGAATTAAGATATTCATCAAACTTCTCTTCTGTAAAGTAAGAAGATCTGTTAGCATCACCAATATTTTCAGCAGGGCTGGCACAAGCAGACCTACCCCCTGCAGAGGGGCCATCCGGAATATTTTTAAGAAAATTTTAGTATCTTTTATAAAAAATGTACACATTTGAAGTATTCCTTCAATGATCATCATTAATAGTCTTTTTAAGGATGTAAATGAAAATGTATTTAACAAAAAAAAACAACAACAACAACAACAACTGCCCGAAAAGTGTAGATCAAAATTATTGGAGATTGTATGTCTAAATTGTTATTTCAGTAAAAACATTTTCAATTGTTAAGGCTACAGTTTAATTTTCATATTTTATATGGGATTTACACAAAGTGAAATTTAATTCATTCTTTCAGATCAATACTTTCAATAACCATACCTCATTGTGTTGTCTGCTGTTAGGCGTGTTCCGTAGGTGTCCAATAGTTCAAATACCACTCCATTGGTCCATCCAAATCCCGATTGTGGAATGTATTCTCCCCCTCCTCCAGATTTTCCAGGAACCTCTGCATCATACTGAAGAAAACATAATCCATGTATAACAGCCATGAATAGTGCAACAAAGAAACGAGTAATCAGTAACCAATGCAGTCCAACAAATGGTTTGTCTTCAAGATGCTAGTATGCATCTCTTGAAAGAAGATGCCACAGCAATCATTAATGCTTAGGATTACAACAATTTTTGTTATGACCACCTTTCACTGACAAATTTCATAGCACAGAAAAAACTATGGGCCCTTTGTCATTTCTAGACAGAAAAAATACAAAGATAAGCATGGTATCTTTTTAAAAGAGACCTAGATTTTTTGTATGTATCTCATAAAAAGTGAAATTGTTGAAAATCTCTTAACAAATCTTACACCAACATAAAAATTAATATTTTTAGTTAAATGCATTTTGAACTTATTTTTATACAGTTATTACCAACCGCTGGATACATTTTTTACTTTTGTTTCTTGTTAATAGAAATGATATACTCTTTGTGATAGATCATCTGCCACTTTTGACAAAGGTGGGAACCCTAGTCCTTGAACTGTTTTTGATTTAGTAATTCTAGTTGTAGACCACTTGAAAGTTTCGGAAGAGCCACTAATATTGATATTACAAATATGAGAAGTTTGGAAGGGCCAAGTTTAAAAACAAAAACAAAATGTTATGATCCAAATGGAGGGGGACTGCCTTCTAGTACTATATCTTAGGAGAAGTTCGAAGACCAAGTTACAAGTCCTCCTTCCTCCCTCAAACCCAATTTTTTGTTTTCCTTAATTGACACACATAATTGTTTAATGGTGGACCAACGGAAATGCTATGCAAGCTAGATATGACTAGAGACCTTGTGAAGCCAATGTCCCAAACATTTTCTTTTTGCTTTATGCAAACTACTCTTAATAAATGCTCACATAAAAGTTGAGTTTTAGTAAATTACCTTTTCGTACATATCATGGTGTTCCACAAATCCTTTGTAGTTTGATCGAATCCATTGTTCAGCAAATTCATAAGCTAATTTCTGGGCACTAGGTTCCTGAGTGGACTGCAGGCCTTGAATAATAATGTTTTGGAGAGGTGGCCAGGCATTGGGAAGATCCCATTGTTCTCCTGTGTTATTCAATGATGTTGGAATACCCCCAAGATAGTGTTGTAAAATTTCAATGCTTTGCAAGTATTTAACTACTTTTTGTGCAATGATGGGCGTCTCTTTCTGAAATTAAAATATATGAAATTATTACTGAGAATAGTTTTTAATTTGCATTTATTACTATTACTATTATTATTATTATATTATTATTATTATTATTGTATTATTATTATATTATTATTATTATATTATTATTATTATTACTACATTTGTATTACTATACTATTACTACATTATTATTACTATTGCTATATTTTTATTACAATTTGTATTAATTACTGTATGAAACAAATTATCAATACAAGCTCAGAAATGAACCAACCTCATTGTAACACTTTGTCCACAAAGGAGCAAGGTTTGATGGGTAAAAGTAGGTGCGCTGTTTTGCATTCAGAAGATCATAATCAAACCAAGAACCAGCAGTATCATTCCATAATACTGCTGTGACTGCCTCCTTGAGTTCATCAGCAATTTGGTAATATTTTTTGGCTTTATCCAAGTTTCCTAAAACTTCTGAATGCAGTGTGGAAAGCAAACGAGCATTACCATACACAAAAGCATTGACATCTACTGGAATTATGTATTTTGTGTGAATATCTGTTAAGTTTCCTGCAAAAGAAATTATAATTAATGAATAATGGGCCGTGTTTGGACCAATTTAGTCTGACTTTATTAAAAACCAGTACTTAGAACTAGTGAATAATTTGTAATAATAAACACTTTTTAATTTTATAAATATGTAATATAATGTTTTTGACTGTGCATCAAGTACAGTTTGTTTCCTTCCTTTCTTCCTTTAGTAATTATAATTAATTAAAATTGCTTATTACACTAATTTTTTAATAGTGTCTACTTCAAATTATATCTTATTTAACACATTCCATTATAAAATACAGTTTTCAAGCCATTTAGTGGTTTAATAAGAGACCATTAAACTTCGTTGAACAACTCACCTTTGTTGCTACCATCTTTGATGAACCATCGACTGGAGAAATCCCAACCAGATTCTGCAGCAGATTTCAAGTCTATGTAAAATTCTTCTTTTCTTTGATCAGTAGAGAATACTTGGCCATTCATGTAATCCTCCCTGAAATGGAACATTGATTATTGGAGTAAGTGACAATGTCATTATGTATATCTAAATCTGTGTAATGAAGTGAAGAAATACCTATAAGATTCAGGTCTAGGACCCTGTGATGGAGAATAGTATCTAAGAAGGGTATAGGTTTTTCCATCCTTTTGCACATTTACTGTACGATTGTTCATCCAGAAATCTAGTTCTCTTTCAAGCAAGTGGATGTTTTTCTTTACAAATTCTTCATCTTTGGTCGCTAGGAAGTAATTGTAGACCATGGGAGTCAGAAGTGGGGGTTGCGAGCGCTCCAGGTAGTAAATTCTCGCTCCATTCGGAATTATTCCATGGTTGTCCAAGAGGTACAAGAAATTTTCTATTATCCCCTTTACAGTGTCCTTCATATCACTGAGCAGAAGGCCTCGTACAATCCAGTACGTATCCCAATAGTACAGCTCCCTGAAGCGGCCGCCCGGCACGATGAAGTGATGAGGCACGTAGATGAGCGAGTATCTGTCCCCGTGGTCGCGGACTTCGTCGGACACCCTGCGGCTGAGGTTCTTCCAGATGGCGTTGAGCTCGGCGGCCCAGGCGCGCAGCTTGGGGTCGGCGACGCGGCGGAGCAGCGCGGGCTCGGCCACCCAGTCGGGCAGCGCCGCCGGCTCCAGCTCGTTGCCCTCCTCGAAGTAGTCGTCCACGAACTTCTGGATCTGCTCCTTGGACGGGTCGCGCCCGGTCTGCCTCATGAGCGCGTCGAACTGCTCCAGGGTCTCCTCCGGCGAGTAGATGAGCCTCATGTCCACGAACTTCTTCGAGTCGGGATACAAGTGAGCGTTTTGGATGACACTGAGGAGCTCGCCTTGGCAGTAAATTTGGCTGGAAATAAAACAAAACAAAGGTCGTGTTAAAAATTAGGGAAACCTCTTGAATTTATCAGCAAATTATTTCGTTAAGTGGTGTTTTTTTTTCAGTGATCACTTCGCGAGATAACATATCGGTAAAATTTATCTAAGATCAACGCGTTGAGTGTTGCACACACCTCTTTTGTTCAAGCTGTGCCTTTCGTAGGCGTTGTGCGCATTTAAGTATCGACATACGTCGAAAAAATTGTTTTGCTTTTATTTTCTTTATTTTTATTTACAACTTACGTTTACAGTCAAGCCTTACTTCAACGTATTTTATACACGTTTCGATGTTATCAAGCAGCTAAGAATGTAAAATAATATTAACTAAGTTTAAGTTTATTACTGGCCAGAAGAACGGAATATTCAATTACGCAGATTTTTAGTTTTTACGAAATAGATAATGTCATTTCCATTTTCCTGTAATTAGTTCAGCATGACATTTTATCCCGTATTTTTTATGGAAACATTTTTTTTAGAACTTGAACCAAGCACGCCAAGATACGCGATTAAGTTTGGCGAGAGTCCAGAGAAGAACTTGCATTCGTAGTGCAAGGCGGGGCTGCGAGCGCGCCCCAGACCGGGGCAAACCACCTACTGGGGCCGCTGGTGCATCGACAAGCCATGCATTTACTGTATTCATAAAACACATCGATAATAGTTTTAGGGAAACTATTTTACAGTCATAATACTACGATACACGCCGATTATGCAAGAAAAGTTTACCTTTCTATTGGTATAGAGAATGATAGTTTTGACAAGAAGAAGTTTTTACTCTTTGCTACAACTGAGCAGTAGGTAACCAATTTAGAGGTTTGAGAAAGTTTTATTTTTTTCACATTTTGCTATTTTCTTCACATTGCTTGCCCACCTTTTTTATGTTCCATTTCAGCTTTAAAATTGAAAACTACACTAACAAAACTAATGTAAGAGTTTGGTGTGAGTGCTTGGAGAAAATAGTCACAGAGAAGGTTCCTTTCCACACTCTGCCAACTTGTTTAAAAAAAATCAATATTAATTGGAGAAAATAAGGAGGGGCCGATTGCTAGAAAATTGCAGATTGTGGGAGAGGCCGAAAACTTAAGAAAGGCTGTCAGAAATTGCTGCGAGAACAAGCTATTTTGGGATATACTAGAACTACATTTTCTGAAGAAAAAAAAGCATCAAACCGTTTTAGTTGTATTTAATAAATATTTCAGTTTTGGTAGCAAAACGTTTCGATTGTGAAACTATTCCAATTTTTTCCCCTGTATTAGTATTAAATCATTTCGATAAGGTATCTAAGACAGACAAGTCAATTCTAGTCCTAGAGGTCAAAAACCTAAAATTTAAAATTTAAAAAAACAAAACAAATATCTGCTGTGTAAAATAACTCTTAACATGGGTTGCTTACACTTCAAGTCAATTCTCGACACATGAATCCAGGGTAACAAGTTACACGAAATTGTACAAAGTTTAAGAATCTGAACAGTAATCGGTTCCAGCAATGTATCCAAGTAAAGAGATCGCGTACCTATTTCGCGCTCAGTAATGAATAGGGAGAGGATTTTTATGGTCTAAAAAATCTTGAAATATGCTTTTATGACCTAAAATTCTGAAATGTGCATTTTAATATGCAATTAAAATTAACAATATTCCAATTCCTGTATAAACTTTTCTAGAGAAAATTCACCTTACTTCGCGAGAGAAATAATTGAAGTAAATATTCACTTCAGTGATATACATTGTAAGTCTTGTATTTCTTTTGAATGATATTTTTTATATCTTATCAAGAAATATCCTACATTTGCACAGGTATTTTATCATCTATAGAGGAAAAGAAGAAGAAGAAAAGGAAAGAAAAGAAGAAAAAAACCCGCAAACTGTGACAAGCTCTTCGGAATCAATGAACTCTCACCAATAGATTCTACGAAAATATGAAACGTTTTATAGATAAGTTTGTATTTTAACGAAATGTGCAAAATATGCGCCTATAATTACACGAATATGCACCAACAAGAAAAATAGGCCAAATATGCACTAACATTAATCAATATAGCGTCATATTCTAACCAGATGTCAAGATATTTCACTTAACTATTCACTGAAGCAGCGGACAAAAATATGCAAAATCATAGAAATGCGCTCCCTACAAATGAAACGGTTTTTAACAGTTCGCGTTTGACACTTCAATTTTCGATGACGAATACGCGGTATGTCGGAGCGCAGGCGCTCTCACCTGTCGCACGAGGGCGGGAGGTCCGCGGCCGGGGCGGGGGCGGGGGCGCCGGCCACCAGCGCGGCGCAGGCGGCCACGGCCACCGCCACCACCACCAACGGGTCGCTGCGCGCTCCTCTCATGGCTGTCCGGCGGTCGCGGCGACACTGCTGCCCCGCCGCGGCCGCCCGCCTTGATATAGCGCGCGCGCTCGCCGCCCGCCTCCATTGGCCGCCTCGCCGCGCCGCGCCACGCCCCCGCCGCTCCTCTCCGCGCCACGCGCCACGAGATAAGCGCAGGCGGACGCGCGCTTTGTTGACGGAAGGTGGTTAACGCGAATCAAAGAAGGCGCGGGGAACTCGTTGAGATGACATCTTACTCTAGTGCAGGGCTGTCCAAAGGCCTCACGGGCCACAAGAAAAACATTTAATGCGGTTGCGGGCCGTATTTTCATTAATGCGGCGATCCTCACGTATTGTTGATTTCGACAGTTTGCCCGGGTGCTTTGGAACGGAGTGGGGGAAATGGAACCATGCGTGGTATCACTCCGTTTCATTGCGTATCTCACTGGAACTCATCGAGACGATTTTGAATTTCTGAATTTACTAGGAGAAAAATCCTTCAATCGAAACCTATCTTACATTGAGTGTTGACCACGACAGGGCGCGTGCGCTTGGCGCAATATTCCCGCCCGACATGGGTGCAAGGGACTTTCGCGTTTGTCCAGTGACCTTTCGCGGGCCACAATGAACGGTACTGGGGGCCGCCCGTTGGACAGTCCTGGTCCAGTGGCTGCTGTTTCCATTTCGTAATACGAGGTAGCAAAGAAATTTTGGATTTGGTGGACGATGGTATTCGTCGCCAAAATTTGAATATTTTTGCTTGTGATGTGTCTTCGTGGATCGAATGAGCGATCGAAATCTTCGGACTTTCACAGACTATAGTTAGTCATTGTTTAACCGTGTGTATGATATATCTAAAGTGTTTGGGCGGGGCACGACAATACACACTGCGCTCTAAACTTCTACAGAATGTTTCGACACTATCCATCGTCCCCGAATTTCTGAATAAATTTTCACATGTAAGGACGTTTCTCTGGCCACTTCATCTGCTCCCCGAAATACATTCAACTGCAGAGAGAGCGCTTAAACAATATCTCCTCGGGAAGTAGGAAATGAATTTATACATTTTTCGATTATCATACGGAATATCACGAGTGCTTTCGAAATGGTCGATAAATCCCCGACTAGCGAAGTGAGGTGGTGATTTACCTGCGTTATCTGCTATTTCCAAAGTAGTGATATTTAATAGGACTATTCCACGAATGAAATTATCTCCAACAGATCCAAAGTGCGCCAAATATTGAAAATAATTCAAGCTATGTTAAAATCAAAGAACTTTTGTTACAGTACATACGCGGTTTATTGGACATCGACACAGCAATCGATGTACACCGCCTCCTAAGGTAAGTCACAGTTTATGATTGGCCAGTGGAGAGAAGCGGTACAAAAAATGGGATGGAAAAAGCGATAAACTTTTTGAGATACACCGCTTTGATTAGAGCATTTTGTATATATAGTTAAACCCTATTGGTTATAATTTCGTGAGTGGAATAATCTATTTAAAGCGCTTTGTACCTAGAACTTAAATGCTTGTAATGTGGAAAACAAAAAAAAAACCAACAAACAAAAACTCAGAAAAGCTATGTAAATTTTTTTGCCATGGGAAACGAAGAGACTTCCCGTAAATTTCACTTTCAGTGGCAGTCAGCATTGGCAACACGGAGAGCAACTCTTCTAAAAGATGCTTGATTTTACGAAAAGCCTTCCGTTTCTCCCTGATCCAGACGCTCGCTCAGATGCGGTATCGGAGATTCGTAAAGTGAGATGTCGCGGCGCTCTGCGAACACTCAGAACAAGTGTTTTTTGATCTTTTGTTTTCGTTTGATCGGATCTTAGTCGCGAAGTTTTTGCCGCCTGCAGGTAAGGACGAAATGTTCTTGTTCTCTTGTTTTGACCTTCAATTACTTTTACGAGCGGAAGACCTGAGCAACTATTTGCAGCAACACTCCAAGCTCACCTGAAATAGGCTATGAGTGACAATTACACTCTGCCGGAAGTTGACTATCATGAGGGATACGTTACTGAACGGTATTTACATCCTGTCATTAACGATCGAAACCTGTTGTCCTGGAGAAAGTAAATACTATTGCTTAGTGGATGAGAATATTCGTAAGCAATTTTATCAAACCAAGTCACAACTATATTGTTTCATTATTTTCACTGAAACTCATTTGCTGAAGAAATTATAAGCTTCAGAGAGGGAATGCTAGTTATAGAATCTAGCTGAAAGGAAGCCTCGGCTCTTTAACGAAATGTTCTGATCTGTACATCTCATTAAAAACCAGGTGAACTCTACCAGCTACTATTGGGTGAAATGGATCATTTAGCACCACCTATACTTGAGTGTATCTTGAAATAAGGAACTTCTTGCCATGCACTAAATGAATTGATGCGTCAAGGAGGGAACCCGAAATGTTAGTTAGTTAGTTAGTTAATGCCTTATTTTACGTGGCGAGACTCGGGCCATCAGGCCCGCTCTTCCGTCTGACCACGCAAATTTCTACTACGCTCCTTTCACCTAGCGGAGAAAGAAGGTATTATCTCGGGCGACGAAACAGGCGATTTGAATTTAGCTCAGAGGCGTCATTTAGGCTTGAGGATCTTTTACATGCAAGTAAATCTACTAACATGGGCCAGCCGGCTTTACTTCCCCTCCGCGGAAGGCGTACGAAGGATTTTTTCGCCCTTTAAAAATCCACGGCTTCGATCGGGTTTGAACCCGCGAACTTGGAATCCGCAATCGAAATGTCTCCTTGGCGAGCACCAGGTGTGGTTTTACGCGCATTTCTCTCGCATTGAGACGCTGTTAGCATTTTGTCTGCGTTGAGCATCTGCCAATAATCTACCAGCATTGCAGGTTCGTCACAAAACTTTGTATTTATGCTCCAGTGCATTTCTGCGTTAAACCACTTCCGAACCACACGCTGTGGCCATTAAGTCATTGCATCGTCTTTAAGTGGTCTTGACCTTGGAGAGGGGGTTGTAACGACTTAATTACTCCTGAGACGGAGTTTCACAATGGCTTAATCGATTCCCAGCGCGATCCATCTGAGGTAACCTGGGTGACAACCTCGGACGGTTACGCAAGCCCAGGCGCCATTCTCTTGTCACCAAAGAATGCTCGCAACTTCTGTTTACACCTCCTGCTGCGTCATTTTCTCATCAATTCACTTGTGAAAACTTGCCTCTTTTGGAACGACCTCCCAAAGAAAACACCCTACAAACAAGGTTTATTTGGAATGTTAGTCAAATGTTAACTCTTCAGTAGGAGGTTCCTCTCTTGAGGAGAATGCACATACCGTTACATCGATCTTGCATTTCCCGACAAGCGTTCGTATTGAAGCCATTTCCATATTATAATGAAACAATGATTGCCTCTTGTGTAATTACGAAATTTATTTGGAATTGGAGAGATTTTAAGACGTGAGGAATAACAGTCTCATTCGTGAGGGAAATTTAGTTTTATTTTATCCTATCCCAACGCATTATTTCCTGCATCTAGAGCACGTGAATCTGCCCTGTTCAGTCCTCAGCAAGCCTCTGAAGCTGTGACCTCCGTGCTGCTCAATTGACCGGAGGACCTTTGGACCTCTAGCCTGCTGGATTCGTGCCAGTTATTGGGAGATTTCGTTGCTACGAGGCACATGTGTGATTCTCCCGAAGGAGATCAAGTATTTGAACTTTTTTTCCACCTTTGAAGGCTTGTAGATTCTCTCATTATGGAGATTTGTTAATTAGCACACTATTTACTGGTTTGGCCACCCCACCTGTGAAATGCGAATACAAATGGGGTGTCTTGAGATTGAATAGGTTTTTGCCATATTCGGCAAAAGTTGGGGTATTAGATTTGTCCTCACCATTCCAGCTTACGTGTGTGTAAATCGTTTTAAAAGTTCACAACAAACGGTAGAGTAACAATAGTTGGTTATGGATTGCATATGTATAGATGTAGGAAATTTAGCCTTTTAACTCTTATTTCAGTCAGGGGCTTAGATTTTCTCTTCCCAAATCCTTGATACTATTTACCTCTGATTTGAAGAATGCCTTGTCCTAATTCTAAGTGTCTTCATGTTATCCACTTAACCGTATTGTTAATCCGATTAGTTTTTACTTTTCCGGAGATGGGGAGGGGGATAGAGAAAAACATTTAAAAAAAATTAAGAAATCTTAACTATATTCTAGGTTTAATACTACTTTTCATTATATTACGTACTTAACTGAATAATTCTAAATTGCTTTAAATAAGTAAAGAAATATAAAGCATATGTAAATACCACTCTTTCCCTACATTAAATCAAAATAACTTACAAAGTTATCCATTTTTATGATCTCAACGTTGAGTGGAGTCATTGATAAAGAGCTAACCGACCACAACTCCCGAAGAAGACAACTCGAATTCAAGAAGCCAGCCATACTCAACATGATTAATCAAATCGCAAAATAGTGAAATTGTTAATTAAATTAATCCGAATGAATATTGGCAATTATTTTCACTAATTTTTTAATAAGTTGCAAGCTTAATTTTTTTCCTTGCAAACACGACGTTGAGATTCCAGAAGTGGGAATGTCTAGGGCCTGTCTACACCAGCCGAAACTGCCAGACGTAGTGCTCGCATGAAAATATAGACTGTTCGCTTTCTTTCCAAACTTCAAGATGTGTTAAGGTTTCTTTTCAAACATTTTCTTGGGTCGTAGAATCAATCATTCAGAAAAGATCGGCCTAGCATTGGCAGCTAAACGACAAAGCATTACATTTCTTTATTTCAAGAAATTAAGAATTAATTAAATTCAGTTAATCTACTGTTCGAAGAATTTAAAGCGGGATGATTTGAAATTTTAAGGATTGTCGACACGACGAAATAACATTTTACGCCGTTTAATTTTTCGAAGTTCTGGGAATTATCGTATACTTAAAATGATATGGAGTATCTCTTAAATGTACGGATAAATACGATAATGTTAGTTCCATCTTTTACGACTTCCCTTAAATTCCGTTTGGATTGATTGTTCATGATTCCTGGCGCGTCAACTACAGAGGTCATTAGTCCCGTAATTGTAGTGCGTGTTTTTCCCTCGGGAGGGGGTGGTGATCTGTTTCCCGCTGGGTGGCCAGATCCGGCGCCGACCTACCGCCGACTAGTGGAGTTTTCCCTCCAACCAGGTATCTCCCACCAGCGGAGCACCGCCCCAGCCGGGACAAGCTCTCAGCTCCCCGACCGGTCTCCCGGCATCTGTGGTAGTGTATAGTGCGATTTTTCTAACTCTGCCTCTCAAGCCCCTATTGCCACGATTTAATATCACGTCTTTCCCCCGTCTCGTCGCTAGGAGCCGCATGATCGCAAGCACTGCTTGATACGGACCCGATCATGCGATATCTGACGGCACGACTGAGAACGTCGCGAAATATCGTGACATATTCCATTGTGAAGACGGGCCTTGAGGGGCGAAGTTAGAAAAGATCGCAGTGTAGTGCATATTCCGTTCGGAAGAAATGAACAGTGTCTTGCAAATAAAGCAAGATTCGGCATCCTGTGCGAGGCTCGCGACCTGCAGGTGAAGTGATTTGCCTAAAGCTCGGGTGGCGAGTCCCGAGAGCGTCCAAGTGTATCGAGGGGGGCGAGGGGGGGTGGGAGTGGAGTTTTTTTGAGCGTCGCGTCGCCTCAAGGAGGCACTGGGTTACGAGGAACCGCAGCCACTCGCCGACGCGACGCACTGTCGCGTTGCACGGCGACGGGCTCGACATCCGCTCGTCATCTGCTTCCTTCTCACACGATTTCCCAGGCATTTGGACTGGCGAATGGAATGCCCCTCGTTTCCTGCTGTGGGTGGCGTGTGGCAGAGTCCTTGTGTCGGATCCCTATCTGTGCAGCCGTGGAATATACAACGCGAATCGTACCCGCTCCGCTAATCGAGTACTTTACAGGCTTCAATACCCTTCAAGTTATCGCTCGACCGAAACAATAGACAGGAAGTGAAAACTACAATTTGTAGTCTCGATCCCCCTTCGACTTTTCTACGAGGCTCGGTATATCAGCTAGCTTCTTAGGATAGTTGTTAAACTTTGAGGAATTACTAAGAAGTATGAACTCACCGGCAAGCTAATCGGTATTGGAATTTTTTAATGATATTGGCATTGTCCATTTTTCTATAGTTTTCTTTTTTATCGCTTCGGGGAACGTCGCCCAATGTTTCAGAGCGCCTGACGACTTGCATACATCGTTTCACCTCATAAACATGCACGAGAACCAGCGAGATATGCATTTGCGCCCCCCTGCTGCGCGCATGCGCGATAGTCGCCGGTCGACGCCGCGAAACCCTTGCGCCGTGCTGAGGTAGGGTTTCTTAAACATCGATTGTTTCACTGTCTTCGATACAATCGTAATTAAATATCGATAGTATCTCATTACTAGGGAGTTTTTGCCACCTCGAACGGTAAGTACTATCGATCTTCTGCTCATGCGCAGTTCAAGTTTCCCGTCACTTTAGATCTTCTGCGCGTGCGCAGATGCACTATAGTGCTTAACGTTCGAGGTGGAAAAAATTCCTTTTAATAAATATATTTGGATATTTATTTGTGTTTAGATAGACATTTGTGTTTTTATACTAATTCCTGTGAAATAAATTACTACTTTAGTTTGTATTCGACTTTTATTAATGAAACATCCATGTACAAGCTTTAATTATTGACCCAAACCAATTTGATGACTTATTCCAATCGTTTTCGATGTAAATCTTAATTTTGTAACAATAACAAATGTTTGTGCATAAATAGCAATACCTTCAACGTATCCGTTTTCATTTGACCCCTTTTCTTCGATATAATTTCTTTTTTAGAAAAAAATGCACTCTGAAAGTACCAACGAACCCGGTATGTGTAAGTATTTGAAAGTTACTGCCTGAAAGGACCAAGAGGATAACCCTCCCAGAACTTAATTACATCTTCCTTTATGCTAAAATTATTAGGTACATAATTCAGAAACAATTATTTCTTGTTACGAGGGTTGGGGCATACGTCATGGCAACTATTATTTTTTTGTGAGAATACGAGTACGGGTGGAAAATGTGAAACATACACATGAAAGGACAAGGTATGAACTAAGTTCATGGACATTTAACGATCAACCAACTTAGGGTTTCTCACATTTATTAAGGGATTTGAAAGGACAGTACTGGTTTCTTGTTTCAAAGCATTTGAGAATATTCTATATCACAACATTGCAAAATGATTGCATAAAGACTCGAGTGGGCAGAAGCTCGATTACCGGACGTGCCACATCGTTCCGCACACTCGCAGGTCGTCACGCGCGTTGCTGATCACTGATTGCTGCGCGTCCTCGCAGAATCTCTCCTGCCCATCTGGCCACTGTCCGATATTCCCATGGCCTTCACCCATGAGCATTATTCCCAAGACTTGTCACCAAGTCTTTGTAACATTCTCCGATATTCCTCCCACAGAGAACGTCATGAAGTATGTGCGCTGCTCGAAATATGTTACATTCATCTCGCACGGCGGTAGTCGAACAATTTATTTCACGTCGCTCTCTGGGCTAATAGAGACACTCTCTCAGCAATTTGTGGATATTAACACACCCTACTGTTGCACTTCTTTCACGTTACAAATGAAATTGTGTGATCCGATAACATTTTTTTTTAGAAAAAGAAATAGTTTCCATGACTTCTGCCCCAACGCTCATGTATTGTTTTATACGCGTATGTCTGTTTTGCGTGCTCAATATTTTTTGTCATCAAAAAGTTATGATCTGTATAAAATTGTAGACAAAACTATCGGCCACGACATCAATAGCCGAAGACAGTTTGAACTGTTGATAGACTATCGACGTTTAAGAAACAATATACTTGGGTTTTTATTTCTTGGCGCGTAGGGGCTTGTCTTCACAATGGAGTCTTGAAAATTTGATTTCTAGACAAAAATTTGAATTATAGAAGTACAGAAACACTTCAGAAACATGTAAATTGTTTATCATTTACAAAAGAAATGAATATATTTGCTCAGATAGAAAAATTAAGCGAGAAATAAAAAAGTCGAATTGTGTAAATTGGGTGCTTTTTTATTTCACGCTTAATTTTTCTTTCTGAACAAATATATTCATTTCTTTTGTACATAATAAACAATTTACAAGTTTCTGAAGTGTTTCTATGCTTCTATAGAGCAACGTTTTGCCTAGAAATCAATTTTTCAAACCAATTTTTGAGTGCTTATTGCGGCTCAACCATTCGGAAAATCCACGTAATTTATTAGACAAAATATGGTTAGAATTGTCTTAAGAGCTTGTTTTTAAAGTTTCGACGTTTCCTCCCCGGACACCCTGTATACATCGTTTTTTTCTTTCTTGGCGCACGGGGGGGGTATCAATAAAATGAAATATCTCACAGTACTTCGCGTCGTTCTCGGTTGTGCCGCTAGGAGTCGCATGATCGCGACTGTATCGAGCAGTGCTGGCGATTCATGCAACTCCTAGCGGCACGCCCAAGAACGACGCGAAATACCGTGAAGACATCGTGAACACAAGCCCCTACGCGCCAAGAAATGAAATCCCAAGTATACTTCGGTTTTTCTTTCTTGGCGCACGGGGGGGGGGTGTCATCAAAATGAAATATCTCACGGTATTTCGCGCCAGGAATCCGCCGGGCGATGGTGCCTGGGAAGGCTGGGCGCGGGGGCGCGAACAGGGTGGCAAACGTGGAAGCCCGCGGGGCGCGCACCCGGACGCCCAGGTGTGGTACGTGCCGCTCCCCGCCGGTGACTAAATGCAGTTGCCGCAAGACGCCTTTGCCAGCGGGAAGGAAACTCCTCTGCTGCAGTTACGACCCGTGACGCAAGTCTCGCCACGCTACACTTCCTCCGGCTACGCTACTTTCCTTGTGTCCCGTGCGAATTAGCGAGCCTAAATATAAACAGTGCGTTTTTGTTGCCATTTTGTAGCGAAGGAAATTTCATTTTTAACGGCGACTTCTTAAGCCTTCTTTTCGGAAGGATGGTAAATTCCTTGTCCCATGTCTGGGACATGCTATAAAATCTTAAGCTTAAATCACACCTCTGGGCGAAATTCTATTTGCCCTAGAAATACCTGCATTCGCTTTTGGCATTTTGACTGCAGAACTGTCGCTTATGACCGCGGAACGCAAGATAACTCTTGGTTGAAATTAAGATAGTTTGATATCCGGCGGAAAATTTGCTTCGACTGTAAAATGTCAACAAAACGGTTCAGGACTTCGGACAGTCTCCTCCCTCTTTCGATTTTTTAGACTGTCTGTAAAAGCCCGACCAGTACGTCTGAATGCCAATGGTAGTTTTCACTGCGAGGAAGATTGTTTGCATAACGGTTTTATCACCGTATCATTTGGCTTTAAAGACCTCGTTTTCCAGCCATTAAATCCCGAGATATCTCTATCTGATGCGAGGGACCGACAGTCGAGGGTTCCTCAGGAAGCCAGGCATGACCTGTTAAGTTTAAGTAAATAATTCATTTGTCATGTCCACTTACTCAATGAGTTTTTTTTTATCATGTACTATGCCTTTTCCTTCCTAGTGATGTTACGATAAGAAGAAGATTACAAAATATTTTAAAAACTCAAACCGCATATGTAAATTAGTTATTGACGACAGGTGGCATTCCAGAGTTGCTTGTCGAGGGGACATTTTGGATAGACAATATGTTCCTCACCATCACTGGGAGATTCATCCATTTCATGAAAGAAACAAGTGATATTCAAGAAATTCTTCTGTTAATAAATTACTTCCAAATATCATGCTGCGATCACATTTATCGGGGTTGTGTTTCACTCCGAATTGGAAGTATTTTGAAAAATTACATAATTTATCTGTTAAAAAGCAGTCAACACATCACATCGCTATTACATGAACATTGCTAAAACGTTTAATTACCCGGGTTTATCCTAGATTGCACAAGTACCGTTGCGGTTTGAAGAGAGGGGTTCGGGTTAATTGAGGATCAAGCGATACCCTCCGCTCTGTTTATCTTTCGTTTGACAGTCTTTGTCAAAATAACTATTTGACTTTGTGCAGATAATGCGCAAAATAAACACCGCGCCAATGGCGCGTCCATTGCCAGTAGCTTGCGGCGTTTTAGGTCGCGCCCGAAGCGATTTAGGTAATTAGGTAGTACCGTGTCGCAATGAGGCGTGCTTTTGCTACAATGTCCGCGCGTATCTCCACGAAGCTCCGTTATCCGCCAGAAGGAAACCAGCTGAACCTGATCCACGGAAGAGGCGTTCGCCTCGACCCACACCCTCCGTATCAATGTGGAGCACGCGCCGGGCGAAATTGGGTGCCGGCGATAGGCAGTATCTGGTTCGGGCGAGGGAAGTTGCGGACAAGCCTTCTCGACCACCTCACACGCGAACGGGGCTTGGGTAATTCCAGGGGGCATCTAATTATCCCTTGCACCGCTCGAACCTCGTTCGGTTGAAGAGTTGAATCGGATCTCACTTTCGTGCCAAACGGAATAGTGCAGTATAGGAGCCTACAAACGGAATACATACTAAACATTCAAAATACATTCGTGGAGTTCCAAAATATTTTTAAA
Source organism: Acheta domesticus (assembly GCA_031308135.1). NCBI lineage: Eukaryota > Metazoa > Arthropoda > Insecta > Orthoptera > Gryllidae > Acheta > Acheta domesticus. Next base: position 210,388,915 of record JAHLJT010004567.1, read on the forward strand.
ATCTACTTGTAAATGATGTACCCAGTAATAAATGGATACTTCCTTTATTAAAATTATTTTTCATTGTGCCCTTAAAAATACGTAATGTGTTATTGTACTTATTATAATAATAAATTATTGTCTCCTAATTTCCCTCCACCGTCTTTAAGAATAAGATTCCCATTCGCTACAGAGGGCGGTAGGGGAACTTCTCGGGAGGAAAGCCTGGCGTAACATCGGGAGGTGGTGGCGAAACTCTTTCCTGAGTCTCTTCTCGGTACGCGGCTGCGGTGAGCCGCCACGGGGGTTCACCCTCTGCGCATCAGCACACCTCCCCCAAAGTGCTTGGTGGCTTTGCCCATTGAACTGCATAATCTACTGTTCTTTTTGTGGCGGGTGTCTGTGTATGTCTTCTTTTGCAATTACAGATCAATGCAATAATGCTTCGCATTCGTCTGAGGTCAAATTTCATGAACCCAACGTTTTATGTTAGAGGATTCTTTGGCCCCAGTTGGCACAACACTACGTTTTTCGCGAAGATTTTGTCATTCGACAAATAGAGCAAGTCTTCTGTCGACGAAGTACATTTGATGCAGACAAAGTTTTATGTTTTTAAATTGCAAATTTGTCATTTGAGCTTGGGTAATTAAGATCCAGTATCCTCTCTACGATCAGTAATTTTATATTTTCTAAACGCCATTTTCAAATCACAAGTTTTTAATTTTTTTAAATCGTGTTCTTCTCCGTCTCGAGATCGAGACAACATATTCATCTTTGTTTGAAATACACCCGTTTTGGACATTGAGAGTATTCAGTTAAGTAAACGAGACATTAAATTAAATTATCACGCTTAAATCAATTTTGAAAGAACGACAAAATTGTAAAAGAAGCGTTTCGATAGGAACCTACGAAATGGTCGTATGATTACCTGACATAAAATATAACATAACTGAAATCGCGCAGATTGAGGTAACCGACACCTCGTAATGTTAGGAGACAGTTTTCATTAATATTAATCCACCTGCAATTTCCTTAGCGAGGCTCAGTCCACCAGGCCTGCATTTCTCGTCACCACGCAAATTTCGCTTCGCTTTGAGTTCCTAGATACAGAGAGTAGCGTATTCCATTGTTACACCGATCCCGCCATTTTATGTCCAGTTATCAGGAAAATAAGATATGTGTAGTATTCTCTGTGTTGAGAACCATAAATCCACCCCAAACGAATATTCATATTCTTGAAAATCTTCCTAATGTCACCAAATGTTATAATTTCCCTTCCCTTCTGATTGGTGCCCGACGGGGTTGTCGGGTGAGAGGATATTAAATGGCGGTGGTTGCGCTACTCTGTGTCTAGGGACTCTAGCTTCGCTCCTTTCACTACGCCATCTAGCGGAGGAAGAACGTATCACTCGGGCGACGAAATAGGCAGTTTGAATTTAGCCGAGAGGATGTTCTCCCTGCAATAAACACACAACACGGGCAGCCGGCTTTACTTCCCCTCCGAAGGAATTTTCGCCCTTAAAAGTCCACGGTGGGCGGTCGTGTTTGCGAGAGGGCTTTCAGGAAACGAAGCAGCTGCGAGGATGCGCGAGGCGAAGATTGGGCCCCTGGATCCGTCCTGCGCACTCGGGTCAATCCATTTTAAGTGGTCCACAATTTAATAGATTGGTCGCTCGACTATCTCGAAGAAAATTCATATTTTGTACATAAATTTCCTAATTTTTTGGCTGTTCAAAAACATTAACTTTTTTTTATTGTACCTGGCTTACAAATGGCGGCCATTTTTGTTTCCGCCGTGCGCCATTTTTCGCGTTTGCAGACATTTACTCGTTTTTAAATTACTCAGCTCTAGGTTATTCTAGCATTCTAGAATAAAAAGCATTCAATTCAGCATACTCTGGCCTGCAAATCGGAATATTACTTACCTATTTTCTACGTTTTTATTTGAGAAATATTTGCAGCCACCGCGACCAGCGCTGGACCACTTAAAATGGATTCACCCACTCGAATGGTTAAGTGGCGCCCACCGCTGAGGTCTTAGAACCAGTTACCAAGGTGCTGGGATATGGTGTTTTGGGAATGGAAGGCGAAGGCCAGGACGAGTGGGTTCGCTTCGTGAGGCTGAACTAATGTTTATTTATTTGTGTGAAAAGTAACCATTCGCAGAGTTTAACGCTAACATGAACGAGTAAGTCAATAACCATTACAATAAGATTGAAAATTATTTGAAAGAATAATTTGGAATATTGTGGGTGATCGCAGGGCTGAAGGAATCTTAAGTCATCGACGGGGCGAATGGGAAGCAATAGAAAATATCATGTAGAAAGGACACGTCTTATGATAATTAATGAATGTTTAAAAGCTGGTATTTAAAATTTAAAAAAAAAGATGTGCATGACCTGACTGAAAGAAATTATGTTAGATATTTTGTTTATTACGTGTAAATGATTAAATATTGATTTTGTACTATTCGTGTGTCTCATTATTGTAAGTAATAGTAGTAATTGTATTTCTTTCTTCACGTTTAATTTGATTAAAATTGAGTCCCTAAACTAGACGAGATCGTCAACTCACTTTATCATAAATTTCTACGATTCGCAAAAAACTTAGTTTTTATAATCTGATTTGAGAGAGATAAATAACCATACGAGCAAGATGTTTAATAAGTTAATACGAAACAGTAAGACTGTTAAAGCGGGCCAGTAAGAAAGTTGTACAAATAAGGATTTGTTTGGGTATTTTGGGTATGTTGCGCGATGTTGAAGGGAGAAAGCCCAGGCAATTTACTACTACGACGCGTTACGGAATCATTAGACGGGAGACTCACAAAACAATAAAGCAATGAGTTTTTGTTCACATACGGCGGAAGTACGGATGACCCCACAGAGGTGATGGAACAGAGGAGATAAACTGTCGGCCATTTAGGGACACGTCAATTCGCTGTTTTAAAAGTAGGTGAATTTTGTGTCTAATTGTTGATAGCTGTTACTAGAAGAGGAGAGTGTAGGTATTGAAAGTATTAATTTAAAGCATTGCAAGTTGCAAAAGGTAGGAACATAGGGAAATGGAAGCAGTGTTGGTCCGGGAATGTTGAGGCTCCGAGGGAGCTGGACGTCAAACCAGGCGAGACGCACGCGGCTGCCGAATTGCGCTCGAAATAGGACGAGAGACCGTCGAAAGTAAGGTACAGGACAGAGTTTTCAACTGACGGATCTTTTTGTGCGGCCTGCGACTGCTTTGAATTTTATTATACCAATCAGATACAACACAATTGCACAATTCGTCTTATTTTATTTAATGATATAATGATTTTTCTCGTATGTACATTATTTGATAAGTATGTTGAATGTCAGTCGTATGTAATAAATATTTGTTTCAGAATAATATCAGTAATTAGGGTAAAAAACGCCTTAAATAACTGCCCGCGGCTACACTAGAATTTGATATGTGGCCCGTAAGCACTTCTAAGTTGGGCAGCCCTGGTATAGGAATTGAAAATTCAAAATTTTCTACAATAATTAAGGACTGTAAAAACCGGACCCATATGAATGTGAGCAAGATACTAATAAAATTTAGTTTGTGGATGTCGGGTATACGAGACCACAACAGTCCATTGTATCATGGACCTGCGAATTAAGTTGTGGCGACACTGAACACACATTACCGGAATGTATACTTTGAGGCTAACAATGGCGAAATATTTCTCATAGGTAATCTTAGGGGCCGTCCATAAATTTCGTAACGCAACTTTCGAGTATTTTCAATACCTTCTCCCCCCTTCTAACGCACTTCCCTATCTATGTAACGCTGCCTCAGACCCCCCTCAGCGTTACGTAATTTATGGATGAACCCTTACGAGAAACACTCCGGAATATTTTTTACCTGTTGAAAGGGCTCGCTGGGGAATAAAATAGCTATTCTCGCGTTTTTATATTCTTTTATGGCGGTTCCCCTCTTCCGTAGAGCCTTGCTGGTGCATGACGCCAAAGGCGCCGTACCGAGTTGGAGAATTCAACCGGTAGGTACGCGCAGTGTGAGATTTGGCGGAATAACAACCAAATATTGACCTTTTCAGGAAAATCAAAACAGTTTGATTGGGATTCGGATGGAAGGTCATTAGCGTGATTTGCGAACAGCGATTGCACTTCAATTCCAACGACTGGCTTGCGGGCGCCAATGTCCAGACAGCGGACAATCTGGCGTGATTCCGTCAATTCTCAAATTTGCGTTTTTCTTCGTTCGTATCCTCTAAAGAAGATAGATATGCATTATTGGCAATAATTAGAAGTATCTTCGGCTCTTTGACTCACTTGTAAGCACACCCACTCACCCATCTGGACTTCACAGAAGAGGAGAAATCGTCAAGTCTTGTGTGCATAAACAAGAGAGTTTCTCGGCAAAATGCCTTAACATTTGTTCACCAAACATAGCAGGTGGAACACATGTATACTATGTTATTGCTGTATTCCTGAAGGGTGTTTTTGTTAAAATATTTTTTTTTTACTGATACGCTATTGCTAGTTATTGACTTCAATACCGAGCTGGATATACATATCTGAATATCTTACCTGGATTGAAACTATAGTATTTACGAGGGAAATATGAAAACAAGTGAATGATGCTGCCTGCTCTCTTATCGAAGGAATTATGAAAGGGAAATGAAAACCGATTCGAGTTAACAACTAGTTAGTAAGTAAATAAGTAGTTTCGAATCATTAAAATCAGGCAAAAAATAAAATCGGCGAAGTAAGGATTTTAATGATCGTGGGGCAACCAAGGTCCGCGGGCCTAGGCCCGACGCGCCTTGGTGCATAAAGAACTTCATTTATTGCAGGGTTATACGACAGCATTTTATTTGTAGGGACTGATTAGTGTGCAGGCTGCTTTTTCGCAAACTCTTCGGTGTGGGTTTATTCAGCAGCATTTTTGCTATTACTTTGTGTCTTTTTTTTTCTTTCTTTCTTTTTTTTTTTTCAAAGAAAGAAAAAAATGTAGAAGGGGTTTTCTAAGACGTATTAATTTGGACATAAAAATAATCGTAATAACTTAGTAAATTTTTTTTGGTCGCGAATTAGCAATCTCCGGACCATGTGAACGCGCAACCACCGGAAGTCAGTCATATTAATCGAGGGTAGACGCATGTGACTTTTATGGGGGGATCGGCATTCCCATTCTGAATCTGGTTTTACACCGAGGGTTCTTGGCCCTGGAGGATGAGGTGAAATGGACAATCACAAACATACAGAGACACACACAAACAACCATGCTCGAGGCGGGACATGAACCCATGATTCTTCGGTACGAGACCGTCAGGACACTACTGCCTTAGTGATCTCTGATACTTGGATCGGCAAAATAATAATAAATAATAATAATATTCTCATTATGTTATCATTATTATTATTATTATTATTATTATTATTGATATTATCGTTATTATTATCGTTATAATTTTAATTATCGTTGTTTTGAAACATAGAACCAAAAATTATGCTAAGCATAAATATTGTACCACCAATGTGTACTTCGACAGTAATTAACGCAAAGTGCTTTATGTGGCTGAATCTGTTGGTCAATTACTCCTCTCCGGAAGTGCTTGGCGATGCCCACGCATGCTCCCTGCGCGGTACGAAGCAAGAGATACGGTTCTGCGAGTGTGTTGGCTGCGTTGGCATCCCAAGGCCCTCTCGCTTGGCTTTGTCGCCTGCCGCGCCGTGCCGTCATTGAGGCGATAAAAGCCCCGCATTATGGATTCCGATCGCCCCCTCCGCGCCCGCAGAGGAATGGGTGATGAGGTTTTGTTTCGGGCACTTCCGCCACTTCCGCTTCTGCGCGGACAATGCGCCGCCTCCCGCGACAAAGGCAAGGAGACCTGCTGGCTGGAGGGGGGTGGTCCTTAACCTAGTGCTCTAGCTCAGGGCTGTCCGACTTAGAAAGGATTATGGGCCACATATCGAATACTGAAGCCGCGGGCCGCACCCTCATTTAACATGATTTTTACCCGAACTACTCAGATTATACTGAAACAAATATATTTAGATACGACTTTTATTCAACATACTTGATGATTAATGTACATACAACGAGAAAATGTATCATTAAATAAAAGTAAGAGGAATTGTGCAATTGTATTGTATTTGCTTGGTATAATAATATTTTTCAAAGCAGTGGCTGGCCGCACAAAAAGCGGCCCGCGGGGCGCCAGTTGGAAAGCCCTGCTGTAGCCATTGACCGACTAGGTGGTAAGGTCGAAAGAACGAGCGTTCAGATGAGTTAAGAATTGCGACATCGGGACATGCATTATAACAAAACAAGAATTTTAAGCGTTCAACAAAAGTTGCGTTGAGCAAAGAAGTTGCGACTCTACACAATTGGTACGAATAAAGAGTAAACAAATCATTTTCCAAGAATTTAATAGTCTGTGCGATGTGTAGCAGTCAGATTTGAATTGCATTTTCTTCATAATATAGGGTGTAAATGTTTGAAATGATGGACAAACTAACACTAAGATACAGTTTCATCTTTTTTCCGAATTTCTAACCTCTCCCTATTCAACATTTTCCTTTAATCCTTGTTAGAGTTTTACATGTTCGTCAGAATTAATTGAACTACCTCACATACGACAATCAGTATATAAGCGTTAGAAAAAACAACCGATCCTGTTTATCGGCAGTCATTTTGACGTCTGTAAGCCGGCCGCAAGGCTCCTCCAGACCTGCACTATTTGTGAAGGAATAAGGTTGTACCTTAGGTGAAGGGAAGAGATAACTTCAAGATGTCACGTGATCGTGCACAACGTCACTACCTTGTAGATGGCGGTATAACTATTATATGGAGGTGTTATTTTAATAGTGGTACAACTCCATTGGCACTAGTTTCGAGATATTGAGTTTTAAAGTAAATTGTTTATAAAAAATCGGGAAAAGAATCAGACAAAAATGTGGGTGTTTTCTCGTATAAGATATTTACTCGTTTGTGTGAAGATGATAAGAATAAGCATACTGTGTGCTTCGCGGAATATTTGAGGGCGTAAAGGAGTCATACCATGGTAAAAATAAGGTTGGTGGGCCAAATCTGTAGATGTTCTAAAAAAGGTTGGAAATGAAGGCAATATCGATTTATTAAAACAGATTATATAGTAATTTAACGTTACTGTTGAGACATATTCCGTTTTCTTGATCTTCTTGAAATCGTCGGGTTTCTACCTGCAGATCAGTGCAATAAGCGTGATTAATGCTTGAAATGAATGGAAACAAATCAACCATATCCTGTTTCTTCTCATAAACCTTTCTTTGCTGTGATTGTAGAAGCGGGATATTTAAGATTTTGAAAATCTTAGATATTCACCCACGAGAGATTTGAAAGTTTACTTTGTAGATGCCGGTGTCTGGATTCAAGGTTTCTTGTACATATTTATAAAAGACTTCTGTTTGACAAATCTAATCCACCTAATTTTTAGTCAGTTACAGACATCATTTTGTTCATTTTTTTCCTTCTTGTTACAGACTTTTGAAGGTCTGTTAACACATAGACCATTAAGTTGAATTTAGGTGTTAAATAAAGATATGCGATATAATTATATTATTTTTCTTGTTCCTATTATCAAATCTGGATCAAGCTCTTTATCATATCGCAGCAGACGCTATAAATATCTCGAAAATCACTCATCACGAGACTTGTAGAAAACCACGTAGCCGTTCCACTGAAATTGTACCACTATCAAAATAAATAGATTGCAATCTTTTGTGATTCACTTTTATTGTGATGCGCGATGTCATTCACAGAGAGTACTTTGAGTTCTACACTTTCAGAATGAATGTATAACACTTGCGCGGTCCTGAAAATAGAGTTAATGCAATTTCTTAAAAATGTGGAGTTGTACCACTATGAAAATTACGCCTTCATATTATCTGTCGCGCCGAACCGCGCTCTCCCGGAGCCAGGATCTGTGCCTGTGTCGGTGTCTGTGTTGGTGTCAGTGTTGGAGTCAATTTGCGCTGTGCTGAAGTGTCAGATGCGGTTTCCGAAGCTGTGGGAGGCGACTAGCAGAGCGTGAAAACTGGGTGCAAAAAAGAAGTACGAACCGATGAAAATCGTGGGTTGCCGCTGAACTGTGCAAATATTTTTTAAATTTGTTTTTAGGTTCGCCTTCCACTTTCATTTAGTGGCTCAAGTGCTACTGTAGATGCTCCATAAAAGAGATTTTAAACGAAGTAGTCCGAAAATTGTTTGAAAACTACGAACATAAGATTATTGCATGTGTTACCATATAATAGGCGAAGTTACGAGGGTTGAGGCACAGGTAATTGCAACTTTTTTTTGGTGAGAATATGAGCATGGGTGGAAAATTTAAAATATAACATGAAAGGCCAAGGTATAAACTAAGTCCTTGGACATTTATCAACACACAAAAATTGAATTTATCATATTTATTAAGGTATTTGAAATTACCCTACTCGTTTCAAGTTCTAAGGAATTTTAGAGAATACTTCACAAATTCGAAAAGCATTACATACCCGTTCTAAAAGCCTGATTAGGTAGATGCTCGATTACCCCACATCACATTGATCCGCACACTCACATGTCACGTGCGTTGCTGATCACTGGTTGCTGCGCATCTTTGCAGAAACTCTCTTGCGCATCTCGCGGTTGTCCGGTATGGAAGGGCATACCATGAGCTTCCACCTGTGACATTCTCGGGCATTCCTTCCATGGTGAACGGCTCTCTTGGAGCAAGAGCGCTGCAGGAAACATGTTACATTCACCTCGTACGGCGGTAGACGGACAACTATTTCAAGTTGATCTCTGTGCTAATAGGAACACTTGCAGAGCTATCTGTTGATGTAAACACACCTTACTGCAGCATTTCTTTCATGATATGAATGAAATTTTGCGATCCGATTATATTTATTTTAGAAAAACAATAGTTGCCATGACTTCTGCCCCAACCCTCGTATATTAATAAAAATGTCTGTGGTGTACTTCTTCAAGATTCCACGTAATTATATCTTCCTGAAACATCACACCCTTCTAGGGAAGTTCTGTCTTAGGGTCGTTCCTTTATCCTGAACAAATTTATGTTCCCCATTTTCCTGGACGCTCTGCCCCAGGGTTTAGGAAAACCTCCTTCCGTCGTTGCTTCATCTGTGCGAATTGCGCCACGTCGGATGCGACACGTAACGAATGACGCGTGTGAAGTTAAGCGCCGCTTCCTGACCTTTCAGGAATCGGTGAGTTCCTCGTTACCAGAAATCATGACCTGATGGCTTCCGTCGATTATGCATTATCAGTAGAGGCCAGAGAGTAAACAATCCAATGTTTGACATATCACTCCGAGTACTTTATCCAATCTCTTATCTACCTCTTATTCAAGGAACATTTCCAAGATTTTGATGTCGGTGAATTTTTTTTTCCGTTAGTGAACAACTCAATTTCCACATTTTTATCTTCAAGCAAACAATCAATTTGTTGCCTATTGATTGCAAGCACATCTTTCATAATGTACTTCGATTTTTTTATGAAACGCTCAAAACCTTGTAGGTTACAAAATAATATTTACACACACGCAAACACACACACACACACACACACACACACACACACACACACACACACACACACAGGCGCTGAAGTTGGGAATCAGGGAAATTCGGACCTTTGTTTCCATAAATCGATCATTAAACAAGTACTCTTCCGAGGACATATCATGTTAATTAATGTTTTCTAACAAATAGCTTCAATGATTAAAAGTCAATTGAGTGTATGTAAGTAAATAGAAATAGATCTCTGTACAAGTCAAATTTAACTTTTCCGAGTAGTCTTCTCATTCGCCTTCGATAGATGCTTTATCTGGACTGCTGAAAATTAACGTTAGTTTTTAGAGTTTTACTTTTTGCCTCCAAGATGTTTTTAACAGATGACTTTCATAGCAGCAACCAAACTTCAACGCAATTCGACACGATGTAAGATTCGTTTGCTATCATTTCTGCAAAAGCCAAGCCGTTTGTTTTGAAGGATACTCGCAAGCCGGGTTTGTAACCATTTACGCGTTTCCTTAGAATATGACATTTTCCTGTGATCCAATTCGAAATGTCTAGTAGACATACCTTATTGTCTTAATCATAATTTGAGGAACTTTAAACTTCCGCCCTGTTTTCACAAGAAGCAGTCTTGTGCGTCGTCCATTAAGATTCTTCGCACCACAGTTTCATTTTTAGAATTTAATCTGTTAAAAAGTCAAGAGAGATCATTGGATAATATCAGAAAATTGTATGAAATAAACTAAAATTCAAGTCAAGCTAGACGTTTTTACTGAAACCCTCGTGTATTTCACAATTCATTAATTTCTTAAATTTTAATTTTAGATTGTCCTGAAGAGAGTAAGTAGTGAAAACAATATTTTCGAGCCTTCTGCAAATCGTCCTTCACATGTATCAGGTTTTTATGATCAGAATTCTTCACCCCCACGCGGATACAGATATCACTTGCTCACAATTTTGTCGCCTATTTCTCAGAATAGTTTTCACATTCACGTCATCTCTACGACTTCCTTGATCGACGCACGCGCCTATTGGTCACAGGAGGTTTGTTCTTTCCGCTTGCAAACCGGTGCGATTTCAATGTTCGCGTGGAGGAAGAAAGGTGACAACAAAAGCTGGCTTTGCGTCGTCCTTAAAGAACTGCCAGACGCTTCAGAGGTGAACGATCCAGATGAATTTGCTCTCTAGTGCAATGACTTTTCACGTAAATGTGTAAAGGTGGCAATACGAACGTGCGTGTTGTTGTAGAGAGTTATCCGATATTAAACAAAGGGAAGCCGCGTATTTCAGATACTTAAATTTGCAGAATCACTCGTTTCAAGATGAGTCATTGTCACCTCCCTCTTCGAGAGGATAAATTCCATTGGCTATTCTCATTCTGCCGTGTAAACATGGAGTTTTTACGTTTTGTATTTATTGAGTGACTCAGGATTTTGAAGTCCTTTACCGTTGCTTTGCCAATGCCATCATGCCGACATTGAATGGTTAATAGTTTCGTACTCTTTTATAGGGAGATTAGGCAGTAATATTAGGAATGAACGTACGTATTCGTACATTTCCGTTCAATTCTACAGAGATTTCATTGCATAAAAACTCCGATTACTTATTTGCTAATTGACACACCAATGTGAGCAAGTACTTCATGTTTATTAGTCTCTTGAAAATTAATATCTTACAATTTTACTCTGTAAATAATAATAATAATAATAATAATAATAATAATAATAATAATAATAGTGTACATATTTCAAATATTGATACTATTGCTCAAAGAACTTACGATTTAATTAATATAATTCAATATATTTATATTTATTTCTCGAATCTTATTTCTATACCCAGCAATTTGTTTCTGTGCCAAGTAAAAACTGAAATGGTACGTCAATTCTTCGCAACGAATTCTCATCCCAGTGTATTGTGTAAATATTATTAGGCTTTGGTCATCTGATGAATTTGGCGATGTTGCTGATGCTGAATTACCGATGTACGAAGAGGTCGGTTTGGCATTTTGTTGGATTGATTTGGATGAGCCATTTCTTAACCCAATCAGAAAACAGAGGTGGACTGTACTGCTTGTGTGGTATCCTTATCACCAAGGAATACATTGCAGTGACAGTATTGAACTGTACGATAGATATACATATGCTGTTATACTCTTCATTCATTTAACCAACCATTTCCCGAAGAGTTGGCGAATTTCATACGGTGAAAGTAAGTTAGCACAGTGAATCGATCGCTACCGTATCTAACTTCTCAAAAACCAATTTTGCGAACGCTCGGCACTATTTTGTAATTTTTCAGCCAACCAATGTTCCTCACTTCAGTTTTCAGTCCTTACAGTTTGTCATTCCGTGAATTGTTGAATTGGTCTTTATCTCACGAGTAGCAATATTTATTAGACGTCATTTTAAATCCGAAATGCATTCACGTCCCTTTTTGACCCGTGCCAGTTTACTGGCTTCAGATTCTTTCTTGACAGTTACCTAACGATACGCGTAACCCTCTGGCGGATAAAATATCTTTAGAAGTGTGAATGTGGAAGATATTCCGTAAAAAATGAGACGCTGTAAACCCGGACGGGTTAAACTTCGCGACCGTGGACACTTTCGGGATACCTTTCATCACGAGACGAGGGAAACCGAACGGGTAAAATTTGCATATCCGGAACGTATGTAATGTCCACGGTCCACGTGTAAATGCAGCGGTCCTTGATTAGCGATTCCGGGCGCGCCAACTGCTAAGGTCATGAGTCCCGTGGATGTAGTGCATACTTTTATCGTGGGAGGTGCGGGCGGTCTTCGCAGCTGGAGGTCCGGATCTGGCGCCGACCACAGCGCTGGCTGGATCAGTTTTCCCCAACCAGGTATCTCCCACCAGCAAGACATCGGCCGGGACAAGCTCTAAGCTCCCGATCGGTCTCCCGGCATGTGTGGTGTAAGTTAATGTGCGCGCGCGCACACGTGTGTGTGTGTGTGTGTGTGTGTGTGTAAGGAGTGAGGTTAGGGCAAGGCAGAGGAAGGAAAGATCGGGCGCGGTCCGTGGCCTTTTGTTAGAGTACTGCTCCGGCATTCGCATGGTGTTGATCGGAGAGACCACGGAAATCTACCGATGAAAGCAGCCTGCCGCAACTATTCTCCTTCAATTAGCGACTGAATTCGACCTAGCGATGTAGCTAGTGTCGAAAATCCTTCGGGAGTGGAACCCTAGGACCTCCCGGTCAGAGGCACTGCACATCTATCGATGCCCTGAGCCGATGCGGTCTTAATTGAAATATTATATTGCGTTTATAAGTTAAAAAGTTTCAAATTTTAATTATCTGGGATAGAATATAGCCTATCATCATTCTAAAGAGTTAAAAAACAAAAACTTTAAATTCCTACAGCTACTTGGTACATTGAAGCAACATCTGCTGGAGAAAGTAAGAAAAGACACTGTTCTTAAATTATATAGAACTATGGTGATTCCAGTCCCCTTGTATGGTGCAGAGTTTTGGACAATAACAACTCAGAGAAAAAAAGATTGAGGCATTAGAAATGAGATTACCGAGACCACTAGCGGGATACTCTTTGAGGGACCACAAGAAAAATTAAGACATTACGTCAGAACATCAAGTTTGCAATATACACCAAATATTAGATTCATACAAATCCCAATGGTTCGAGCATCTTCAAAGAATGGATAGTCCGCGCATCCCTCTTCAAAGTTTTGAATTCAGATCCCTGAGCAGAAGAAATGTAGGACGTCCACGACTGCGATGGAATGACTAAATGAAACGCCTGGAGACGGAACCTAAAGTCCTAATCCATACTGTGTATGATGATGATGATGATGATGATGATGATGATGAAGCTGCGGATGTTTTCCTATAAGCCGATTTTTATCCTTCAATTAAAAATGTAGTATTATAGTTTACTTATTAGTTTTCAATAACTATTGTATCTTTTCAATAACTATTGTATTACTTGTAAGGTACTGTTTACTTTCAAAATTCTTAATTGTATAAAAACTGGGAGTACTCTTGTATTATTAATTTTGTATTATTAATATTATTGTTTATTATTATAACAATCTTGCTTTACTATTGTATTACGTTTTGAATATTGTGCAAGATTACTGTATTTGTAACTTGCCACTGGACAACAGTCCATTTGCAAGATGATAATAATAATAATAATAATAATAATAATAATAATAATAATATTGTTAATAATAATAATAATAATAATAATATTTTGAGACATTAGTATTATATTTTAGTACACCTCGTGCTTCAAAATGAATAGTAGTATCCTAAAATACTTCGTTTTTACTTGAAGGATAAAAATAGGCCAATAGGCAAAAATCCGCAGCTTAATGATATCGAGCCGTGAATAAAGGGTGCGCGTTCGGGGGGGGGGGGCGCGACGACCTGGGCCGCCGCGCGGCGAGGGCTTCCTGCGCCGCCGACCGCAGCGAGGAAGTGGCTCGGCCCAGCGCCTACCCGCCCGCCCGCTGGCTGCCTTCTGCGAACGCCTTCCGACGGCGCGTCACGGCGCGGCGCGCCGAATAGCTGGCACCGCCCCAACGGCAACTTTCGAGTTATCCCGAGTAAAAATAAACCTGCCCCCAGGCGTCGCCTTCGACCTTGACACCTGGCGCACGAGTGACAGCAGGGAGGTGCGCGCGCAGACGTACCGACTCCGTGGCGCAGTCGAGCTTTTTAACGTGCGTCATGCAGATCCCAGATCTGCGTGCGTGGCGTCGTAGGTCACTCGCGGGATAAACGAGTTGTGGTGCTCGCCAGTTGAGAAAGGGGAAGTCGAGAGAAGGAAAGAGTTCTTTGAAAACTGGTGATAACTATGCTTACAAGAATTTCGTGCGGGAAGCAATGTTCACTCAGGTAAAAAATTCTGGAGACGTTACTTTTCAATATTAGCCTATTAAAATAGTAAATAGGATACAGATTTGCATGAAACACGCAGAGAAGATCGATTATTGCACCAACTCGGAGTCGTCGATTATAAAATTTTCCACTTTAATCTGCCAACTCATTTGCGACAGATGCATCCCGTCCAAAAACACAAAACCGTCTTAACTTATGCATTGTTACATTACCTCTTTCACCGCGCGGTTTGAAAACAAAAAACAGCTGTTCTCTTTTGTTATAATCGTAATACTTTTTACACCTATTTACTAATGCAATTACATTCTCATACTTTCTTCGTCACAATAAATTCATAGTAAAAGTCCGAATAATAACATTTATAATTTTCTGCTTTTCAAAATTCTAATCTTGTTATAGATATTAAATGTCTACGTGATCGCACGTGATATGTCAACTCATTCAATTGTCGTTGCCAAATACAGAATGTTTTCTTTAATTAAAATTTTCATTATTCCGAAATAATATACACTTGTGATGTTGATTAAATAAATGTTCTCTATTTGTTTATTTATTTCTCACTGGTCTGCTAATGACATTTCCTTGGATTTTCTTAAAATAAATAGCACTTTCTACCTTACCATAGCATCTTCGACTGTTTGTTTTGTTTCTACTTCTAAAGTCAGTTTCCTAACCTTTTGATTTGTTTATTTAATTACTGGGACACGTCCGAATGGTCCGTCACAGTCGATAGTCACGTAAGGTTTCGGAAAACCCCGTACTTAAGCTTCTAAAATAAAATATCGCACTTCACGAACGATCATTTTACATTTTATTAAAGTACGTGCACAAGAACATCTTTCGAAAGTTATGTACAAGAATAAATTCTCAAATAATACCGGTAACTTCTTCTAATGGTCCAAGAAACTACCCTGAATGTTCTCATAAGCTCGCTGCATATAACGTTGTGTCATTTTTGCCACTTCGGCTTGTTTTCATGATCTTTCTTGGGAATACATGTAGAAACGAACACGTTTTCTAAAATTTGAGGTGCTTTTAGATATTGCAGACTTGACAAAACCCTGAGCGCATGCTAAATAGCAAGTGCAGTGCTGCTCTAATTGTTGTCACGGAAACGTGATTCACCCGAAAGGTGTTCTCAATCTCTCGGAAAGAATATTCTTCTCCAGAGCAGTCCAAGGATTGTAATCGAACAGTTTTAGTCAAACATCAACAAAAGGAAAGATCGTTTAGTCTCGACAACAACGCGCAGTTGGTAGACGGCTCGCCCAACTCCAAGATTTTGTCCATTAAATGCTGCCAAGCCTTACATTAGAATCTTAAGTTGACAATTATTTTACTTTTCATCTTGTTAACCTATAATTTTTCTTAGAAAAATAGTTCTATCTATTCATATTTTCATGAAATAGTCTCGATTCGGTACTCGTTTCTTTCGCTCAATGGAATTATTATTGTACTTGCTGTACAATATTAGTATTTGTAATGCATTTAATATTCGGAAATGCAGTGGCATTTAACACACTTGGAAATTGAATGTTAAGAACATGGTGTGTTTATACAAAAAGTTTCAAGGTTCAGTTCAGATAATGATGAAATTATAATTTAAAGTAATAACTTCAATTATCTGACAATGACTTATGCTGGTACATTTATTTCTTCGGTTCCTTTGTTATCACTTTTAATTATACCTTTCGCTAGTTGACTGCGTTCACTTCCTGCCTCTAATCTAAGGAAATATGAATTATTTCACGTCGACTACGAATTTAAGAACATTCGAAACAACTCCATCCAGAACACCGTCTTCAAGGAAGTTTTGGTTTGAGGTCGCAAGAAAAGGAAGCGGGAAAGAATGTGCAACCACAATTGTGGGAAGAAAAGTAGGACCTCAGCATCCTTCTTGCAACCTATTAAAAATGCTTTTATGAAGTGAAATAAGACGTCAGTGAAAAGATATCATTGCCCACTGATGAACTTTGGAGTACCTGGTGCGTGAAGATGTACTGCAGGAGATAAGCGTAAGATAGGATTGAGAAATTAACCCCCAGAAGGCGAGTCTAACTTTGTGAGCGCTCGCAATAGTTCTGGAAGAAATTATTGTTTTTTTTTTCCGAGTTCTTAATAAATATAATTTTTTAATAGTTTTTTTTCTTTCGACACTCCAAGTCGAAACCACTTCAAGTTTTCTCTTTAAACTTTTATGGTAGAAAACACAAAATCACAAGACTAGAGCAATTTTAATGAACATTTTCTAATTTCGAAAAATTACACTAATTGTTTAAAATGCTTCGCATGTTAATGTGTAACTGGTATACTTTATAATTTAATGCAGTTGTGAAAATAAATGCTTCAAATGACTTCTTACGAAATTTCTCGCAATCTCGAAAGTTTTTATAACAGTCCCCTACTTAACATTGATGACAATTTTTATGCATTCTAGATGGCTATGGTTCAAAATATTTGATGTTAAGTTTTGAGAATATAATAAGAAGATATAGATTTTAGCAAACTGGAGGAGTGTTGATGAAATTAACGTGGAATTAACGTATCCCTTTGTAAAAGCGTGATTGATCTGCTCTAAACGAGAAGGCGAAGGTTGTGACAAAGCAGGTAGCATAATTTTTTTTAAAATGTTGATGGTACATTACAATCCATAATCGAGTTCTTAAATATTCTTTTAAAAAATTCTTCAAAATCTCTAAGGACGGCTTAAAAATATGCCAAAATTGAACAGTACAAATCAGAAGAACAGAACTTCAAAAGATCATTCCATAATTTATTATTTATGACCTGGTGGAATTATACAAGTCCGTTTGGGCTTGAACAAATCGAATCGTTTTTAAAGGGATAAACATTCCAAATATTTTGGAATTCATTTGAAGATGATTTGATTGCTTGTGTATTCATTTTCATCGAAATCAATAATCACAGGTGTTATACGTTTTCCTCCTTTATCCAAAAATACATTCTCGCGGAAATATTGCGTTTAGTTACGTAACTCCTTGGATCCTTTTACTCGCTTCCCTTCGGCGAATAGCGCGAGCGTAGAGTCTGACAAACTGCGCGTACGGAATCTGGAATTGTTCGTCAGAAGAATGCACGCAAGTCCCATCTTAAGACCACTCAACATAAAATATGTTCAGAGGATGACCGCACGAGTCAGCTTTTGATTGAAGGAGCGCCATGCAAGCTGAGGATCAGAGGCGGATTTACACGTCTGTTTGTGCGTTCCGTGTCCCGATCCCCAAGGTCCCCACTAATCCCCCCACACACATACATACATACATACATACACACACACACACACACAAATACACACACACACAATTTCTCCAGGTTTACCACTGTGCCTGTCCCCCGTCCCATTAATTTCTCAGAACAAAGGAATTCGCACACAGACCTTCAGATCGATCGAATGATTAACGTTTCCGGGCGCGTCAACTGGTGAGGTCATTAGTCCCGTAGAACATGTTTTACTGCAAGAGGTGACTGCCATCTTCCCTCGTTGGTTGGCGAGATCCGGTACCGACTTGCAGGTCGCTCGCGGGGTTTTTCATCAAAATGTATTTTCCACCAACGGGGCACCACTCCAGCCGAGACACGCTCTAAGCGCCCAGAATATGTGGCAGTGTTGTGCTTGTAAGTGTGTGTGTGTGTGTGTGTGTGTGTGTGTGTGTGTGTGTGTGAGAGAGAGAGAGAGAGAGAGAGAGTGTTTAAGAGGCAAGGATAGGACAAGGAAGATGAAGGAAAGATCGCGCGCGGTTCGTGGCCCGTTCGTACTCCGGCATTCGCTTGGTATTGATCGGAGAAACCACGGAAAACTTCTGAACAGAGCAGCCGGCCGCTAGAATTGTCCTCTAGGCAGAGCTGAATTTGGCCTAGCTAATTTATATATTCATTTACGTCAAAAACAGTTAAAAACTGTGTGACGAGAACATGTTAGCTGCTATGCAAGCTATGTAGCTGGTGTCGAAAATCCTCCCACGGTCGGGACTCTCACCTAGGATCTCCCGGCCAGAGGTACTGCAATGACATCAACTGACGTCCTGAGTCACCTCGCCGGTTCAGACCTTGAGGATACTGGCGGCCAAGAAGACTAATCCCGAAGAAAAACACTTGTCACACGAGTTTCGTTTGCGACAGTTGAACCCACTGAGTTATAGTGGCGGACATTCGAATTTGCTTTGTCTGCTGGCACTGAACGACCACTAGGAAGTACCCCCAAACATACTTTCAATTAAAGTAAAATATCTGTTCAAGATGGTTAGAAAAAAAAATTGGCTCCTATCGGCCAAATTATTGAATAAACTACACTTAAATTAATGAAGGCTCTGAAGGAAAAACATTCTAGAAGACTAATGCCGAAGAAAAACAGATGTCGGGTTTCGTTTGCGACAGTTTAATTCACTGAATTATGGTAGCAGACAATGGAGTGTGCTTGGTGGGCTAGCACTGTCTGGAAACACTGTCGCGGACATAAGATTTTTTTATTTATTGAAGATTTAAACGGTGAATTTACCTTTTTCTTTTATTCCATACTTTTTTATTATTTTTTTAGTAATCAGATCTTGAATGTTGCATATCTCATCTGGTATTCTGAGGAGTAATTGATAAAAATCTGCTGGGATATTCCTTGCAAACGGAAGTACTCGATCTCGCCCTAGGTGTTGTTCTATTGAAAACAAGCTGTTTAAATCATGAGTGAAAACCTTTCTAACTTAATATTATTTACCACACACAACCACTAACTTTGACGATAATTCAATAATATCAGTAATTCTAGTCAAACTAAACAAAAATAGGCATTGCAAGTAATCTTGGCTGGTCTGCGGGGTGTAGACCAACCCTGACGATGACCATCACAAGATGGTCAAAACGTCGGTAACACGGGCTTAGGCGCGGCGTCACCCGGACAGACAAGATCAGTTGCACGACTCTGGCCGCGGACGACTACGATTTCTCATTCTCAATAGCATTGCCCACTTATGTAAATAAAAAAAATCATGCGCGAAACTAAATATATTAGTAAACATTGTTTTTCTACAGCAAGTCTTACACATTCTCTTTGACCTATTTACAAATAATTACTCGAGTTCTCTGTTCGCGTTTACAAGTAGGTATTGTTAATCTAAGTGGTTGCTATTTTGTCTAGCGACTGGAATGGACGTCCTACCTTAATATATGAAATGTAAGTATAGCTAGTGCATTATTCATAAAATTTTAGGTCCCGCAACGCGCCCCAAATTAATTGTGAATTTAACAGAAAAAGTTATACATTTACACAATATACAGTAATTTAATCATGTATTCCAGAGGTACCGGAACGCCGTTTGGTCGAGTTCCGCCAAAAATCAAGCCCTGAGACCAGCTGAGCTAATAAGTGCCGAGGCGAACGTGGAGGAAGTGGATTCATTTTCCCCCATCTTACCTGCAATCGCAACCCGGTCCCGTTGCCAGGGAACGTCCCCCCTCCTGCCGTCGCCACGCGAGCGAGCGAGCGCAGCGCTCCACACGCGGGGAAGCCCCGCGCCGCGGGCGGGCGGGCGGGCCGGTTCCTTGGCTGTGACAAAAGAAGGCGCGCTCGCGCCCCGGCCGACGCCCCCGCCGCGCGGGTCAAGTCCGCGCCCGAATCTGTGCCAGCGCCCGCGGAGCCCCTCCGGAGCCCCTCCGGCCCGAGCCGCGCGCTGCACCTGGCCACGCGGAGGGAGAATCCGCCGCGGCGCTGCGTAGCGATCGGAGTGGGCGCCCGCCCTCAACAATCGACGCCTTTCATTGTTGTGTTTCATTGGCTTGTTAGCCGAGTGCACGATGAGCAACAATCGAACATGTTGCTATCACATCGTTTGTTTAAAACAGGGCTGTCCAACTTAGAAAGACTCATGGGCCACGTATTAAATTCTAGTTAAGCCGCGGGACGCACCCTCATTTAAGATAGAGTACAAACTAAGTACTGATATTATAAAGAAAAAAAATTAGATACGACTTTTATTAAACATCCTTAATAATTAATGAACATACAACGAGAAAATTAATATATCATTAAATAAAAAGAAGATGAATTGTGCAATTGTATTGCATTTGGTTGGTGTAATATTTTTCAAAGCAGTCGCGGAGCGCACAAAAAGATCCGGCGGACCGTACGCGGCCCACCACTTGGAAAGCCTTGTTTAAAATGTTATAGAATTTAGATTCCAAATTAATAGAAGAGTCCTCCAAGCTATGCATTAGGAACAAGGTGATGGAACCCTAACAACAATAATGTGCAATCGGTTGCCTACCACTCCTGGATAGAGGATATGTCATTTCTGCCAACATTAACCCTTTGACTGCCACTTACGTTAATCTCAAATTTACGTTACCAGGCTACGCCCGTTTTTTCGCTACTCTAAATAGCATAATTTGTGCATCAGACTTATACACATAGCCTCGCCTGGCGGGAAAAATCTATCAATTTGATACACGTGGCAGGGTTCCGATACATCTCTTTGTAATCGCTTAAATTCACGCACATCACATTCATTACAATATTCTGCGAAAGAGTCCAACAATTGCAAGTAAATACAACGTTTAGTTCCACTCCGTGAAAATAAGCAATGGAATTTAAAAAAATGTATTATATTAATATATATGACAGAGCTTCATCCAGAATTTCTCTACACTGTTTGTCATAATTTTATTTTTTCCGTCCATTAACTTTCTCAGTTTTGACAATCATTATTAGAATTTTATTGAGGTGAAATTGTTTTTCCAATCCTGTGAGTCACAGGAGGTCCCGAATTTCTTATCACGAGCTGCGTATTTTACTTAATTGATTTTGAACCTGTAGGCAGACTGGCTCTAAGTGGTCATCCACATCCCAGTTTATTTCCAGAAAACTCTCTCTCTCTCTCTCTCTCTCTCTCTCTCTCTCTCTCTCTCTCTCTCTCTCAAGATATTTAAAAAAAATAGGGATACTACCTCATGCATGCATCAAGTCAAGTTCAATCGTAATAATATTAAGGAAAATATTAACACTTTTCATGAAGTTGTATCCCTGGGATTCTTACGCAATCCAAAAATGAGTTTGGATATTGTAGATGTGAAATCGAATCTACACCTGTTGCGAGCGCTTGATTTCCACGAAATCTTGAAATATTATGAGCGATGTAAGAAATACTGTACACAAACAAAAGGGGGGCACGGGCCCCTCTGCGCACTCTTTTCCATTTAACTTTCTTTACGTATGTCACTTTCTAGAAAATAAAATAAATCGGGGATTGGACTACAAATTTAATGAAAAATGACAAATACAATTGATTCTATGATGATCCCATTGCAGGTTTTGAAGAGCTTCTTTACCAATTTTTTTATCAATTCCTCCTAAGTATCAGCTTAAAAAGGAGGAAAATCAGGAATTGATCTTATTTATGGAAATGTGTTTTTTTAATTAGAGCTACGGGGTCCTTAACGAAATTTTCAGGGTGCCCGACTCCTCTGCCCCCCCTCCCCTTTTGCGCACACCTATGATTGTACATTTGGGGTAAATTTGTTACCTTGCCACCAGGCCTTGGTTGGCTTCGCAATTTCTGCAGTTGCTGGCGGACGACGTTAATTGAGGGCCACTTCCGCCAGATGCGACTGAGCGTGGAGTGGCGGATCGCACTAATGGTAGCAGCTTAATTCGCAAATTGTCTGTTGCACAAATGTCTAGGATAAGCAGTCCTACACAGAACAGTATTTCTCGGATATTAAAAGGTTTTCCTGAGTTTGCTAGCTTCATGTCACCAAAGAAAATACAATTTCGACTTAAAAAGCTAGAAAATTTAAAATTAATTCTGAATTTTCCACTCTTTCGAACGTTCGTGAATAAATGTTATCGATTTCCAAAATAGTTTAACGGTCACTAGAATTATGAATTGTATGTAATAAATTCATTTGTAATCAAATTAAGGTCTTGAGGCAGTAACAAGACAAGCCACGCTAGTCCCAGCGAGCCTCCCGCTAGTCCTAATTGTTTATACCTTGATTTTCGACAAAATGCGGCTTGTTTTTTACTAATGTGTTGCCAATATTAAGACTCTCGGGAAGTAACAAGCTGAGACATGCCGACCAAAATCGAGGTATTTTCAAACAGGAGAAGTTGGTTCGTCGACTGTAGTTTGCATTTGCGGAGATAAGTGCCAATATAATTAAGTTAAGCGATACAAATAAATATATAAACCTTGTTCGCAGTTACAAAACTGCAATTAACTCTTGCGATATGCAGTTAGGAGGAATTCGGTTGTAAAGATATGGCTGTGTATTATTTAAGTTTACGTTTTCTTGGCATACCTTTAGCGGAGTTGTAAACCTTTGAGATATACTTTATGTGTGGAAAAAAGGTGTATGAAGCGGTCTAGCGTTTTATGGCAGCGGCTTCGTGTTCTAAATAAGATAATTCTCTTTTTGAGGCGATTTATTTTTTCATTTGAGGTCGCAGTACTTGTACAGTCTCTTCGGTAGATTTCCAAGGAATCGCCTCTAATTATGCGGGATTTAAAAAAATGTTATAATCTTCAGATTACTCAATATTTATGAATTTTGTCCACCATTTCTACTGTCATTGCAGCTGAATAATATGAAAAAAAATAAAATAAAATAAAAATAAAACTTGAGCATTACAGGCCATCATTACTAATTGACGTTTCTATGTCGTCTTCGCCTAAATTGAAGACGTTTACGATCTACTAATTCTGAAAACCTTTTCGTTATTTATACTGAGACTAGCGGAACCCGGCAGACGTTGTTCTGCCCTTCATCTCCCTCTTTCCCCTTCCGTCTCCCTTTCTATCTCTCCCTCCCTCTCCCTCTGTCACTCTCCTTGTCTGTCTCTCTGTCCCTGTGTCTGCGCCTCTCTCTGTCCCTCTCATTCACATTTAATTGCAGCTTCTATAGGACTGTGAGCAGGTGAGGTACTATCGAGAAGCGCCGGACCAGCAAAATGTAATAGAATGTTTAGGAAGAGTTCATTCTATAGATTACGGTGCGAGAAACGTTTCTTTGAGGCCTATGGGCTCAAAATTTTAGTTTTCAATGCCCTAGAACGCGTTGTTTAGGAGTTATTTGACGATATAGTTTGAAATTGCTGTCGAGTGTGTTGCAGGTTTCATTTAGCGTGAATATTTAATTTTGTTCTACAGCGCCATGTAGTGAAGTTACAACAGAATTAACAGCACATAAACCTTCTCTGGGCGAAAAAACACGTCGAAATGCCAAGTTCCATGGAGATCGGTGACACGGTGTCGGAGTTTACCTCATATTTCCGTTATCTCGACTATCCTCAAAACTATAATAAGAGAGGTTTTTCCCCCTTTCCGATTCCCTTGTCATGAACCGATCTCCCAAGAAACCGTCTGGCTCCCCGAACGGCTGGTGGAGCACAGGTGTTGCAGCGGCCGGCGATCTTCCCGGCCCGCTCCTGGAAAGCCCGCAGGTGCCCCGGCGCCTTCGCCGTACCCGCCGCAGCCCGCCCGTGCGCGTGCGGGGCGTCGCGGGAATCCCCGCGCTGCGCGAGCGCCACCTCCCCCTCCCCGCGGCGGGACCGCGGAGGTCGCGGACGAAGAGAGGAGAGGAGAAGAGAAAGTTCGCGGATCGCCCGCGAGGCTGGAGCGCGCTCGGCGAGTACGTACTATGCGGCGTCACTGGCGGCCGGGATGACGCGCCGCCCGACGTCACCACACGCGGCGGCGGCCTCCGAGCCCGCGGCGGCTGGACCGTCGGAAGAGGAGGAGTGGCCGGTGGCGACTTCCGAGCAGTGGGTGACGGCGGCCGCGGTGGCGGCGGCGGCAGCGGCGGCGGCGGCGGCTGCGGCGGCGGCTGCGGCAGCGACGACGGCGGCTGCGGCGGCGGCCTCCGGTGCGCCCAGCAGGTCCCCGCTCCAAGGCGTGGGCGTGGGCGTGAGCGGCGCAGCAGAGAGTATATAACAGAGACGGCACTCAATGTATATTGGAGAGCTCTTATTTGACATGGTGGGGGGAACCGACAGAGAGAGTGGGGGACGCCGCCATTCGCGGGCCCCAATAGCGTTGAAGCTTTAAAAATATGCCGGGAATACGAATCAGCCAATCACGACGACCCACTCAAAACGAGTAGCGAAGACGACCCCGGTGTCAAGAGAGTACAGCTCTGTTTCACTTCCAATATTATTTATATTGACTTTTGAATTTATTTATAAGTACATATGATTTGCAGATGAATTAAGAACAAAATAAATGTTACACTATTTAGGAATTTGAAGGCAGGGAAAGAAATCTAGGATAAACATGCAAAATAAACGAAAGTGATTTCACATTTTAACATTTATTTTCAAATTAAAGATGGAATAATACAAAGACATAATACAAAGGCACAAAACACATACATCCAAAAATTGTGAAATATCACTAATTCAACTTTCTGTTGGCTCCCTACATACATATTTAAACCCTGACAATCTATTCAAAAAGAAATTTTAAAAAGCAGCAAAAACATAGCATAATTCATTGGCATACAGTGATGACAATTAAAAAACACACAGATATATGGATATTGCAATAAGCCTAAAGTGAGTTGCAATGTGAAAAGTATAAAGTGCACCGTTACCAAACAGTAAGAGTTAAACATAGGAAAATACAATTGAGTGATCGACTTGAACTTTTCTAGTCATAACATACAAACATAGATAAGTAAGATCCTATCAATTAATCTCAAAACCCTTTGGCCCAAGATTCAAAGCACTGAAATGAATCAACATACTAAGATTTGTAAATACAAAACATGTAAATTGAATTCATATACTGTCAATACATTGATATGTAGTAAATATATACTTATGTATTTGCCCACTTGTTACAGTGCAAGCTCTTATTCATGCTCAGATTTATATGGAATGATATACATAATATTAACATAAATATGTACTAATACTGTTCAACTATGACTTACAATACACACCAAAGTTTTTAGTAAAATAATGTCTTAATCGAATGCTTCTCTTGCATAACTAGGATGGACAAATACTGTAGCTAGCCGGTAAACAAATTTTATACATTTGTGTGGCTGAAAACAAGTTCTTTAATCTTTTTCACACAATTGACCATTTACAAAATCTGCGAGTTACCGAGCATTGTTTCAAACATTCCAATGTGGATCAGTGCCTTTTGTTTTAATATTGCTTAGTTCTGGTAAAAACCCCATCCAACATGAGAGGGAAAACTGGAGACAAACTTTAATAATATTTTGTGGAGTGAATTCTGTAAGTTCTATAAATTAGATTAACCATGTACATTTGAACTAAATGTCTTTCTAATCTTTCATGAATAATTTTAAAAGAATATGTAATACATTGCAAATAAAATGTAGACAGGGCTGGGCAGTATTTAAATACATAAAATCGGTGTATTTAAAAAAGAAATACTTAAAATACTTCAAAAATACATGAAGATAATGAGGATAGTTTCTTTTTGTTTGATTTGGCTAGTGAATGGACCTCATTAAAAATAAATAAATAAAAGATTCTTTCAGCTGTAGAACTGGAGTTCTCTTCATTTTTAAATGACAAATCTAAATTATTAAACGTGATGGACAATTATCAAACAATAATACAAAGTTTATTCTGTATAACACTAGTTTATGTTCATCAGCGCCATTCAACAACTGTTTTCCTGTGCAGGCATTCACAAAGTAAGGGATTGCTTATGCTAATTTGTAATGTAAATGAAACAGGACCAATGACTTAAGCTCACTATAACTGAGAATTCACTGTATCCGAGTTCACTATCAACAGTAGGCTAATTACTAGAGGGTGGATTTGAATGAAATGTAATTTCTTATCTTTTCACTTTAGACCAGTACCTTTTAGTATAGATATTCATTTTATGTTATAACTAGAACTGGGAAGCTTATGCAAGCTTTTAGCACTGAAATATGCATACAAATATGCCACAAAAATGTTTGGTCATAAAAAGATATTTAACAAGATTACATATTTTTGCCACCCAGAGACAGGGAATATGCAAATTAAAAACAAAGTATCTACTCATTGTACTAACATATTTGAAGCAACAGGAAAGTTCATGCTTTGTATTAATACAAATTTTTTACTTGGAAATTTATGGTTTTGTGTTATTTTAGCGAAGAAGTCGAACAATATGAAAAAACATTCATTTATATGCCAAAAAGCTCTGAAAACACAAGGTATGCAGTATATGCAAATAATTTCTTATTTTATTTCCAATATTTTGCCATGAAACACACATTTTACAATTTCAGGGAAATATGACCATTGACAAAAAACTTGCAATTGCGTTAACTTCCCAGCTCTTGTTATAACAAAAGGAAATGACCCCATTTTTATATGCCCTTTTTTGCATTTTTCATCGATTTTGACTACCAAGTCACTTTTTACTTCTTTCTGTCATCTTTAAAGTATGTTTTGCTAATTTCATTGAATTTAATACAATTTTAATGGTACTTGCTTCAAGTAATGTTTACAAGATGCAACAAATGTTTTTCACAAAATTTCTGAGCAGCTTATTCAATTTTTGTGCTCAGAAATTGTAATGTCATCCATTACAAGAATGTAATCACCATTGTTTGGTGGATTTCACAATACCTGAAGACAGCCTGGTCCAGTCCAAACCCAAAGTTTGCAAGCTCTGTTCACTTGAATGAAAGGAAAAGACTAGAGACAAAAAAATAATGTTAAATTAAAATGTGCTCGTAACATCCTAAAAGCAAATGTGCAATAACTGTAAACAGTGAATACTTTACCTCTCTCCTCTGGTACACTCTGCAAGAATGCCCTGAGCATCCTGTCAGGTACCTCAGGACATACATCAGTAAAGAGAGTTGGTACTGCGTTACACAGCACTCTCCTAGAGGCACTAATCATGTGTGGTGTAAAATGATCTACGCACACATATCGACCACTAGTTACAGTGCGCCATGAACAGGAAGCCATCAGGACGCCAATTGCCTTCAGCTACTTTATACACCTGAAGTTATATTAAAAAAATTATCAATAATATTATCATCATCTTCTATTTATTCCACAAAAAAATATAGTGATGGTAATAATTTTCACATTTTTATGAATGTATTTCTATCGTACTACTACTACTACTACTACTACTAATAATAATAATAATGATAAAAGCATGAACAATATAATTTAATTTTATAAAAATGTAAGATTAACATATCGAGCACATGTGTTAAACACAATTACCTTCCAACATCGTTGGGGAAAGCAAACAGATTTGGCCTTGCAGCAATTTGGCAACCAACACTGCTTCTGTCGTGGCATTTTGCAGGGAAGAAAAGGGTATCCTCTCCGATCCTCTCAATTGCCTTCAGCCCCTTAATACACCTGAAGTTATATTTAAAAAATTATCAATAATATCGTCTTCTATTTATTCCACATAAAATATAGTGATGGTAATAGAAATACATTCATAAAAATGTGAAAATTATCGTACTAATAATATTAATAATAATAATTATAAAAGCATGAACAATATAATATTATAAAAATATAAGATTAACATATCGAGCACGTGTTAAACACAATTACCTTTGAACATCGCTGGGAAAAGCAAACAGATTTGGCATCGCCTCTGTCGTGGCATTTTGCAGGGAAGAAACAAAGGGTATCCTCTCCGATCCTCTCAACAAAGGTATCCACAAAAGGGCATTCGTTTTGCACAGCCACTCTCGGCCACTCTTCGTGAAACGGTTCACCACGATCATAAATTTCAAAACATAGAAACAGGAAGTTACGTTCTCTTCGGTAGTTGTCAGAAATGGTCGCTAGAGGGTACTGTTGATCCCAGTAGTCGTACGTAATTTCCGGGCCGGATATGGCGGACCCAGTCAGGCGTCCCCGGGCATCCCCACCAGCGTTTATACGAGAAAGTGGTGGGAGGTGTGAAGGTTTCCCTACCCCGTGACGGCCCCCTGCGGCGCAGCGGCGGCCGCCGCCGCCGCCACCACCAGCGGAAGGGGCGCGGGTGGCGGCGGCGGCGGCTGCTGTGGGTGGTGGAGAGAGAACTCTTCACGCAGCAGCTGGTTGACGTAGCTGCAAACAGAGCGAAGCAGGCTGTAAGGTGGAGACAAGAGGAGGCGGAACTAGGGTTACGGGATGGGAATGACTGTAAAGGACAAATGAGTTTAAAATGCAAGGCAAAAGCAGGACTTTTGAAACCGATGGCTAGTAACAGATACGTACGTTCAGGGTTTGCAAACTAACACACTGCTTCCTCAGCAATGCAATCCTTTTGACGTTTTTGTATTTCGCCTCCAACTCGGCAGTAAACTTACACCTATTTTCTTCATTATACCATGTAGGGAACACCAATATGCATAAATGCGATAATGCATAAACTATGCTGAAATTGGCACACTTTTGTTCAAGCCATGGGTATAAGCGATGACTTGTTTTTTCCTGTTTATTTCTACAAGTCTAACTGTGAAATCTAAAATACTCTTAGAAAGATACGCTCAAGGCTTACTAAATAAGGAGTGCGATACAAAACTCAGACAAATAGAAACTTATCGATTTTAAACATGCTAAGAAACACGATGCAACGTTGACACTGTATATGAAGTTTATGTCAAAAATATTGCAGCAAAGAAAGTAAGCGAATGTAATTTTAGAAAAAAGCATTAGTTTACGATGCTTGAAAAGACGATCGTTAATTCTGTGGTCAAGGGGTAAAAGTTCTTAAGTCAAAAATCTTAGTTTGGAGAAAACAAGGGTTAGATTATTGAGCCAACGCTTTTTCCTACGCTTAACGCTATTTCCCATTGGTTTTATGTTGTTAAGGAGTCAACATTTGAATTCGGAAGTATAGATACTTAACTTGTTGTATCAGGAAAAAAACATTTTTCAAATATCTTTATTTTTCTAAAATAATTATTTTCTAAATTCATTTTTTCGTTGTTTTTTTTATTATAAAATTCTGGCCCTCAAGAAAATGTGCGCAGATAAATTTCTTTCCCCACACGTCATATACAGTTTTTACTGTTTTTTGACAAATAAATTAAAAAAAAAAAGTACTCAACCCAATTTCGCCAAAAGTTGACTTACGAACTTTTACCCCTTTTAACACGAAAATACGGACAATTTACTATGGAAAATAAGTACGGACTCGAGGACAATCAGTAAGTATTACTATCATTAAATACGTATTTAACATGTCCTGCCTAAATACGGTCAGCTGGTACCCCTACGCGAAACATACCAGCTTGGAGTAGAAATGCGGCGACATCGATTTCGAGGTTTCCAAACATCGATGTTTTTTCGCAAACATAGATGCATTTAACATCGATTTATTGATACCTATGTTTTTAAATATCGACGTTTTTACTGTCTTGATATTTTATTTTTGAAAGAAATAATAAAAAAAACAATTTTCAGATCTCTATAATTTGAACATTCTTCAGATCAAGCCAGCAGAGTGAAAAATAAGTTAGTCCAGTAAGATAATATACAACATTTAATAAAATGTTAGTGTGAGAATTTTTGACTTTGGTCGGTTAAATTTCTATCATAAATTAATAAACACCGTGACATGAAAACGCCCCCCCCCTGCACGTGAACAATGATTTTAGATATTAAAATAGAGGTATTTACAAACATTGATGGTTTTCGGTCGATGTTTTGATTTTAATACTTTATTTATCCTTGTTCAATAATGCATATGAGGGAAAACTTACAGAAGAAACGTCGAACATTTTTCTACAACACAAGTTTGCATCATTATAAATTAAATCAGTAAGAAATAACAGTACGTTTCAAAATATTAATAATTTTACAATTTATAAATATTATAGTCCATTTTTAAGAAGAAAAGGTGTCATAATTATGGAGGTTGTAATACGTCTTTAGCAAAACGAATTAGTTTAAACGAATTAGCGAAACGAAAATTTTATTAAACGAATACGTGGAAAAGGATTAGCTGATTTGCCAAGATTAAAACTATTGTGAGCAAGACAAGCAGAGAGACCATTGGTCGATGTTTAGTTGAAGTCGCATCCCTAGCGTGGAGGGGCCGCGTGCGACGGGAGTTGTCGCCAGTAGGCCAACAAGCACGCACTCTGGTTTGAGAGGAAAGGCACTGCCCCTTCAGTGCGCATCCGAGTGATTTTTAATTTTACATTAGATAACCAAGTCTTTCTACTTGAAAATATCTTATTCGTGTGATATCAAAAGTATTTATCCAAGTAAATTAAGGCAATCGCCGCCAATAATGACAAATGAATTTTATCCATTGCGCAGTTCATGGATATTGGTCGAATAAATGAAATTTATTGGACCAATTCCATAACCATAATCATAATTTTTCCAATACTCAATACTAGTGAACGGTTTCACTAGTATGTAGTCCGTATAAATGGGTCATGCCGGCTATTGTGGCTCTGAGTATTGGAAAAATTATGATTATGGTTGTGGAATTTTCTATACCCATGAAAGCCCTAAGGATGGAGAAATAAAACTCCGTAACGTCGGCTGACAAATTTCATTTATTGGACCAATATCCATGAACTACGCAATGGATTCCACTACAGATGGTCATGAAATACAGCAGACAAATTTGTTTTCTTTCCTGGGAAAGGAAAAATATTTCAATTAAGATATAAAAGTGATTCAAATAACGACCCGGTTTTCATAACGAATAATACAATATTGAACTTACGATATTTTATAAATAAGATTCTCGATTTTAGTTTTGAATCTACTCTAAACCGTTTTCCTAACAAGTGTTTATGTTACGTAAAAACCAAATTCTTTTATAAGCCTTTTGAAACAGTTGTTTGTACCTGCGACATCCTTTATGGGACCCTATCTGTTAGAGGTACTTTAAAACCGAAAGGAAACTGATTGACTTGCTTTTCAAAACCTGAACCCAGTGTAGTTAATAAAAAAAACTATTCAGTGATGTTTTTAATTTAATTAGTGTCTAACACATACTGATATATTACTACATTAAACTTCTCGGTTAGTATATTGTACATACTGTTGTAAATTATTTTTATATTAATATAATTTACTGAACGGACAAAGGTCTCTGAGGTCTTTATCTTTGCTACTAGTACCCTATAAATTTGCCTAATTTATATGACATTGTACGTTTACATTAGGCACATGCTAAAAAGGGGGAGATAAAAAATTCCAAATTAATATTTTGAGAATTAGCCATTATCTGCTTCAAGAAGCTAGATCATCTTCACGATAACATTTAACATTTAGAAATCGATAAAACATTTTGATGAACATCGTGCTCTTCCATGCGTCCTGACGTCGATAAGAGTCGAGAAGTTTTAATTCCAGGAAAATGCAAGCGTTCGCGTCTTGTATTAATGCACTTAGAATGCAATGTACCACCTTTTATGCTTTCGAAGTCTTAAACCATTATAGTGATAGGCTATAGCTTTTCATGTTTAAATAATTAACGTCCAGACAAGAATCTGCGAGGGCATTTTCACCTACTATCGCACTTCTCATCAATTTGGGCGACAGACATGAAAATGCGTTTTATTTACAGTAAGGTTCTGCAAAACGGTTGCCTTTTTGAACGCATTCTGTAGAAATTATTTTACATTAATATATTAGAAGCATTACATTTTCTTTCTATTAATTCCTCTAATTCATTGCAATTAAAATTATTTCTACGGGCGTGACAATATTCTTAAATAAATTAGACTTCTCACCAAAGAGACCGCCACCAACAACATTTAATAAATTTCTTTCCCCACACGTCATATACAGTTTTTACTGTTTTTTTGACAAATAAATAAATAAAATAAATAAATAAAATCAACACTGTGGTTTCCTTCAAAGTTTTAATAGCAGTCCAATGGAATCTTTCGGGGTCATAATTAGCTGTGTAGGCGAAGAGAACTTAGAACTCACGATTTTCGACTTTCTCGTAGTTGCAAACTAGCATGTTCCGCTGAGTCTAAAAAAATAACCCTTTACGTATGGTATTGTTCATGCGTTCGTGCACCATCTGGCTTAGCTTGCTCGATAGTATGTCGTCGGGCTGTTTTAAATGCATCAACGCTAGCCAAGTTTCGAGTTCGTAGGATAAGAAGACAGGAGGTCATTCACCTTACAACTGGTCCGGCACCGTGCCGCACTTTCACATCGGCACGTCACTGACGACAGCCGACTGGGATTTCGCGAAAAATCACGCACAGCCCTTTTTCCGCCTCGTGCGTTCATTTCCGCCACACTTGATCGTGCGTTTATTTGATTGTATGATCGTGCGTTTAATTGATTGCAACTTGTGCTTATCAAAATTGAACGTACAGAAAATTTGACACTACGGGCTTCTATTCATTTCATATCTTTGGCAGACGATATTTACGAAGACGAAGACGATATTTACATTTAAATTCTGTGCAAGTAGGGGAGTAGCTTCCCATTCACTTTGTGTTCGCTACCCTTCTGAGGGATTGTCTGTCAAGAAGGCAATAAGAATGGGCAAATCGGCTGATCTCCGTTCGCAGCAACGATTCAGATAATCGGATACTATGGTTTTCCACCGTTGAACCAGCAGTGGTTTCTAGGATCACCAATGAAATTGGATGAGACAATGAAATGTCTCCTTCAAGCAGTTGCCTCCTCACCACAACAGGACAGGACCGGACAGGACCGGACCGGACCGGACAGGACAGGACCGCACCGGAGAATCGGCAATAAGCTTCCCGCGCTCGTGTAGGGGAGGCGGCGCGGCATGGGGGAAAGGGGGGTCATTATGTTTTGCCAACTTTTACTTCCGACGCATTCTTCCGATTTGGAGAGCTGACGAGACATTCGAACTATACGTCTCTAAAATGCATGCCCCAAAACCTGAAAAATACAGGTTTTCAAGTACAAAATGTATTTAAAATACATATTTCATATACAAGTATTTAAATACTGCCAAACCCTGAACACTAGGGTCTTTAGAGTTTGTTAAAGTAATTAAAAAATCTCTTGGAAAAAGAAGGCACCAGTAATAATTGCACAAGTCTGTGGAGAAAACCAGGATTAGATTATTGAATCACCGCTGTTTCCTACGCTAAACGCTTTTCTTAATGTTTTTTTCTCGTTAAAGAAGCAATATTTGAATTCGGTCGTTTTACTAAAATAAAATACAGACACTTAACTTATAGTGTCAGTACTTAACTCAATTTTGCCAAAAAACTTAAGAACTTTACCCTGGGACCACATACGTATTATCTACCACGAGTGCAATTTTATATCTCTATTTACGTGTTACATTCAATTTTTTTTTCGTTTTTATTTAATAAATCCCGAATTGAAATTGTTGAACTCAATGCTTGTTGTCCGAACTTCTCTTAGGAGTAAATAATTATATATTATTATTATTATTATTATTATTATTATTATTATTATTATTATTATAAAACGAACAAGCAACCAGAGAGTTATTCGGATTTCGAGAAAAACTATGTCCGCTGTAGATGTTGCTGTGATGAACGTCTTAACCGGGAGAAATGGCTTAGTTCATGTTATTGCAGTGACTGACCGGGAGGTCGTAGGTTCGATTCCCGACGGCGCGGCAGGATTTTCAGAACTAGTTTGCCACCTAGGTCGAATTCAGTCGCTGTCTGGAGGAGAATTCTATTGGCAAGCTGCTCTGGTCGGTAGTTTTCCATTGGTTTCTCCGATCAACACCAGGCGAATGCCGGAGCAGTACCCTAACAAACGGGTCACGGACCGCGCGCAATCTTTTCTTCCTCTTCCTTGTCCTATCCTCACCTCTTACATACATACTAAAATGCACCACACTATCACACATGCTGGAAGACCGGTCGGGGGCTTGGAGGTTGTCCCGGCTGGGGCGGTGCTCCGCTAGTAGGAGATACTTCGTTGGAGAAAACTCCGGTACGCGGCTGCAACTGACACAATATTTTACATTAAACCAGTCTATCATCATAAGTCGTGGATTAGGAAAGTAAAGGGCCGTCCATAAATTACATAACGCAAATTTGGTGTTTTTTGAATACCCCCCTCTGCCCACCTGTAACGCGTGCTTGGAACCCCGCTAAATAATTACATAAAGCAGAAGGACGCATAGGCGAGGCAATTTTTCATCACAAGCCATGCACACGCCGTCATAGTCAAGAGTCTACCGCGCCAATTTAAATGGATTTTAGAATAAATTACATACCAGTTTTGAATATTTTCTTCGAACTTTACAGATTCAATAAAAAAAGTTGATGAAAAAATATCACCATTTGTGACAATTTACATCTTATAACTTTAATTTATTTTTATTTTTAGATTAATTAATATTTTAATGTTTTAGTACAAGTCTAAAAAAAGGAATTATTTCAGCGAATGTTGAAAAATATCAATTATACGTAACAATAAGCCCATATCCCCTATGTAAAGCAGCGTAACGCTGCCTTAAACCCCCTCCCCCACTTTAGTGTTACGTAATTTATGGACGAACCCTAATAAAAATATCGCGATATAAACATTAGGAAATAGCCCATCTTATTCCGTTTGTGCCCGTCAAGACGAGGTGTACCCGTATAGATTTTGATAGCTCATTCGAAATGGAACGCACTTTGACTAGGTAAATTGGTCAGCGTGTTGCGGGAGGGTTTGCTTCCCCTGTCACTGCCTTGAGCACTTTTGTGATTTGCGAGTGCACGAACACTGCTCCAAGCGACAAAAGAGATACGATTATCTTAATGAATGAAAGTACTACAAGCGACACACATTTTTCCCATTCATTTGTCAGGTTCCGTCAGCAGACTAGATAAAAGTTGTTAGATTATTGTGCAGGCCGCAGTATATTGACATTCAGCCCCTCCCCTTCTTCTGGCAAACGTACCAATCGCACACAGTATTTTTAAGTCTGTGGACATGGAATCAACCTACTGATTACTAGTTGATTGATAAGGAGTGAAAATCCCCCAAGGGCTTTAGATCTTTCGCATGAAAAGGTCTCTAAAGCACAGACACCAATCGAATTTACCGAGAGCAAAATTATTTTCATAAAGCTGGCCGACACACTACAGCAGAATACAAAGAAAGATGGCACAATTTTAGGCTAATTAAATGCTGTATAGAAATATAAATTTTATACTCTTTTGTAGTTTTCTCAAAAAACAAGGTTTAGCCAACTGACACGAAATCAAAAATAAAAACTACTACAAAACTGCTGATGCAATAATTATAGGCTCGCAAAAATATTTATTTTATTATTATTATTTCAAAAGTTAAAACACTAACCGACTCTCAGATAATGAGTAAAAATATCAAATTATATATGTATAATGTATAGAATATTTTTTAATTTACGCCTTGAATGGGTGTTCGTCAATTTAGCTGAAGATGCTTATTACAAAAATAAGGAACACATTTTTGCATTAAATTTTGCACATGATTATTTACTATTTGTTGAGCTAGGTCTTGAATTAAGACGTGGGGAACTAAGTTTCTTCAACTACCCACCATTTACGGATATCAGGGATTGTTTTTATTATTACTATAATTTTGATTATTTCGATGTTGGAGGCAAACATCTTACTCGGGGTCTGTTCAGCTAAAGGATGTAAGAATGCATACTTTTTCCACCTCGTGTTCTCCCAATATTCTTCGAACAATACTGCTTGTGTCCAGAATCATTAAATTCTGAACGGATAAGTGCACTTCACGGTTCAAATGATATCAATACTGCTGTTCAATGTGTTGGAGATTTCCCTTGTGGCATCAATAACAAGTACTTTATTACTTTTGACATACCCCACATAGATTTGATTTCATCTACTAAAGACAAATACTTGTCAATTTTTTCCTTGTGTTCCGATTGGCTGGTGAAGGTTTTGCTATAACGATGATGTACGTTTTTCTTTCAGTCTTCAAAGTCAGTACAACGTCAGGAATATTGTTCGGTATTGGTTTATCTGCAATATTTGAGTGGTTCCGGTAAAGTTTGCAGTTATTGCCTTATGTAATTGGTGGTGAATCGTAAGAGTAGTATGGAGCCTGCTTCTCATCGCCAAAATAATTTTGCCTGAGAGCCTGATGAATTATTTTGGCCACACAATTATGCCTGTGAAGATATTGTTTCGGTGATAAAACTGAGCATCTAGAGACACTGACCTATTCCCTTCTCCCTTGGGCGATTAATTCTGCAGAAGGTGTTTTGCTCGTATGTTTTCATGCATGATACACAAGCGATACGCTCTCGTTGCTATTACGTAATATCGAGTTGAATTTATGAAGCCTTCCGTTTCCGCAACACGTTACCAGTTTGCAGGTACGCCACAGAACCTTGCAGATTTATTTTACTTTTTTCCATTGTTTTTCTATAACGTTGGTGGAGGGCTTTGCTCGTCCATTTTTCTAACAGTTCATTTGAGAGGGACTTCGAGGAAGGGTAGTGCATAATGTTGGACAGTTTGAGAGGTGCAGCACTATATTTTTTTAAAATAATTTTAATGTATCACTCATTGGATTTTGTAATTTGGAAGAAATAATCTCCCAGATTTTTCACTTGCACATAATGCGTGGTCTTCACATATTGGATCCCTCTTCCTCCATCTGCACGGAGTGTGTGGAACCTTTCAATTGAATTGTGTGGGTGATGTGCTCTAGCTTTACAAAATTCCTAGATTTTATGTCTCGGTTCTTCAATTCGGTGTCGGTCCATTTTAGTAATCCAAAGGAATATACGAGTACTGAGGAATATATGAATACACGTTGATTGCTTTCACTTTCTTGCGTGCACGCAACTCTGTCATCAAAAAGGCGAGTACTCTCTGAATGTAATTATTTACCCATCAATTCATTGGCAGGTTGGTTTTCTATCCCACCCCTCTTGCTTGCAAGTATCCAATATATTTGTATTTCTCTTCCTCAGTCATTCCTTTGCTCTTTATTTACCTCATATCCAGAGTGGCCAGTCCGTTCTCCTTTATCCAGACAGATAACCCTACACTTTTGAGTCCGAATTCCACGGAATCTAGGAGGCATCCTTATAAAAAAAAACGTAACTCACTTGTGCTCCTTATTGTCCCTGCTTAAATAGCATCTTCTGCCAATTTAGAATCGCTGTTAGCCGTTTCATTGCTAGACAAAATTACAAAGGACTGAGAGCATCACTTCGAAAGATACCTCTCATGAATTTAATATACCCAACTTTAACGTCTTTTTTGCCAGTTCTCGGTTGTAGGTTAGTACTCCAGTGATCCATTGTGTATCTCAGGAACTCCCTTCACATGACTCCCAACCGGATAAACGTCCAACAGTTCATTCAACTAGGTGTGTGAGATACTGTAGAAAGCTTTCTCTTAGTATATGCAGAATATAAGGTCCCCTTGCTCTCTTTTACACTGTTGGTAATGACGGAATCTACACGTACTGTCAGTTGTGCTTTGCATCTCCATGATGGCATCCCTTTTGTTCTTCGTCCAACACTTTGTTGTTCACTAGGTGTTGGTATATTTTTCTCCTTATTATGGATGTTAGCAGCTTGTACAGTGTTGGGACGCACGTTGTGGGGGCGATAATTTGCGGGTCAGCTCTGTTCTCCTTGGAGAGTAGAGTGGTGATCCCCTTAAAGAACGGAAAGTTCCAGTCGAACAATGTGGTGCTTGGCAAGGTGTTTATGGCTTCCAGTGAATTTCTGTAACCAGACATTTTGCAAACCCTGTGGCCCGGGTGCCTTCCAGTTCCATACGCCATGCCTGCCATACGATACTTTTTATCCCTTTGCCATTTTGCTTTCTTGTTTTCAACAGGTTCACACCACATATTTTGCCAGAAATGTAAATGTCCTCTGTGCTGTGGGAAAAGTTTTAGCTAAAGGTCACTAAACCTTCATTCAAGGGTTATACCAACGCACAGTATATAATTATGTGCATAAGATGTTAGAAATAAACTGTTCTGCTCGCTAGTTTAAAAAGTATCAGGCGTTGATTGCCAGCCTTTAGTTCGTACTCGAGTGGGCGGGGTTCTAATTTGGGAACTTTTTCAGTTGAAGTTCAGTTGTGTTCTGCTCTCCAGTTTAAAATGAATGAGTGGATTTATTTCCTCATGTTCTGAGATTTGCAATTCTTTATTTTTGAAATATTAACAAAAATAAATAATAACAGTCTTGTGAATCTGTAATTATTAAATAAATTTTAAGAGGTTTTTATTTTTTATTTCGTGTCAGCTGGCTCTATTCTAATGCTGGCTGATAATTGATTTTCGAAAAAACTTTCCGTAAAATTTCGTGATTTCGCATTTAATAAGCCGAAAATAATGCACCGTCTTGGATTTGTATCGTCTCAATCGTCAGTCACAGGTGTTTTCATCGACCTCCCGTCGATCGCTTCTCCTTTGAAAAAAAAATGGACTTTCTCAACAACAAACTATAAAACCATTTACTTTCAACACGTATGTCGCCAGTTCACAACGTTCAACAACTTCTTAAACACTTAGAAGTCATTCCTGCTAATGAGCTTAGCGTAACAAGCATGCATTTGCATAAACCCACATTCCCGCGGGGAAGATGCAGAACTTGTTTCGACGACCTCGTAAAGCGTTGCGCATGCTTATTTAGGGTCTTTTATCAGGATACCCCGTTGCTAGAAGACAACTGACAACGATAACACGTGGTCGTGTGACGGGATACCCCGTTGCTTTAAGGAGCCATTGGCGGATCCAGGAGGGGGGGGGGGCAGAGACATGGGGGCCATATCTCCCTCCGAAAGGCCTAGAGTTTTGTTTGTTGCCTCCCTTTATTTGGGAAAATTTATTTAAATATTTGTTCGAATTAAGGAATTATTTTTAAAAAATTGTATAGAATTATATATACTTTACCCACATGATAATCAAAATAATAATAATAATATTTATTATTTAACAATCTATAATGCCGCCCCCCCCCAATGATCGGCTGGATCCTCCCCTTGCGAGACAACTGACGATTTTTTAGACCCAATACTTTACATGTTATGCCGCAGTGTGTCAGCCAGTACTATGGAGATCTGAAAATGCTCAGATCAGAAAATCTTGTGGAAGAAACTTATCTGGAAGCTTAAACTTATCTTAATATCAATCCGAGGAAGATAAGTCCCAGTTAACGTAACATACGAAAACTACATCGAGCAATCATTTCCATCTGAAGCTTGTGTAAATGCCTGAAGTTCTTGCTAATTCACTGCGTTTGTTTATCACTCGTCCACACGATTATTCCATAACATTCAATACCAATGCACGAAAGGGATCACCTGCTGCCAACGAAAAATTTGAAACATTAACTATGTACTTTCATTTAAACTGAAGTGTCAATTGTAAACTGTTCCGTTTTCCCGTAAGCAGAATGTGTCATGCGTATGCAAGACCGCTGTTGCGTTCAGGGTTACCAACTTTTGTCTAGATGAAATCGGGACTCAAGTCCAACCACCTGAAAGGTGGGGGGGCCCGGCTAAATTTTGGAAATTTAAGGGCAAAATAACGCAATTTTAGGCATTTTCTTTTAAGCTTCTTTTAAGCATTAAGCTGCGAATACAAAAAACTTAACATTTTTATAAAAATCAATTGTATAAACAAAAAATAATTTTTTAAATGAAAAGTCTAAAATATCGGGGCAATTGCCGTCCCGACTAGGTTACAGGCGGGACGCGGGACAAATTCACAAAAATCGGGAGCGTCCCGACAAAACGGGGCCGGTTGGCGAGCTGGTCGCGTCCGTCCTCCGCGGAGGAAGAAATGCGCAGTCGCGTCGTCGCGCGGCTCCGGGCAACGCACGTGGCCGGCATCGATCAACCGCGCGCACTTCACGCACTGGGCCCACGGCGGGCTCCTCTTCGGCACGGGCCATGCAGCCACCGATTCACAGCCATTTCTTCCCACACTGTCTGTGCCCGCTCTCTTTATACCACAGGAACTATTTCACTACGCGGCCTTCATCATGACACGGTTGTGCCATTTCTTAGAAGCAACAGTAGTATTTGCACTTTTTGTAAAACCTTCGGTACTTGAACATTTGTTTCTTGTCTTTTTATATTTACAAGTTTTATTTTCAAGTAGTTCCAAATTACAAGTTTTATAACTGACAAGCAAGATAATCATTTTGATGAAATACTGGTAAATGAATTTCGTTTTCTAGTTTGGTGCCCTTGGAAACATTCAAGTGTACGTTATCAGGGCTGTATATTTTTAAGCTTTGTGCTACACTGTTTATATTATAAACCATAATTAAAATTTAGTCAACTGCACAATAATTGAACCGGGGCGTTCAACTGCAGGAATAATAAATTGTCAGTGGTGCAAACTTGATTCTTGAAAACACTGATAAGAGCTTGAAAAGCACCGTATCAGAATTGCAAACTGGAAATTCTACTACAAAAAAGGCAATCGCACATGTGACGCAAATTGGAGTTAACACAACGCTAACAGAACATTACAAAATATGTTCGTGTTAGTTTCTTTTTCCACTTCCATAAATTGCAAAATATGACTTGTCTTTCACCTTCCATTCGCATACATGCGCGCTCCCACTGTGCACTCGTCGCGTCGTGTCGCGTCACGAGGCGCAGCCCTCGTCAGCTGTTCGCTTGGCAACGCCGCCAGCGCCTCGCAGCGCCGCGCCGCCCCCGCGCCGCCCCCGCGCCGCCCCCGCGCCGCCCCCGCGCCGCAGGTGGTACTCACCGCGCGCGGGTCCACGGGAAGCGGCGACCCAGCGCCAACGCCAGCGCCAGCGGCATGCTATTCCGGGCCGGCTGCTCTCGCCGCTCGGCGCAGCCCGCCCGCGCCCGCGCCGGCCCACCTGCGGGCCCCAGCGCGCCCAGCGGACTTCGCTCCCGGGACGCCCCCGCGCCCGGCGCCGGCCGCTGGCCGCCCCCCGCCCACGCCCACGCCAAGCCCTAGCAATGTAGGTCGGCCGCAACGGACCCACGCGCGTCCCCTCGCCGCCCCCACCCACACCCACGCCACCGCCCCTGCCCTCCCCCACGCCCCGCTGCGCGGGCGGGGAGATAAATTTAGATATCGCGCGCGCGCGATCTGCGCCTGCACTGATACACTCGCCCACGTGCGCCGCGCGGCGCCGCCACTGACTCACGGGCTCCGATCGACCGCCGCCGGGCGCCTTTGCGACACCGCCATTAGCAAACTTGCAGCGCCTCTCGGCCAAGGCTGCCCCTCATTCATCCAGCCGAACAGATGCCGCTTTTTCACACGGCGGTCCATTCACTGCTTCCCTCCGACTCGCCTGTCCTAGCTCAATCTTGCACATAAAGGAGTTGAAGGCTTGGTACTTTGTGGTCCCGAAACGAATATAGTCGTAGTTTCACTACAATCTCCACTAACAACCGTATGTCAAGAGAAATAAGTAGCCTCATATGCTGCCTCCCCTCATGGTACCTACATCTTCATGTTTTCGTCGGAAGCACGTGTTTGTTTTTATTTTAGCCCTGAAGCCACGTAGTGTGCGCTAAGTGGCCGTAAGGTGACATGTCGAACGGGCGTTTGCCTCGGGCTTGGAAACGCATAAAGGAACATGACCGCTTTCCCCATGTTGCGGTCTTATGTTTTAGGGTATTAATGTCATGGTAAACAAGCTGGTAAACGTAAGTTTGCACTCCTTTGGAATGAAAACACTACAACGAAATCAACTTGGAACATTTCAATTCAATACGAATGGAACTGACTTCAGGGGTTTTAAAACTTCTATCATATCCAGTTAGAAAATGTGTTTATATTACGAGAACAATTATGTTCTCGTAATTTAAACAGACACACAGACACCTTTTATTTAAACACATTGTTTAATTTCGAGTTATTAACATCATGAAAATGTTTTAAACTTCCTGAGTCTTCACCGCTATAGTTTCCATGAATATTTATTTTGTTAAATATCTTTTAAAGTCATTTTTCCTAATCCCTTTAAGAGTTCATATTTCCCTTCCTTCACTTGAACACAGCGATAATGAAGTTGCGGAAAATACCCCAAACACGAAATTACCATTAATTCGATTAGACAGATAATAACACAAGAACAAACATATCCCGTTCTTGTTTCGCCAGTCCATAAGCCAACCGGACTAGTAGTAGTCTGAGTGTCGAACGCAAAATAAATAACAGGTCTAGAGAGAAGATTATTGAGAAAGTTGATAACTTGAATACTTTAACTCCTACAACCATCTTGCTTTTACATGCCTTCCCCTTGCCTACAAACAATGTTCAGCAACTAAGCTGATAGATTAAAAAATATTGATACCAAGACAGATTTCCCCTCCATCGTATTGGAGTATGAACTCTGTATAAAAGCGTATAGAATATTGAGATATAAAATCTATATAGTTCAGTTTAGTGTGTATATTTAAATATATTCATAGAAGAGAGACATGACCGACCATCGAATACTAAAACAATATTTTGAAATAATAGGAATGTTTTATATACATTTAAGTAATATATGCGAAAACGCGAACCGTCTAACAATATCTGAAGAGAGAATGATCCAATGAAGGATTATTTGTTCTATTCCTTTTATCTATTGACCAAATTCTAGGTATATCGCCTCGCCTACCAGTATATTGCTTAGAATCCTAAATGTATCTTTTATCCACTTGCATGCGTCATAAAATTCTTGCTATTTTTTACGTATAAATAAATGAAAATTCTAAAATTCACATTTAAGATGAGTTTCCGGCATTATCGTTTTAATGCTCGAAGTTGTCGAGAATCGAGTAACCTTGTCCATTTGATGGTTTTTAGATATGTGAAAGATTTAAAAATATCTCTCGTTTTGTTCGAAGTAGTGAATGCCATCTGGACATCAGATACCTTCACTTGCCATTAAAGGCGTATTTCCTCTAAGGGTACGGTCAGAGTGGATGCATTTTCGGCCGAAGAAAAGTTCGCGCGCGAATGGCCGAATGTTTCTGCCGATCTGAGAGGTCACACTGCATTCGATTGCAAAATATATCTATGAACTATTGCGTGTAAGTGGTATCTAATGGAAGCGAGAAGATTAGAACTGCTTGCTGAAAGCTCTGTTCTTTAATTGAAAATCAGAGCCGATCGCGAAAATACTGCTGAATTTCAAATCTCATAGTACCAATTACTGAAACAATCAGTGAAATTTTTACAATATACAAGAATGTCGCCTAAACATTGTTTTTTGTTTTTTTACATACTTGTTGCAATTAGAGATGACATAGAAAAAAGGTTGAATCTTAGAAAAATCATTACTACAGACTGTTCGTAACCATTAGGTATGTGACGTTATGTTCCATGTTTACAACACGTTTTGTACTAGTTTCGCCCATATCTTCTGCGATTTCATTCCATAATTTCCTGCTTTTGTCCCTGTTGTGATATCTGGAATATGATCTCTTCCACAGAGCATCTCGTTCGTGAACAAACGAAACCAGCTTTTCAACATCCCATCTCCGACAGCTCAGATCGGCCAAATGAATCAAATTCATTAGATATCCGTCTGCCGACATCGAAATTCGGCCGTGTTCACCGAACTTCGGATGCAATGTGACCGTGCCTGCGCTATAGTGAGAGTTTGTAATATTCGGCCGAACGCGAATTCGGCCGAATATGGATGCACTCTGACCGTAGCCTAAGCAGCACTTTGAACGACCAGTCCGCAGAAGGGGCGAAAGGGCAGCGGGGTCCGGGAAGGAGCTGCGACTGTACCGTCAATTGGGCCTGATGGCCCAGGGACGGCTGATGCAGGGCGGGCTGTGAATTACGAGGGCAGCGAAGCGCGGCGGCGGCGGCGGCGGCGGCGGCAACACGTGACACCCGCACCGCGCTGCCCCGCGACACGTGACTACACTTCGATTTAAACGTAGGGCCTGCTGACGTAAATCAGGTGTTGCTGCGTCATCCAATCGCGGGCTTGAACGTCTCTACGGTGACGTCACTATGGTGACGTTTAAGCGCCCGATTGGGTGACCCCGTAACGGCTGATGGTCTGTCAAACGACACTATGAAAAGATCGAAGTACACGCGGGATGCCGCGTGTCCGGTCAACCGCTGACAGGGAAGCAGCTTGTGTGCCTCCCGTCTACGCTTGGGTTTTTATGTCTTGGCGCGTGGAGTCTTGTCTTCAGGATGGAACGTCTCACGTGTCGTTCTCGGTCGTGTTGCTACGAGTCGCATGATCGCGACTGTACTGAGCAGCGCCGGCGATCAAACGACGCGAAATACCGTGAGACGTTTCGTCTTGAAGACAAGGCCCCACGCGCCGGGAAATAAAAAGCCGAGTCAACCACACGTGCCGCCGCGCACTGTGACGAATGGCGTCGAGGAGGAAAGGTCTCCTCACTTTTCTTTTTTAATTTTTTAATGTTTGTATCGAAGGGACCTAAGAAACAAAAACATTACAAAATTAGTCATTTCGTAGCAGAACTGTTATTTACTTTCTTCGATGGAATTTGTATAGCGTAATTTGTGTGTGTGTCTTAATGTCTACTTGAAACCAGAGAAGCTGTGTAGATCGAGAAACTTACGCTGACTTCGAACTC
Organism: Acheta domesticus; assembly: GCA_031308135.1. Taxonomy (NCBI): domain Eukaryota; kingdom Metazoa; phylum Arthropoda; class Insecta; order Orthoptera; family Gryllidae; genus Acheta; species Acheta domesticus. The sequence continues at coordinate 210,433,813 of JAHLJT010004567.1, forward strand.
TTACTCTATACTACAATTGCATTGCGGATAATGTAGATATGAACATTTATTAAATAATTCTGCGTGGAACTTTTATGGTTTTGTTTTGCTCCCCAAAATAATTTTTGCTAATCAAAGTGTGCATCATTTATCCTGCCTGTGAGAAATCTCCTCCCCGGGTTCGTTAGCAGAGTTCAGGTTCATCCAGCAGAACTTTCTTCGGCTACATGGTCGTAGCTTACAAGCTGCCTTGAATAAAATAAATATGTCTAATCACTGTACAATAAGAAATATATTGATCTTTAACATAACAATTTGATAAAATTATTTTTGTATGATATTGTTGACTTTTTTCCATATATATATATATATCAATAATAATCCGGTCTTTCCTATCAAATTTCTCGCCCCCACATTAGGCTTACCACTGTAATACCCCCGTCTCTCTTTTTTAATTGTAAGAAATCTTAATTGGAAACGTGAACGTGGTACATGTGGGTGGCTAGCTCAACACCACGTCCAATGGATGCTCCTGAAAAATAAGAATATTTACTCTGCATTTGTCGTGGGCTGAAAATACCGCTCTACGAGGACTCAGTCGATGGATCTTATACTTACGCTTTGGTTACCAAGAATACAAAGGGAATAATTTTGAAATACCTAATTTCTATTGAATGAAACGAGAATTTATATATGCATGTAACGACATGAAGTGTCGTACGTCTCTTTTTATTCTTAGAAATTTTTCATCAATCTCTTACATACATTATCATATTATTTACGTGACAATTTTCCCTATTGATGGCCATTTATTAATTATTACAATTTTAAATTTAATTATTGCTTTCACCTAATTTGTAATTACTCTTAGGGCTTAAACATCAAAATTTAACTGTTTTATGTCTTTCTCAAATTCGGGCTTCTCGGAAATACTTCCTTGTCCTTTCGGCGTCAGCACACTTTGCAGTTGTTGGACTCCGGTGTCCGCTTCAATCCACACTAGGTTAATTATTGTAAGAAAACTTCCTACGATCCCGATACTCCTGATTTTTATCTATGTAGTTCTTGCACTGAGTTCCAATTTAAAAATTAAATCTTAAAGGTGACGATTACTGTTCGTACATCTTGATCCTATCACGCGCCAATCTCGGGCAACTATAACTTTCAAGTACACAGTCCGACATCCGATCGCTACAAGATCCTAACACGAAGTGTTGTAAAAATTCCAAAAATGTTCTATCTCCATTCTTCTTTTCAAAAGCCTCTCGTTTTTATTCTTGTCCCATAGTCCTTCTCGTGTTTATAATCCCTATGTTATTGCTAATCCACCAATAAATGACTAATCTCTTCTTGTCAACAATGTTCCTATTTCTTTATGCTATATTTCGTGATAATTTATTAATAAAAATGTTCCCCATTCTCCAATTAAATATGTATCATTTTTTTCATATTTATACGCATTATTTTTCACGCCGAATTACATACTGAAGTGCACGAAAATTGAGGGCTTTTCCGATGCACTTCAATACATATATAATGTGAAGATTTTCTTATGTACAATATTTCAGAAAATTGTGAGCAAACAATTTTGTTCTGAATAATTGGAAAACCAGCGGTAATCACATTAAAGTGAATCCAGGATTGATGTTCTTTTAATTGTTACTATTATTCGAACTATACTTTGAATTATATTACATATGTTAGAAACTTTTTCACATTTCTTAAAGCTTCCGGTTATAATCAGACCGTTAACCTATATTGTAGGGTCCCTGGTGGAAGTTCTCCTTTGTTTTCCACCTCAACGTTAAAACAAACTTTTATAAACTGCATTTACGATGCTGCGCAGCACGAAGATCAAACGGGTGCAAGAACAACGTCATGGCCCCTTGATTTAATGTTCACGTAATGCCCCCCCCCTTCCCGCCTCGCGACCTTCGGCTTTAGACGGGCGGGAGGACCGACGCCAGGCCTTCGCACGTGCAGGACGCAACCAAGTGAACTATGAGCGGAAAGGCTATTTTGACACTCGCCGACGAGGCTTTATCTAAAAACAAAAATATGCACTATTTTATTATTAAAAGTGGATTTTGTCGTCAAACAAGTAAGTGTTATGTCTCAATTATAGACATTTTTTAATTAAGTGAGATTTTTTTTAGAAAATTGTATATTTTCACAAAAAATGCATATAATTTACAAGACAGCTTAGAGTAGACGTGCTATTTACAGCTTTAAAGTATACTAGACTAAAACATTGTGTTGATCCACTAAGGGGTCATCCATAAATTACGTAACGCTAAAAGGGGAGGGAGAGGGCCTGAGGCAACGTTACGCTGCGTTACATAGAGATAGGGAACTGCATTACAAGGGGGGAGAGGGTATTGAAAATATTCGAAATTTGCGTCAGGCTCCTAAATGAAGATTTCCACTCAGATTAAAACTGTTGTTCTGCAAAATGACAGTTTTTAAAAATCTTTAAATATTATTGGGCACGAACGTTATGTAAAATTAATTTCTAACTGCAATAATACATTACGCCAGGCACGCGAGTGATGGTGATCCTCAGCAAACGTGTTGTAACCTGGGAAGTCTAGGGCGGAGGTTTTCCACACCAGTTCAGAGTCCTAAATCTGATGTTTCCACTACAAGGAAGGGAATGCTGAAGTTAATTACTCTCGTCGATCTTTTTCGCGATTTCTGTATCAATTCCAGGTGTAGTTGAACCTTTTGAAATCAGGCAATTTTTATTTGAAGTTTTTTTAAATTAATTATATGGCACATGATAATTGACTTTAAGCATGCATAATACTGATATTTGACACTGAAGTCATTATGGTTCAAAGTACGCGATCTTCTGCAACCGTTTTACCGTTTAATGGTGCACCATTGTTCAGAAATATTCCTCAAAAAGTAACTATTTATTATAATGAAATGTGTATTTAACATATTACAACATAAGTAATCTTTAAATAAATGAATAAATAAATAATAATCGATAGTAAGTGACGTGTCTAACTGAAGCCGAAACGCCAATTGATTTTTCCTTCATGACTTACTTTGCGGAAGTTCGAGTGAACGTCTGTCCAAGAGAACTAAGAGAGGCATGACTTGTCGCCTCCCATGATTGGGATCGGGGTTCGATCTTTGTGGGATACAAGGAACTGTGTGGTGTGCAAAAAAATCGCTGGGCGGTTAGCCCACGACCCGTGCCTTTCAACGAGTGATGTGAATAAAAAGTAAGCAAAAGCATATAGTATTTAGTGTTAGCATTAGCATTTTCGAACTAGTTTCAGCTCCTAGCATTAGTATTTGCTGGCCGAGTGAATAAGCTTTTGCTAATACTACGGAGCTAAAGCTGGAAAATTGTAGCATTTGCTAGGTAAACACAGGAGGCCACGTTCATTGTTTTCGTTATTCATTCGCTTTCGTCCACAAGTTTTCACGTTTTACGATTTTACCTACCAGCTTTAGTTTTGAAGGTATTGAATATGCATATTTCGAACAATTTCAATATGCGTTCTGATGAAGATATCCAAAATAATGAGAGCGACTGTAATCAGGGCCGATTGTTTACTCGATTTACTTGATACCAAAATACTCTTTAACAAATCGCAGGTGTCGAGAATTAAATTAGCCAAAGAAAATATCTTCGTTTCATAGAGGGAAAATACATGGAACAATTCGAGAAGGAAATAACATCATTCTATCATCGCGTTCCTTAGCCATTTCCTTGGGTATTGAAGAATTTCTATGCGGTGTAAGCAACCCTGGCGTTATCCGATGTCTCGAAGTAAAACATCACTTTTCTGTTTGTTCATAAATTTGTAAAGGTCAGATCGTTTGAGTATTCGACTCCTACAGATCCGGGATCCAGGCCACTGAGCATCTACTCTAGTGAACTCTTCATTCGCATTACATATAGCCTCAACGTTTATGCTTGCAAAATTCTTGAGATTTATATATTCATCGCCATGATTAGGTTTCTTTATTGGGATGCGAGTGTAATCTATAACGCCAATTGCACATGGGAAGCAATATCGTTCAGCCATCTGTACCCGAGCATGGTTCATGTGCGTTGGAAACTTAATCCATTCACAAGCTTTCTCTGGAATTTTATTCATTGTTGTAGTTTGGCAAATAGTTGTTCGGTGAACACTTTCTGCTCTTGCTACACCTTTTTGAATGCCAGATCACCAACAAAGCGAAGAAATATCTTCATCTTCTGAATGGGTGATAATACTCCACCTCTCGTTTGTGACTCGCCCATGAAATAAGTAGCTACCCAATGCACATTTTCTTGATTAAACCGATATAAGGAAAACAATCACTTTCGGCACATTCCATTCGCTTGGAGTAACGTTTGCGAAATCGAATATGCGTAAAAGCAGCCATTAAAAATAAAAAATAAAAACATACTTCAAGAATGCCAAGACCCACACTAGAAAAAAGGTCAGCTTTTGCTTAAAAAATAAAGATTTAACTGATCTTTATTTACACCTTTTCAAGCATTTGCTAGAAAATTTTGCTTTAGCTACTAGAAAATGCTTTTGCTAATAAGTATTAGCTTTTGCTTATTTTTTATTCAGCTAAAACACATCTTTTGCTGAAAATTACCACTCAAAGCTTTTGCTTATTTTTTTATTCACACCATCCAATTCAGTCATCCCATCCCTATCATCATGAAAGGCAAAAAAGACCGAAAAAATTGAAAGGAAAGGTAAAGTATGGAAGAGGAGAATGACGAGAGCATTGAGATGTGAAGTAAAAATGTACAACAAAAAGAACATTTCAAGTCCACATTCCTGAACCAAAAATTTATTATGTACAGATTGTTTACACTTCTATAACCATTCTGAAATGCATTCTTTAGTAGAATTATTTATTCCCTTGTTTTAAAAAAAGCAATGTACTTCTGGTTGTTTTCAAGAATATTGCACCCAAAATATTGACATTGGAGAGATACCATTTTTTATAATGGCCACAAAAAATTGAGCTATAAAGCTTAAAGAACGCTTTGTCATCAAAATTTGTCACTTAGGAGAATTGTGTGCATTGTATTTTGTTGTTCTGGTGTCATTAAAAGGTTATACGCAATTCTTGATGTACCTGCGTGACGCTTCAGTGGGAAAAAAGTAAGCGCGTGTATAATAGCAAGCAAAGTTGCTAGTATGCGCAGAATTTGCAAGTTCAAGTACCGCAAGCGATCTTCTTTCTGTTTGGTAGAGTACAAAAACAACATTCCTTTACGAGAGTACTAATATCTAACAGCACTGAACTTGTGCTCTTAGTTTTGATGAGAGACCTTATAACCAAGTAGTTCCGACTAGAATGCTCACACGTCGAGCATAATTAACTCTTTTGAGCACTTAACTCTTCTCTACGAAATTTGAAGTGGTATCAAATATGTCATTACGTATCCTTTTGGTGTTTTGCCTTTCACTCTAAGAACGCAGGTGTCCGGTCGTTAAGATCAGGAGTGAAAGCAAGACGGTTGAAGGTGATCGCTAACTATGCGATCACTGAAATGCAATTCAGTTTACATTTTGATCTAGCAAAAAAAAGATCTGTTGGGCGTGTTTTTACGGCTCCTTCAGAGTTACGGGTATATTTATGTTCAAATCATTCGAAGTTACACAAATAGCATGTCAGAAAAACTATCTGTTCATTGCACGAACTTGTTTAATACCAACCTACATTAATAGCGATACAAGTTTCATTACTAAACAGTAATTTCTTTGGTCACCTTCACTGCCTGAACGCTAGAGGTTGTCGACTGGTACGCAGGTTGAGGTTCTATTTCTTATGACAGTGTTCTAGTTTACTTCATTGAATCTTTAATTCTTATGTGTTTTGTTAGCAATTTCGAGGTAACACAACAAGAGGTAAATTTTTCATTCAGCATTTCAAGGTCAATACTAAATACAATTTTCTGTTTTATTTAACGCGGCCATGACCTTTAAATCGTTGCTTACAAGTCTTTTTGCAAGCTTCTCATTCAATTTGTGGGTCAATGTTACTAGCTCGTAGGGTGTCTTATGCCGGAGACAATGGATGAACAACAAACAGTACGTCACTGCATTCATGGCCTTATATCTGGAAGTCAAAACTTCCTTGTTCACAAAAGATTCGTCCCTCTATCCTGCATGATACCTGGCGTCCTTAAGCGACCTTACTCTTCCGAGTGCCGTTCTCTTTGTCATTAAAGTAGTGCGTCCTCGCCGTGGAGGCGAAGGCCGTCGCAGTATTTTGGTTAGTGAAGCGAGGACGTTACCCTCCAACGAATCAGAAAACGAAGCAGGAAAGGGCCCCTGTGATGTGGCACTTACTCAACCAACTTTTCGTCCTGGAACACCTCCTAGCGGAAACTCCAACTCGAAACGTAACGGGAAACCGTAGGAATTCCTCACCTCTCCCAAAAGCTCTAAAGTAGCGAACTAGAAAGTCATTGTCTATCAGTATTACAAAATAGCATTTGAATATTGAAATCAAGTTACCGTAGTCTATTCTGTTCTAACAAATCCAATGATTTATTCGACTGAACGTAAACTAATAAACACGCTCGTTGTAATCCATTAATAACTAAAAGGATCATTCCCCCCCCCCTCCCTCGATATTTTCCTTTCGCAGTAAAAATGTTTCACTTTACCCTGATTAACTGCATTTGTTAGTTCAGTCCTGAAACGTTCACGGTACGAAAACAATCTGTAATCTATACTAATATATAAAGACAGAACTGCACTGACTTACAACGCGATAATCTCTGAATCTACTGAACCAATACTGATGAAACTTTTATACTAGCTTCCTTTAAAGGTCTGGAGTAACATAGGCTATGATTTACAACCATAAACCTTAACATATTCACAAAATAATTACTTTTCTGGACATTTTTCGAATAGCATTACATCGTAGATTCAAGAATGCATCAATGTTAATAGTTTAGCTTTGCGCCACCTGAGGCGCACTCTTCGTGAAAACTGAGGATGTCTGATATCTACTGCTCATTTCATCAACAGCCAGAATTATTACGAAATTTGCTGGGGTTTGAATACGGCTATTTACACATGTCCGTGAATGTTAGTTCAGAACGTTTGTGTATCGTTTGAAAGACAGCCGTAACAACAGTGGTAAGGACTTTCAATGTAGATGTATTAAGTAATAATATACAGTATAATGTTAAGTTAGGTTGAGAGAGTAAAAAGTACAATAATATACATTGTAGTTGAGTAAGGTTGAGGAAGTAAAAAGTACAGAATGTATAGTATTGTACAATGTACATAACATAGATATCGTATATTTTATAACCTCTTATTTATAAAATTATAAAATAACCTCTTATTTACAGAAATTTGTGAATTCTAAATTGTTGAAAACAATGGTGAAGCGGAAGACGCATTTGTCAAAACATACTAAAAGTGCGAAAAGATGGGCAGAATATAAAAGTTCAGAATCGGCTACACAAAGGCAAGAGCAACTTACTGAAGACGACAATACTACAAGGAGAGAAGTCAATACCAACAATTCCCTAGGAAGCAGCTCAGCTTTTCATTATGACCCCCAATTTGATTATTTGCATAGTTCAGATATTCAGATTGGTCATATGGAAAATGTTTGTATGTTTTGTGGAGCAAAATAATGGGCATTCGAACATAATAGCATGTGTTGTTCTAATGGGAAAGTAAAGTTAAGGCCTTTAGTGGAGCCTCCTGACATTTTGAAAAGCCTGCTACTTGGTGAACATTCTTTATCAAAGCATTTCCTACGCCATTTGAGACAATACAACTGTCTTTTTCAGATGACATCTTTTGGCTGTACAGAACATAAAGAAGGATTTTACATGCCTACATTCAAAATTCAGGGCCAAATTTATCATCGCATTGGTAGTTCACTTCCAACAACGAATCCTGGATTTCTGCAGGTGTATTTCCGTTCTGAAGCAGACCAAATATCTTTGCGTCAAAATATTGTACCTAATTTAAATCCATAAATTATACAAATGATACAGAGTTTGTTGCACACACACAATCAGTATATTAAAAGTTTCAAGGCTGCCATAGAACAAGCACCTCAAAATATTCTGGATTACAAAATCCTTATCCGAGCTGACATTATCCCTGTCAATTATCATAGAGGCTGTTTCAACCAACCAACAACAAATGAAGTGGCTATATTACTGGTGGATGAATATAAAGGGCACCGAGATATTGTATTGCACAGTAGAAATGGAAAGTTACAGCGTGTTTCAGAGTTACATCGTGCTTACGACCCTCTTCAGTATCCTCTCATATTTGTTAATGGAGAAGTTGGGTATTCTATTAATATTCCACAAGTAATTTCAGGAAGAGCAAACCAAAACCTTTCAAAGAAAATATCTTGCATGCAATACTATTCTTACAGATTTATGGTGAGGGAAGGTACAGTGAATTTTCTGCTAATGTTCCAGCAATTATTGAATCAGTTTGTTGTTGACATGGCTGCTAAAATGATTACAGAAAGACTTGGATATATCAAACAAAATCAAAAAACATTAAGAGCAGAGAACTACATTCATCTTCGAGATGCAATTAACAATGACGCTAACATAAATCCACTAAATATTGGACAGCAGGTCATTTTACCATCTACTTTTACTGGTTCACCAAGGTACCTCCATGAGAAAACCCAGGATGCTATGACATACGTGAGACACCATGGTCGCACTGATCTTTTTATTACAATGACATGCAACCACGAATGGCCAGAAATCAGACATGAATTGTATGTGGGACAGAATCATCATGACAGACATGATATTATTTCACGTGTATTTCAACTGAAATACCAAAACTTGATGAATTTGATCACCAAAAACCACATTTTTGGCGCAACTGTATGCCATATGTCAACAATAGAATGGCAAAAAAGAGGATTGCCCCATGCTCATATTCTGATTTGGCTTCAAAGAAAAATACAACCAGATGAAATTGACTTAATTATTAGTGCTGAGATACCCAATAAAGAAGAAGATCCTCTTCTTTACGAAATTGTTTCCAAACACATGATTCATGGACCATGTGGAGAATACAATTCACGATCGCCATGTATGGTCAATGGTAAATGCAATAAGAGATTCCCACGCTCTTTCACTGTTCATACTCAGTCAGACAATGATGGATATCCACTTTATAGGAGACGTTCGCCTGAAGATGGTGGTCACATTGCAGTTTCAGTGGACATTCTGATACACAAGTGGATAATCGATGGGTTGTTCCGCATTCACCAGTCCTAAGCAGATGCTTTTCAGCTCATATTAATGTAGAATACTGTCACTCTGTGAAAGCAATCAAATACATTACTAAGTATGTTAACAAAGGTAATGATCGAGCAACTTTTACTGCACAAAATGATTGCAATGAAATTGAAAAGTACATAAATGGTCGCTACTTGAGCACATCGGAAGCCTTCTGGCGAATATTTGAGCTGCCAATTCATGAAAGATACCCAGCTGTAAGTCATCTGGCGGTGCACTTAGAAAATGGTCAAAGGGTGTATTTCAACCAGCATAATATTCTGCAAGTTTTAGAAAATCCTCCTCAGACAACATTAACTGGCTTTTTCAAACTGTGCCAAGATGATGATTTTGCAAAAACTTTGCTTTATTGTGAAGTGCCTGCATTTTATGTCTGGAGAAATAAAAATTGGCAGAGAAGGAAACGTGGACAACTGGTTGCAGGGCATTTGGGTGTAAGGAAAGATGCTGCTCTTGGAAAAGTTTACACTGTGCATCCAAACTTCACAGAATGCTATTACCTTCGTCTGCTTCTACATCACATTCGTGGTCCAACTTCTTTTGCTATGCTAAAAACAGTGAACAGTATTGTACAACCTTCTTACCAGACAGCGTGTAAGAAACTGGGCCTCATAGAAAATGATGAGCATTGGAAACACACGCTGAGTGATGCTGCACTTACACAGTCACCATCACATATTCGTGAACTATTTGCGATACTATTGGTATTCTGTCAGCCATCTGATCCAAGCAGTTTGTGGTGTGAATTCAAGTAAGTCATGTGTGAGGATATTCTTTTTCAAAAGCGTTTGCATGAAGACAACCAAGATTTACCATTCTCAGTGAATGTATTCAATGAAGGATTAATTATTCTAGAAGACATTATTGCATCTTTCAGTGATAAGCTACTTCGTGATTTTGGAATTCTTGAGCCAAGTAGACAAATTTCTGACTATACAAGAGATACATATAGTATGTGTGATGTGCATCGATACCTAAAAGAAAATTTGCCAAAATTAGTTCCTGATCAAAGAACAATCTTCAGCGCAGTTATTGACAGTGTTCAAAATGATAACGGTAACCTGTTCTTCATTGATGCCCCTGGAGGCACCGGTAAAACGTTTGTAATCAATTTACTTATGGATAAATGTAGATCAGAGAGAAAAACTGTCATTGGAACGCGTCTTCTGGAATAGCAGCAACATTATTAAAAGGTGGGAGAACAGCACATTCTACCTTTAAATTGCCTTTGAACACAACTTTTATAGAACAAGCAACATGTAATGTTAGTAAGAATAGTTGTATTGCAAAGGTTTTTCGTGATTCAGTATTAATTATCTGGGATGTGTGCACCATGAGCAACAGATGTCACATAGAAGCTGTTGACAGAATTTTACGGGATGTACGATCATCTTCCAAATTAATGGGAGGAGTTACTGTTGTATTTTCTGGTGACTTCCGGCAAACGTTGCCTGTAATTGCTAAAGGCACTAGAGCTGATACAATCAAAGCAAGCTTTAAGACATCCCCAATTTGGCAGAACGTTAAAATAATGACTCTCAGTACAAACATGAGGACTTTGTTAACTGATGACTCAGATTCTGCGCAATTTGCAGCATTGCTTCTCGCAGTTGGAAGCGGTTCAGTTACCAATATCAATAGTCAAAATATATTAGTAGATCATCGGTATGGTCACGTGGTTCACACTATAGATGATTTAATTCAGAAGATATATGAGGATGTGCAAACAATCCTAAATAAGACACACTCATGGTTTTGTGAAAGAGTTATACTGTCTCCAAAAATAATGTGGTAGATGAAATTAATCATCAAATCCTACAGCGCTTTCAAGCAGAAACAAAAGAATATCGATCATTTGACACTTCTGAATGATGACGAGAGTGTTCATTATCCACCAGAATTTTTAAACTCGCTCAACCCAGCAGGTCTTCCACCGCATATATTAAATTTGAAAATTGGTACACCTATTATATTACTTCGTAACCTCAATGCCCCAAAACTTTGTAATGGAACACGACTTCAAATAATTAAGTTTGCCAACAATATTTTACACACCAGAATTCTTACTGGTCCAGCATCTGGTGAAAATGCTCTAATACCCAGAATTCCAATGATTCCGTCTGATTTACCTTTTCAATTTAAAAGGCTGCAGTTTCCCGTTAAACCATGCTTCGCTATTACAATAAATAAAGCACAAGGACAATCCTTCAAGTTTGTTGGTGTCGATCTTAGAGAAAGCGTCTTCTCTCACGGTCAGCTGTATGTAGCACTCTCCCGTGTTGGGTCAAAAGATAACCAATTCTTGCTTCTTCCAAAAAATAATGAAACTGCCAATGTGGTGTACCCTGAAGCTTTGGTTTAATTTACAAAATGTGTCGTTTTACATAAAACATTCTACAGTGATTCTGTACATTTGTTGTAATTACATTTTCTTCATATGCCAGTTGTCTTCTTTGCAGTTAATTTTGACCCTGTTGAACTTTGTTTTAATATGAGCTAGAGACTAAGTCGTGCAATTATATGTAATGCAACAATGGTTCTTTACATGTGGAGACTAATAAATGTGTTGTTTTGTATATCAATTTCTCACAATTAATGCAATCATCCATTTTTTGTACAAAAATAAGCAAATATTAATTTATACAAAAATATTTGTCGATGCAAATAAAATATTCTTGGAGTCCTTGGTTTCTATTTTATTATTCAAATTTCAATATCAGTAGTCTCTAGCACTTCTGATGAAGTTAATATTGTTTTGTTAAGTGGTTCAGTACATTGTCAATTTATTGTGTACTAGCAACACATTGCTATCGGGACGGAGACGGACTGATCATGGCAGGAAGGAGTAGAGCGGAGGAGAGATACAATGAAAGATATAGATGTAGGCCCAGCCGCAGGGCATGAAAAGATGGAATTAGTCTTCCTGTCTAATAATATTCTGTAATAATGCCCGGGCAACGCCGGGTACTTCAGCTAGTATGAAATAAATTGAATGATCACCGGTGTTGTCATTGCCAACAATGTTGTTTATTACAAAAGCAGCTTTCGATGGCTTAGCCATCATCCTCAGTTGTCTGCTGTCTGGAAGCCACGAAACGACTAGTCGTTTCGTGGCTTCCAGACAGCAGACAACTGAGGGTGATGGCTAAGCCATCGAAAGCTGCTTTTGTAATAAACAACATTGTTGGCAATGACAACACCGGTGATCATTCAATTTTAAATGCCAACGACATTTCACCACTAAACCAATATGAAATAAAGCTAGAAACTTCGGGATTACCATTAAGCAATGATTTAATGCGTTCGGTTTTATGTTATATTTATCTCGCTTTAATAATCAATTAAAGGGAGCAACACGATTTTTCTCCTAGAAAAAGAAAAGCTGTAAAATACACATATTTTCATAAATGGAACTGGCCACGCAAAAATCAGATTCTTTAAATATACTTCGCATTTGGTGCAGAGAGATATGCATTCTGGTTCTAAATATCTGAAAAAAACTTCGTTTGAAATTATTTTAAGCTTTTATTTCCCTGATCCTGCTATGTTAATTAGAACCTTTATAAGGTAACGTACTTATTTGAAAATCTAATATTTACATGAGAATAAAGGGTAGCCACGGATAAGATGGTAAAAAATTCTTTAAAATCAAATCACACGAGTATTTAATATACGACGAACAAAAATAGCATAAAACCGACTTAGCTTAAAATTTTCTAATTAAAAAATATCCACAAAAAAAAGAAAAATTATACTATCAGAGAAAGAATTTTTGGTATTTTCTCTGAACCAAATTCAAAGAAAAAGTTTTGAAACATTAAATAAAATTTACTGCCTTAGAAGACTGGAACAGAAACGCAAAAATATCAAAACTCTTCCTGTTAAGGCACCTGTACTTCTGCATTTTCTCAGTTTTTTTCGATTGCTGGGCTGTAGTTAAATATTTTGACCTTTTTTCGAACTCAAAACGCCTAATTACATTAAATATATTTTTAACTTCGAAATATACTTTGTGTCAACAACCACTATGTTTCTCAAAAATGTTTGAGTGGTATGAACAGTAAGAATGCTCAAGAACTAAATCCCTTTTAAAGGCAAGATCTATGGAGAACGTCGTTCTCCAAAAATAAAAAAAAATTAAAAAAACCTTCATACCGTGATACAGTAGTTATGTTTCCTGAGAGTTGCAAATCTTCAGTGTAATTTTGAATGGGGGAAAAATGCCTTTGGAAAATTGTTAAGAGCATTTCCTTGTGTTCATGAAGTTTAATAAAAAAATTGATAACATTTTATCACTTGAGTTCCCCTCATGTTTCGCATAAAGGTCTCTGCCCTTTTGTCTTGATTAATGTATGAAACATTCATACGTTGACATCACCCGAAACAGTTCGCCTCTCCTTCTGGCTGATTGATTTAATTCTCCATCCCCTCTCCAAGTTGTCGCTCCTGCAGTCAATCATCCCCTCCCCAAGTTGTCGCTCCTGCAGTCAATCATCCCCTCCCCAAGTTGTCGCTCCTGCAGTCAATCATCCCCTCCCCAAGTTGTCGCTCCTGCAGTCAATCATCCCCTCCCCAAGTTGTCGCTCCTGCAGTCAATCATCCCCTCCCCAAGTTGTCGCTCCTGCAGTCAATCATCCCCTCCCCAAGTTGTCGCTCTTGCAGTCAATCATCCCCTCCCCAAGTTGTCGCTCCTGCAGTCAATCATCCCCTCCCCAAGTTGTCGCTCCTGCAGTCAATCATCCCCTCCCCAAGTTGTCGCTCCTGCAGTCAATCATCCCCTCCCCAAGTTGTCGCTCCTGCAGTCAATCATCCCCTCCCCAAGTTGTCGCTCCTGCAGTCAATCATCCCCTCCCCAAGTTGTCGCTCCTGCAGTCAATCATCCCCTCCCCAAGTTGTCGCTTCTGCAGTCAATCATCCCCTCCCCAAGTTGCCGCCTTGCCAAGTCGATCATGCAATTTCTGGAACAGTTGTTTGGGAATAGAATTTTATCATGAGGTTTCTGTGTCTGCTCCCTTGTTTGCACGATTTGTCACCATGAGATTTTTATTTTTTATGATGCCTCACTCAGTTTATTCTCACAAGCCTGGTAATCAGATAAATTTCTTTCCCCACACGTCATATACAGTTTTTACTGTTTTTTTGACAAATAAATAAATAAATAAATATCGAAATACTGTAAAAAATCGGGGAAACGATTCGAATGATTGACCAAGAAACATTACATCGGGACGTAGCAAATCTTCTCAAGCGAGTTAATGCTTGATTGTTAGCAAGTGGAGGGCATTTTCAACATTTTTTGAGGTTGGCTCGCTTTCGCCACCAATTCTTTATAATAAATAAGTTCTTTTCTTTTTACCGATTACTAAACTAAATTTCTTCTTGTTTGCAGGGAATATGTAAAACGTTAAAGTGTAGATAAATGGAGAGCAAGGCTGTGATTTATCGTCAACTAGAGACTATCTTTCACTCACTATTTAACCAGTTAATATTATGTACTGATAACTGAGCCCCGCATCAGTAACTAACTTTCATTTTTAAAGTAACTATTTAAATGATAATAACAATAATAATGATAGTAATAAACATTTTTTCTCCGAGTCTGGAATAATTAATAATTTATTAGTACTCGTTTACAACAGCAAGGACAAAATACGTGTACGTTTCTGGAACGTATTTGTTGTGAAAGTAAAACAAGCATGGTTTGTTATTAAATGTACCTGAATGTATATTTTACTCATTTCATTTTTAAACATTTTACGAAGGAATCACTGTCCTTGTGAATACAATTTTCTTTGGACGCCGAAAAAGTAGGCGCGTGCCTTTCTCTTCGAGCCACATGGGTCACCTGTCTCCTCTGCGTGGCATGAGAGAAGGGATTAAGCGCACCTCCCGACAGTTTACCTGCAGTGAATTCCCAGCCGCTGTCCGACCCGCGCAAGCATAGTTGCCAGTGCAGTTCGTTCTGCCTTCTTCGGGTTGCATTTGAAATAGATTACCCGGTACTTTACACGAAAAAAATATACATACAGATACAGAGGTACAGTAGCCTGACGACGTCGAAGGTCCGAGTTCCCCATTTCACCAGAGGCCCCGACTTAAGTTCTTCATCCCTGCATCGAACCGTTTGTCTGTGCGTGGCCCGACCGTCGATGTTTAGGTAGGTATACATCGATGGGCCAGACAGCATGAACCCCGTTCTTCCAGCGGCTACTATGGATGCCACGCGCACCGTCGGAGTTGTTCTTGTTGCAGATAAGGTCCATAAAACCAACCCAAAAGGCTAGAGAAGGAGAATAAATTCCATTTTCAGTTTAAGACACTGCCTCCATTTCAAACGTTATCAACGCGCTCAGGTCTCGCTGACAAGGAAGTCCATAAAAACTGCGTGTTCGACAACGTAGGTTGGTGGTGTTTCCGGGCGCGTCAACCGCTAAAGCTACAGTCCCGAAAGTGTAGTGCATTTTGTATCGCGAGTCACTGCAGTGAACTTCCCCCGCCGGATGGCGAGGGCCAGCGCTGACATATACGTTGGTTAGCGGAGTTTTCTCCAACCAGGTATCTCCCACCGTCGGGGCACTGCCCCAGCAGGGACACGTTCATTTGTTCCCGATTGGTCTCCCAGCGTGAATGGTAGGGTAATGTATGTAATGTTTAAGAGTGTGTAAGTAAGGGATGAGGATAGGATAAGGAAGAGGCAGGAATGATCGCGCGCGGTCCGTGGCTCGTTTGTTAGGGTACTGCTCCGGCATTCACCTGGGGTGTTGATTGGAGAAACCACGGAAAACTACCGATCAGAGCAGCCGGCCGATAGAATTCACCTCGAGACAGCAACGCAACTTGACCTAGCTATCCTGCCACTGTCGAACTCTTGGTCCTCGTAAGGTCAACACTGCAGTGACATCTATTGATGCCCTGAGCCACCTGACCCGGTTTGTTGCTTCGGGGTGCGTTGCGACATTGTCAGGGCGCGATGGAGAAGCGCTGCGAACCCGTGATCTCGAGCTGTTCAATGCAATTGAGACTAATTTAGCGTGCATTTCCTTTATTCCAATTTCAATACCGTTCATGCAATGAAAATATTCCAAGAGTCTTGTCTTGTAAGTACCTGGGAATAATTTTTAATAGCAAATGGAGTTGGGAAAATCAGGTAAACTTTGTCGTTGGGAAAGCCTGGAGGTCCTTACATTTTATTTTGCAGGTACTAAAAAAGAGAACTGCGAAAGTGAGAGAATTGGCTTACTTATCTCTAGTTCGTCCATTAATGGAATGCGGGGCGGTTTGTTGGGACCCTTATAGAAAATCACAAAAAGAATATTTGAATAGAGTACAGATAACGTGTAAACTTACTTTCCGAAGCAATAGGAAGAAAGTAGAATGCGAGTCTCTAGTCATCAGGGGAGTTAAGGCGAGACTGTGTTTTGTACAATGCGTAAGCCGGTTATCCAGCTTGGAAAGGTATCAACAGCCGACTCTATAGACCCACGTACTTTAATAGAGGGGATCACAAGCACAAAATTCAGTTCAGGTCACAACTAATTTTGGAAAATTTTCCTTTACAAGTACAACAACTGGATTAAGTTGCCTGCGATAGCTTTGGCACTCTTCCCTCTGGGTATTCAAAGATTTAAAAGTAAATTAACAAATGATATTTGTAAACTTTATAAATTAATAAGTTAGGCTTATTAAAAGTTATTTTATTATTATTCTTACTATTAGTTTTGTGATAATTACTATTAAATGCAATGCGTTATTAAATATATAATTATTTTCAAAGTAGTATTGGTATTCAAGTGTTGTGAATTGTAAGTAATATACGTTGTACAGGGAAAGTTATGTAATGCTGCGCGATGAGAAACTGCGGATTTTCGGCAGAAAAAATTCATTGCCGGGCCCTGATAACGAAAAAGTGGATAAATCCAGTTGCTAAATTAGGAAAAAAATCCCCTAACACGTGGTGTTGCCAGAATCCCTCTTTTGTGGGTCCTCGATACCGGAAAACCAATTGAAAGGAAAACGTCCTTCTGTCCATCCGTCTGTGAACACTGCTAGCGCCTAATCCATACGTGCGATTTCTTCCAAAATGGATATTCCCAGGTCAATCTGGTTCGACTCAAAGCTTTAAGATTTTGAAAAAGATTCTATAAAAGTTGGGGGTACTATACATGAATCCCTTCAGACATTTTCAAAATTTTCTGAAAAATGGGTCCAAATTTTGTCTTTAAATTTCTTGTAAGAATAGAGTAAAATGCACTTTTTAAAGCGGCACAGGTCTGATTTTCATGGTTAACTCTTAATTTTCGAAAATTGCAAAAGTTTCAATTTTATTCGCCGTTTTCTTCCAACTACAAAATTGAAAATAGAGATTTTTTCTTCAAATACAATTTTTTCTTCATAGTGAGTTCTTTCTTTAAGGTTATGTACATTGCTTTGAGAATTTTAGTAGTTTTCGCGCAATATTGTGTGTAATATGTACAATTTTAAAATTACAAAAACAAGATTTTCTCAAAATCGGCTCCAAATTTTTTCTTTGAACTTTTGGTAGGGATAGTGCTAAATATACCCTACGAGATGACAAACTCCATGTTGCTTTATTCTTTTGTTGTTGTTTTTAATTGAAAAAATGTATTTTTTTTTCACTCATCTCTTACGTCGGTAATATTTACATCAGTGGCGATTTGTTGACATTAATATATTAATGAGTACGTGTGCTTTAAATAATTGCAAGTAAAGTTTCACGAAAACGCAACCGTTTTCTGTGCTTGCTCAAAATTCAGCCTTTTTTAGAAACGCTCAGACGCTATTTTCTCATAAATGGCTCCAAATTTTCTGTTCAAACTTTTGAGAGCGAATAATGCTAATTGTACTCTTTAATATGACGTAAAGTTTATTGTGAGGTTTTTTTTTGTTTTTTCAAAAATTACACAATATTGTATACATATCTTTTTTTGAAAGATCTCTCACATCTTTAATATGCACATTACCAGAAATTTGTAAAGATTATTATATTTGTAAGTGCTTCAAATTACTTGAAAAGAAGTTATCTGAAAACAATTTCCTGTGAAAAATAGCTTCAATTTTCGCATTTTTAGTAGCGCTTAAACGCCACTTCCTTTTAAAAAATGGCTACAAATTTTTAAAAGAAAATTGCCATTTAGGACGAGGTTTTAGTGTTCTTTAGTATTCTAAAATTAATAATTCCGTTGTACCATTAGGAAACCGAAAAATTAATAAAATGTCAAAAAATGTACTTTGGGCGGCGATAGATGAGAGCTGTCAAGAGTATGTGGAAATTCCGAATAGCTAACCCAGATCCAAGGAAATAGAAAACTAATACGGGAAAGTCTGTGCCATTCTGTGGCACCACTAGTTTATTATCTTAAAATAATTTTAAGTTACGACATTGTATTAATTGTAATCGCATGTAATATGTAATTTGTAGTGTTCTGCCACCTGGTTGAGTAAATCTTTCTGCAGAAATAAGAAATATCTGTATTTATTTAAAAAAGGAAAAGATGGTATATTAGACACGGCTTCTCATCTTCATTTTCTTAAATGAAATTACCATCATTATATGAAATACCAATACATGAAAACTACTGTATGTATGTTGACAACAATAAATGAAAACTATTGTAATAATAATAATAATAATAATAATAATAATAATAATAATAATAATAATAATAATAATCAACGAAATGCACCTCTAAAACTAGAATATAATAGTTTTAAAGACATTTTTGTTTGAATTTTGGCCAATTGTTTTAGTCAAAAAGATCTCGTTACAACAGTTAATGAACTTTATTTTGACGATTTCGTCCCAAAACGTTCAAGTTTAATCATGTTAATTTTTTATTTTCTTCCACTTGAAGCCACGGAAGCTAATATTTTGCTAATATTTTATTGAGTGTGTATTTAAATGGGAGACATCAGGTTTTGTTGAGATCACAGTTGGGTTCTGACCATTGTGCTTTCGCGATAGCCGACCAATTTTTATTTAGGTGTACATAAAACATTTTAAATAAACATTTTTACTTGTACTTTTAGAAATAGGATTATGTGAGAATTACTATAATTTTCGCACTTTAAATTCCATTAGTCCTTTGGCATAATTAAATGACATGAATAAAATGGTCAAATGAATCAGTGCGTGTACGCCATTCACAATGCATTCAATTATTAGAACACATGCTTAGTATATCTACGAAAGTGTATCTACACTGACTTGCCATCAGAATGGCAAATGCCTCACGTGGGGCACATTTAGAACGGCTCTCCACCTCCGTAAATTATTACGGGAAGGTCGTCTCGTTGCGCTCTCTGGGAACGAGACCTCGACCCCGGCGATCGCAGCCGCGGCACCTGTTGCGGTAGTCTCCATCCAGTTCGCAAGGCTGCCATTGGTAACGCCGTAAATCAGCCGGCAACTGTTTGCATTTACCAGAACACTTCTTTGATGCTGGTTTCCTGCAGATACCTTCCACAAGTACCATGACAACCCAGTGTCTTAACGTCGCTCCCAAGTGAAAAGTGTAGCGTTTCGTGATGAAATAATACGTTGGTATCTTCTGTACTTGCAGGTGAAATCAGTGGTGTATTTTAAGTGATTAATAGGAAAGAGAAATCATTTGTTAAGAATGAAATTCTTCTTGAATGACATCTTTAAATGAGAGCATGAAGGATTTTCCGAAAATATTCGCGTTTTCGCGTAATTTTGCATAAAACACACGCAATTTTTCATGAATTAGATTCTGAAAAACTTCGTTTTCAAACTCGCAAAAGGTAGGATTTGTTTCCCTTTCATTCACCCATTATCGGAAGGAAACTCTCCCTACCGCTAACAACGAAAATCATCGTTTGATAATGGCCAAGGAAAGAAATACCACTTACAGGTATGCCATGTTAAGAATATGGCTCAAGGAAATGGTATCATACGAGTATATTGTTTCTAAGTATTCGCAGGCAAATTTTTAGGTAATTGTTTTATTGTCATTTTGCAAATAATTTTTAGGTTTTCGAAATTTGAGTGGGCATTAACAATATAGCAGTACATTGGGGCCAGTGTAACAGAATCGCAAACTTTTCTTCTTTCGTTTGTGGTTGCCTTTGCCCCGCATTTACATTTTCGCATCACTAAAAATAGACTCCTCCTGATGCTTCTAGGATCAGTTAATAGATGGCAATCTCCGACAATCATTGAGAACGAACCTTTTGATTTTCCTTCAAGTTCTATTCCTGTAAATGAAATCCATTCAAAATTATGAACAGCTCCTCCACCGATGGAGTAAATGTCGCAGCGAAGCAGTCGCTTGGAGATCGCCATTTTTTTCGGAACGTTGTGTAATTGCGAAAGGCATTACACACAGCATTTGTAATGCTAGGATGTTATTTCTATCCCCTAGGTCTGTGTGTGTGTGCGTGTGTGTGTGTGCGCGCGCTATAACAGACGCGTGCGAAAGAGCACGAGGGCGGGGCGCGTTGCGCGACCGTGCCTGGAGGAGCGCTCGCCCGCCAGTGGGCCCGGCCGCTGCTCCCCCGGGACAACGTTGGTGTTGCTTCGATTGGTTAGCGTCTCCGGGCGCGTTAAGTCAAGTTAGTTAAGTTAATGCCTTATTTTACGTGGCGAAACTCGGGCCATCAGGCCCGCTCTTCCGTCTGACCACGCAAATTTCTACTACGCTCCTTTCACCAACTAGCGGAGAAAGAAGGTATTCCTTGGGCGACGAAACAGGCGATTTGAATTTAGCTCAGAGGCTTCATTTAGGATGAAGATCTTTTACATGCAAGTAAATCTACTAAGATGGGACAGCTGGCGCGTCTACTCCTAACGTTACTGTTCCCGTAAGTTTCCCGCTTGTTCTATCGCGGGAGGTGGCGGTGATCTTCCTCCGCGGGGTGGACACCTCCGGCGCCGACCTCCTCGTCGGCTACGAGGTATCTCCCGCCAACGGGGCACCGACCTCATCGCGACAAGCTCTAAGCTCCTGACGGGTCTGCAGACATGTGTGGTACTGTAGTGCACGTAAATGTGTGTATGAGTAAGATTATACCGATCAGAGCACCTGGCCGGTACAATTCTGTTTTAGACAGTGACTGAATCCGACTAAGCCATCTAGGTAGTGTCGAAAATCCTGCCACCGTCGTTACACTAGGACCTCCTGGTCAGAAAATATTCATAGACCTGGACATTTTCATTTTGGTTCTATTAATATTACAGCCAAAATCCTTAAACACGTCAAATCTGTAAAAATCACCCTAATGTGCAATATTAATCTTAATATTAATTGTTTATATTGTAATAATTAAAATTACTACTAATTTGTTACAATTCAACAAACTAAGTATTTTATAATCAAATTATAACTTACGATTTGGTAATGCTTGGAACCTTTTTAAAACTTATCAAAAACAAGCATTTCATTTCAATAGCGACATAACTTATATTGAATACATAACGAATAGAATCCACTGAAAATTACGACTTAACAAAATACTTAAGATTTTATCTTTCAGAACCTTGTGTTTGAGTATTTCGTATTTCTTTTCAAGATGTATTGGGCAAACTAAAGGCGCCACAATGAATCACATTTTGCCTTGGATCCCAAAATAGACGCGGACATTCTCTTTACAACACATCTGATGCCTTCTCGATGCTGTGTCGAAGTCTTAGGTGTTGCATCACATTCAACCCTTCAACATTCTAGAGAAGACAATTTTATACTTAACAGACAACTCATTTACTCAACTATTGGATTTAATGACGGGTACTTTCCGATTTCACTTAAACTTCGCTGATTTACTCTCTGCAATGGACGTGTGTGACATTTAAAAATCGAGAGGGGCATTAATGGAAGAGATTTCGAGAATGTGACCCGTTGCAAGTTTCTATTTGCTATACTTCCTACATTGCTTATGGGTCATTCCATGGCAAGTGGTTTAATTTTGGAGAAGTTCTCCGCAATCTCACATTTCTAATGAAACTGTATGTGGAGTTCCATTTCTCTCAAAGAAATGTTTGTGAAATTGCAGCTTCACCGTGGACGAAAGTCGAATGAAAGTTCAATAGGACAACTTTTTGCGCTACATTCAATGAAACTAAAATCAATTTTCTCTTTATCACACAGAGGGTACATCGCAGCAGAGTCACAAAAAAAATCCACAATTTATCATTGAATAACTTCATTAATATTGGAGTAAGAAATGTGAAACCTGGTTCATAACATGTCAACATTACATTTTTTCTTAAAGTATCATTTTAAACTCCTTTGTCACCGGCACCGGTCGCTCAGGGTATCCACTGATGTAATTGCGTTGCCTCTGACCGGGAGCTCCTCTGTTCGAGTCCCGACGGTAGCAGGATTTTTGACACTAGCTTGTTAGCTCGGTCAAATTCAGCCGCTGTCAGGAGGGGAATTTAAGTAGCCAGCTGCTCTGATCGGTAGTTTTCCTTACGGCTAAATGTACCGAAAAAACTTGTAGGAAAATTCACTAGATCGCAGCACTATCGTAGGGAATTTACTTTACCGATAACGTCTGAAAAAATGGTCCGATTTTCAATCTGGTAAACGGCATTTGACTCCTTTTTAAAGTAGAATTTACGCTACAAAGCCCCTTTTCCAAAAAAAAAAATTAGCAGAAACTCGTTTTTTAATTTTTTCTCGTACTTTCGGGAACAATTTCAAAAATGTGGGCTTATAGCGCGATGGCGACAAGCTTTCAGAATCCAACGCCATGTCAATCATGCAAATACTATGAGTAGGAGCGTCGTAAAGTCAAATTTCGGAAAACACCTCACCCCACTCCCCTTTCCACGCCGCCGCGGCGCGCCACCTCATCCGCCCGGTGCGGGAGGGACCGCTCCCTCAACGCCGAGACAATGGAACTCCCGGCGGCCTGCAGCGGACGGGCAGGCAAGGCAGGCACTCCGAAATGAAAGTGTTCACGAAATGAAAGGTTAGTTAAAGAATTAAATGTTTGTATTTTTTGAAAAAACAAAAGAATAGAGCAATATGGCGTTTATTTCATTTCATAGAGTTCATTAGGCACTATCCTTTCCAAAAGTTTAAAGAAAACAATTGGAGCCGGTTTTGAGAAAATCTTGTTTTTGTAATTTTTTAAACTTGCACATATTGCCCGCAATTTTGCGCAAAAACTACTAAAAGTTTCAAAAAAATTTACATGACCTTATTGAAAGAACTGTGAATGGAGAACAAATATTTCATGGAAAAATCTCTATCTTCAATTTTGTAGTTGTAGGAAGACGCCGAAAAAAAATTCGTGCTGTTGCAATTTTAGAAAAATCAGAGTCAACAATGAAAATAAGATCTATGCCATCTTTATAAGTACAATTTACTTTATTCTTACAATTAATTTAAGGAAAACATTTGGAGTCATTTTTGATTGATTGTTAGTGACTTCGGGCGCGTCAATTACTGAGGTCTATAGTTCCGCAAGTGTAGGGCATGTTTATTTTGTCGGGAGGTGTAGGTGATGTTCTCCGATGGATGGCGAGATCCGGCGCCGACCTTTTGTGCACTAGCGAGGTTTCCCCAACCAGGTATCTACCACCAACGGGGCACTACCCCAGCCGGGACACGCTCCAAATCACCGACTGATCTACCTGTCGGCTTGCGGGGTTCTTTCACAACCAGGTATCTACCACCAGCAGTGCACCGCCCACAGCCGGGACAAGTTACAAGCCTCCCACTGGTCTCCCAGCATGTGGTCTAGCACTTTATCAAAGTAAATTTTTCTATTTTGTTGGCATGGGCTATCTTTGTGGTCTTGCCCCATCTTGCCACCTGCCGTCTAACGCAGCCCTACATTTTTTGTAGTTTTCTCAATTTTTCGGTTTCCTAATGGTAGATTCAAAATATCGCTTTTAGAATATTTCAGAAGTCCTTGTCCTTTAAGACAATTTTCATTCATAAACTTGAAACCATTTTTAAGAAAAGGCTGTTTAAGCGTCTTTGTCAGTGCGAAATATGAAGCCCTTTTTCACAGGAATCTTGAGAGTTTTTTAAAAACATTTTATTGGAAGATATTTTAAGCTCTTCCACTCACAAATGCAATAATGTTTAGAAATCGCTGCAAATTGGCATATAATGCATGCGAAATATTTTAAAAAATACATTTGTGTAAATTTTAGAAAAAACAAACAAAATAATACAACAACATTTTTTGTTTCCTTAGACAGTGCATTTCGCACTTTCCTTACAAAAGTTTGAAAAAAAAATTTGGAACCATTTTTGAAAAAAATTGCGTTTGAGTGTTTCTGAAAATGCGATTTTTCGAGTTCGTTTCAAAAGAAAACCTTTGAGTTTTCGAAAAACTTTAAAAGATATAATTTAAAGCACATGTGCTCATAAATGTAATAGTGTGAACAAATCGCCGATAATGTAAATATAAACAATGTTACAGGCTAGTCAAAAAAGTTTCATTTTTGTAATTTTCGCAAAAACCAAAGAACAGAGCAAAATAGCATTTATGTCATCTCTTAAAATACATTTCGAACTATCCCTACCAAAAGTTTAAGGAAAAAATTGGAGCCGGTTTTGAAAAAATCTTGCTTTGTTATCTTTTAAAGTTGCATAAATTGCACATAAGATTGCGCCAAAACTACAAAAATTGTTTAAAAATTGCATGGTCTTAATGAAAGAACTAATTATGTACAACAAATTTCTTAGGAAGGAAAAATCTCTATCGTCAGTATTGTAGTTGTAGGAAAACGCCGAAAAATTCAAGGTATTTACTATACAGCAACAGGATTTATCCACATTTTCGTTACCAGGACCTGGCAATGAGAGTTTTCCTGCTCACGGTATAACCTTCTCTTCGTACGAAGATTGAGATGAGAGATAAAGTAAAATAAATGTATGTTCACAATTTGAAATTCCATTAATAAAATATTAATTATATCGAATTTAAAAGTAAATACTTTTTTGCCAACTGTTTTTGTACTTTCCTCTATCAGCAATGAAAGCAAAGAGACGCACATAGAAAACTCAGGGACGAACAGTATCGTGAAGCACTCTGTTCGAAATCTTTACGTGCATTACCTAGGGATGTCAGCAATTCTGAATTAGTACAAGGCAAAATATGCTCATTGCTAAAATATAAACACATATTTAAATAAAAACTATTTATCATAATTAATTAAATATATTTTCGGAAATAATTTCAAGAAAATTTGGTCATTTGTAAAAATATAATGATTAGCAAATAATGAATGTAATGGTAAACGGATATTAAATGATCAGCAAAATATGTAAAATACGTAATACATTACAAAATATGTAACGAAAAATTTAGATATTTTGTTAGGATTGCTAGTTTGCCAAGATCACAAAATCAGAACAGTAGACAAAAAGTATGTAATTACATTAGAACCCGGCCTTTAGCCATGAGATCGTCGGGCAGTACCGCGAAAGAGAATTTTGACGTTACTGAAGATCTGTTTTCTACAGGACTAGAGAAGTCTATTTATCCGATTTCAGTGTATGATGTGGCATTAGATTCAGGATGCATCTCGCCAGCGCGCTATTTTACCACTTTTTCAAATTTGTCCGAAAGTACAAAAACATTTTAAAAATTTGATTCGGCTATTTTACTTGGGGAAAGGAATTAACCAGGTGAATTCTACAAACACCGTTTTGAAATGAAAAATCAAGTCGTAGGATAAAAGAGCTCTTGTGTTATCTATGCTTGTTCTTTCCGGTAGTGAAATGATAACGGAAGATCTTAGAAGTAAAATATATCTCAAATACGATGTGAGGAGACGGAATATGGGTGATATTGACACAATTAGTTAAATTTTCTTTTTGAAATCAGTTCCAAATCAGAATCGGTATTTTGAGTGGTACCTCAGACATTCTTATGATGGTATTCGAAGGCAGTCGGAATATGTGAATAAGATACTAGTTTTATACTACTATTAAAGATGATACGAGACCGTTTGCCCCTATTACAGCATCACTAGTTTCATATGTGGGGAAAAAAATATATTGAGATGCGAAGTGACGGAAGGATAAGCCGAGTGCCTGGCTTGCTGCGCCCGAAAGTTCGGCCCCCTCGGCCGGCGCTCCGCCGAGCCGGCTCGTCGGCTGTGGTCGCGCCGCCCACGAGGGGCAGATGTCGCGGCGGCGTGGAAGGGGGATGGGGGGAGGTGTTTTTCGAAATTTGACTTTCCGACGCTCCTATTTATCCGATTTGCATGTTTGACACGGCGTTGGATTCTGGAAGCTTGTCGCCACCGTGCTATAAGCCCACTTTTTTGAAATTGCTCCCGGAAGTACGAGAAAAAATTTAAAAAAACGTGTTTCTGCTAGTGTTTTTGGAAAAAGGTCTTCGTAGCGTAAATTCTATTTTAAAAAGGAATCAAATGCCCTTTACAGATCGAAAATCGGACCATTTGTTCAGACGTTATCGGTAAAGTAAATCTGAGTAATTTTGGTGCTGCCACGTGGTGGCGGCAAATTGAACTAGTGTCGGTACATCTACCCTTAAACGGACCAGGGACCGCGCGCGATTCCTTGTCCTATTCTCATAAAATTGGACGCGCAAAGTTGAAAGACGAACGTTCAACACAGCGCACTTGCGCTACCTTGTCTACACGGTACAACTATGGTGCAACGCGGTGGTTGTTCTATTCTGCACAATGGATCCAGGTATTTGCCAGGGTAATTTCGGCAGCTTATTTTACAATCAATCGAAAGAAGAGAAAAAGAGAAAACTTCCTTTTCCCTACACAAGTAATCTTGAATGAACTGAAGAGCGAGTTCTTTGTTTGCAAGAGACATTCTTAAAATACATAACCTTCAATGAAAAGTATTGCATTTTATTGTTTCAGCTAAATACCTTATTAAATAAATTTCGAAAATTGTCATTACGTAAAAATATAATAAGAATTAGGAAGAACTAAATATTCTTCTCCTATCGCTGCAACACATCGAACTAGAAATGGAAATAAACACATGTTCATTTTTACTAGTTTCCTCTTTATAGCTTTATATATCGAAAATTGATATTACCGCAGATATATAATAAAAGAATAATCTGTAACAAATTCGCAATAAAACGGACAGCAGACAAAGAACTCTTACGACTCGGTATTCCGGATGACTTCGCTATGAAGTACACGTTCTTTGGAGCAAGCGAACGAGAAAGACGAACGAGATTCCCGTCAGCTCTGGAGAGCTTACGCTGTTGCATGCGTCCACTGTTTTGACGAAATGACGCGTGCGCAACGTGCGCTAGACGCATGCGCAAAACTGAACGAAAAGGCGCATCGTGTGGACGCGCCTTTAAGCACACCTACACTTCCGTGCACCACACTGCCGCACAGGCCGGGAGGCCTCTCGTGAGTCTGAAGCTTATTCCGGCTTGGGCTGGGGCTGTGCCCCGCTGGCGGGAGATGCTTGGTTGAGGAACCCCTTGCTTCCCGACAGTAAATTGTATCGGCAACGAGTCTAAATATTTGTGGACCTTCGATTCCACTCATTTCCAAGATCTCAAACTTAATTTGCATACTTTCCGCGTATGCAAATTTCATACTTAAATGTTAATGCAGCTTTTAGAGGTGCTTCCGGAAGTTAGTCACTACTTTAGAAGTAAAGAACTATGGCAAATTGTTTCTATTACCTTTTTTTCCATTTTACATTGTTTACGGCAAATGCCCTAAGTATTGTTATCAGAATACGAGGTATAAAATTTCAGCATCCGACTCCCACATACCAGAGTTGAATGAAACCCGATAAGCTGTGCGGTTCACGATGCGGAAAGCAAACTGGCGCCTCGATAAAAACAACTTATCTGAGGACGCTGGCTCAATGCAGCACAGGAATTGACGGTGGTTCTTCGCTATCTAACATACGAAAGGACTTGTGGCACTCCGACTCTGAAATTCTTTTACGTTTCAACTACTGTTCAATTCTGCATTAAAATAAATTACGTCAACCAGCGATAGAAAACTATTGGGGGAGAGGGATAGTTCCTCCACAGGAGTGTCCTGAGGCGAAATAACGACTACCTGAGCATTCGCCCCTCGGGATCGCTGAGAAACTGACCACGGACAATGCCAGGGGATGTTACGGGGTCACGGAGATGTTACACCAGTAATTAGCATGCACTGCAAACAGTAGGTGTAATTTCCTCAGCGACTGGAAACCATCTGCAATTTGCGTCAGACTGATACGATGAAGACCAGTAAAAAATATTTCTCTCTCGAACATGAAATAGTATTTTGTCTGTACGACTTCGTACAAACTTCGACATACAATTTTTATAAGTTTTTTTGAAAGAATGATTTGGTTTTGCAGAAACTAGTGCATCCTAAGATTTTAAAAATCAACGGTAGTTAGAATTTTGTTCGATTACAATTTACGTAGGCAACATGCAATGAAAGTAAATTTATACGGGAAAAAGAAAATCAAATAGGCCAATGTTATTAAAGATAATTAATATTCACATTATGACTCTGAAGGGTTCAAATATTTTAAAATGTGAGAGTCGCAAATATTCTAGTTTTTAATCGTACGAGTATTTCTGCTAACAGTAGAAAATGCATAGAAGTTTACTGCATTAATTTTTTTGAACAAATATAAAATTTATATAATAATAATGCAATTGTCTATCATTAGAAGATGGTGTACGTCAGCTAATAGATACAAATAAAATACCAATTTAATGACAAATTAAAACGCTGCTAATTAAAACCAAAAAAAACTATAATAATAAAAATGGAGCTCCCATTGTTTCACACAACCCCTCTTGTTCCTCCATTTCATCTATTCGTGATATCAGAGACACGAGCTTGAAAACAAGTCGGTAAAATACAATATAAAATCTGTGATCATGGTGTAAAAGTTCTTAACTCAATTTTTGGCGAAATTGGGTTGACTACTGATTTTATAAGTTACGTATCTACATTTTATTTTAGTAAAAGGACCGAATGCAAATGTTTCCTCCTTAACGACAAAAAAAGCGTTGTCTCAATAATCTAAGCCTTGTTTTCTCCAAACTCCGATTTTTGGCTTGAGAACTTTTACCCCGTGATCACAGAAATCTAAAATGAAATCCAAAGTGGTCTTAGTAACGAAACTACTTCTTTCCCTTCTACGGGAGTGAGAAGCCGCGAGAAAACCTAAACTGCATGAAGGCTGCAATGACGAAAGCGCGTGCACGTGGTGCGTGTGGTGGTGCTCACCTGGCGGGCAGCAGGGCGGCGGGCGCGGGCGGCAGCGGCGGCGGCGGCGGGGCGGGCGCCAGGGCGAGGGCCAGGTCGCAGGGCGCGGAGTCGGCGCCGGCCGCCATCATCGGGGGTCTCCTCGCCTCGCGCAGCTGCCGCCGACCGGGCAGTTGCTCGAGCCGCGGGCGACTGGGGGTTGGGGCGGCGCGGCGCCGCTGCACCCCTTCGGCCGCGCCCCCAGCGCCGCGCCGCGCCCAAACGCGCAAGCTGCGGGAGCGCCCGGGCCGCGCCCGCCGGAAGAATGCGCGTGCACTGCAGCTGCGACAGACAGACAGCGCCGCCAAGCACGCGCCGCATCGACCGCGCGCCCAGCCACGCCATGCGACGCCCCCCTTTTTACGTTCCCGTATACGTACGTATACACGGAGTGATATACGTAGTATGGGGAAAGTTATGGAATGCTGCGCCAAAAAATGGCCAATTTTCGGCGGAAAAAAATTAATTGCCGGGCCGTGATAACGAATAAGTGGATAAAACCAGTTGCTAAATTAAGAAAAAAAAATCCCCTAACACGTGGTGTAGCCAGAAACCCGATTTTGTGGGTCCTTGATATCGAAAAACCAATTGAAAGGAAAACGTCCGTCTGTCCGTCCGTCTGTCCGTCCGTCTGTCCGTCCGTCTGTCCGTCCGTCTGTGAACACTGCTAGCGCCTAAACCATACGTACGATGTCTTCCAAAATGGATATTCCCCGGTCGATGTGGTTTATATATATTTCCCCTCCACAGTACCCCTGAGGAGGCGGGAATTTATTTGCTGTAGCGGAATACAGTGCGCTGCTGCATTGCGCCTTAAGCAGTTGAAAGGGAGGGCTTTGCTCAATAAGTAAACTAAAGCTAACTTCATTTTGGCTTAAATCTAATTTTTTAGTTTAGTTATAGTTGCACTTTGGTATATTAAATTCTAACAAATTTTCATTGTCTTTCTTAATCCTAGAATGTTTAGTTTTTGTTCCTCTAGGAATTTTTTTTCTTTTTCTTTGTTTTCATTCATGCATTATTCACTCCTCATTCCTTCCCTTCCACATCGTTCGCGCTTCCACAGAGGGGATGCGTTACCCGACATACAGGTTTTCCGCACATGATCTCCTGCGAGTCCAGTTCAACCGCTGTCCGGAGGAGGATTCTAGCGTCCGCCGGCCCGGAGCGGTACTTTCTCGTGGTTTCAATGATCAACAACACCACTCCAATGCTGGAGCAGTACTCTATCAAATGGGCCACGGACTGCGCGCGATCCTTCTTTTCCCTTCCTCGCCAAATCATCACTTACACACTCACATGAACGAACCACACGTGACGGGAGACCAGTCTTTGCTTAGAGCTTGTCCCTGCTGGGACCGTGCCCCGGTGATGGGAGATACCTGGTTGGGAGAAATCCCGCGAGTCGATGTAGTTGGTCGGCACCAGATCTCGCCATCTACTGGGGGAACATGCACTATACTTACGGGTCTACTTCCTTTAGGAGGTGACGTACCCGGAATCACTAGTCAGTCAACCAAAGTCCCGCATCTACTGTTCACGTCACAAAATATTGAATGCACTCTCATGACAGTTTTTGCTGTATTTCATGACCATTTTCTGTAGACAATTCCATTGCGGGTTCACGGGGACCAAACCCCGTGAACCCGCAATGGAATTGATGACAGTTTTTGTTCTTTCAGCCTGTCCTTCGCTCTTACGTTCCTTTATTATCTTCCCTTTCCCTCTCATTGTCCTTCCTCCCCCACCTCGTCATGCTCGAGGAAAAACAAAATCCCTGAAAAATGTTCAAAATTCTTTTTGGCAATCGTTTAAAGTACTACACGATGTAGTTTTTGCCTCCAGATCGGTCTCCAGGCAAAATTCACGTTGATAAAAAGGTCAAATAGAAGGACATGCAGGTCACCAAATGCGAATTTTATTATGGAATTATAGGCAAATGTTCCTTCGTGAACTTTGTTCATGTGTGAGCAAATTTGGAATTTTGTTTCATTTTCATAATTGTATATTTTGAGACATTATGAGTCATTCTGCAAAGCGGAGTATTAATTTTATTACAAAACAAGCAAGCTATTCAAATCATAAAATTATTATACTCGTAGAAATATTTTTTCAACATTTGTGTTACTTTCTTGAATACCATCTACACAAACTTCTTAGGGTCTTTCATAAGCGACCCTAGTCACCAAGACAAGACGGTTTTAATGCTATTCGTGGCAAAAAGAACGAAAGAATTACTTACGAGAAGATTGTTTACAAAAAAACTTATTTTCTAGAAGTTAACTAAAATTTATTTAAAAGATATTAAATAAATACAAAATCTCCATTCTTATTCAGTTCTGTAAACCACTAGATAACAATGTCAATGAATGTCAATGTTCGAAATGTATATTGCTCCTCGCCCTTTGCTCCTCGCTTTCTCAAATATATTTTAAAGCCTCTCCTTGAAATACAACGCTGACGGGGAAAATGAAATATCTGACGTTCCTTAATAGTTTTTTTAAATATGCAATAAAGCTTTGTCGGTCACATGGCGACCATCTTCATTGCTGGGGTTTCTGCCGGTTGGGAGCCGCGGAGGGGAACCTAAAATTAACGCTCAAGAACTTGTGTTTGCTCCTCATAAGCCATAATATAAAATTTCTTTTTAAAAGGTTTATTGTTATTTCTGTAGTTATATTGACCTGTGGTGTCATGCTCAATGACGAGAGGAACTGAGTCTGGAAGGAAATGTGGAGAGGAAGTCTCAAATGCTTCTGCGACACACAAAAGACTTTCCATATGGCGTACGGATGTCTCAGCCCCGAGAATCTGTCTTATCTCGAGGAAGCTTTGTCTGAATGCATGTGTTGGTTTGCGGGACAGAACTCGGAGGGGGATTGCATGCTATTCGATACGAGCTGCGAATGTGTGTGTCTGTATGTGCGAGTATAGTTGGGATACTGGGACATCGTAGTCGTGACGGTCACATGTTTTTCACTGCTAATAAGTAGCGGGGACCAACAGTGCAAGTAACTTGGAAGGCGGCATTCTGAACTTCCTGAAGTATTATCCGGCTAAATCCACTCGTACTCTGGAGCCAGCGTTGCTAGACGAATTGCTTAACTGCGCTCCGTGAAGTGAAGGCGATTAAGAAATTCGAGATATCGCAGGTTTCTGGATGGGTGACCGTCTGGAAACCCTGCGTTTTAACGGCGCCGAGCCCCTGACCGACGGAATATAAAGCAGTGACTGACGATGGCTGACTAGATAGAGTAGAGGAGGATTCCTCCACAGCACATTCGGCGCCAGTGGGTGGCCTTAACAGAACGTTGTTGCGTATTAACAAAACAGAAACAAATATGGGTACCGATCGCACGTGATACCTCCTTCCTCAACCTTTTCCCACACCCTTCGATAAGAGTGAGTTTATGCATGGCACGGCACAACATTATATTTTTATATTATTAAATAAATATAACTTGTAGGTATCAAATGTACAGAGAATTAGTACATACTCGTACACTCCAGATTTAACGCCACCAACATGATGTTGCATCATGGGAGTATAGAGTTAGCAGTATTCTCTGCCACATGTTCACATAGCATGAGCGTGTAATGGATTCATTCATTGAAGCATTCGATATAAGACACCCGACAAATCTAATGAAATAGCGCCGGCATCACTTCGAGATGGAGTTGTCGAATGCGCTCAAAAGAGGTGTACGCTAAGGTGCAATATTTACACCTACGCACAAACTCTACAGTCGCACGATTGACTGCTCTCTTTTCTTCTGTTGGACAAAGTTCCGTGACTTCGAGCGCGGTGATTCACAATTCCTGCTCGCGAGCACAAGATGAGCGAGCCTGAAGTACACTGTCTGCACTGCCCATTCCACCGAGGAGAGATAACGGACGGCAGGAGAGCCAAGGGCAAAAATATTACGAGAATTAGAGGGCTGCATTCACCGCGATGTTACCGGCCCGCGCTCACTCTCCCCTCTTTTCTCTCGACCGGGAGAGATGGCTCAGTGCATCAACCTGATGTCACTGCAGTCCCTCTGACTGGGAGGTACTAGGTTCGAGTCCCGACGGCGGTCAGACTTTCGACACTAGCTAGGTCGTGTTCAGTCGCTGTCTGGAGGAGAGTACCCTAATAAACGGGCCACAGACCGCGCGCGATCTTTCCTTCCGTAATAGAAGGTTTATCATGACTTAATTGCTTCAATCATCGAAAGTCTTTCTCTCGAGACCATCCGCTCGACCGTCCGTGGCAGCCGGGTGCGGGCTCTCGGTCGCCGGTGACCGGCCGAGGCCGCCGACGCTCGGTCGCTTGCCGATTGCCGGCGCACCGCACCTCCAACACTCACCCGGAGTAAATATCGGATGGAATGTTTCGATAAAGGAACCAGGAAGGAAGGCGTATTATTTTTTTTTAAAAGAAACGACCAATGATTTCCATTTTACTAAATGTAATTTATAAAAGAAATATACATATTTTTTTTATTTTAAATTGTTCACAACTCCGCATTTCGACTCACTGGTGAACTTGGAAGTGGACCTTCTGGAGTTCTACTTGAGAATTGAATGATTTTTTAAAAATTTATGTCTATTTTCTTCTAGTCTTGGTTAAAAATTTATTTAAATCATTTACACTTTTACTAATCCCAGTCAATCGGTATTTTCTCGGAACCAAATTCAAATGAAAAAAATAATCATTTCCCCGTATATCTCCACATGTACCTTCGCCCTGTCCCAAAACTCGCGATCTGTCAGAACTCACCTGTCCATAAAAGTGTGTCCCATCGAAACAGGCGATCCTGGTTTGGAAGGCCTAGGACGCATCGTTTTCGAATTATCCGCGATTTTACTAAAAATCCTCTTACACCTGTTGTAGCTAGAATTCGTTTTGTGGGTCCTCGATATCACAAAATCGAATGACGGCAAAACGTCTATACGTCTGCCTGACCGTCCGTTTTGAACAACGCTAGCGGCTAAACCGTTCAATCCATTTTGTCCAAAATTGATATTCCCGAATCGATTTGACTGATGTAGCGGCCACTTAAATTTGAACCGATACTTTAATTTTTGGGGACACTTTATATTAAGCTCCTGATTAAATTGATTTGATTAAATTTTGTTGTTGGTTTAGTCTGAAAAATGTTTAAAAGAAGGGTGCAGGTCTCATGTTCATAAAAACCTTGATTTTTCAAAAAATGCAAACGTTCAACCGTTTTCGAAGTCTTCCTACAACTGAAGTATTAAAGATTTTTTTCCCGTAATGAAATCTTTTTCTTAAAGATAGATTATGAAATAAGACCATGTACAATATTTCGAAAATTTGAGTCCTTTTCGCGTCATTTTGCTTGAAAGTACGGGTGAGAAAGTACCTGCTATTTGAGCACCACTAGTTTCGTACGTTTTCAAAGAATGATGTGAGTGGAGTGCAATTTGAGTTTCATTCTTCAGATTTTGATCCGTGAACCTGCTGGTCCCACGAATACGTAGAGCCAACGCCTTTCCCCAACTAGTAGATACGACGTGCGTCCTCCGTTGGCGACCAAGCCCTTCTTTGACGTCACAGCCAGCAGGAGGAAGCGGAACGGCCTCCCGCTCCCTCGTGGAGCGAGGACGCTCGCGGGCGCGCCCCGGCGTTTCCCGGTCACCGAGGGCCGCTCGTCCAGAGACGAGGGAAGGGCGGAGGTGAAGGGCCGCCCTGCTGAGGGCAGCAACCCTCTCTTAAGCATTCGCTAAGGATACACTGAATCGGTTATTTCTAAAACCTCCCGATTTTAATTCTTGGAAGGAATTGTAAAGTTGTGTGAAAACAAGAAAAAATGAATAATTAACAGAGATATTACATACAATAATTAAAATTAGAGAATTTTTCTGTGTTTTTTATACATTTCTGATGCATAAATCTTGATTTAGAATGTCACGAAGCCAAGTGTTAACTTATTTTCACTCTTAAAACATTTTTGAAAAGTGCGCAACGTTCGCACGACTTCAATTGTATATGTCTATATGATTGTGCCGTCCTTTCAGTCCTCACTATCATCATCATCATCATCATCATCTCATCTTCCATACCCCCAGGGCTGACAACCCTGGGAGATAAAAAT
Source organism: Acheta domesticus (assembly GCA_031308135.1). Lineage (NCBI taxonomy): Eukaryota > Metazoa > Arthropoda > Insecta > Orthoptera > Gryllidae > Acheta > Acheta domesticus. The sequence continues at coordinate 210,469,400 of JAHLJT010004567.1, forward strand.
GGGATTCAGCTAAATGCTGATCCTCCCTATTGATGTTTCATGCCCCCCCACCGAGATAATGTTTCTGAGCCCCGGTAAAGGCAGAATGCATGTATGCGTGGTCCGAGGCGGCCTACATGCGGAAAAAAAACTCGATGGAAGTGGAACAAGGGGGAAAGATACTTCGCCATTGGTCCCAGCTGTAATGCGAGTTTGCGCGTGGCTCGGGAAGGCTCAGGTTGCGACACAGCGCTCGGGTAGGAAGCACGCTTGCAGTTTGCTATGCAAGATGTCACAAGGGCTATTTTCTTATTTAATTTTTATTGAGCGTGCAAAATCTCTTTAAAAACAGAGGCCTCCTGCTTCAGCAGGGTGAAAAGTTGGCTTTCTCGTTTACATAAAATGAAATTGCTTTTACTTAAAATTACACAAAATGAAATTACACAGTATTACACAATTTCACACAAAATGAAATTTTCTTCTTTGCCTCACACTCTTCAGTCAAGTCTTCTACTTGGTTACAAGGGCTACTGGGAAGGAAATAACTAGTAGAGCTTACGATTTGCCCTTTTTCTTTTATTCTCTCTCGCCATTTTACTTGCATATGAACTAACTTCTCCAGAAATGAAGGACATGATTACATCAGTTTTTTAAAGTGTAGGAAAAATTTTGATTTTAAATTTTATTACTGTTAAACGTCGTGATCCAGAAAGTTTTTCTGAGTTTTATTTTATTCATTTCAGCCCGCATTTCAACTTCTTGGTCTCTGAGGCTTGTTTACGTAGATATACAATAATACGAAATAATGTGTAATGTGCAATTTTTCGCAATTGTAAAGGATTTAGAAACTTCCCTTGTAGTAATTTAGTATTAGTAATTTTCCTTGCTGACTAACTGAATTGAATTGATCAATTGATCACGGGAGGATATGAGTCCTCTATTTAGTTTATGTGGTGATACATAGCTCAGACAGCTTAATTTAGTTCATATTTTCCTCGTTATAACTTATCTTTCTTCTATTGGATAATAGTGGGGCATTATAATTTTGCTACTTTCCTTGTAGCCAAAAGGTTGGAACGATAAAGGAAAGATTTTCGAGATAAGTGTTCGTACGTTTAGTTCATATTACAATATTAATTTTTGCTATTATCATTAACCTCTCTGGTGTAATAATTCTTTTAATTGTAATTTAATGTAATTACACTACAAGTGTATATTTTCTTGAGCTCCCTGAGAGATGGTTTACTTATTTCGTCAGTAGTTTCTGCAAGCTAAATCTTTAGCCCGTTTGCCGATGTAAATAGTTCCTATTGCTGGAGCAATCAATTTTTTGATATTTAATGTTTCCACCAACGATAGTAGGTGATTTTATTCATAATTGATTTATGTAGAAGGTTGGAAGTCCAGAGCTCAAGAAAATGTGCGCAGATATTATACCCCTTCCCATACGTCATGTAGTTTTTACTGTTTATTTGACGATAAATAAAAGAATTGCGCTTATATTTGAATTACACATTCAGGAAAGCTGCGCCATTCTCCTAAATGACCTTCAGACTATTCAACAACAAAATTTAGTCAAAATTGTTGGCGCCATTTTTTTGAAAATTTTGAAATGTCCCAGGGGTTTCATGTAAAGTACCCCCCCCCCAAAAAAAATTAAAATATCGGTTTCAAATTCAAGGGGCCACAAGATCAGTCAGATCGATCGAAAAATATCAATTTTGGAGAAAATCTGCTGAACGGTTTAGTCGCTAGTGTTGTTCACAGACGGACGGACGTTTTCCTTTCAATTGGTTTTACCGTATCAAGGACCCACGAAACAGGGATTCTGGCTGTACGACGTGTTAGCTGTTTTTTTCTCTTAATTTAGCAACTGGATTTATCCACTTTTTCGTTATCAGAACCCGACAATGAATTTTTTCTGCCAAACATCCGTCGTTTTTTCGCGCAGCATTACATAACTTTCCTTATACAAAGTATATACTCGGTATATACTTGTATACGGGAAAGTAAAAATAACTCGATGAAGGAATAGTTGAAATAAAAGATATAATATGTTGAACAGAATCTTCATATATCTGTTTCGATGGCTTGTAACAAGGTGATCATTTTTATATCTGACTGCATTTGTAAGCAATCGTCTATTAAGTTTTATTTTGGGCGCGGCGCCATTGGTAGCTGGGATTCCCAACGGTCGCCCCACTTCCCTGACTTCAGGAAGCGTAATTAAGCCACTCGGCTTGCGATGCGGCTCTTTGAAATTCGCTATTTATTGCCTGTCCATTTGCATACGTGCGATGACTTAATTCACACGCATTTGTATTCCCGTCTACTTTTTGGACAAGATTTATATAACTTCTTACAATATTCTTTTTAGTGAAGATTTCGGATCAATGTATAGTGCGGTTTTTATAAAGCTGCCTCTCAAGGCCCGTCTTCGCAATGGAATATGTCACGGCATTTCGCGTCTTTCTCCGTCGTGCCTATAGATGTCGAATAATCATGTAGTGCTTGCTTGATAATTGATACGGTCGCGTTCATGCGACATCTCATGGCACGACCGAAAATGACGCGAAATGCCGTGAGATATTCCATTGTGAAGACGAGCCTTGAGAGGTAGCTTTATAAAAACCGCACTATAAATCATTTGTGGAAACTGTGCTTAACCCTTATCTGCACAAATTGGACTCACATTTGGAGGCATTAATAGTTGACGGTCGGCTCCTGTGGCTGGAGGGAGAATGTATTTCGCAGAGCGATGGTGTCTTCAACGTTCCTTAACTGTTCTAGAACCTGTGAAAAAAGATTATGACCTGAACAGACCATATAGATAAAAACCGGTGCATGTGCGTGTCCCTGAGGATTTGGCGCTAAATATGATTCAAATTACATCAGCACAAGACTGAAAACATTGGCCGGCAGCAGCGACACGCGTATACAGTACTCACCCTCACTTTAAGGTAGTTTTTTCACATTATTACATTTACGAGTACATGCGCTGTAAATAATGTCAAGTAAAGTTTCTTGAAAACACAACCGTTTTTTGGGAAAAATAGCTCAAAATTCCGAATTTTCAGAAACGCTTAAACGCCATATTCTCATATCCGGCTGCAATTTTTTTCTTGAAACTTTTGTAACGAATAGTGCTAATTACACTCTTTAATATGACGTGAAGTTTATTTTGAATTTTTTTTGTTTTTTCAAAAAATTTATAAATGTAATTTTTTTGAAAGATCTCTCACATCTTTAATATGCACATTACCAGCAATTTGTAAAGATTATTATATTTGTGAGTGTAAGTGCTTCAAATAACTTCAAATAAAGTATCTTGAAAACGCAAACATTTTCTGTGAAAATGAGCTTCACATTTCGCATTTTTTAAAATTTGGAATATATTGCCCGTGCATGTCCAAAACGTAACATCCTGCGTTGATTTTTCAAAAACATTCTCGTGAGTCGGCTCCTGCGGATGGCACACAGTTTGGACAACCAATTTTCTTACAAAAAATAACAAAACTTTGTGTCGACATTGCCCTGAAAACTAAAGCAAATTTCACGTTTCTAACTCGATCCTTTATCTGCTTCCGAAATGTTCCCCTGGTTCATCTAATTACCCTGAGCAGTCAAAATCTATGATCGAATCCCACAATCGGGCTTTTCACTTTCTCGGCTCACTCTCGGTGTAAAGAGAAAGTTTTGTGATCGTGCGTCAGAAATAAGTGATTTTTCGAAAGTCTTACTGAGAATCCTGGTGACAAAATAGTGGATAAATCTTGTTCCTATCTGTAGTAACCTACTTCCTTTAACACGTTGTGTGGTCAAATCCTGTCTGTTAAGGGTTCTTGATTCCTGAAAATTGATTAATGGCAAAACGTCTGTCTCCCCGTCCGTGGTCAACGTTAGCACCTCAGACAATTGTATCTAAAATCGATGTTTTTCGATCGATCTGAACGAAAATGCTTTGGCGAGGCCCCGAATTGTTTGTTTAAACTTTGCCCTGGATAGCACAAATAATGCTTAAAATAATTGCGGAAATCTCATTTTCGTTGAAATCCCTAATTTTTCTAAAATTGCAAACGTTTTAATTTTTTATACCTCTTCCGACAACCACAATATTGAAGGCAGAGAATTTATTCCTAAATAAAATCTGTTCTTGAAAGACAATTATTAAAATAAATGTCTGCACAATTTTCAAAAATATGAGTAGTTTTCACGTAATTTTGTGTCAAATATAGACAATTGTTAAACCATTATTTTCTCAAAACCAACATTTTTCTTTTCAATTTTCTTTTCGTAGTATCATGCGTTTCAACTAAAATTACACTATTTAACAAATCTTATAAAAAATATGTATTACAACGTTCAAAATGCTTAAAGTTACGTGATTTGTGTAGGTACGAAAAGAAAACATGAGAACATTTTCACTACAAATTAACTAGGTATATTGATTGCTTTATAGTGATAATGAATTCTACTAGACTTCTCTCGTGAAATGAGTAAAATTCTGTCGTACATTTGTAAAATAACTGGTATAAATAAGTTCCGTATTCTGTGAGAAAATTGAGTTACCATGATTAATCCTGTTGAGTCTTGCATGTAGCAGTTACGTAACGTGGTTATCAGGAAACCGCAACGCTTCCAGAACTATGAACTTCCACTTTTCCGGAGGTTGCAGAAAATGAACCATATCATAATCAAGGAATTGATTCTGCAAGGGGGTTTTGGGCAGTCGTGGCATAGCAGTCGGGCTGTTCCCTTTCTAAATTTGCTTCCACGTTTGGAATCCCATTTGCCCCTGAAGGTCAAAGCAGATTTGATGGAGCTCTTCCTTTTCTCATGTAGTGTCTTATTTGACAATGACTCCATTTTCATTCGTTCCATGGTGACTCGATAAATCTGGGCTGTTGTGAGGATTGCAGCTCATTCAAACAAGACACAGTACACAAAAGATTATTAATTTCTGAAGAAAAAACAGTTTGAAGAAAATTAAAATGTGACTATAAACTAATTAATAATATAATATAAATTATTAACAACTGTGATCACCATCCAGAGTATGTAGTTAAATAGAATTAATTAATGTGGAAAAAATGTTTGATAAATTATGCGCTTGGAATTGTTCCTTAAAAAGACCTTCAAAAGCGTCTTACAATTTTCCCGTACGTAAACATCCTGAAGTGCTGCAGGTACATTGATAAAGATGTTCCACTGAAAGTGGCCTAAGTTGCACTCTTGGCAATACAAAGTTCAACATCTGTTTAGGTAAGACGTTTTTTAAACTCAAAATAAACATATCAGATAATAAATTGTTAATGAAGTACATTCGTGACAGTCTTACTGTGTTTGTTATCAGTTAGAATGTTTTCATTTTGTATTCTTACTACTGCATCAGACAGGTGGTACAAAATTCAATCTTGAAGCGCGTTTGTTCAGAATGCATTGCTTAAAATTCTTGAACCTGTTCTGTAAATATTATTATTTGAAGAGGCCATGTATCATACCCGTCGGGAACCTTCTACATGCAATTGAGTTGCTTTGTAAATATTTGTTTGAGATCTTCCCGACGTTTTTTTTAGAGCGTGAATGCGTTATCTCTTCTTCTCTAGCTTCTTTTCGATTTTATGTGCACAGAGGGAATATATAAGTTAAACGGGGATGGTTGACACAGGCGTTGCGCTGGTTGGCAGCCTATGGCCTTATCTAGGGCCAGTTCAGGTTCCTCTGTGAAAGCAATGTGGGAATTATACCCAGATTACATACAGGAACACTATTTTGGTGATATTACACAGTTTTTTAAAAGGAGACAACTTCTGTTTGTGTTTTCCCCTAAAAGTATTTTCAACAGAGTTAACAAAAGTGTTCCTCTGTGAAAGCAATGTGGGAATTATACCCAGATTACATACAGGAACACTATTTTGGGGATATTACACAGTTTTTTAAAAGGAGACAACTTCTGTTTGTGTTTTCCCCTAAAAGTATTTTCAACAGAGTTAACAAAAGTGTTTATAGGAATTTAAAAATGATGGATCATATATAAAACATTATATTAATACTTCTATTGCAGTACGTAAATGCTTCGGGGTAAAAGCATTCACATACTGCAATGGAACTCTCTTCATTTTTAGTAGATAATATTAGTCGCGCAACATGCTCATTTACAAAACTTAAGAGAATATAAGTGAAAAGAAACCATTTTCAGTCATGAGATGTAACAGCTGTTTTGGAGATCGATATTCTTTTCTACTAATTCTCTATGGAAACTACAAGAGTGTATTTATTGAATTCGTTCCATTTCTGAAGTTTGAAATTTATTACATTTACACTGTAAACATTACTCAGGACTCGTTTGGATTGTTTCATGCGTAATAGATATTATAAAAACTGTTTTTCGTTCTGTACAGAACGAAACTCAGAAAAAAAGTAGATAACCAAGAGCCCTGGATCTCAGCATAATAAGCGTCGTGTCATTGACAAAAGGAAGCTTCGTTGAAGAATGAAGGAACGGAAGGATTTATTCCGCGAAGAGTTTTGTGTAGTAGCGATGAACGATTGATATGTATTCTTTGTGTTAAGAAGGGGTTGGGCACACTTTCGACCTTTTCAAATTTGTTTTCACAAATGAACGCGATTCATTTGTTCCCACGTTTATGAACACTGCTGACCCAGCGATTATATTATATCGTTCCGTTTGCTGGCAAAAATTGTCACATTTACTGGTAGATTAGTGTTTGGGTAGCGGAAATTAATGCTTTCTGACGTATTAAAAATATTGATATTAAAGATTTTAAGGCACTGATGCCCTCTGTGATTGTCGCCATTGGCAATTATAAATAGGTAAGAGGTAATTAAGGAAGGTAAATATGTATTTAAATATAGGAATAAGTTGATACACATTAGCCAAGTGTAATTTTTACTTTCCCGTATACGTACGTATACACAGAGAGATATACGTAGTATAGGGAAAGTTATGTACTGCTGCGCGAAAATACAGCGAATTTTCGGCGGAAAAAAATTCATTGCCGGGCCGTGATAACGAAAACGTGGATAAAACCAGTTGCTAAATTAAGAAAAAAAATCCCCTAACACGTCGTGTATCCAGAAACCCTCTTGGGGTCCTTGATATCGAAAAACCAATTGAAAGGAAAACGTCCGTCTGTCTATCCGTCCGTCCGTCCGTCTGTGAACACTGCTAGCGCCTAAACTATGCTTACGATTTCTTCCAAAATGGACATTCCTCGGTCGATCTGGTTCTAGTCGAAGCTTTGAGATTATGAAAAAGATTCTTCAAAATTTGGGGGTACTTTACACAAAGCCCCGCGGACATTTTCAAACTTTTTTCAAAAACGGCACCACATTTTTTCTTTAAATTTCTTGTATGAATAGAGTAAAATATACTTATTAACATGGCATAGGTTCGATTTTCACGGATAACTGAATGTTTGAAAATTGTGAAAGTTTGATTTTTTTTGGCGTCTTTCTCCAACAACAAAATTGAAGATAGAGATTTTTCCTTCAAATAAAATGTGTTCTCCAAAGTGAGTTCTTTGTTAAAGGTCATGTACATTGTTTTCAAAATTTTAGTAGTTTTCGCGCAATATAAAGTGAAATATGTGCAATTTAAAAGAAATTACAAAAACAAGATTTTCTCAAAAACGGCTCCGAATTTTTTGTTTAAACTTTTGGTAGCGGTAGTGCTAAATGTACCCTATGAGAGGACATAAACGCCTTATTGCTGTATTCTTTTGTTTTTTCAAAAATGGCAAAAATGTAATTTTTTTGACTTGTCACTCACGTCGTTAATATTTACACTAGCGGCAAATTGTTCACATTATTATATGTATGAGTATATGTGCTTTAAATAATGTCAAGTAAAGTTTATCGTAAACACAACCGTTTTCTGTGAAAAGTAGGTCAAATTTCGGCATTTTAAGAAATGCTCAAACGCCATTTTCTCATAAATGGCTGAAAAAAAAATCTTCAAACTTTTCGATCGGATAGTGCTAATGGCACTCTTTAATATGACGTAAAGTTTATTTTGAGTTATATTTTTGTTTTTTCAAAAATTACACATATGTAATTTTTTTGAAGGATCTCTCACATCTTTAATATTCACATTACCAGCAATTTGTAAATATTATTATATTTGGGAGTGTAAGTGCTTCAAATAACTTTAAATAAAGTATTTTGAAAACTCAAAAATTTTCTGTGAAAATGAGCTTCAAATTTCGCATTTTTAGTAGCGCTAAAACGCAATTTTTTGTAGAACGGCACATACTTTTTAAAAGAAAATTGCCATTTAGAGTTAGGTTTTCGTGTTCTTTAATATTCTAAAATTAATATTTTCGTTCTACCAATAGGAAAACGAAAAATTAAAAAAATGACAAAAAAATGTACTTTTGGCGGTGATAGATGGTAGCTGGCACGAAAGAGTATATGTAATTCAGAATAGCTAGCGAAGACCCAAGGAAATAGAAAACTAATACGGGAAAGTCTGTGCTATTGTGGAGCACCACTAGTTAAGAACAAGCCATTTCGCTGAAGAGTAGTTGCGCGAGTGTGCGGTGCAGGACGTTTCAAACACGGTTTCAAGCTCTCCGAGGTAATGCTATCACTGTTCATGATGTCACAAATGTTGTCAGAAATGGTTGCAAACGAAATGTTGTCAGAAATGGTTTATTGTGGCTGACGGTGAATCAACAAATGACGAAGAAATGTTAAATGGTATAGCGGGAAAATTTTGATCCGGCTTTTATTGAAAAGTACTGGAATTTGTCGGACATAATTTATGGTTCTTTGAAAAGAAAATTGTGTTCTCTTATATAAATAAGGAGGTGTGTGTTTCACACAAATCTACATATTTATTCTTAATAAAATTAAAAATTTAATAATCAAATACACTTAACCTCGAAAAGAAGAGAAAAGTAAATTATTGAAGAAGATTTCGTAAAATTTACTCCTAGTCCTTTCTTCTATCCTTTAGAGCCATGGTGTCAAGGTCTTCTATTGGTGGCAGTGGCATGCGTCGTGGTACCATAGCATGCCACGAGGTTGCCTGCGCAACTAGCGTCAGGAAAGGGAACTACGAGTAGTAGTAACTCCGCTGTTTTGCAATAGGGATGCCGTTGTCTCTGGTGGCGAGGTAATGAACTGCGTGGAGGGACAACGGCATAAAAACATTCTCCATGAAAAATCACTGAGATTTGCCAGGTTTCATGGAGTTCGATTGAAAGGATTTCGGAGTATATCGATCACGGGCTTTTGTATATTCTGATGGAACACACGTGATGCGGCGGACACGTGATAATACCTCGGCTCAAAGGATTGCACGTACACGGGCGTCTGGTCGGCAGTTCCGCAAGGGTCGGCTGCGTGGACAGCCTCGCACCGGCCAGTAACTCCGCCCAGGGGCTCCGCTACTCGCAGTCTTTCGATGATGATGATGTCGCGACACGATGAATGCCAGACGAGGCCGTCATATGCCTCCCCTCTGAATTTCGTCAGCCATGAAAAGAGGTCAGTCCTGTGCAGTCCTGTAAGTGCCCCATTAATATCGCCCGGTTAGTGATGTGGTAATTAATATCCAAATAGGTTGAGTTGACTATAATTTAAAAAACTTAACCCATTAGCGCCGAGCGTTGCCTTTTGGCAACGGAAATGGCCATGTTTTTGTAAAGCCCGCCAGTGAACACGTGCGCGCCAATTTTCTTTATGGAACATCTTAATCAATTGGAGAAGCATGCTCCATGTGACCGTGGTCGATTTTGATTGTTTGCTTTATAGACTCCGTGTCCAGACGTGTTGAAAGTTTTAGCATCGCAAATTGACTTGAAAAAATGGACATTCGCTTCGAGTAAGTAAAACTTTGAGGTGATCTTTACGGCTTTCTATGTATTTTCCACCTAATAACATTAAAAATACTTCAATTCGCATGTAGAGTAAGTTTTACGTAACATCTAACTAGATTTGGCCATGCTTCACGTGTTTCAACTTTAGTGTTAACTTTTAGCAACGCTAGGCGCTTGTAGTTGCTTTATTGTCATTCTACATCAATTACGTAATATTTTACTTTTGGTAACAGAAGAGGCTTCTCTCTTGCTGAAGCGCTCGATATTCTGGAAAATGATGAAATTGAAGCAGATATTGATGATATTTTTATCGAGCCACCCGAACCGAACTTTGACACCGATCAAGATTCTGCGGAAGAAGGTGATGAGAGGTAGGCTATATTGTAACTAATATATTTTTAATATTTTACTGCTTTATTGTTGTTTCTATTACTATTATTATCATAATAATTATTATTTTTATTATTTAGATTAGTCGACAATCTTACATCTCGACAATTGCGAGCTGGCGCAGAGATAAAACTGACCAACAATGAGAGGTTGGGTATCAATTATGACGTGGACGAGACGTTTCCATCCTCATCTAAAGCGAACACAGCAGCATCAGAGGTTGGTAGGCATGTTCCAACTAGTGACTGTACAAAGAATTGGATGGAAGAGAGGGAAAGGGAAAAACGTGTCTTCATTCCTCTATGGGAAGAAGGCGCGGATTTTGACTTGGAGAAACCTACTTTATTTCCAGAGCCGAATTACTTGAAATATAAAGATATGTCCATCACAGAAATCTTTGAAGAATTCATAGATAATGAACTTATTGAGCACCTAGTTGTGGAAACAAATAAATACGCTGCATTCTTGAATTGCCCTGATCCAAAAATAACTGCAGATGAAATTCGATGTTTTATAGGTATTCTGTTTGTTAGTGGATACAACACACTACCATCAAAACGGCATTACTGGGATAGTGGAGATGATATGAGGAATGTAGCTGTCTCTCAGGCTATGCGAAGAGACAGGTTCCTTCAGATTTGTAGATTTTTGCACTGTGAAGATAACACTAAACTAAACAAAAATGACAAGGCTTGGAAAATTCGACCTGTTATGGAAATGTTAAAGAGACGATGCATTGATAACTTTGTACCAGAAGAGAATTTGTCGTATGATGAATGTATGGTAAAATACTTTGGGAGACACAGTTGCAAACAGTTTATTCGAGGCAAACCAATCAGATTTGGTTATAAAATATGGAGCCTCAATACTAAAGATGGCTACTTGGTAAATTTTGAACTGTACCAAGGGAAGGGGCCTAAAGGAAACCCAGAGTACGAAAAGTTATTTGGCAAAGCTGCTAGCCCCCTCATAGTTTTACTCGATGAGCTTCCTGTTGAAAAGAGGCAATTGAATTATACTTTCTACATGGACAACTTATTTTCCTGCCCAGCTTTATTCTCGTACTTGACATTTCAAGGTTATTCAGCTATTGGAACAATAAGAGAAAACCGTATTCCCAAAATGTGCCCATTGACTAGTAAGCAGACATTCTCTAAAAAGGACCGAGGTTATTTTGAGACTGCAATGGAGAAAAATGATGGGCAGTTATATGTCCGATGGATGGACAATGCAGCCGTGACCATGATTTCCTCTTCTTGTGGCACCCAAGAAGAAGGTAAAGTAAAGAGATTCTCCCAACGTGAAAAGAAAAACGTAATGATTCGAAGGCCGAAAGTAATTGCAAAATATAATTCATACATGGGAGGTACAGATCAAATGGACCAAAATCTCAGTTGTTACCGCGTTGGAATCAGGAGTAAAAAATGGTATTGGCCATTGATTACATGGATGCTGGATGTGGCAATACAAAACAGTTGGATTCTGTACAACAAAGTAACAAAGAAGCGAATACCTCAATTAGACTTCAAGAGAGAAGTGGCCTGTGTATATTTGCGGACATATGGTGCGCTGCCCAAAGCAGCGGGCAGGTCAAGCTGTTCACCAGCGTCTACAGACAGCCGAGTGTCGGACTCCATACGATTTGATCGAATTGATCATCTTCCTCGGCACATTGAGGAGAAGAAAAAGAGAAGATGCGCTTTACGTGGGTGTACATCAATTGTGAGAACAGAGTGTGTAAAATGCAACGTTGGATTGTGCATTGATTGTTTCATCCCTTTCCATTCTCGTTAGTTTTTTAATAAGTTTAATTAAAACGCAAATATTAATATACAGTATCAAAGCAGTGAATAAAGTTTGTTTAAACAGTATACTATGTGTTTTCATTCAGAGTCGAAAAGTGGGTAGTGTAGGCGCCTAGCGTTGCCTTTTGGCAACAGTCATTATTTCAGTCATTATGACTCCGATTATGTTGAAATTAATTTCTTTATGCTATATTCTACGCATTTAAGCCATGTTCCTTAAAACTCTAAGAAAAAATGAAAAAAAATAATTTCGGCGTTAATGGGTTAATATTAGGTATATCGCGTCACTCTGTTTTGAAGGGAAAGTTTCAGCGTTGTTGGAAATTTTAAAGGAGGAAGCAGGCACTTAATGCTCGAACACAAACGCAAGGCGTCATGTCAAATACACAATATCGCGCTGAGCGTGAAGGACTGTAATCTCTCTTCGAGAAGAGTTCGTGTGCTGAGGTGTCACAGTGGACGTCGGTGGACGAAGATAAACAGGCGTGCGATATTGGAATTGCGAAAGCTCATGTAAAAATATTTTTCCTTTTTAATCTTTGAAGTAATTTCACGCTTGGAAAGTGGCGAATCACCTGCACAAGAAAAAAAATGCATTTGTGAAGTGATAAAAGTGTTCTTCACTGTGGTAAATTATATTAATTGAAACATTTGATAAAAAATTATATCTTATTAAACTTTAAAATAGGCCAAGAGAAGATAAATGGCATATTAACATACAGAATAATAGGGAGATCATGTCAAGTATTATTACATTGTACAAGCAAATAATTACAGTTATAATAAAATGTTGTGTCACATAGACACAATTACTATAGGTCTCCCAGAGTCAAAAAAAACCTTCCATTGCGCATGCCCGAACGTGGCCTTCCCCTCCAAAGCTATAGATATTACCCCGCCTGCCTGCGCTCTTTGTCACAACATTGCTCGCTCTCTGTCTTTCCCTCGTGGGCCGCGCGGTAATTCAACACTGCGGGTTTGGCGATAACAAACTGATGTGTGAGAAGGATCAGACGAAAGGCAGCTTATACGTGTTTCTACAGAAGGGGTTGTTTAAATGATCAATAGAAAATAAGCCGTGTCTTGAAAAAGGGGTTCAGTAATAGGATAATGTGATGGACCAACACATAGATTAATTAGTCACTTGTTTGGACACTCCTGGCAGTGCGAGTTTCTTCTTGTGACAATAACGGATGACGAGTGACGGCCAGTGCGATCGCTGCGTCTCGCAGTCGCCTCTCCTTGTCGCCTCCGCGCTTCCTTATCGCCGAGAGGGGAAACCTCAGCTGCCCCAGGGTGGGAGAAGCCTCCGAGGCTTCACCCACGACGTCTACACCCTTTGGTGAGTCTACTTCGTGGCTTCACCAAAGGTACGTCCGCCATTTTTTTTTTTGCGAGCGGTACAGCCACGAAGTCTACAAGGAGGAGACTCAACTGGTGGTGGGGGTATGTACGAAAAACGTCGGCAGCTACTTGAAAAATAATACAAAAAAAAACGGGCCCCTTCGCCTTCAGCGACCTCACGTGGCAATTGAAAGAACTACGAAGGCTTTCAAAACAGCCAATGGCAGCAAAGCATCGTATACAAAATTTAATTCAAACATTTTTTCTACAAAATTATTTACTACTTACTGCTTCCTTTTCAACTTATTGTCTTCGGTTAAGCACATCCGCACACCGCCTGGTAATCGGCGCCAACTGACCCACTTGGACCAAACGAATTTTGACGATTAGTGGCCGAGAAAAGCCGAGATAAGTTCCTTCTTTCGCCGCGTGATGTCGCTGAAGGCGAAGGGGCCCGTTTTTTTTTTTTTTTTTGTATTTTTCAAATAGCTGCCGACGTTTTTCGTACATACCCCCACCATGCCTCCAACACCGGAGTTGAGTCTCCTCCTTGTAGACTTCGTGGGTACAGCTATATAATAATAATAATAATAATATATTAACGTCATTCGAATGATGTAGAGCAAATAACGGACTCAGTTGAAGTTTGTAAACCAAAACAATAGCCATGGTGAAAAGTGTTAAAACTGATACAAAATTACTTCCCAAAATTAAAAATATTTTATATTCCGACCGAACGCGATTTCTCCTCCAAAAAATGTTACGCTTCTTATTTTTTTAGAGGTAGAGGAGTGTGGGCAAATACAGATTTTCGTTGTGCGCACTTCAGCAAGCGCACTTACCGTTTCCTGCCTCACGTAACTCATCCACTTCTGCAAACCATGTGCTCGCCTTATCGTATCGTTTCGCACGAAATTTGCTGGATTCTAATTATAGCGTTACAGTTTCGAAACTGATTTTTCTCTGTGAAAGTACACATTATACTCTACAATGCGGTTTCAAGAAAAACTCTGCACTTTCGCAATAACACACAACACAAAATACACGTGAAAAACCTGATAGTACTGATAACCTATGTCTCGTAAATCACGTTCTGGATCAGGACTGTTGGCAAACATGCATGCATGCGTGTGTTATGTGGTCAAGAGCCCCCCCCCCCAACCCGCACTGGAGTCCCCAGTCTTTGGCACGTGACCACTGGGATTCCCAGACCTTGTACTGAAAGAAGAGGTACTAAAAGGAGGCGATGGCGAAGCTTTTGGGGGGCAGCCAATGACAAGTCAAGAAATGTGGCAGCCACGGTCACATCACCGCCGGCTGAAACCTCGTATCTTGCACACAGCACAAGGTGAGAGTTCAGTGACGTTACGAAGTGAAGCCGTTGAAGGGATGTTTCTCGGCCTATCACATCCACGGAGATGACAGATTTTATTCCGCCTCCTCTCACTCTGTCCTCCCTCTTCGTCTTTATCTTAGACTCCATCCGCTCCGTTTCTTTGTCTGTCTCCTTGCCTATTTGTTCTTGTCGCCAGATACCTTCGGCTTCTTCTCCTCCTCCGTCTCCTGGCTCGGTATCAGTGACTCCCTCTCCAGAACCTTTTGTCGCTAATTTTGCAGCGCCTCTGCAGTGACTGTTCCTAGGATTCGAATCTAAACTTATTATTTTAGTTACAATAATATTTAAGAATGAAAATAAAATGAGCTTAGTTCGTGAGTGACGAAATCATTCTTCAAACGGCTGCAATGTAATTAACCGAACGTGAGTAATGTGGTTGGAGACTCAATGTTTTAAAACTGAAGTGAATAACAAACAAGCCAAACAAAGAAGCCATTCAGAATAATTTACATTGAAATTGCAATGTCATAAATATTATAGTGGTGAGGTACCATATGAAAAATGTTAAATTCCATGTTTAGACCAAGGGACTCCCATAACTAATAACAAAATTCGAAAACTCATATGATTATTTACTGTTGATTAGTAACATGTTTTGAGTGGGCACGTCTTCTTTGCTTCACCTTTCAACCTCTGTTCATTCGCTGCTTTTCACCAGCTTTTTTTATTCCATGATTTACGCATTCTTCATTCGAATTGCATATATTTCCGGATCATCTCTTGAAGCTACTTTTGTAATGTTGTTCTAGAATTAGAGAGAAACATATAATAAACGAATGTAATATGATGAAGGTTGTTATGATTACGAAACAATTTTGATTTCTTACATTCAAAGCACTCGTTCCCAACCACTTAGTCTAGTCAAATGGTAGAAAATAGGGGAAAGTTTTGGTGTAGTTTTGATTTTTGGGTCCTGTATGTTTTTGGGCTCGCTGAACACAAATATCATGTTTGTTAACAAAACTTTTGCCCGGAAACACGTTTTTTTCTCAAAAAACATGTTAAAAATCCGACATTTTTCAGTTTTTTCAACATACCTCGAAAACCATTCACTTTTCATAAATAAAGGTCATATATGAAATTAAAGAGACATTTTTCAGTTTTTTCAACATACCTCGAAAACCATTCACTTTTCGTAAATAAAGGTCATATATAAAATTAAAGAAGATAAAATTGCCACATTTTATGTCTTAAGGATTTTTTTCTCCAACGTACCATTTAGCCGCTAAAGCAATGTGAATTTTGGTGTTTATATGAAAAAACTTTTGAAAATGGGATTCGTCCCATTTTATCACAATGTAGCTCAGAAACTACGCATTTTTCATAAATATTGACCTTGTATGAAATGAAAGATTATACAATTGTGTACACTTTAGGACTTAGAGGTTCTTTGTCTGATAAACAGTTGCGCCGCTACTGCGCGTCGAACCCAGAGGCAAAAAATACTTGGATGTTACTCTGAGAATGGCACCTCACTTATTCTCCCTCACTTACCCTTGCAAGCAATATAGTTGCATGTTATTTAATATGACGGCTGTTGAATCACTCCAACTGAAAAAAGCATTAAGTTGGTAATAAACAAGGTAAAACGAAAATTAAATATTTTCTATCCCGATACACCTCACCTTCATCAACGCATCTTTTTGTTTGACCGCCCTGGCTTTTCATCATCTGTTACATAGAAATAGAGAAATGGAATTTTATTACTTTCGGCATTATGTATTGCGTTATTTCTTAAGGTTTGGTATTAACTATTACCTTGTGGAATGTCTTGCACCACTTCCACCCTCTTCGTCAGTTCCATAGGTTGGGAAATCTGGCTTAATCACGTCCTCCAATTCTAATTCATCCTCTAGGTCATCTTCAGTAACCACTGTCGTTTTATGAGAACTCTTCTCGCAATTGAGGCACTAATTAGAGCATTTAAGCTCTGTCTTCTGGCAGCCACAATTTTTTTTTACAGTTCTTGGTGCATTTGCATGAAACAAGTTTCAATAACGCTGAAGGTTCGGATGGAAACAATGTTGTCATAGGCGCAAGGCCTATTTAGTTCCTTTCCATCACCACTGTTCAGGGTTTTTTTTCGACGCCTAGCCATAGCTGGAGCTGATAGTAGACTCTTAAAGATTGTTGTGCTGCACCTGCTGATGGCGGTAGTGCAGCAATATTTGTTTGTACTTGAAGGCAGATTTGATGTAAAAATTATGTCTCAGTTTGTTGAGTTATGAAGCTTTCTTCCCGCTGTAGTCGTATAATGAAACAAGAAAACGTTCAGCAGCATCGGAAACCAGCTTCTGAGTCGCGTTGGAGTTCTTGAATATTTTTATTGTGTCAACATGATTAGAGTTCTTGGTTCATCTTGTCTTCGGCAATTGGTTCACTCACAGCATCAATTGGAGAAAACATAGCTGTAGAAACTTTGTCTTTTCGAGGATTCAAAAAGAACACGTTTTCATGCTGGCAGAGGCCTATCAAAATGACCAATAGGTCCACATTCTCACCAACTACCAACACCAACCAACATCCACAGTCTCATTAGTTGCAGCTAAGGACAAAGCTGTGTTGACTATCAGGGTGTCTACGTCTTCTTTTGCTTGCTTGCATGTTATTTCCGCTGAACAAAACATTGCAATCAGCATTGCTATAAATCGACTTTTGTTGTGATGATTAGCAAGAAAATTTTCTTTTGACGTCGTTGGCGCCATTGTTTCGTCAAACAGAATGTCAACTGAAGCAAGTTTTCTAGATCTTTTAATTCGCTCTGCACTTTTTGTACCCCCTTTCTCATCATCATGGTAGCAATAAAAAGCAACCACGGATTGCAGTTGATATTTTGATTTCACGTATTTAATGTAATTATCAAAAACACAAGACAATGATTGATTCATACTTCAAGGACGCCTATACAATAAAAATCCTTCGTCAATGACATATTCAACTTGGCCTCTGTTGAATTTGGATTCTGTGGTTTGAATGCTTTAAAGAGAGTTGACTTTGTTCCTTTTCGTAAACCATTGTCGAATAATGACAAGAAATATGGGGCTAAATCGTAGCTCAAATACTCTTCAAGCTGGTCATCCGTATTCTTAGCGCTGGTAATTCTTTGAAACAGAGCAGTTGGATTGACAGGAATCAACTCGTTGTCTATTCGTATTACAGTCATTACATTACGTCATTACAGCAAGAGGCTGTACTCTGTAACTCCGCTTGAATTTTACAGTTGCAAAGTCACCATCAAAGTCACACTATTGATGTCCTTATTGCCCAAATCCCAAGCCTTATGGCTGTTAATTCTATCGTCGGCAACAATACCAGTGCTGGTTGAAAATAGGTCAGAGGTTTGTGGGAAGGGAAAATGCTGCAGTAACCATTTACACATTTTAGCTCCATCCTTGTTGTCTCGTTCTACTCTGGAGTCCCTCAAACCTATGTGCTATTCAGAAGAGTGCAATGCAACATCAGAATAATTTTCAATCTGTTCACAGACATGTTGTACAGACGTGATTCCCATTGTCCATCTTGCCAATACACCTTCCCCTACCTCACGACCATGTGTAAGTCCTACATGAAGTTTCATGTGCTTCATGAGAAATTGTTCAATGGCCACCATCTACCACATGTTCAGAAATAATAAATACACAATACCGAGAGTAATAACATTCCATTTCTCTATTTCTATAACAGATGACGATGAAAAGCCAGGGCCGTCAAACAAAAAGATGCGCTGATGAAGGTCAGGTGCATCAGGTTAGAAAATATTTAATTTTCGTTTTACCTTGTTTATTACCAACTTTGCTTTTTCAGTTGGAGTGATTCAACTGACGTCATTTTTAGTAACGTGCAACTATATTGCTTGCAAGAGTAAGTGAGGGAGGGTAAGTGAGGTGCCATTCTCACAGTAACATCCAAGTATTTTTTGCCTCTGGGTTCGACGCGCAGTAGCGGCGCAACTGTTTATCAGACAAAGAACCTCTAAGTACTAAAATGTAAAAAATTGCATTATCTTTCATTTCATATAAGGTCAATATTTACGAAAAATGCGCAGTTTCTGAGTTACATTGTGATAAAATGGGACGAATCCCATTTTCACAATTTTCTTCATAAAAACACCAAAATTCACATTGCTCTAGCGGCTAAATGGTACGCTGGAGAAAAAAATCCTTCAGACATAAAATGTGGGCAATTTTATCTTCTTTAATTTCATATGTGTTCTTTATTTACGAAAAGTGAATGGTTGTCGAGTTATGTTGAAAAAACTGAAAAATGTCGGATTTTTAACATGTTTTTAGCGAAAAAAACCTGTTTCCGGGCAAAATGTTTGTTGACAAACATGATATTCGTGTTCAGCGATCCCGAAAACATATAGGACCCAAAAATCAAAACTACATCAAAACTTTCCGCTATTTGCCGTTTTTGAGCCCCGTTTGACTGGACTAACTAGCGTTGTGTGATTCGTTAGTCGAAGAATCGCCCACGAGCTACACATACGAAGGAAGCTATTGCGCGATGTGTGCACAATTCTGGCATCTCCCTGTTATTGAAAGGAGGAAAGTAGTCAGGGATCTTGGAACGAAAAATCATATTTCTCAGGAAGACTGAATTTGGTTGTAGCTTACAATTCGTCAGAACACATGAATGTATTTTACGTGCTAACAAGATTTCTAGAGAAGTTTTGGCGAGCAAACGAACTTTGAGAGGTTTGTGTGTACACATTTTTGGAGAGGTTTCTGTGTACGAAATTTTCTGGTGATACAGTCACCATTCAATTTCTTTCCTCTAAAATAACAAGACATTTTCCTCAAGAGAGTAAACTTTCTTGTATGCAATTCGTGTTGTTACCGTCGTATAAGAAGTGTAGATAGTAATAGTAAGACATAACTCTCTTGTGACACCGAATGCTTCATGGTTTTCCTTGTACGAGCATTTGATATACAGTCTTCAGGTGTTTCAGTAAAGGATCATTGCCATTTTCTCTGCAGGAAAATGAAGAAATTGCATAAGAAGATGAAATGAAAAGTTAATAATTACAATTTTCAATGTTTTTCGATCTTTTTATTCAAAGAATCTCAAAGTGCATGTTTAAGTTTTATTATGTCGTAAATTTTTGTTTCGGGGACCTGTCTTAAAATTATTAATTAGTTCTCTTTCGGGTTAAAGTTTATTTTCTTGTTATTTGTTAAATAATGATTAGGGGACGGATTGTAATGAAATGTCATTTTTTCTTTTCATTTTTGAATAATGCCATTCAGTATTGAAATTAATTTTGTTATGAGATGAGGAAATAACCCATTTAATGTCATTTTTTGCATGTTTCGTGAATTCCGACTAATAAGTCATTTTTTACCTTTTACGTAATTTTTAATGCATTTTTGCTGATTTCATCGATTTTAATATCATTTTAATGGTAATTTCTTCAAATAATGTTTACGAGATGCAACAAATGTTCTCCACAGAATTCCTGAGTAGCCAATTTGATTTCTTCCCTCAGAAATTGTAATGCCAGCCGTTGTATGTAATGTAAGGCTCCTGTGACACCTATCAGCGTCTTTGTCGGTTCAGCCGATTTCGGGATATCTAAAGACAGAGATTTTCTGCAAAAGAAGAATCCAAACCGAAAGTCTGCAAGGTGAGTGCTCTTGAACGAACGGTAGAATATTCGATTACAGCTAATTTTTTTTAGAGTGGCTGCTGGGATTAGCGAGTAGAGGGGGAAACTGAAAGTGGTCGGGAGCCAGGAGGCGCGCTCGCTCGCGTTTGCCCGTACCAAAAACATTAGCCTACCGCATCACACACGCTAGCGAACTTCCTTGGAAATTAATTTGCTTCGTTTCTTCGCTCGGTATTTTGTTGATCATTGTTGGCAATGTTTTAGGTCATCAAAATCCACCCCCTAAAACTTATGAGTTCATTACCGTTCTGTACAACAGACGCGAGATTAACAGACTGTTATAAAAAGTCTGACGTGTGTGTGTGTGTGTGTGTTGTCTACGAGTGCGCTGAGTACTGAGAATATTTTCTATCCTCGATCCTCATTATTGTGCTTAACGTAGATCGTCTGCAATATAGCTCATAGTGAACATCTATGATGTCTTTTGTAGTAAAACAACAACAACAATAAAAGAAACCATAATCTACGATAAATCTGATAACCAAACTGCTTCTGGTGTGAAGCAGACATGTGCCTGTGTAACCTCAACTGATATTTTCCTTACAAAAAACCCAAGCAGTAAAATTATTGAATTAATAATTATTGAATCTCAAGAGGATCTAATCATTAACAAATTACGTATGTAAAACTCCTTCTGTATGTGGTATTAAGAAATTTCCTAATGAGCTGGTATGTTACAATTATAGGGTCACTATATTTTCCTTGTTTGTTTTATAAGTATAAACTTGAGTTTATTTAAGTATTTGTTCGCGAATCAGACATACTAAGTACCACGAGTGCATTACAATTACTTATGATAAATTATTTAAAAATTGGGTAATAAATAAGGGGTAATAATTTGTTATTCAATTGAAAATATTTTACTCTACCCACATAATAAAAATATTCGAATTACTGTAACTTTTAGTTGAGACAATTCTGTTTCGTTTCTTGAATTTAATTTTAAAAAATGTTCACTTTTCTACGCCGGATTAATTCCAATTCTATTGAAAATATTGTCGATGAATTAAGAAAGTGAATACTAAAACAGAGCAGGGACGAAACTGGATTGCTCTCGACAGATCAATTGTTTTGAGAGCGAAGAACGTTCACTTTCGAGCTTTAGTCGATTACAGTTCTCAATGTGCCGGATGACGATTTTCTTTCACTATGTGTTGGTGTGGTGAAGTGTGTGTTTCATATCGTTTTTAACTAGGAAGGGAGGAGGAGGAGGAGGGTCCTCACGGAAGGTTTTTGCAAGCGAGTGGGAGAGCAGGTACTGGACCGGCTGAGGGCTTCTACAACAACCGACGCAATCCTGAGCTTTTCATGATAGAAATCAAAATGAAATTTTAAAGAAAGATAATTCCCAATTCGAATGTGAACACGCCCTTAAAAATTAAAAATAACATCCAACAATCATTTTCTATAATTTGTCTTCAATGTCTTTACATGTTTTATTTTGTTAAATAACGATTTTTTTCAAGGCTATTTCATGAAGTATACTTTGTGTACCTTCCCAACCTGCATCTTCAGTTGGATGGAGAGATATTGCATTTTTGTCCAATCGTTTTTGGAACAGTTGCGTACTTGTGTTCTGTTCTCCTGCACTTAATAAGACGTTTTCTTTGGAATTTTTGAACTAAATTTTAGCCATCTCTCTCTGTTAATCCTTTTTCCTTGTAACAAGTAAAGAATGTCGGTAGGCAAGAACCTCACTCCTCTCTTAATAAAACACAACTCATTCCGCAATAATGATTCATTAATGTTTACAATGATTGTACGATTCAAAAACGCATGTGTAACAATCTGCGCTGAGAAACTTCCGTACACACAGCTCACCAAATCTACATACAGCCTGTACATCTAAGCATACTACCCTCCTCCAAAAAACTGCTTCTCAGAACGGCCAGCCGGTCACACGCCTGCCAACTCTGTGTTCCGATAGGGCTGCCAACCTCCCTATCAGACCTGCGTGATCCCACAAGATCGTTTCTTGCAATCCAAGTAAATTTGTGAATTTCTCTATGTGAAAAAGAATCTGTAATTCGAAAATTGCAAATAATTGCAGACATCTTTTTACCATTTTTATTCAAAATATTTTCTTCACAATTTCCGACGATGTCTTCCACGGTTTTCTTTCTCATTCTGCCATTAAAATATCCTCGCATGGAAAATATACATTTTTCTTTGAAAAATGTATTTGGTAGAGTTTTGTAAAATACGTATATTTATTCCTCTTTACCCTCCTAGAATCCTGCAAACGTTCGTCTCTTAATTCTGTATCCGCTGGTACATGAAATTCCGTTGTGCCAGTTAAGGCCTGTAAGTCTTTCTTTTCATTTTAAGTTGAAGAGTACTGCAACCCCTCGTTCGGTTTTGAAATTTTGCTAAATTCCTTTATATATCATTGAACATTTGTCCCAATCTTCTGTTCCTTTTAGCTTTTCCTTTCTGAATGAAAAAGTAAATCAATTTGGAAAGTTTGCATCATGTTATCAATTGATACGTAATGATTAATGCCTCTCATGTTCCACGTTCCAGTTTTGCTTTCTTGTGTATGAAGTATCGACAAAATTATGTAATGCGAACTATCGATCGTCGATATATGAAATGTCGAGATTTAACGCAAATACACCTTTTAGAGATCCATGATAGTGATAAAGCTTGTCATTTCTTCGAAATGTCTTTTGTCCGTCTGTGAAGAACAGTAGGATCTAAAACTACTCCAGGGTATTCTTAAAAATGGAATATTCTCTTTTCGTTCTGATTGAAAGCCCTTCGAATTTGAAACAAATCTTGCAATTTTTGCGCACACCGTGCATGACGCCCCTACATTTTCAAAATGTTCTTAAAAATGGTTCCACTTTTTTTATTTAAAATATTTGCTCAGGTATCACAAAGTGTGCTGATAATAGTGGCACAGGTCCGATTTTCATGGTGACTGAGATGCCTCAGGGCAGCGAATGTAGCCACTGCAATGCCCCGATGGAAATGGATTTTTGACACCAGTTAGACAGCTGGGTTGACTTCAGCTTCTGTCTTCCAGCGCCCGGGTGCTTCCTAATTTTCTCTGGCTTCTCCGATCACCATGAGGCGAATATCAGAATGTACTTCGAAATCAAACGGCTCAAGAAGGCGGGCGATCCTTCTTTCCTCATCCTCTACACACACACACACACACACACGCTACGTAACCACGTATGTCGGGATACTAGTCGGGATGTTCCGGCTTGTCCGGGCTGGGTGGGAGCCCCGTCAGGCAGAGATGCCTGGAAAGAGGGACGTGTTCGGCTGCGCTGGCTGCCACCTTCTGCGAGGGGAGGAACACCTCCAGTTCCCGATCCCCACTTCCCACGCTCACTACCTTTACGGGACTAACGACCATAGTCATTGACGCGCCTGGAAACTAATCAATTTTCTGTATTTTCAAAAATTGCAATGTTCTTTTACTTTACTCCTTTCCTACAACTACATTATCTGAGATACAGAATAGTTTCTTAATGAAATCTCTTATTCAAAATTAGATCTTTAATATAAATATCAATAAATTTTTAATTGAAGCATTCAGTCGACGTCGCTCGGGGAGTCTCGCTTCCCGTCGCTCTCATCACTACATCACTGGCGAAGGGCACGAACTGCGGGGTGAATGCAAGTGGATGGGAGGACAAGTCCTTGTTTACAACTGTACAGTTCGATTGACTGGGTGATTAATTAGTGATTCCAAGCGTCTCAACTGCTAAGGTAATCATTCCCATAAGTCTAGTGCATGTTCTTTTATCGCGGGATGTGGCGATGATCTTCCCCGCTGGATGGCGAAATCCCACGCCCACCTACGTAGGCTTGCGGGTTTTCTCTAAGCAGGTATCTCCCACCAGCGGGGCACCGCCCCAGCCAGAACAAGCTGTAAGCTCCCAACCAGGCTCCCGGCATGTGTGGTAGTGTAGTTTATGTAAGGGCCGTTTCTACAAACAGGGTTTATCTCCTAGTCTCCGTATCCGCGTAGTTAAGTTATCGTTCTGGTATAAGCATCTCATGCATTCTACAAACGCAGGCATAACTATCCCTCGCATGGAACACGGTAGCAATAGTTGGCAGTACTGAAGCACGAAATTGCAATGCTTTCTGGGTATTATCGACGTTCCTTGGATAAGATTTCAGCATAGCACGCTGACTTGTCTCGGGCGGGAGTGCAAATTGCCGAGCCATGAACGTACAACGAACGTATATACGAAGACACCCGAGCGATCGGAGAGCTTGAGCTTGCGCCACTGGTGTCGATTTGAGCCTTGTGCTCTCTCGGGACAAGTTATTTACATTAAAATAGCCCAATTAGCAAATAAATTAATGTATCTTACTGACATTTTAATTAACTGTTTATTATACATGTTTAAATAATTATGTTTTATTTTCAAAATATATTTATTAGTATCTGAGAAAAAGATGTTTACTATCACTCCAAAATAAATTAAAAATAACCAAATATTTTTTTAATTCTAAAAGTAATGGCTTTAGACAAAAATGCTACCATAATTATATTAATCTACAGTCTCATAACAGGTTCCTAAATTATTACTTTAATTGATTGAAAATTAAATGGAGATGGGTAATTAAATGGGTAAGATGGAGCTTTTTAAATATGGGAGAATGTAAGGAAAATGAATTACCGGGAAAGTGAAAATGAAAATTTAAGATTGCGCATACACAGTTGATTAATAAATGTTTTCTTTAAAATTGCCCAGAAGCATACATTGTACTTTCAACACCTTTTTTCTTTTCTTCTTTTATTGACTTGACTATGCAAAATTAAAATTGCCTTGTTCTTTACCAAATGTAACACCCTTCACTTTTCATTCTTGGATTATTTTTTTAAACCTATTTTAAATCTTTACATCACATGTTTTATATGTTCTTTTTTTCTAATAATAAAGTTGTCTCTATAGACGTTTAGTTTCACAAGGCGATTGAAAGTCTTTGCATCACCATCCGACAGTATTGTTGTACATCTAAAATCATGAGACAGGACCCTCTTCCTCAATATCTCAATTGCAGCTACCCATACTTATACTCTCTGCAGCTACCTCCATTGCATTTGAAAATTCATTAAAATTATTATGACACTCACCACTTAAATCATGAATTTCTTTTAATTTTTTATATTCACAGCTTTTTTCTCCTAATTTGCTCTTCTTCTTTTCACAAGTGCCATAGTATTTTGAAAAAATGAAATCAGCAACAAGACCAGTCAAGGTATCGAAAACTATTCCCATTCCATAATGAGGTGTATGTATGAGATGTATCGTTTATGCCATGTTCCATCGTACAATGCTGATAAATTTATAACTTCATTACTAACAGAATCTAGTACATCTGTGTAAGCTTCATGTATATGAAAGCCTCAAAATTTCCTCTTTCATTTTTGCATTATTTTTAATAATAGCAAGAACACGAGAATTGTAAGTTGAAACATTCATTGATGGTAAACCAATTACCATTGAAACTGCTCTACTGCTGAATAGCCCCTACCTAATTGCAAAGAAGCATCCACAATTTTCCTATTCACTTCATATGGTGGCCTAGTACAAGATGATGTTACAGGAACACGAGGGCTAGTTGAAACTTTATTTAACACTTGTTCACAATAATTATTACACTTGCTCACTAACTGATGAGCAAATGTCATTGATTGTTTTACTTCAATGCATAGGAGATTTGAGGATCCACAGACAGCACTCACACACATCCTTTTAGTAAATGTTTCCAAACACACTAGTGAAGTAACATGTAAGTGCAATTCTCTTCTTCAGATATTTCACTGTTTCACTGCAGGAAAAACATAAGTGAACTTGGAAAAAAAGTTCGCACTGGCTGATGGTGCGACTGGTGTGATTTTGTCAGATAATGAACAATGCTTGACATCTGATTCTAAAAACGTTTCTTTTTCCTCAGCACTGGCACTTGTGACTGCAATCTCCTGCTGTTTCTTCTTTACAAAAGCTGCATTTTTATTACCAGTGCACTCCTTTGCACCGAAATAAATATAACCTAAACTAGCCGACGGAAAATAAATTGAGAATATTAAATATTTATTACACAACACCTACCAATTAACTAAGTTATAGAAAAGTTAGAATAAAGAAACTAATGAGACTAATAGTTTGGAATCGTTCTTGTAAAACGAAAGTTAACAACAAACCTTGTTAATTGAATTAACGACCACTTTAAATAAGAAAAATTAAATTTCTGCAATTTCGAAAGAAAGTTTTGCGTCATGGAAGCCCTATCGGCTCTGCTCCAATAGATCAGCTGCAAACCACTGCTGACCACTGCCGCCATTTGCAAACTTCGACCCGAGATAACCGGGCGATAGGGCCTAACCCTAGGCCGAGTGGTGGGTTACGAAACTCCAGTAGTTACACCACCTGGAGGGGATAACCCGCGATTGTAGAAAGCACGAAGGAGCGCTGTACCCGGGACAACGTTATTCTGTGGTTTAAACCCCAATTGTAAATACGGCCCTAAGTGTGGAGGGAGTGAGGATAGGACGAGGAAGAGGGAGGAAAGGTGGTCTGTGACCCGTTTGTTAGTGTAACGGCTCCGGCATTCGCCTGGTGTTGATCGGAGCAACTACGGAAAATTACCAAAGCAGCCGGCCGCTAGAATTCTCCTCCAGACAGAGCTGAATTCGACTGCAGCTTTGTAGCTAGTGTCGAAAATCCTGCCGCCGTTGGATCCCTACGTTCTGGAACCCTAGGCCCTCTCGGTCAGAGACACTGCAGTGAGATCAGTTAATTCCCTCAACCACCTTTGCCAGTACTGTACGGTTGGATGATCACGCGTACGGATGTGACTGAAAAATAATGAAAAAAAACAAACAAACAATAACACTCGAGTAAATGCCCAGGGCGTTTGGACCCGACTCCGATTACGAAGGCAGGGCAAAAGAAGTGGAACCCAAGCTGGCTTATTCCCAAAGAAAAACAGTAATAAAGAGCAAAATGTGCGGCCGCCCGCGTCGCTTTGTCTCCAAGGCAGCGATCGCCTCCTCGCGCTAGGCAAGGGCCGCCGCGCCGCTGCGCAGCCTTCCTCGCCGCGCCGCGCCGCGCCGCCGCCAGCTCCGTAAAGTTAGCATCGCAAGTTTTCAAAAAGGAATTGAAATTAATCTCAAAATTTGTCGCTTTTTGTCGTTAATTTGTTACGCAAAAAAATTGTCACTCTTCATTTGACACTGCTCTAAAAAATTCGGCCAACTTGATATCAAGAAATGTAATTTCTTGGTTTTCTTGTCATTGCGGTGCTAACTTGATATCAAGTTAACCGAATTTATTAGAGCAGTGTCAAATGAAGGATGACAAATTTTTTTGCGTAACAAATTAGCGACAAAATTTGAGATTAATTTCATTTTTTTTTAATTTTGCGGTGCAAATTTTACAGAGCTCTGCCCGCACGCCCTCGCTCGGCAGCCGCTCGGCAGCTCGCCGCCCTCCGCCTGAAAAACAATTGAGCCGCTGAGAGCAAAAGTGGCGTATGTCAGATTTTGGAAGATTTGAGTTAATTGCTCTGATAGATGGTTTGAACACTGTTCCATCACGGGTCAAAATGGTGTGAGTCAAACTTCAATATGTTTTAGCTACAAGGCCAGCACAATGCAGAAGTACAAGAAGTTGCACATACCGCGGCATGCAATTACGGTGCAAGTCACGTAAGGGATGAACAGCTTTCAGGGGCTCCCAAGAAATAGCTTCTTGTTTATCTCCACCAATCACAGAAGAACCCGCTAGAAAAAAAAAATAATCGCTTTTAGTGATACGTGCACAGGTCAAAATCGCAACTTCAAAATTGCTCGCATTTGGTTGAAAATCGTAGCAAAGCCTTATTTTTCCTTATTTTTCCATCACATTACTATCTCAGATGAAAATTGTGCATACCAATTATTTGAATTTAAGTCACAGTTTTCAGAAATGGTGTGTGCAAAAGTGGTGAAAGGTTAACAAAATAGTTTATTCCCGCGCCCCCCTCCCTCGCGGGCAGCTCAGCGCCCTCCGCCTGAAAAACAATTGATTGTGCATTTCGATTGACTAGTGACTCCGGGCGCGTCTTCTGCTAACGTTATTAGACCCGTAAGTGTACTTCACGTTTTGTCGCGGAAGGTGGGGGAGATCGTCCCCCTATGGATAGTGAGATCCGGCGCCGACCTACATCGGCTTGCGGTGATATTGTGGCGTCATGGCCGGGGCTGTTACAAGAATACACAGATGTGAACGGTTGTAAAATATTGAATGTGTATTCACAATATGCACCGCCACCTGAAATTCCTATTTACAGATTTTACAATGGATATTATAACCGAGCGTTACTAGAAGGAACTTTACCGGTCACCACGACCGCTTGCCTCTCGTCACGACGCATGCGCGCCGGCGTCATCCCCTTGCCTCCGTAGCCAGCACATCGACGAGCCCCGAGCCGCACCACTCACGACGACCTACGGACGAGCCCAAGAAACAGAAGAAGGAGTTGTCGTCCGGGGCCGTCTTATATACCTTCTGGCTTGGCTCCGGAACTGCGTCATATGGCCGCTTCCGCCAGCCGCATTTCTCCGGCCAGCATGTCCACGGGGTTCACAAGCCTGCCCCCGTGGCAGCGCACGTCCGGATGTTTCCTCGTCGCCCAAATATAGCCCTTTATTTTGCGAAGCGTCCCTTCAGCACGCGCCGGCAACTATTTCCCATGTGCATTTCAAGTCTCTGAAATGCAAGTAACTAATTTTGTACAAGGCGACTGTTATGACGCCACTATTTCCCCAATCACTCCCTCCTATCTCCCACTAGCGGGGCACGGCCCTAAGTTCCCGTCTGATCTCCCGGTATGTATGGTAGTGTACTGCATGTAAATGTAAGGGGTGACGATAGGACTAGGGTAGGTTCGAGTCCTGGCGGCAGCAGGATTTTCAACTCTGGTTATGCTCTTGTTCATGTACTTCAAAGTAATATCGATTTTAGCCATTTTCAAGAAAGTTGATTTTTTTCCACCTAACGACGCGAAAAGGCAGGGTCGAATTCATTCGCTGTCTGGAGGAGAATTTTAGCGGCCGGCTGCTCTGATCGTTAGATTTCTGTGATTTCTCCGATCAACACTAGGCGAAAACCGGAGCAGTACCCTAACAAACGGACCGCGCGCGATCTTTCCTTCCTCTTCCTTGTATTATCCCCATCCATTAAACACACACTTACACTAACATGCACTACACTACCACACATACCGTGAGACCAGTCGGGAGCTTAGAGCTTGTCCCGACTGGGGCGGTGCCCGCTTGTGGGAGATACCTGGTTGTGGAAAATCCCGCTAGTCGATGTTAAGGTCGGCCCCGGATCTCACAATTCAGCGGCAGAAAATGACCGCCACCTTCGTGCACTACACCTACGGGACTAATGACCTCAGTGGTCCGTTTATTAGGATATTGCTCCGGCATTCGCCTGGTGTTGGTTGGAGTAACTATGGAGAACTACCGATCAGAGCGGCCAGCTGCTTTTTGCTAGAATTCTCCTCGACAGCAGCTGAATTCGACCTAGCTCTCTAGCTAATGTGAAAATCCTTTAACCCTAGTACCTCCCTGTTTTAGGCACTACAGCGACATCAGTTGATGCCCTGAGTCACCTACGCCGGTCTGAATTTGTTAAAAAACCTTGAAGATGCTTTTTAGAATCTTCTTTTCTTAATTGAGTGTTGGGAACGGTGTTGCATGTAAGTCTACCCCGAAAATACAAATATATTCAAAGAAATCCACTTTTAATATTTATTTTTTTAAGCTGCGCAGACCAATACGTACTAACGAACTATCTAGCTCATATATCAAAGGAGGGGCGCCTGAAAAATTAATTTTTCACATTACAATAACGTCATATCGGCGTTATGCAACTATATATATGAAATAGATATGATATAGAAACTATAGATAATGAAAAGCGATCCTTAACAGCTTGCGTCGGTTTAGGATTTTATTATCCATTAAGAGAAATTATTTTTTAAAATATCTCTTAACGGGCTTACCGATGTACGGCAAAAAAGTGATGTATGAGCACTCTTATTCAAAGAAATGGTATTTCTTATTGACACATTTTTTATTTAAAATGTTGGAATCATGAAGCATGTGTATTAGTCAGCCCACCGCCAATAGCACAAATAACAGACTTGGTAAATTGATATAATCTGCTATCGTCTTACTATACACAATATAATTGGATGCGTAGATGGTACGAATAAATCTCATACTTGTATTATCCGATTATATACCAGGATCAACTGGAAGAATATACATAATTTCAATATTCGCAATATAAGTATAACCACATCATTGCTTTATGTGGCCCTAATCACTAAATGTAAAACATTTGCAATGATCGGAAGTTCAAAATGCTTTGATGAAAATCGTATTTTTCTCCTTGTATTGAGAGCACATTCTATTGAAATAAAAACTGAAAGAAAAAAATTCAAGCAGTTTGATATGCAAATAGAATATATCCCTCATAATGAATTATTCGTCTTAGTCCTGAAGTGTGCAGTTGAGGCAGCTTGCAATTATTCATTTGGTAAAATACATGTGCGGTTTAGGTGCTGGTCGTGTTCACTGTTTTAAAAAACGCACTTTTTTGTATCATCTTTGAAACGCTCCCTGTGTAACGACCCCCTTGAAACGAATATTTCTGTCAAAAGGTCGAGATCGATTTTTACATGATTTCATATGAAACTCTTTACTACCGTAAGTAATTAACAGAATCTGCCCATGAGGGAAGTAATTGTTTAAATTAAAATACATTCAACTATAAAAAATATTCACAATAATATTTCTTTGTCCAGTTTTGACACCATGGAGAGAGTTGATGTAACTTTGGTTGTTTTGCAAAATGTAGTTAGATATTAAAAATTAACTACACAATTTAAGAATCAATGACATATGTGTTAACTCCTGAAGAAGAGGAAAAATGCTCCTCGAAACGTCGAGAGAAATAAGTTTCCAAATTTAAAAAAATATGGCCGTTTATTAACCTTTTCATTATCAAACTATAGTATAGACTATCTTAAAAAACTGGACAAAGAAATATTATTAAAATCCAAAAACATTCAGAAGATATTGGAATATAAAAATATACATTAAGTAAACGCATTCGTCGCTACCATCCTCCTAAAAACGCATTCAAGTGCTATTTTAGTCCACGAAACAAGGAAGATGAATCTCGCGTGCTGGATTTCGTCATTGAAGAGAATTTCAGGGTTTCGAATTTAGCATTTCAAGGAATAATGAATGCTTCTTGTAAAACGTTTTTCTAAGGAAGGTTTTAACACGTGCTGTCCGAGGAAGATTACCTCATGCGCATGAGAGAATCAGCTGATGTGGTTTTGGGGAGCCGAGTCCAGGAGTCTCGGCCAACTGGGTGCCAAAAACAAGTGAAAAATATGCGAAAATCAACAAACAAATTATTTTTTACTTTTCCTTATACATACATATATAAGGAGTAATATACGTAGTTTAGGGAAAGTTGTGTAATGCTGCGGATAACCGATTTCGAGATTTCAAAGGAAATACACGTTTTAGGGTCCCCTGTTACCGAAAACGTGGTTCTTTTCAAAACGTCCGTCGGTCTGTCCGTTTGTCTGTGAACACTACTAGCGCGTAAACGATCCCTAGTATTTTTTCCAAATGGAAAAAACCCACGTCCATTTGGCTAGAGTCGAAGCCCCCCGGACATTTTCAAAATTTTCTCGAAAACGACTTTTTGGTGTAGGTCCGATTTTTACGGTTAACTCTGAATTTTAGGAAATTCTAAAAGTTTGAATGTTTTCGGCGTCTTCCTCAAATTCAAAATTGAAGATAGAAATTTTTTCTTGAAATGAAATTTTTTATCCATAATTTGTTCTTTCATTAAGGTCTTCTACATTTTTTAGAAAATTTTAGTCGTTTTCGCGCAATATTGCGTGCAATATGTGCGATTAAAAAAAATGATTTTCTCAAAAAGGCTCCAAATTTTTTCTTCTTTGCAGAGAGTAGTATCAATTATATTAGTCAAAGTCCTAGTTATATTCCAAATTTTTTCCTTTAAATTTTGGTAGGAATAGTGCTAAATGTACTCTAAGAGGTGACATAAACGCCACATCGCTCTGTTCTTTTGTTTCTTCAAAAATTACAAAAAAGTAATTTTTGTGACTTGTCTCTCACGTTGTTATTATTTTCATTGGCGTCGATTTGTTCACATGATTATATTTATGAGTTCATGTGCTTTAAATAATAACCTATAAAGTTTCTCGAAAACGCAACCGTTTTGTGTGAAAACTAGCTCAAAATTCCGCATTTTCAGAAACGCTCAAACGCCATTTTCTCATAAATGGCTTAAAGACATTTCTTCAAACTTTTCGATTGGATAGTCCTAATTGCATTCTTTAATATGACGTAAAGTTTATTTTGATCTATTTTTTCTCATAAATGTAACGTAATTTTCTCATAAATGGCTCCAAATTTTTCCTTCAATTCGATCTTTTCGATTAAGAAAATATTTAAAAAAGTACTTGTGCGGCGATAGATGGCAGCTGGCAAGAGTATGTGGCAAGTCTGAATAGCTAGCCGACCCAAAGGGAAAGTCTATGCCATTCTGTAGCACCACCAGTTTAAATTCGTAACTCCCCAGGCTAGCAGATTCCCCTGACTCGGAGGCCGCTCATTGTTTGAGAAAACTTGACCGCACATGAGACCCGCGATTCGTCTCTTGGGCCAAATTTATTTTCTTATTTCACAATCAAGCAATTTCTTTTGCCGGCCCCGGCTTAACTCAGTATTTTACTACTATTTCAAAATATATCAACCATATCAAAATTATAATATCATAATTCGCTTTAAGAATTATACATTGAAGCCAATATCAGGCTTTCACTGTGGATGCTACGAAGAGATACAAATAACAACTACAACAATACAATATAATCCAACTTTCATTCTATATTTACAACACATTTACACAATTCATCATTCGCCCTGTATCTGTTACTTTCTCACGGTCATGCTATTTCCGATTCTCTCTTATGAATTCTTCTTACATTTAAAGTTTTTACTACGTCATCTTATTTAATGTATTATTTTCCTTTTGGTTGCCTACTTCACTCTTTGCCGATGAAATATTTCTGATTTATAAGTTCTACACTATCTTGTTGCTTCGACCGAGTTCCAAGTTATAATTTAACTCCGACTTTAGCAACTACCGTCTTTAAAAGTCACTTCCGTTTATGAATTAATCACTTGTTTCTACGCACTTTCAGATAGTCTTTCCACCCACTCAACAACTTAGCCATTATTCCCACAACTAAACCTAATTCACAATGCGAACTTAAACGTAAACGTAATGTAGCCGCAAAACCTAGAAATGAGTTAAGCGATTCACACAACACCTTAACGAAACCGTAGACGTAAATCTGTAAACTTAAGACTTCACAAGCTCCGAGCTTTTACGTTAGGTTTACGTCGGAATTCTACCGAAGACCAATGAGAGAGCAGCGTGAAAGGTCAATTTCAGATTGTGTTTGCATTGCAGACTAGTTCGATTGCAAAATAGTTTGCGAACTGTCTTCATGCGTGTAACGAATTGAAAGTAAGAATTTGGGTAATTTTCATTGTGACTTTAAATTGACGTAGCGAATAAAATAATTATGTTCGACGACTTACACGTGAATTTGGTTCACGAGAATTCTTGTTTATATGACGAAGGAACTGCGAGCAACAAATACATGCATGTACATCAAGACAAATATATAGGAAAATGGAAGAAAAAGCTAGCAAGTATGGTGGAAAGATCTTTGCACCATGCTAGAAACGAATCGATCAAGCTTCAATACTTTGAATTTTGATTGTGAATGCTTGATTTTACGTGCATACATTGTGAATGCTCGTTTTTAGGAAGACATTTTACGGCTTAGTTTACAGCATTGCGTTTCGTGTAAGATTTGCATTGTGAATGGGCCTAACAGCGCTTCCGATTCCACGTCCGACCCCCTCCGTGGCCAAGCTCGTTCTGTTCTGCACCTCATATTAGCCGCCTTGCAAATCTCTTCCTGCCCGATGGTCGTGAATTCCGCTCTCTTTGCTACCATCTGCGCACTGTGTTCATTGTCGGGCACACCGCTCATTTCCATTAGCTGTCACTTTGTACTGATTATATTATTGTTTCTTTAATAACACCATGCAACAAAATTTTGTTTAAGTTAATTTTTTGTTGTTTCTGATGCAGTATGTTTCAAAACACTACGTAAACACAATTTTTCATATGGGAAATTGTTTTTAGGGAAATGGCATCGACTTTCTTAATTTGAGGAAAATACATGTATTTGAAATAATGAATACTCATTTACATATAACCATGAAACAAAATAAAATAAATTCTTAAATACAACGTTCAGAAAAATGTAAATGCAGTAAATATATAAGAAAATATGTTAAAGTACATGAAAATGTTCACATATCACGTACAGTGTGCTTAAAAATGTGTTATCTTTCTACATTTCCTCTTGTACGTTACATCACTCTCTCTGATCAGACCCAGATATAATCACCAAGCATTCCTTCATTATACTGTCCCTGGTACCTTCTTTCAAATAGTTGTTAAGTCGCTGATGGAACCCTTCACCACCCTGTCCCTCTGCATATACATTTATAAGCTATTTCTTGCCTATGTCGTTTTCTGCGTTGGGTATTAATTTGCCCCAGGATTGTTGGTGGGCTTGTCTTACTATTTTACGAGCCTAATTACGTTTCTCTTTATAGTTTGCTGCAGAGTATTCTGTTTTCTTTTGTAAATATTCTTTATGTTTTTTCTTTCCGTTTAGGGCATTCTCTATTTCCATATTCCATGTTCTTAGTCATGTATTTTTGTTGGAGAGCGTTTTTAGTTGGAGAGGTGATCTTTTGGTTCTTGCCAAATACTTGACACTCGAAATTTCATTTTTCTGTTTTCTCTATACCAGGCGTCGACAGTGGATCTGCAACATCCACATACGATATGTGGTGCCCAGTTCTTGTCTTGGGTTTCCCACAGGCATACCAAAATATGAACTGTATGCTAAGCAGAAGATGTTAGGATCCTTTACTCCATGCTTTACTGCTTTCGATCCCAAGAAAATGCCACACACATAACAAAAACAGTCTGGATTACGCTTACAACAACGGGAAGGTATTATTATTCATCAGTTATGTGAATGTGAAACAGATAACATATAATTGGTTATAAAAAGCAATGAAACGATTATATAAAAGTAGGAATACTCAGTGTAGTTTATTGAGACCTAATTCATCCAAAATAAGCTTAAAGTTCACTTAAACAAGCAAAAGTTTTTTTTTGTTGCATGATGTAATCTGCCTGTTTTCCTATTTCTTCTAGTGTATTCCTAAGCTCGTAAATTACTCACTGTCCCAGTACAAAACTAGAACACCTTATTCTTCACTGATTCTAACGCCTGTCATTTTTTATTCTAGCCTCTTTAATTTATATATTTTCGATTGCGTTCATATCGACGTTCGTTTGTTCCTTGTTACGTTATCTTATTTAGTTTTGAGATGGTTCCAACAAAGGCCATAATGAACCATCACACGTGACATGGACTCAATAGGGTTGTAACTTCAAAAGCTGCGTTGAAAGTTTTCACATTGTGATATTTGCAAGGAAGACAAAGGCGTACAATTTTGCATTCCATTTGATCAACTAATCCATCCATTATCATTTCTTATGTTTGTAATATGTAAAATCATAGTGTTGTAAGGTGATGATGATTTATATAATTTGATTTACAGAATGATTTTTAGGTAATGTATTTAATTTAGAACATTTTTGTTTACTTTTCGTACATATACCCAAAACTAATTGTACTGTTTATGTCCTTAATTAATAAAATACACATTATCTATAAAAGTCTTCGGTAGCACTTTATATCTGACCTCTTGAATGTTTGAAAAATAAAGTGATTTTGTATTATTATTACTCCTAAGTAGGGAAAAAAGATATAGAAGTTTTCAATATTGTTTAACAAAATGGAAGTATATATTGTTTATTAATTAATTTTATACGGCTTCTCTGATATTGTGTGCATATTAGGAATGTATAGTAAAGAGAAGTAGCAATTAGTATATCTTACCGAATATACCAAATTGGTTGAGGTTCCAAATTCCCCGTTAGGTTTGAATATTTTCAAGTTATGATTATTGTGTGAAAGGCGAAAGCAAAACCATGTCGCATCCCTCTTAATTATCTGAACTATCGTTTACATTCGTAATTGTCCAATGACCAAATATCAATACTCTATACTTGATTATCATCATCCCATGGTACGTATACATCTCATAAATAAAGATAGAAAAGGTGTTAACACATGTGTCCCGGCACAGACCATATCACTGTTAATTTCCTGCCTAGTTGGGCGCTCCGTGGTGGTAGCAGCGTTTCTGAAAATTCGGTATTTTAAACTAGTTTTCACAGAAAACGGTTGAGTTTTCGAGAAATTTTATTTGACATTATTTGAAGCACGTGCGCTCATTAATACAATAATATCAACAAATCGCCGCTAATTTAAATATTAACGACGTAAGAGAAAAAAAAACAACGAAAAAAAACAACAATAGAGCAACATGACGTTTATGTCATCTCATCGGGTACATTCAGCACTATCCCTACCAAAAATTTAAAGAAAAAAATTGAAGCCGTTTGTGAGAAAATCTTGTTTTTGTATTTTTTGAAATTGCAAATATTTCGCGCAATATTGGCAGAAAACTACTAAAATTTTAAGAAAATGTACACGAACTTAATGAAAGAACTCACTTAGGAGAACAAGTATCATTTGGGAAAAAATCTCCATCTTCAATTTTGTTGTAGGAAGACGCCGAAAAGAATTCAAACTTTTGGAATTTTCGAAAATTCAGAGTTAACCGTTAAAATCGAACCTATGCCACCTTAATAAGTGTATTTTACTCTATTCTTTCAAAAAATTTAAAGAAAAAATTTGGAGCCATTTTTGAGAAAATTTTGAAAATGTCCCTGTGAAGTACCCCCAAATTTTGAAGAATGTTGTTCAAAATCGCGGCGCCTCGAGTATAACCAGATAGACTGGAGAATATTCGTTTTGGAAGAAATCGTACTTATAGTTTAGGTGTTAGTGTTGTTCACAGGTTGACAGACGGACGGACGTTTTGAAAAGAACCACTTTTTCGGTATCAGGGGACCCCAAAACGTGTATTTCCGTTGAAATCTCGAAATCGATTTTCCGCAGCCTTACATAACTTTCCCTATACTACGTATATTACTCCGTATATACGTACGTATACGAGAAGGTAAAAAGGAACGTATTCACAAAAACTTGTTTGAACCAAAACTCGGGACCGTAGAGGATCAGAGAAGAATGAAATAGAAGAAAGTACGTTAGAAGGGATAATGCAAATAATATTATAATATTATAGGTAATCGAAGGAAAAGTAAAAAGCAGTTAGAAAGCCTAGATAAGCGGGTTAAAGGACTTACAAATAAAGTAAAAAATCGAAAATAGTCTTAGAATTTCATTTTTAATGCTAATGGTCTTAAACAACGTTTAAATGAACTAGCGGTATTTTTAAGTATGCAAAAAATTGACGTATACTAGATTTTTGAAATTCATTTAACAAGTGAATCTCATTTGAAATTGGAGGATATAAATAATAACTTATGACTCGTCCGGAAAATACAGCGAAAGGCAGTGCTTCAATATTTATTGAGGATATTGTTAACCAGATGAAGAACCAAGATTCCAAACAAAATGGATGCAGGCGGAAATAATAAAGATTTCTGCAAAAGAGCATAAATATATTGTTTCTGCGATCTGTAGTCCACCGAGACATAATATTAAAAAAGAAAGCTACGTGGAATTATTCAAAACTTTACGTAATTACTTCATTGTAGGAGGCGATTACAATGCGAAACAATGTGTATGGTTCAAGGTTAATAAACACTAAAGGCCAAGAACTTTGTACAGCTGGTAGTGATTTGAAATGTACTTTTCTTCCTGGTGGTGACTATACATATTGGCAAACAGATCTTCATAATCTTCCAGTTCTGATTGACTTTTTTGTTGTGAAATGTATATCTTCAAACTGCATTCATTTAGAGAGTTGTTACGATTTGTCTTCATATCATATCCCTGAAATACTAACTCTAAGTCAAACAATAATTAAGAAAACTCTTCAACCAACTCTTGGCTACAAATTTACAAACTAGCAAGCGTTCAAAGAATATCTAGATTAAATAATCGAACTTAATGTTCCACTGAAAACGAAAGAGGAAGTGGGTAAAGAATGGAATACTTCTTAAAACTGGTGCCAAAAAGTAAAGAAATATGTCCCAAATATTGAGAAACCTCTCATGGGTAATAATCACCCAAGGGAAATTAAAGAAGTTGCAGAAAAGAGGAAGGCACGAAAAGTATGCCAAATGACACTGTATCCATCTGATAAAAATATTTTGAATCTTCTTACTCATGAATTAACAGCGGCAATAAGGAAACATAAACAGAATTCTATTTACTTAGAACAGCTTACTGCTGATAAAATATCGTACTATTCCTTACGGATGAAGAGACCTATTGTACAATCAACACCACTGCGCAAATCCGACCTCACATAAGGAAGAACAAATGAGGAAAATGCAAAAATGTTTGCTTATTACCTAGAAAATACATTTCATCATTTTTCTTGTCAAGCAGGTGAGGATGTCACCCCAGTTGATAGTGATGTACAGGGTGAAATAAAATACGTTACTCCAAAATAAGTCCAAAAGGAAATAGTCTTGTGAGGGTGTGCCAAGTACAACTGGTTATCCACAAGCAATGAATGGAAAAGTACTTGGAACTATCCTTGTTGACATTTCCTTTAAGAGTGCTCGTAAATGACTTCGTTGGTCATGTGTTCTGTTAAGGAATTACGAAATCTGGCAATACCACGCGTGTGGCTTCAGCTGTTTCAGAGGCTTGTCAGTTAATTTACGACTGGGGTGACTTCAGGGAAGAAAATGTAACAAATCCAGACATGTTTCAGCAGCAAACTTAATCTCAGATTTAAAATAGTTTGAAGAATATTCGTAAGGATACAAACATTGTATTTAGAGCGTTTATCCTCCAAAGAGATCAGATCCCCATGGCGACGAAGAACGCTAAAATTACCAATTGTTTTAATATTTTGAGAAACATTCGAATTAATTTACTAGAGTAACTACAGTAAGAAACTTAATGTTTTAATAATAACGAATTGTATTTGTTGCTAATTAAATTACGTAACTCTAAAACACCATGTTGTTTATAGGCAGAGGTGGTGTATGAGGGAAAAGGGGTGATGTGGAATGTTAATCATTCCTTCCTCCCACAAAACATCACTTTTCTGTAATTTTATTCAATTTATTCAAAACAAATATCACATGCTGATCGCATCACATTCGTAAGGAGTATTCCTATCAAATGCCGACGGTATATCAAGAAGGAATTCACAAACTAAAAGGAATCCATTTTTCTTAAACGAATTGATTGGGAGAGTTCCGAACTGCAAAAAGGTGAACACCACTTTTGAAGGCAAACATTCCATCTGTAACATTCCATCCGATAGGAGGACCCAAGTAGCCATATACGCAATTGAATTTGTGTATATGGATATTTTAAAGTATTTAGAAATATTTGGCTGAAAATGTTTGCAAAGGAGCACTGACTTGAAGTTGAGTGCCCGTTGTGGGCACAAATTACACGGACATCGTATTGGTTGCCGTAGCTTCGCCCGCACGAGAGACCTCATGTTCAAGAATCCCCTTCTAATTTTCAGTTTATGTCCAGGTCCAATTTTACTTTAAATAATGATCAAAGTGATTGTTGAATTTTCAAGGAATTTCCCACCATTTAAGTTTGCCACATTTGTTTACTCACAATTCTCATAACTTTTCATTGATTCCCATCTCGTTGTCTCTAAGAGGTCGGAAGACCTTACTGTCTACATTCACTGATGATAAATGTATGAATGGGTAAAAATTCAGCTGAAAGGTAATTTTACTTTCTCCTTAAAAAGTACAGAGAAAGTTATGTAATGCTGCGCGAAAACCCGGCGAATTTTCGGCAGAAAACTCTACTTGCAGGGTTCTGGTAACGCAAAAGTGGATAAATTCAGTTGCTAAGATTAGAAAAAAATCCTCTATCACGTGGTGTAGCCAAACTCCATCTTTTGTGGATTTTTGAAATCGAAAAATTGAATGACGGTAAAACGTCTGCCTGCCCATCTCTGAACAACGCTAGCGGCTGATTTTCTCCAAAATTGATATTCACCAATCGATTTGACCGATGTCATGGTCCCTTGAATATGAAACCGATATTTTAATATTGGAGGGTACTTTGCATGAAGCCCCTGGGACATTTTCAAAATTTTCAAAAAAGACATAATCATTTTGTATTAAATTTTGTTGTTGGATAGTGTGAAGGACTTTTAAGAGAATGGTGCAGGTCTCATGTACGTTGAAAACTGGTTTTTCGAAAATTGCAAAAATTGCAAATTTTTTCGGAGTCTTCCTACAACTGAAATATTAGAGAGAGAGATTCTTCCCTTAATGAAATCTATTCCTTAAAGATATATTTTGAAATAAAGACATGTAGAATTTTTTGGAAATTTGAGTAGTACTTTTCTCGTAATTTTGAGTGAAAATACGGGGAGAAAGTACATACTGTTTCGATTCATTACTCAATACTGTAGGTATGTGTTCAAGAATGTGCTGGGTTTTTAGTGACATATGCGTGCGAGCCTACTTATGTGAAATTAATTTTCTTTTCAGTGTATTATTTATTTAACCGCCAAATCTATGAAATGTTCTTAGTGGAGAAAAGAGAAAAGGTCTGTAAATAACAGCGAGAATATAAAATGTTAAGCAAGATGCGCATAAAAAATTCTTATAAACTATTTCTCACTGACGAAGTGTTCCACGTAACCAAGTTTAAAATTAAGTTTTATTTAATACATCATTCCTCTCCACTTCACATTATTTCTAAAAAAAGAATTTAAGAAAAATGTATGTCCAATATCGTACTGTGAAGCACTATGAAATAAGCGACTTGATCTGTATCATTGGCAATTCCTAGCGTAGTGACCAGCACTCTGACTTCCCTCAAGAAATGTAAGATTCCGGGTCAAAATCTCGATAATTTAATGAGGAATTTGTTTGGCTGAAGTGGAGGGGCGGAGGGGCCTCGGGCACTTCTTGATTCCCGTGCCTCTCATTGCATCACTTATTCGGTGCTTGTGCTCATTGTACACCATTAGACACTTCATCATATGTGGAGTAACAGTTCAAGATGTATTAACTTCACAATTAATTTCAATTTAGTTTCAAGCGCATTCTTTACCTGTTTTAAACGTTCTAAAGATTCCTTTTACTTAACTTTCTTACTTTTCGTAAATTTTTTCCAGATCATATAATATTCTGGATATTATATGATCATGTATATGCTGGATCAAATAATGTTGTTCTTCTTTTTCTCCTTCTGTGTAATTATCACATCGGAAAATGTTTAATCGTTTGGCATGACCACTTCAAACGCATTTTATTTATTTATTTATTTATTTATTTATTTGTCAAAAAACAGTAAAAACTGTATATGACGTGTGGGGAAAAAATTTATCTGCGCACATTTTCTTGAGGGCCATAATTAAAAATTAACCAACGAAAAAATGAATTTAGAAAATAATTATTTTAGAAAAAAAAATAAAAATATTTGAAAAATGTTTGTTCCCTTGTAGAAATATTTTAC
The DNA here is from genome assembly GCA_031308135.1 of Acheta domesticus. NCBI lineage: Eukaryota > Metazoa > Arthropoda > Insecta > Orthoptera > Gryllidae > Acheta > Acheta domesticus. Next base: position 210,511,628 of record JAHLJT010004567.1, read on the forward strand.
CTTGTAGAAACGTTTTAGCCTTTTGCTCCTCAGCACAATGCACGCGCTGCCCAGAGAACACGGACGGTGGCCGCATTGGGGTTTTTTGCAGCTGTTTATTTAAGCTAAATAATGGGAGACGTTCAGAAAGGAATTTTTTGCTATTCATTTTACAATTAATTAATTTTATTTATGATTTTCTCTTAATAACTAAATTCCAAAATATTAGAATAATGTCTTCAGAAGCACTAAGACACACGAAATTATTCCCATATGTTTTCCCCAAGGGAATGAAAGATGCCTACCTGTCCTTGGTCCCATTTTAAGAAGGGAAAGTTGTAATTTGGAAAATAGCCTTTTACAAGTCAAACTTGAAGCTACGATGAGGAACATCAAATAGATGTATCAGATCAAGGAAAGAACGACGTAGGCTGCCTCTCCAGGCCAAATTGCGAAGATCAGAAACCTGCTATAAATGTGAACGTTGTTTCATCAAAGATTTAATTTATGGTATTTTCCATTTTTTTCAATGTCTGTTTTCTCCAAAAACTGTTTGACCCAATACTTTTCCCAAATGAGTTTTTCCAATTCTGTTTTTTTTTTCTTCAAAATTTAATGTTCCTTTGACTACATTCTTCAAAGTTTTTCCAATCCATATTATGTCACACTTAATTTTCCCTCTAATTCCATTCTTTCTTTAATTCATTGTGTATTGATACTAAGACTTTGTCTTCTTGTTTACAGGGGAAAGTGAAATGAAGCCACCAAGCACAGGAATGAGGAGAACGACTGATGATGGTAATTGAATATTCTGAATACATTACCCACCTAAATTAAAAATGTTTGGTTACTTGCGTATACTTTCGTATTCATTAAAACAAAGGCACATCTGTAGAGTTCAATATGTTTTTATAAAATCATAAAATTCAGAGGAAAATATATTAACCTGGATTTGTACCATAGAATGCTGTTTATACACATGTGTGCACGACTTTCGAGTGGAGTTGAAATTCCTTGAGTTAGTAGTATGCGTGTGTATCTGAAACACGTAAAATGACACACTGGTCATAAAAAAGATACCATTAACGACTGTTGATACGTGTAGACACTTACAGAATTGAAATATAGTGAAATATACTTTTTTTGAATATTGATTTATTTTAAAATAGTCATTTAGGTTGTTTATTACTTTTAACAAAAGAAGACTGACGGCATCTAACTCTTGTCCTCAATCTTAATTTTTACGTAGTTTCATAACGTTTCCTCGTAGGTGAATATGAAGTTTGGAGCTAATTTCTTTAATTAGCTGCGCTTGTAAAACTATTAATATTATTGTCATCGTGGAACATATCACTGTTTCTTCATTGCAAGGGAAGATGGATGCCAATTCAAAATGCTATTTTGGCGATTCATGTTGGGAGATGTCGAAACATACGGTGCCTACTCACTGTCAGACGTGAAGACGTCAGAGGCCTGATAATCCCAAAAAATCTCCAAAATATTGTTTTCAGAACTTTGAAACAATTTAAAATCTTTCAGTTCCAGGCAGTGCGTTAATAAATGGAAAAAAATATGACTACATTGCATTTCGATTTTTTTTTCAAAGGTGGACGTAAGCCCGTGTGGGGGCTCTGAAATGCTAATCGTCATTTTTCATAGAACGTGCCCAATTACCGTCCCAATCTCTTCCCATCCCCAGGCACTGCGCCTGCGAGCAGCTGCTCCGCGTGGAATTCCCCACGTCCACCTCGTGCGCGGGCCGCGGGGCGCTGGGGAAGCCCGGCTTAGCGGGGCCGCGTTGACGGACGGAGCGCGCCGCCATTGCTTATTGAAGCAATGAACCCGAGCACTGGATCTCCTCCGTGCACCTACCGTACACAATGGAAGAGAAGACTGATATTTCGTATTACGATGAATGGAAGATTATTTAGAAGATGGTGCGGTAGGAATCGTATAATACTAAGCACCCTGGTTCATAAGAAATGATCAAGTATTACACGAACTCAGTATTCTGACTCTAAAATCCTGGATCCATCGTCTCACAGACAGATTCTATACTTCCTTTACTTCTTCTCCTACTTATACATCTTTTCAACTTGGAAAACCCTTAATCCTTTTCTGAGAATTAAATCACGATATTCAAAAGATTTACACATCCTCCATAGTTAACTCCATAGTATCTATAATTTATTGAATAAATTTCATGTGTTATGTACTATTTAAAACCATTATGTATATCATTGTCTAATCAAAATCAAAAATACCTATGTCAGTAGTATGTTAGAGGTTACTTTTCAACAAGGTACAATTGTACGGTAAACGCGTTGGTTTCTCTTTGCTTTCCACGTCGGAAATCACGAGATGAAATTCACGTGAGATTCGAACCCACAACGCGAGGGAAGAGCTCTTGCCTCCGCAACCGCCCAAGGTGCTGAGGGCGACGAAATTGCCACTCAAAATTATTTGAATAATTACTCTTTAAATTCTTATGCTTTGTTGCTTCTTCGTAAACTTTTAATTCACTCAATAATAGAAATCCCACGGGTCTTTGTTTTTTCACTATCAGTATAATATCAATTTTTTCACAAGATGTTAATATCTGTACCTATCGAAAAAAATAGTAATTATTTATATTTCTTATGTATTGAAGAAAAAGGGATTTCGTATTTCTTTTTAATCCTTGCATAACAGATTTGAAATATAAATCCGCTCATTACCACAGTAGTTGTAAAACGACTCTACATAAATAATTTTAAAAAAAGTTTTGATCGGTCTGCAAAGAGAGCTAAAGCAAATGGAACTATCCCGGTTGTAATATAATGGACCTGATGCGGTAATGGATTAAGAAACGATTCACTTCGATATTTGCCTTCCTAAGCGGATTCACCAAAGGAAGTTGGCAATATCCTATTAGTGCGGCGAGAGCGCTGGAGGCGTCCGCAAGTCTCCCTGCGCGCGCCGTGACGTCAGCAGGAGGCGCTGGGTAACGGCGCCGCGAGGCCACAGCCTCACGCCCAACGCTCCTCAGATGTAAATAAATAAATAAATAAATAGGTAAATAAATAAATAGATAGATTGATTGATAGATAAATAAATAGATATATAGATAAATAAATAGATATATAGATAAATAAATAGATATATAGATAAATAAATAGATATATAGATAAATAAATAGATAGATAGATGGATAGATAGATATGTAAATAAATAAATTTTAATTTTCGAAATTATTCTTCATGTAACTTTTCGTCAGTTGAAATTTGATTTCCTGGTCAAAAATTTGTATGCGGATGATAACGGATAAAAAGTAGTACTAGCATCCTAACATGTCTACATGCAATTTCCACGGACAAATTGTTTAACTGCAGTTGTTTAAAGTTGAGTGATGTTGGAAATTGATGCTGGTGATATTTGTGCTCTGAAATATAGTATCTAAAAAGTTGGACATTTTGGTGAAAGGATATCATTGGCGTTTTCTCCAGTACATCACAAACTCATAAGTATCTGAAACATTTTTGAATAACAGGAGTGGACTTAATGTATGTAATGTATGCGTGTAAGAAACCTTTCGAGAGAGAGAGAGAGAGAGAGAGGTGAGGTCCGGCCCAGCGAGCAGCGCGTGCAGCAGGGAAAACCGAGCGCCTCTTCCGCGCACGTCACGGGAACTGGCACCAGCCGAGATTAGCACTCTTCCGACGCCAGGGCGATGACAGGCGAAACGCTAATTACGGTGTTGATGGCTGCGGCACCTTACTAGACATTTGTCACATTTACCTTTGTATTATATGTCGCTTATGTACACAAAGTCACATTACACACCATGTCCTACATATTGTGTCTCGATTTCGTGTTTCTTATTGTGTGAATCTATCGAGAGATGGGAGGCCTTTCCCCTCAGGGGATGCACTGAAAATAAATGAAGAAATACCTACAATATTCTATATATTTAAGAGTAGATGCTACATGCATTTAGGTATACTAATGACAAAAATTTTCTGCATGATTTTGGTGATAGATTTGCAGTTTTTATGTTATAACTAACAACATTGCCTTTACTTATGTTTTCCGGGGAGACACATATTGTAATGTCCTTTTTTTAAGAACAAATTCAATATTTACAATGTTTTTCCGACTGAACAAATGATATCTTCTCTGTCAGATGCTAAAATAAGATTCCAACGTCTTTCGGCCTGGCTGTAAGATAACGCCGGCGTTTACACAAATCTCAATCTGTCGTCTGGTACAATGTCAATTTTTGCACCTTTCGAAAATGGAGAGAGTTTGCTGAAAATGGACCTAGCATCATTTTCTTTACCGTTGCTCCAAACCTTTGAGACGTTTTGGAAATTGCCTTGTATTTCACTCAAAACGGGAAAACTACTCATATTTTCGAAAAATTGTACATCACCGTATTATGAGTTGTATCACTGAAGAACCGATTTTATTTAAGAAAAAAAATTCTATCATCAATTTAGTTGTAGGAAGACGCCGAAAATATTTTGTGCAATTTTCGAAAATACACTCTTCAACAAAAACGAGTCCTGCACGTTTTTTATAACATTTTTAAAACGTTCCAGGCCATCTAAAGTACGATCAGAATTTAAATGACGTTTTTCAAAATCCAGAGCTTCGAGGAAGCCAGAGTGACCGGGGAACATTAATTTTGAAAAATACAAAAAAAAAAAAAAAATAGAACTACGAGTTCAGACGCTAATGTTGTTCACAGACTGACGGACGTTTTGAAAACTAGTGGTGATACAGAAGGCACAGACTTCCATATTAGTTTTCTATTTTCTTTGGTCTCAGCTAGCTATTTGGACTTGCCACATTCTCTTGCCAGCTGCATCTATCGCCGCCCAAAATTACATTTCTTTGACATTTTATTATTTTTTCGGTCTCGTAATAGTAGAACAAAAATATTATTTTAAGAATATTAAAATCTCATCCTAAATAGCAATTTTCATTGAACAATGTGGAGCCGTATGTAAGAAAATGGCGTTTAAGCGCTAATGTAAATGTGAAATTTGAAGCACTTTTTCACAGTTAGATAATGAGTTTTCGAAAACGTTACTAGAACTCTTTTGAAGTACATCAACTCACAAATGTAGCAACGTTTACAAATTGCTGGAAATGTGTATATTAACGGTGTGAGAGATCTTTCAAAAACGTTACTTTTGTGTAATTTTTGAAAAAAAAACAAGTTGAACTTTACATTATATTAAAGAGTGCAATTAGCACTATCAATTCGAAAAGTTTGAAGAAAAAATTTCCAGCTATTTTCGAGAAAATGGCGTTTGAGCGTTTCCGAAAGTCAGGAATTTTGAGCTACTTTTCAGAAAAAATGGTTCAGTTTTCGACAAACTTTACTTGGCATTATTGAACGTACATGTACTCTCATTATTGAGAGTACATTTAGCACTATCCCAAACAAAAGTTTAAAGAAAAAAAATGGAGTAGTTTTTGAGAAAATCTTTTTTTTTGTAATTTTTTAAATTGCACGTATTGCAAGCAATGTTGCGCGAAAACTACTAAAATTTTCAAAAAAATATCCATGACCTTAATGAAAGACCTTACTATGGAGGAAAAAATTTATTTGAACAAAAATCTCTATCTTTAATTTTGTAGTTGTAGGAAGAGGCCGAAAAAAGTTGAAAATTTTGCAATTTTCGAGAATTCAGAGTTAACCGTGAAGATCGGACCTATGGTACCCTCTTAAGTGTATTTTACTCTATTCTTACAAGAAATGTAAAGAAAACATTTGGAGTCGTTTTTGAGAATATTTTGAAAATGACCGAGGGGCAGCATTTAAAAGCCCCCCAAATTTTACTGAATCTTTTTCAAAATCTCAAAGCTTCGACTCGAGCCAGATCGACAGGGGTTTCTTCAATTTGAAAAAAATCCTACGAGTGGTTTAGGCGCTAGTGGTGTTCACAGACGGACGGACAGAAGGACGTTTTGCTTTCAATTGGTTTTCGGTATCAAGGACTTACAAAACAGGGATTCTGGCTACATCACGTGTTAGGGGATTTTTTTCTTAATTTAGCAACTGGTTTTATCCACTTTTTCGTTGTCAGGGCCCGGCTATGAATTTTTTCCTGCCGAAAGTCCGACGTTTTTTCGCGCAGCATTACTTAACTTTTGCTATACTACGTATATTACTCCGTATATACGTACGTATATGGGAAATTAAAAAGAACACGTTATCACCAAAAAACACTTACCACCAAAACTTGAATTGCTGTGGAAAATCACGAAATCAATTTTCCGCAGTATTATATAACTTTGTCTATTCCTCTTACATTACTCCGTTTAATACGAGTTTATGAACGTATGCAAGAAAGTAAAATATTGGTGCTTACACAGCACATACTTTCTCGCATTGTTTCGAAATTTGCAATTTTCGAAAATGCAGAGTTAAACGAAAATGAGACCTACGCTATTCTTCAAGAGTTCCTTGTTCTACAGGTGGAAAACATTTGTAGAAAAAATTTGGAACGGTTTTTGGGAAAGTAATTGTTTAAAAATTACCTACATTTCAAGCAAAATTACGCGCACTCTACTCATATTTTCGAAACACTTTACTTGACCTTTCTTCAAGATCTGTTTTTCATCAACAGATTTGATTAGGGGAAAAAATCTGCTTTTTCAATTTTTTAGTTGCAGGAAACAATTTTGTACTTTAGGGATTTAACACTACAACGCCCAGAGGCTTGTAACTTCTTATTTTTTGAAGATAGAATTTTGTGATTTCGTTTAACTCTGACTTTGACTTTTCATCAATTTCAATTACTTGCAGTATGTTAGAAACTGAATCCTCTAATAAACATATTTCATGAAAAATTATCGAATTTACATCGAACGCCCACGAGGCGTCATTTCGACTCCTTAGATACTGATCGGATCTTGTAGGTTCTGTTTCCTAAATTTCAACGCTGAAAAATGTGTAATGTGTCTCCTAGGATTTCAGATGCCTTATTACGAAATATGGGAGCGTTCCTTTCGCTTTGCTTTGTTTTCTGGTCTTCTTCTTCAATACATGTAAAGTCTTCAATTATCAGTTGATTCGTCACGGTACAGCAAAAACATAATTGTTTAAAAATAATATTATTGTCAGTTAAAAGAAAAGGATTGTTATCATGTGAATGTTCAATGACAAAAAATTTCTTCTTATTATTTATATAAAGGGAAATGTTTCGGTTTTAGAAAATATTTTTGGGTGCAGAGCAATTTGGACTCCAGAAGGCGATGATGTCAGATATAATTCGTTTTTTATTCACTCTTGTTTCATGAATCATGATTTTCGACTTAATAAGAGAGGTTTCAGGAGAAACAAAGGATAATTTCACTAATTTTTCTGAAAAACAACAATTTTTCTTTAGTGTGAAGTGATACATTTACAAACTGTAGGCGTATTATGTTTTCATGGACAGAGCTGATACGCCAGCATTTGCCTTTGAAACTCAATATATTATATTATTGTATAATATGATATACAAACCGAATGAAAACCAACAATTGTGACTTGAATGGAATGATCACTAAAATGGTGTGTGTTAATTTGCTATCCATTCCCTAGAAATATTGGGGACGTTTTGAAAACAGAGAGGAGACTCTTGAAAAATGTAGCCGTGAACTACCCATCAGAATACATGGCAGGTGTTTATCAAACGTCTGGATAATACTCTAGCAAATGAGTCTGAAAACTGTGGCCTGCACAAGTCATTAAAAGTTTGAATAATACAACTGGACGTATCTTGTACTGTAAGCATTGTAGAGTCAGTAATGGAGGAAGTAAATATAACCCGAACAAGAACTAAGTGCCATTTAGTACATGTGATTAAATTTCTTTGAAATCTCCGTCATAAAATGGTCATCAAGTTTCTATCGGTGTGAAGCAAACACACACATGTATTGACATATGTTTGTTTATAATAAATATTACTTAAATAAAATAATTAATTTAAATAAAGTTGACAATGCGAGTCAGTAGAGGAAGTACAATGAAAAGGAAACCTACTTTTCCGACACATATGAAACTTGTATTACGGAAAATTAAAAGTTTATAACGTTTTTATTGTTATTGTTGCGAAAGTATTCTTAATGGATAAAAGTTTACTTTTCAACGTATTATCGTGTCCGTTTACTTTCCCATTCCGTCCAAGATGTTTCTTTAACTTCCATTCTGCGCAATAGAATTGGCAAGAATTGTTTAAAATATATTTAAGTTGTGGCGTAATCATTCCATTATATACTAAATAATTATCTTTAATGTTGTTATACTAACGTAGATAAATATTTTCGCAATATTTTCTTTACAGAATTATCGTTGAAGGCTCGGAGTCGAAACGATGCTGGGCGTTCTAGGATGTAGAAGAAAGCTGGGCGTTCTACAGTGTTAAACGAAAACGGGATATGCCTCTATTCGAGGTCAAAGTTTAATCTAAAAGTTTGGAACAATTTTTTAGAACATATTTAAAATGTTTTTCACGTTTCGTGTGAAGTTCCTCCAGAAATCAAAATATCCGTTTCAAACTCAGAGGGTATCGAGTTCATTTTAGGGAGTGAAGTAGAAGGTTTGTTTCAGAAATTTAAAGAATATTTTTTCGGATGTATAATTTTTTAAAAATTGTATTTATTTAAAGTCGCATTTAAACAACAGGGTCATAAGCGACCCCGAGTATCAATTTACAATTCACATAAGATTATCTATATATATAAAATTCTCGTGTCACAGTTTTAGTTACCATACTCCTCCGAAACGGCTTGACAGATTTTGATGAAATTTTATATGTATATTCAGTAGGTCTGAGAATAGGTTGTTATCTATTTTTATACCCCTAAGTGATAAGGGTGGTTCACGCCAATTTTATTAATTTTTCGGACAAAACTTTTTACGCAACCCGCTACACACGGTATGTATTTCACACAGAGGTGTATTTCACACACGGCGTTTCTCTATATTACGCACCTGCTCGGGGACGTGCAGAATCTGCTACTAAATGTGAATAATACATAGATAGAGAGAGAGAGAGAGAGAGAGAGACGGAGAATGAGAGGGAGACGGAGAAAGAGAGAGACGGAGAAAGAGAGAGACACGGAGAAAGAGAGAGACACGGAGAAAGAGAGAGAGACACGGAGAAAGAGAGAGAGACGGGGAAAGAGAGAGAGGGAAGGAGAAAGAGAGATATAGGGGCAGAAAAACGTCTGTTGGGGTCAGCTAGAAAAATGTTTGTCTCCGCGAAACATTGTTGCGTTAGGTTTGAGGACTCTTAAGCAAATTAGAGACTAATATATCATTAATACTATAATTAGCAGGAAATAACAGCAATTACTATTTGACTGCAGGTAAAAATGACATTGGAACTACGAACTTTGTTTTAATAATTTATGATGTTTGGTTCCGCGAAATCTTTAATTAATCTTAATTAATTAATGTTTAGTTAGCCTTCGGAAGTTGCTGTTAAATTCTCGACTGTACAAAATGGAAAATAGATTCATTGTTGAACAGCTAAAAATGTGTACGTGTATTTTATAACAATTTTTTAAATGATTGTCCTTTAGAGAAGATCTATTTATTATTGTTAATTATTTTCTCCTGCCGTCTTTTAATATGTTTGAGTTAAAGATTTTCGTTGTTACTGCCATTTAGTGCAACAATAGGTAAAGAGAACCCTAATTGATTTACATGATGTAATAATGTAATTATCACTTGATCAGTATTTCCGCCAGGCGTCTACCGGCGTCACTTGTGACCAGTATTGCCAGATGTACAGCATTTCCGTAGTGTTGCCAGATGTACCTAATCCGTAACCCGCATTAAGCGTTGCGGATGCCAAAACAAAATCCGCATTTCCATAATAGTGGATTAAAATTTTTCCCCATCTCGATCAGGTTTTTGTCCAGTTTCCCTGATCCATAGAGCAAATGCTGAGATGGCCCCTTGTTTTGCTTCTGGACGTAAATGTAGCTTCACTGTGCGCACGTTTTGTTGAGCACTCCTTTTGCTTGTAGTTCATTTACAGTTGAAATTGATTTTCTATAACTCGGGAAAAAACATTTTTCAAATATCTTTATTTTTCTTAAATAATTATTTTCTAAATTATTTTTTTCGTTTTCGTTTTTTTTTTTTAAATAAAATTCTGGCCCTCAAGAAAATGTGCGCAGATAAATTTCTTTCCCCACACGTCATATACAGTTTTTACTGTTTTTTTACTAAATAAATAAAAAAAATCAATTTTTTTTCATTTCCTCAGTTATTAAAACGATCGTTAGATGTCCCGCTAATTATGGTTGATAAAGTTTCAATGTTCAAAATGCTGTCTCTCTCTATTCGATTAATGTAGAAAGCAATAAGACACCAATCATCTACCAATCATTAGGGTTTTATCCAATTGGCGTATTCGAAAATAGATGACCATGCACCTAGGTGGTGTCGTGAACTCTGTCCTTTATTGTCTTACTGTTAGGGATTCAGAGGACAAATAGGTGACAACACATTGGTTAGTCGTTTTCGAATACGCCGAATAAGAATACGGATCCGTTCAGATTCTTACTGCGTTTATTCAAGCCAGAGAAATGATGTACTTCGCGGGATATTGAAATTAAAAAGGTTGAAATTACTCGGCATCATATTAAACTGAGATTAAAAATAAATTGAAAGTACATTTATAACAAAAATACTGATATTTTATATTTTTAATTTCTTGGGTGAATCGAGAATATATACAGGGTGAGTCACGTAACTTTAGCACTTTCTGTAACTTTTGAATGGTTGAGGTTATTGCAATGCAGTTTTCACGGAATTGCATCAGGGAATGGGGATAATTGATATATACATTAATTTTTATTTTATCACTTGCATTTTACGAGATTTTTGAGGTAACTTTGTTTTTTTAAATGAAACTATACATATTTTTTCAGTCCACCATGACGAGCGTGAAAAGACGAATCCAATGTTATACATATTGTCACATGTTAGATAAGCAATTTTTTGAGTATTTTTTATTTTTTGCCAGTGAGATTTAACGGACATTTTGAATATTCCACCACACAAGGTCACGCAGCGCTCCACCAGCAACGCGCGCCCGGGCAAGGGAAGGGAGATTTGAAGATACGAAACATATTCCAAATATTCACAAAACCATTGCAGTTTTTTCCTGAACTGTGTTTTCCATCCTTCCGCATTTTCAGATTTTCGACTTTCTTTGATTGAAGGAATTGAAGGATGGAAAAATAAGGATTTGTCATAAGTTTGTATCGTAATAAAATTGTTTATAACTTCAACTCAATTTAATGGGGTTTCATAAGATACGTATTAATGATATCTTGAAACAAAGCACAATAAGAATAAATAATTAAAACTGTACAAAAAATATTGCGTATTTTGAGCAAACAATTTCAATGTTAATAAGAATATAATAACTTAGGGATAGAAACAATCTTATTTCAATAAATATTACTTAAGACAAATCCGTATTTTCAATCCCTAAGAAACACAAAATATCTGAAAATGGATCAGGATGGAAAGGAGAGTTCAGGAAAAAATGCAAGTTTTGTGAATATTTTTCGTATCCTCAAGTACTAAAATCCCTTCCCTTCCCTGACCCCGCGTTTGCTGGGGGAGCGCTGCGTGACCTTGCAGGGCTGACAGTTACAATGAAAATAACCGTTAAACACTAGTCGCAAAAAATCACAATTACTCAAAAAATGCTTATCTAACATATAACAATATTTATATCTTTGGATTCGTCTTTTTACGCTTGTCATGATAGACTGAAAAAATATGTATAGTCCCATTTGAAAAAACAAAGTTACCTCAAATATCTCGTAAAATACTAGTGATAAAAGAGAAATCAATACACATATCAATTAGCCCCATTCCCTCATTCACTTCTACGAAAACTGCATTCCAGTATCTTTAACCGTTCAAAAGTTACAGGAGGTGCTAAAGTTACGTGATTCATCCTGTATAGTGAGAACAAATATAGTGAGATAATATCGCATTTATAACGGAATTCTACGTCGATATGTGAATTATCGATGTTTTCCGTTTTATTTAAATTATATTAGCAGTGGCGTAGAGTGACTCGCACGTTTGGGGATGCTCAACAATAATACACAAAATGTCACTATCAACTAATTCATCTAACAGGCGAACGCAACACAAGGCAGATACATTGGAACTACTTCCACGATCTCGATTGCTTACGACGGTGTAAGCTCTTCCCACAAAATCCTCACAGCAGTCAGGACTGCCGATGTCTTGAAAGCAAATTATACAATGGCTCTGCTTTAATTCTTATATGCGAATGGCAATGAGGCCACTTGTCTTGTTAATTTATACATTGCATTTTAAGAAACAGTAGACGGGCACTATTTCTACAGTTTGTGCCCATGACCAAGCGGGGACTCCCCACTGAAAGAGAGAGAGAGAGAGAGAGAGAGAGAGAGTGTGTGTGTTTACTGACCGCCTGAAGTGTGCTGCGCTCTCTCGCATAAACGAGATTCTTTCCGCAGTGGATGCTAGCGTAAAGGAGTCGGGTTTCTCTGGGCCAGGGGTGAAGAGGGGAGAGGGGAACCTCGCCATCTGCGCATGCGTCATTGCTCGTGGCAATCTCGAGGCAGACGCTAGAAGCATTTTAGCTTCCAAGCTATCACAGGCCAGCTTCAACAACCCGCCGAATTCAATCACAGGAAATCAATGTAAAATTAATACAAAACGTGCTTCGTTCAACGGACCACTTGTAAGATTATCAATACAGTATTTAGGGTTCCTTATTAATATTTTATACGGGGATGCTCAGCATCTCAGCGTCCCCTGACGCTACGCCACTGTATATTAATACATCCGCATTCATTAGAAGAAATACACATTTTCGAACTTAAAACTTCGCAATCGGACGTTTCACAGCTGGCAACATTGCTTCTGACCCCAAAAGCTGCACGGAATAGGGATGAGATCTCTCACACAATAAGCTGTTTCTCACTCACTACAGTTTTCGGCCATTATTTTTATTGTTTAGGCGTTAATCGTAATTTTACAATTATCACTTTTCTATTTCGGTGTGATTTTTAAATAATTTATTATTAATTTGCAGGGTTGTAATGAAAAATATTGTCGAAGCCATCTTTATAAATGGCAAATTTCGAGGTGAGGGTATATTACTACCACGGATCCCTATTGTACCCAGTGCCAATTCAATTTCAACATCTTCAATTTCCGTTCAGATTGGCATAAGCGATGACTTTCAATAAGTCTCAAGGCCAAACGATGTCTATTTGTTGCTTATTTTTGAGCACACCATGTTTTTCACACGGTCAGTTATACGTGGCATGCTCTCGAGTGGACAAACCTTCCAGTTTATTTGTGTTATCTAAAGATGGGATAACAAAAAATATATTCTATTCTATTGCGTATCTATATACATTCTATTGCGTTGACGGATTGATATGGGTTTTTTTAGTAAAAATATTATAATGAGCCATGTATATCATTTCAAAAACTAAATTACAATAAATTAAAAATATAAATGTTTGGTATTGTGTTATTTTTATATTCCATCATCATTCACAGCGCTCCATGCCTCTTCAACTCATAAACAAAACACCCTCAAACACTGACAATGAGTTAAGTCATTTTTTTCTACTAAAATAATCCTAGGAATAATTTAAATGGCAAAACAACGTTTGCCGGGTCACCTAGTATATTTATATAATAATTCTATTATACAATTACGGTTCATACAAATATTAAATTGTCACCAAGTGTCAGTATTTTGGGTTCTTACATTAATTGGGTTCTTAATTACAATAAACACATATTTATTTATTTACAAGACACAGGTCTTTGTTATTCGCAATACTTTTGAAGGGTTATACTGGATGAGATGCATGTAAAAGGTAAAGGAGGGTCTTTATATTAATGTGTCAATTTTTGAAATTTTTAAGAATTGTAAGACTTTTATACATTTTTCTGGGGAGGAGAAGGAATTAAATAGAGTCGTTTAAGTTTAAGGACTGTCGTAAATGGGCTAATTCAGGGCACTCCAGAATAATGTGGGGTTTAGATACTTGAGATCCACGTTGAGGACAGGGTAATGGGTCAGTTTTTTATTAGATGAATGTGGGAGAGATTGAAGTGGACAATGTGTAGTCTGGTAATTTGGCCTTTTTGGAATCTAGTGAGCTGGAGGTTAGGGAGAGCGGGTTCTATAACGGATTTCCTTACGAGGTGAAGTATGGAGAAGGTGGTCAGCCATTTTCATTCCACTATTTCATAACCATATTTTTTAGGGGTACTTTCTTATCGGAGAGAATTCCCTTCACACTTTTGTCTGTTGTTGCTAATGAAGTTGCTTCTTTTGTCGCTTTATCTGCTTTTTCATTCCCTTCTATACCTCTCTGTGCTGGGATGTATGATTGTTTGTATGAACAATACGAAATCACTTAACCTACTTTTTCGATAATAAACCGCCACTGACACTTTAAACTATCAATGAACGTCGATCCGGACTGAAGTGGTACTGATGAAAGTTATTCTTATCCTAACAACAGTTCTCTTATCTCTGTAGGTGGCGAAAGGACTAATTTATTTCAGCATCTTCCATTTCGAATTTTTCGCATTTTCCTCATAATACTTCACTGGCGTGTACAGACAATTATTTCTAACGATGCTTCTGGAATATTATCTACATATTACAGAAGTAATTTTTCCTCATATAAGCAGATAAGGAGATGTGATGTAGACTATGTTCCTTCTTAAATTAATATATTGCATTATCTTTATCGACTGAATTCTTTCACGATCACCCTCTGTAACAAATTATTTCGAGACTTCAAGTGAAACGAATATTTCGTCTATTAAGTGAGATGGAAACAAGATAAACCATTTTTTGTGCCAGGCAATAAAGAGTTTCCTGTTGAAAATTTGCCATGTTCTGGCGAACAATTACAATTCTTTCGAAGTAATGACAGGAATTTAAAAAAAGGATGGAAAGAGGGAAGCTATGAAAAAAATTTCGTTATTTTATTATTTTACATTGTTTGAAATCTGATATGGTCATTTTGACGGTTAGTACAGGGATTCATTCCCCGCTATATGTTGAGATACAACGCCGTCCTACAGGTGCGGGGATTTCACCTTTCAGGTATCTCCTCGAGCGGGGACCGCCCCAGATGGCACAAGATCTTTAAGCTACCGACTTCCGACAGAGGAATAAAAATTCGCGTTGTTGTCGAGGAATGAAAATTCGCGAGGCCATTTTATTAGAGTACTGCTCCGGCCTTCGCCTGGAGAAACCATCGGAGAAACCACGAAAAACTACCGACGAAAGCTGGCGACGACTAGAATTTTCCACCAGTCAGCGGCTGCGTTAGACCTCGATATCTCTCTAGCATCGAAAATCCCCCGTCGTCGGGACTAGCACCCATCATCAGGCTACAATTGAGAATTCAAAAATTACATTATAGTTTTACTTTTTTAAAAACACTGAAAAGTAAAATACCCAAAAAAGTAAAATTGTAATGTAATTTTTGAATTCTCAATTGTATCCTGATGATGGGGACAACCTATCCCCGAAACGTGTTGCAAATCATGTGAAAGCCTAAAAATAAAGTAAGCAACAACTGTCTGTCTATAAACTCTTCATCTTCAAGATTGGTTGAAAAAAATTAAGAAGACAGGCTGATTTCAACCTCTTAAGGAAACCGTGTTGTCCGTCGCCCTCCAGTGACTCAGACTAGCTGGAGAAACGTGGGGTTGCTTGGGAGTGTATCTACTAGACAGGAAAACGAATGACGTGTGTCTTGTTAGCACATTTTTCTCGGCGCGGATAAAGTTGCAGTGACTTCCGCTCACCTGGGCACTCTTTGTGGTTTTCCCGTCAAATTATGGGAGTTCCATGCTGCACCAGTGTGTTATGGGGGCGCCAACACAAAATTCGCGCGTCCCACTTAAAAAATTAAATTACTTAATTAAGAAATTAATTAATCATTGTTCCCCCGCGCCTCTACGCATGGAACGTCCTCTTCAGCCACGCCGCCCCCCTCGCCGCCGCCGGGGCCGGGGCCGGCGCCGCTGCCGCCACCAACACCACCACCGTCGCCGCCCCTGTCTCCCCCCACCGTCCATCCGCACGTACCGGCTGGCCACCCCTTCCACGCGCCCGGTGACATCTCGGGGCGGTGGACAGATCAGGCGTGGCCGGCGGAGAGTGCGCTGCGAGGACGGATCGGGGAGTGTAGGGGACAGCTTACCGCTCGACACGGGAGTGCTCAAAAACTTTGCCGTGAAGCATTCCCCTCAGCGAAGGGCATTTTTCTGTGTGCATTGAGACCCTCTATTAGACAGATGTGTAAATAGTAGGAGCTGTGGTACTATGAAGGTAGTCTGGTTTGAAAAATCTAGGCATGTGTGCCTCGTAGGTTTCAATACTTTCTGCAATGTTTATACTAATTACATTTTCTTACTGTATCAGTCATGTAGCCTCGCCTAGTCAGTGTACCTTCCATTTTGTGTTATCACAGCAATGCAAGAGTTTTGAGAAATTGTTAAAGTTTTTTGGATTCTTTGACAGTCTTCCCCCAGACCCCCCCTGCAAGTTGTCAACTCTCTGCCTCGCTGCGCCGCAATCTGCGATACCTCAATGGATTCCAGATTGCCAACAAAATCATATTTCACCCTTTCCGAGGTGTCTGTAGAATATAATTTCAGATCGACTGTTACTTCTGGGTCAAATAGGGGAGGGGGTAAAAAATTGTATATTTTTTTAAATGAATATGTTCTGGGAGATTTCACATAACGAAGTGACACGTGTGAGATTTGCCCCAATTCGTGGGAACCTAACATGTGTTTGTCAGATCTTGACTTTAATCTCAGCAAAAGACGTTTACCGACATCTTCAACAATATTCGCCGTATAGAACAATATTTTAGTTTTGTTGTGATCAGCTTAGGGGCCGTCCATAAATTGCGTAACGCAAATTTGGAGTATTTTCAACACCCCCTCTCCCCCTTGTTACGCACCCTAACGCGCGCTTGAAACTCCCTTAATAATTACGTAACACTTGCAACATTCCCCTTGTAAGTGGTAAGTGAAAGAAGTGAAAATATATTATAGCATGGTAGAAACAATTTGTATTTATTTTACTTGTGTTGTATATTCAAAATTAATTATAATTAAAGTAGAAATTAGTTGGCAATGCTGGCTGCACCTAACAGTAACATTGGGGCAGGTTATGAGTGAAATAAGAATGCTTCGAGGAATGCAGGAGAAATGGTAGATCGCAAGCTATATACAAATCGTCGTGGATGATACAAGAGCAAGAGACTGCAGCGCCATATTGAATGGATTCTCGGATTCTGCAATATATAATATTTTCTTCGTTATCTTGCAGATTAAAAAAATGTTGAAAAAATACTTTCATTTATTGTAACAATTTACAACTAATAACTTTATTTATATTTTCAAAACAAATTAATTAGTTAATATTTTAATGTTTTAGTACAGGGAATTATTTCAACAAATTTTGAAAACTGTAAAAAAATAAATATCAATGTTACGTAACCCTTAACTAATATCCCCATACCCCTATGTAACGCGGCGTCACGCTGCCTCAGACCCCTCCCCCTCTGTAGCGTTACATAATTTATGGACGATCCCATAGTACTCATTCTGAGGTCGCGCAGGACATTCGCAATTGGCGCGCGAGCAGCGAGACAGCGCGCTCTGTTGGGAGTCGGCGGCGGCAGCTCCAAACCCTGGACACGGCCTAATAGCAATTATACTTCGTTTTTTCTTTCTTGGCGCACGGCAATAAAATGGAATATCTCACGGTATTTCGCTTCGTTCTCAGTTGTGCCGCTAGTAGTCGCATGATCGCGACTATCGAGCAGTGCTGGTGATCATGCGACTCCTGGCGGCACAAAGGAGAACGACGCGAAATACCGTGCGATATTCTATTTTACTGACACCCCCCCGTTCGCCAAGAAAGAAAAACCGAAGTATACTATAAAGACAACACAGAACACCTCGCGATTTATGGAGAAACTCTGATGCAAGCTCCATCTAGTGGCAGAACCTGTTGAAAACTCGTTTAGCAGTGCTCAGTGCTCTGTTGGTGCTTGTTTTCTGCTTCGATTTATGTTAATTTAATTGTCTTTCTGGTCGATTTCTGGATAACTTCATTTATTACACTGTTCTTGATAATCTTCTACGTTTGGCAGGAAAAATTTGTGCAGTTTTTGCTGTTTTAATTATGAAATACAGCAGAACTCGCGTTCGTTCTTCACGTTTCCGCGTGATAAAATCAGGTAAGAATTGAACGAATCATTAACATTAATGAAGCTAGCAGTGGCGTAGCGTCAGGGGACGCTGAGATGCTGAGCATCCCCGTATATAATATTAATAAGGAACCCTAAATACTGTATTGATAATCTTACAAGTGGTCCGTTGAACGAAGCACGTTTTGTATTAATTTTACATTGATTTCCTATGATTGAATTCGGCGGGTTGTTGAAGCTGGCCTATGATAGCTTGGAAGCTAAAATGCTTCCAGCATGGAGGCTACAAGGAGGGGACTCAACTCCGGTGTTGGAGGCATGGTGGGGATATGTACGAAAAACGTCGGCAGCTATTTGAAAAATAATACAGAAAAAAACCGGGCCCCTTCGCCTTCAGCGACATTACGCGGCGAAAGAAGGAGCTTATCTCGGCTTTTCTCGGCCACTAATCGCCAAAATTCGTTTGGTCCAAGTGGGTCAGTTGGCGCCGATTACCAGGCGGTGTGCGGATGTGCTTAACCGAAGACAATAAGTTGAAAAGGAAGTAGTAAGTAGTAAATAATTTTGTAGAAAAAATGTTTGAATTAAATTTTCTATACGATGCTTTGCTGCCATTGGCTGTTTTGAAAGCCTTCGTAGTTCTTTCAATTGCCACGTGAGGTCGCTGAAGGCGAAGGGGCCCGTTTCTTTTTGTATTATTTTTCAAGTAGCTGCCGACGTTTTTCGTACATACCCCCACCACCGGAGTTGAGTCTCCTCCTTGTAGACATCGTGGCTTCTAGCGTCTGCCTCGAGATTGCCACGAGCAATGACGCATGCGCAGATGGCAAGGTTCCCCTCTCCCCTCTTCACCCCTGGCCCAGAGAAATCCGACTCCTTTACGCTAGCATCCACTGCGGAAAGAATCTCGTTTATTCGAGAGAGCGCAGCACACTTCAGGCGGTCAGTAAACACACACACTCTCTCTCTCTCTTTCACTGGGGAGTCCCCGCTTGGTCATGGGCACAAACTGTAGAAATAGTGCCCGTCTACTGTTTCTTAAAATGCAATGTATAAATTAACAAGACAAGTGGCCTCATTGCCATTCGCATATAAGAATTAAAGCAGAGCCATTGTATAATTTGCTTTCAAGACATCGGCAGTCCTGACTGCTGTGAGGATTTTGTGGGAAGAGCTTACACCGTCGTAAGCAATCGAGATCGTGGAAGTAGTTCCAATGTATCTGCCTTGTGTTGCGTTCGCCTGTTAGATGAAGTAGTTGATAGTGACATTTTGTGTGTTATTGTTGAGCATCCCCAAACGTGCGAGTCACTCTACGCCAGTGGAAGCTAGTGTATACAATTTGAAGACTTCTCTTTGTAATAAAATGTATTAAAAACTATTCTTTCAGATGTGATCAGTGGGTTTTAAAATGCAAGCGGACGGATTTGGACAAAGTGTACAAGAAGGACGGAGCATCACCATGATTTTGTAAAACATATAAGATATGTTCCGATCATTTCCTTACAACGGATTTTAGGAACCCACGACAGTTCAGTCAAGGGTGAGTTGAATATAAACTGCGAAAGAAAGTTTAATTAATCTAGTACTAAAAATATTTTAATCTTGCTCTTTTTGATAGAATTCCTTAATTTATTTATTTTAGGTTAAAACCTGGATCTGTTCCAACACAGAATCTTCCCAGCACCAACACCCCATCCGCTAAAAGAAGCAGCCCCCAGAAGAGAAAGAGAGTTGAAGACAACCCTGAAGATTCAAGCAATGAAGTTCAGGAAACCATAAATGTTCCTTGTGATTTGAGGAATTCACAAAATAAAATTGACTTGAAAGTGAAATTTCTCAACCAAAGGTTGCGAAGGGCTCAGTGTGTCATACCAAAGAAAAATGCTTTGATACGTACATTAATAGCCAAAATTTTTCAGCTGGACAACAGTAAGGCTGATGTAGTAGGTTTTTTGGAGAGCCCAAACACCTCTTCGCATGCCTTTCTCAAAAGCCATTTAACAAATGATGTGCGTAATAAGAAGTGGAAGCGGTATAATGACAACGACAAGACTTGCTTTGGCTATTTATTATTGCTCTTTCCAAGCATAGAAAATGCTGGAAAAGTTATTTTGTCTCCCTACCATTCGTTCGCTCCGAAGATGGCTTCAGAATCTAAACATTTCTCCGGGCATAAATGAAACTATTTTGTCTCTGATGAAGCTGAAAGCGGAGAAATTAGTGCTGATGACTGTGTGGTGTCAATTGTGATTGATGAAATGTCGCTTAAAGATAATATTGTTATACTGCGATTTTTGTAGGAAGAGCTCTCAAGATAACTCAAATCCCATCTTCGCGATGGAATATGTCACGGCATTTCGCGTCTTTTCTCGGTCTTGCCGGTAGAAGTCGCATGATCGCAAGCACTGCTTCATACGGTCGCGATCGTGCGAAATCTAGCGGAACGACTGTGAATGATACGAAATGCCGTGACATATTCCATCGCGAAGATGGGATTTGAGTTATCTTGAGAGCTCTTCCTACAAAAATCGCAGTATAATGGTGTTAGGTCTGATGAGTTTCATGGTTTTGTTGATTTAGAAAAAATCAATACAGGGAATTCCCTCCAACATGCCAACCAGATTTTGATAATTTTAGTGCGAGGACTTAGGGTGAATTGGAAGCAAGTTGTAGGGCATTATTTAAGTAAAGATGCAATGCCAGGTGATTACTTGAAAGAAGTGGTGGTGGATGCCCTTACCAAAATAATGGAGACTGGATTCATCCCTAGGACTGTGGTTTGTGATCAAGGAAGTAACTATATGCGAGTGAGATTCTTGTTAGGTATCAATGAAGAAATGCCTTTCATTGAACTCTAAGTCTATAAAGTGTACTTTTTATATGATGCTCCACATTTGCTTTAGAGTGTTCGTACCAGTTTACTTAAGTATGATATTGTAAGCGATGATAGTAAGAGTTCCTGGAGTCACATAGTTGAATTTTATAACAGATGTAAAAATGAAGCCAAGACTTGCTCCTAAATTAAGTAAGCAATGCAGTGGCGGCTCGTCCTAAGGGGCCACAGGCGCCGGGCCCCAGCAAGATTTAATAAAACAAAAAAATGTTTATTTATCATTATCGTAATCTCTTTGTGATAATTGTAGTACTTTATTGGAATTGTTTATTCGTGAAGATCGACAATTCATTCCCAGTGCTCATACCAAGTGGCAAAAACCAAGAATTGGGGATCATAGTTACTTGCCGCCCTCCAAGATAGCGTTAGTAGCGCCCAAGGGCCCGGCCTGCGTGGGCCCCAAAGCAGTAACGTTACTCCGTTTGCAAGGTCAACGTCCTTTCGTACTGGGCGCGACCACTGCTTCCTAATTTTAGCAGTCCGAGGGGCCCGCACCAGCGGGCCCTTCTCAGAGGAACTGCAGTCTGAGCGCGCGGTTTTCAAAGTGCACGTGAAAGTTCTGCGCGCTATAAGATGAACACAGTGAATTCGTTACATCGTTTTCAGTTTTCTTCACTGAGAAAAAATGATATTAAACTGTTAAGAGCATATAAACCGAGTGACTTTTCATTTACACAAGTTGATGGGAAGAAAAAATGAACATTCTGTAATTCGTAATTTCAGCAAAAAAATGTGGTTCACTGTGAGTGAAGGAAAACAAAGCTTATTTTGCTTTTTTGTTTATTATTTGGTGGTGAGTGGTTGTGCACGACAGTAGGCTGTAAGGATCTGAAACATTTGAGGGAAATGATAAAGAAACACGAAGAAACGCACGAAGCAACACGAAGAAGTTGCATTTAGAAAACGCTTGTAAATTTAAAACTTTTCGAACCTTGAACATTGTTGTACAGATTGATTCGGCGGTCATAATTTCAATCTAGAAACATAATGAACAAGACGCAAAAAATAAACTATTTTAGGTAGAAAGATTCAGGGTTCAATTTTTCTGTGGTACTCATGAACCAGCATTGAGAGAGCATGATGAATCTGAAGATTAAAAAAACCGTGCAAGTTTTTAGACTTATCGTTATTCGGCAATCTAGATAGTGTGTTAAATGAACATTTAAACAATTTTTCTGTTTATAAATATAACTCACACGACGCAGAACGAGCTGCTAGATTCTATGTATGAAGTGTATTTGGACGAAGTGGAGAGAGACATAGATGTAGAAGATTTTGTTTCTGTGCAGGCCGATTAAACTACTGACATAACACGACGAAGTCAATTTGTCTTAATTTTACGATATGTCCCCCTTTCTAACTCTTATCATTCAGAAAGATAAGATACGGAATTAGCGTAATTTTTACAAAAATAATTTGTTTCCGTTGACATATCAATATTTGATTAAACATCTCAATAAAAGTTCCTACTTCTGTTTTTGTGTACAGATTTAAAAGTTTAATTAATTAACTGATAATTAATATTAATTAAATAATTGATTAAATGACAATTATTTAATTAAATAAGATTGATTATGAGATGATATTCGTGCTTTTGCGCCTGGCCCCACCAAGAAAAAAAGTCACGAGCCGCCACTGAAGCAATGTATCCTGTTGGCTCCATTTAGTGATATGAGAGTGCGCCTAGCAGCCCATGTGTTGTGTCACTCTGTCAGCTCTGGCGTTATAACACATGTGCAATTTAATCCAATGTCGTTCGAAGCATTGCCTACTGCCAATTTTATTAAAGCAGTGGAAATGCTCTTTGATATTTTTAATTCATCCTGCAATAACTCTCCAAAGGAGTTCCGTTGCGGTTTAAGTGATGCGAGGAAACACTTTTCGTTTCTAAATGACATGCTGGAATATTTAAGAAATATAACTGTGCTAAACAACCAGCTTAACTCAGTAAAAACCCATTGCATTGCGGGATGGATTATAAATATTTCAGCATTGAAAATGTTATGGAGAGAACTGAAAGAAGATTTTGGATTTCGTTATCTCCTAACAAGGCGACTTACAACAGGTGGAATAGAGAATCTTTTTTCAGTTATTAGAGGAAAAGGGGGAAATAATGTTACACCTGATCCCCACAAGTTTCGGCTGTCGTTAAGATTAGCTGTGACTAATTAGTTACTGCAGCCATCAGATGACGATCACTGTGCCATTGAAGCAAGTCACTTTTTAATTAAGAAATTTTAATTGGAAACTACATGCACAAAACCATTTCCCATTGAACCATGTGCAACGAACTTTGTGGAAATGGGTAACACAGAAGATATTCCTGCAAGTTTAGTACAGGAAAATGCTGATTCCTACGTATGTGGCTGCTTGTGTAGTACCTTGCCACATGAGGATTGTAGGAATGCATTATCAAATGTAGATGAACAGAATAAATTAAGAAACTCACATATTCTGACCAAACAGTATGTAAAAGCCACCCTTTACTATCCCAATAAATTGGCTGTTAGTTTGTTTTCTGAGTTTAAATATGTTTTTAATAGAGAGTTTTTAAATGGTTTATGTCAAAGTAAACCTGACGTCAAAAAACTATTAATGCAAATTGTCAGTTGAAGGATATTTTATCTCAGGAGTGTATCAATATATATGTAAGTAGAGGTTACAATGTATTGGTACAGTACTTTTTAAAGAAAACAAACGAAAAAAAGACAAAATGTATCAGTGAAAATATTAAGGCAAGAAAAATCTTGCATTAGTGACCATTTTATTTCTGGAATATTTAAAACATGACTTTTGTACATTTTAATTTTCCTTTATTTGAGGCCTTCAATATAATTAAATCACAGAGAGAGTAGGTAAAAAATAGTTTTATTTCGTTAGGTTGATTTAAAAAAATGTATTTCTTCCTTCAGAATAACATTGACATTTGTATTTGGCGCCGAATTACCAGGTTCTGACACCAGGAGCGCTAGTGGGAACTTGTTTCCCTTTGTAGCGTGGATTGATTGATTCGTGTTTCCGGGCGCGTGAACTACTTAGGTCGTTAGTCCCGTAAGTGTAGTGCGTGTTTTTTTCTCTCGGGAGATGGCGATGATCTTTTCCCCGCCAACCTACCGTCGACTAGCGGGGTTTTCCCCCAACCAGGTATCTCCCTCCAGCGGGGCACCGCCCCAGGCGGGACAAGCTGTAAGCTCCCGACCGATCTCCCGCCATGTGTGACAGTGTAGTGCATGTTAGTATATGTGTGTGTGAGAGAGGAGAGGATAGGACAAGGAAGAGGAAGGAAAGATCGCGAGCGCTCCGTTTATTAGGGTACTGCTCTGGCATTCGTCTGGTGTTGATCGGAGAAACCACGGAAAACTACCGATCAGAGCAGCCGGCCGCTAGAATTCTCCTCCAGATAGAGACTGAATTCGACCTAGCTGACCAAGCTAGTGTCGAAAATCGTGCCACCGTCGGGACTCGAACCAAGGACCTCCCGGTCAGAGGGACTGCAGTGACATCAGGTTGATGCACTGAGCCATCTCTCCCGGCGGTAGCGTGGAAGAACTGGGAACTGTCCTGTATTGTCTTTATAGTATTTGCTAATAGAGAAGAGCTGTGGGAGCGAGTCTCACCACCCGGCATCAAATGGAGCCAGCCGGCACCCCGAGGGCAGTCCGGAGCCGAGTCAGGAATCAGCAGTCGAGAGTCCACGGTGCACAGCACGGTGTAAGATATATAGGTGTGTCAACTACCCGCCTTTTGGACAAAATTTTTGAAGCCAGTTTGAGGCTAGTTCCTCGCTTATCCGTACGGTGCGCACGATCGAGTTGGGCATTCATGATGGCGTCTCGCGATTTAGTGGCTTCCACCAGAGGTTACAAAGCTATTAAATGGATCACCAGCTTGTCCCAAAAATGCCCAAGTCGTTCGCAGCGCTTACATAGCGAGAACTGTGAGAACTAGCCTCACATTAGCTTCAGTTTTAGACCGGGAGTGAACCCACCTATATCTTTTACACCGTGGTGCACAGTCAGCAGGGAGTGAGAAAGGTTGCGGGATCCAGTCCGCCTGCGACTCTGCACGTGAGGCCAGCGTGCAGCCCTGGACGACCAGGAGCCTGACGCGGAGATGCTGGGGACATGAGATCGCCCACGACTGGCAACGTGGCGGTTAGTGGTGATCGCCACACATCTGTCGGACACCGTAGGAAGACGGCACAGCGCAGAGAGAGGCTACTCCCTCCCTATGTAATGTCTGTCGACTTTGTAAAGAAGAATTCAATAAATTGTTGTTACGTTAGCGAGCAGACTTTCATTTGTGGACATTACTCATTCATTAATAACTTAGATTTCAATTAAAATTCAAAATAGTTCGTTTAAATTGTAATGTAGCGCCCGCGCGGTTGAGTGCGCCGCGCGCGAAGCAATTTATTTTAGCATCGTCAGCCTCGTCTCTGAAGAAACGCATGTTATCACCGGCAATATTTTACCACCCATGCAACAGATAATCACCCCATCTCTCTAGTTTAGTTTAATTAAATCCGTGCTAAATTCCATTCACGACTTCCAGTGCGATGTGCCCTTCTCGCCCATGCACCTCCAGAGCAGCCAGGCGAACTGCAGAAACCAGGGAGGGCAGTCAGCTGGCTCAAGAGGCCCACCCCCACCGGGCGACACGTGCTTTTCTGCATTGGTGCTGAAGCGTCACGTTGTGGGAGGAGTTGTGGGAGGAGGTCGCGGAAGTCTCGCGTACGTGACAGCTGAGTAGCTAGGAGCCACGGCATTGAGGATTGCAGATATTTTTAGAATCAGTTGGGCGCCGGCATGGCTGGTCCTGCAGCTAGCGTCACGTGATAGTTTGCAACCCTCCTCCCTCGCTCAACGGTGGTCAGGTGGAGGTGAACCGGCCGACTCGCTCACGCCGGCGGGGTTTGCTCTTGAAGACCTCGCGCTTTGCGCAGAATTCACGCCCAGGAGCTAGAGCGAATTCAGGCGTTGCCCGGGTGACGAACGTCACGTGAGTGGCGCGGTAGCACTCGAGGGGGGACTTCTCTGTTAAATGTGGTGGACCCACATGACTACGATCGCGCCTAACTGCGGTCGGGAAATACTGGAAAGCGTGTACAGGGTAGTTCAGTACATTATTTCAATATTTTGTAAATAAAGCTTGTATATACTTTTTTATGTCTGTGCCCTTACTTCCACGTGCCCTCTCAGAGTGGCATCGAAAGTGACGGATGTCTGGGAATTCCGAACAAATCCGCGTGCGGTGAGATACTTTATCTGTGAATATCCTAATCACAAGCGTGTTGGGTAAACCTCTTCCACGAATGAAAATAAATGCAAAATATTCGTTGAAGTAAAAAATATATTCCTTAATTTAATATCACTTATATAATACTCAGCTAAAGAACATATCAATGCACGTTCTAATGATGAAATTGGTAAAACCCTAGCGATAAAACAAATCTAATAGTTAAACTGTGATTACGACGGGGGAAATTCTTAAGGTTATTGGTTCATATTTGGTGAGAGAAGTGTAAACAAACTTGACACTCACGTGACAGGGCTTTCAGCCGTTTTCTTTTTTTAAGTTAACGGAGTTAATTTAATAAGGTCTTTCCAGTTCAGGACCACGAAACTGAAGATTGATCACTGGAAAAGAAAAAATATATATTATAAATTTATTGGTTGACTCGCATCTCCGTCTGTCTATCTCTCTCTGTCGAACACAGAGACTGTGATGGCACAGTGGGAAAGTATCAGAGAGGGTGGTCTAAGATATGCCTGTTTCACACGGTCAGTTTTTATAAATGTACTGTAATGAGTCGAACGATCAATCATATTCGGGCTCCAATTTTCCACGACCCCACGTTATACATATTTGTTTTGTAAATAAGCACATAGGGGAATGGGTTAAGTGCGTTGTACCCTCGCTCGAAATTAACCGGATCCAGGGAGATTGGGTGATCCTGGGTCGACGTATAACGCAAATTCTGGATTACCAAGTGCACACAACTTGACAATTTCATTGACAAAGTAACGATGCGTGTTTGTTAAAAAAAGAAAAGGATTTCTTATGAAATAAATGCTTAAACATTGGTTTTGTAATTCTAAATGTATGCGTTTTCAGCTAATTATGACCAACTACCGTAGTCATTTTTAACTTCGTTATTTGTTGACAATAATTTAATCCTGCGGCTAACGTTCTACTTCCCATTATCCACTTGTATTTTGTTCCCGACCACCACGTGATCGCAGGACCGGTTCGCATTCGCTACTTAAATTTGTTTCGACAACATTCTGTGAAACTCATGGAACAGCTGTGTCTCTCTCCCTGACTTCGATGCTAGAACATCTATTGGATTTTGATCGCGCTTTTTAGTTTAATTCTGCCCAGTAGAGCAGCTGGTCAGTCGGGGTTGCACACTTGCGCATGACTAATTGCTTTGAGATACTGAACTCAGGGGGTACTGGCTACAGTCATCTACTCTTCGGGTGCCTCCCTTTTGTCACCTTTTGCTTTGCGAGTGAGATTGTCCTTCATTTTGAGAAGCGGGCGGGGGCAGCTGGCGGGCGCGTGCGGGAGGCTTACAAAGAGGCGGGGTGGGTGAGGGGGGCGGTTCCCAGGAGCCTCTTGAGCGATCGACGCCGTCAGGGGTGGATCCAGCCTATCGTTTTGGAGAAGGGCATCGTAAATTTTTGTTAAATAATAAACATATTTGTTATTTTATTGTAGATTATTTATGTACTGTAGATATGATACTATACAATAATATTGTTTAATTAATTACATAATTCGAACATAAATAAATATTTACATCAATTTTGCCAAATAAAGGAAGGTAAACGAAAATTCTAGGCCTTTCGAGGGGGGACATGCCCTCCCCACAGATCCGCCAGTGAACGCGGTGCCGATCTAATTTGGGGTGAGGGGGTTCTGTTATGAGGGCGCCTCTGCGTGCTGCACTGCCTCCACAAATAGTGCGATATTGCAGCACATACAAGGACAGATAGTGCGATATTGCAGCACATAGTTTTATGAGTCGTTCCATAAATCAAGGGTAGTACGTTCAAATTTACATCTGACCGTCAGATTCTTCGCTAAATTATTTGCCCGACCACCTTTGGGAATACTACTTGTGTATATGAACGAACATTTTGCGTAAGAAATAGCATAAGTTGTAATCGATGGATAAATACTGCAGAAGTAAGATACTTCCTCTCAGACCACTTGCAAGCCCGGTGTTGCCATTCGAGCTCTTGTAGGGGCCAACTTCTTCGTTCATAAGTGTCAGGGCAAAGCCGCATGTGAGGCACACCAGCGAGTGTCTCCAGCCAATGGAACCGAAGCTGAGACAAAGCGTCAGAATGAATGACACGGATGAGTTCCACTCCAGTATAACGATAACGGAATGTCTAGTTGCACCATGGAGGCAGTCTTTTAGAGAGTGCAAGAAAATATGCTAAAGGTAGACTAGGAGTGCAGAGACCCTGGCACCTCCTCGCCGTAATCGCCACTACTCTCTCTCTCTCTCTCTCTCTCTCTTTCTTGCCCTTGCACGAGTTCTGCCTGTATCTACTAGGGACTCCCGGAATTGACGACCCAGTGTGACTAAGCACGACAAAGTTGTTTAACATAAATTGAAAATTTGATTTTTAAATAAGTCGATTTTCCGTTTCTGAAAGAAATAGATTTGACGCATGGAACGTGTGCCGTGTCCTGGAGACGTCCCCAATTTGTGTGTCATCCTCAAGAGCGTGTGTGACACGTCGTTCGCGACCGCCCGGGGTCGATCTCCAGCCACGAAGAGATTTTAAAGAATGAAATTGGAGCAATTTTCCGAAAATAATTGTTTAAAAATTGCCTGTATTTCACGCAAAAATTAAACAAAATCATATTCTCGAAAAATTGTGCAGACTTATTTTAAGACCTGTTTTGAACGTCTGTTTTTTTAAATTAAGGAAAAAGTGACTATCTTCAAAATTGTAGTCATGAGGAAAAGGCCGACATTTATTTTGCTATTTTTGGCAAATCAGTATTTCAACGCCAATAAAACTTACGCCATTCTTTGAAGCATCCTTTACTCTAACTGAGGAAAAAAATTCAATAAAAAAGATTTGTAGCCATTTTTAAGAAAATTTTGAAAATGTTGTCGAGGGTTCACGTAAAGTACCCCCCCCCCGAACCAAAATATCCATGTCAAACTCAAAGGGCTTCGATTTCCTTTTAATTCGATCGGGGAAAATCAGTTTTGGAGAAAATGGGCCGAACGGTTGTGGGTCTGGCGTTGACCACAGACAGATATGGACGGACGGACGGATCGACATGTTGCCATTAATCGATTTTTGGTTTCGAGGTGTCGAGGACCCACAAAACATGGTGTGACCCCACAATGTTTTAGAGTAAATAATTTACTACATATAGGAGCAAATTTTATGTACTTTTTTGTTCCCGAGACCGGCAAAAAGTATTTTTCTGTCGAAAATTGTAGTCTTCTGCCGCAAGATTACAATACTTTCTCTTCTTAAAGCGAGAAAGTAAAAGATGAAAACATTTTTTTTTAAACTGTCCTCCTCTGCTTTATCTCAGTGACCTTCTGATAAGATTTCATTGCGAGACCTCAGTATGATTAGACATTTTAAATGAACCTAGGAAAACCTAAGAGAAAATAATAAAACATGAATGACAAACGAATTCACACACCATTATCAGTGAACTGAACTCAGCTGAAATATTTCCGTTAAATGATGTGATGTCCAATGTTGCAGTTGGCGTACTGAGCGTTAGAAAAGTGATCTGAAGGCAGAAGCGCTCGGGCCTTATCACGGGGTCGTGGCGTGCGCCATCTTGGCCGCGTGGGCGCTGCGCGCCATCTGGCAGGCTCTGGATCGCGCTGATAAGGGGGCCATGGAACGCCCTCGTGACTGCCGCACGAACGCACTGACCCCAGGCGGGATGAATGGATTCCGGTATTCGCCAGTTGCGGGATATCTAATCTGTGGCCGGACGTGGCCTTGCCTTTATTTATTTATTTTTTGAAGCCCGTACGACCCCTGGGAGATATTGCAAATTTTCCGTTGCCGCTGTGGATGTCACAACCTGCGATGATACTGAGGTCCAGTGGCGGCTCCTAAACTTCAGGCCAGGTAGGGCACGAAAACAATCTAGAAAATAACTAAAAAAAATTATTTTGAAGTTTAAGGGCTGTAAACTGAAAAACACTTGAAATTCCTCACTGGTTTCTCATGTATTTCATGAGAAGAGAAAAGAATTCAATTGAAACAACAAACGCAAACGCTCAAGAAAAAATAACTCGCACAGAATTCACAGCTGCTGATATTATCAAGATTACGCGGGCTCTGAGCTAATAAGCATTTCATTTCTCAGACACTACGAGCGTTGTTTGTACATCTGTAAAGTGGCGCTTGCAGTGGCAGTCACAAAAAGCTTGTGACCGTGAAGGACCTTAAGGAAGCATTACCCCCTCCCTTTTTTCCTCGCACTATGGGGAAAAGCTTTGCTGAACGTGAGGGATCCGGTCACACGAAGCTTGCGGACTTCGCCCTGTTGCCACAACTACCTCGTTATCAGCGCTGCGAAATAGTATCGATATCATCCGTGAAATTATTCTCTAGAATTATTACTCGATAAATATGACACGCATTTCAGTCCACTATTAATATTTTCCTTTACAAGTGGGAGGGCACGTGACCATGTGACCTTATGGTAGAGCCGCCACTGCTGAGGTCCGAAGTAGAGCAGGTGTATAATTGTAATGTTGGTTTGCTGTTATTAAATCTTCAAGTTTTTATCAGGACGGGATTCTTTTAAAAATGTGGATTCATTTTTTAATCATACTTGGCACTGCTTTCAAATGCGTAAAACACTGTTTTATCAGATAAGTCACTTCTAAACTTCTGTAAAGCTGTAGTAAATTCTAGAAAAATATAAGAATTTAAAAGTTGTTCTTTCTCTTCGAAGAAAACGAATGCTTCTGGCGGGAAGTATGTCAATGTAAAATATTCGGATTTAACAGAATAATAATGGAATCTAAGCCCTATTTCAGTGGTTCAGTGGTGTCCTTCTACTGGTAGCAGTGATATGCGTCGTGGCACCGTAGCATGCCATGAGCTTCTCTGCGCCACTACCGTCGCGAAAGGAAACTATTATTAACCCCTCCGTTTTACAATAGGGATGGCGTTGTCTCTGGTGGCGGGGTGATGAACTGCGTGGAGGGGCCATTCCGTCGTGGCACTCGTGCCACGGGCTCCCGCTCGCGGCATCGACCTTGACGACACCGCCCTGTTTTAAAAGAAGGAATCAGGAGAGATCGGAGAGGTCCACGGATAATCGCGAGGTTACTGTCCATTGCGTTTTCTGTTTATTCGTGTTAGATTATTTAAACAAACGATGACAAGATATGTTGCTCTCCTGTAAATTTGTAGTTTTCACTAGTGATCCGCAGAATCGCCGGGACGAAAGGAGAATCACCTAGGCAGGGATCGACTTGTCCCCTCCCTCAAGCATTGCACACTCATATTCTTAATAATAACTGGATACATTTAAAAACTTGACATGGCGAAATAGCAATCTATCACTTATCTGCCTTTTAATGTATTATCTATACATACGTTATCAAAGTACTCAAACTTCACGAAATGCTCTAATTCTGTCATCGTTTTTGACCATTTTCTGAATCACTTTTTAACAAGATCCAAGAGAGTTTACCTCTCTCAAGCAAAGATAGCGAAGGTATCAATTACTTTCTTCTTCTATTGAGATCAAAACGTAGGAGGGCGTGAAAACAAACTATATCTCAACAGACTTAGGCTACCTTGCCCAGAGATAAGAAATATGGGGCACACAACATAATTATTAACATAGATATGAGTTCTAAACGTTGAAGAATAGCAGTAAACGTCAAGGATTTTCAGTGATAGCAAAAAAACGATCTGCCTCAATCAACTTTATTTGACCCCAAATAAGACTCTCGTAACGTGATAGCAACTTTCGTTATTCTGACTTTATTTTATGGAGATTTATAAATATAAACACCTATCTTCCTATCCTTGCTCCAATTTGAAGATTTAAAATATAATAAGCTGTTAGCATATTTTTTTACAGAAAAGGAATCTAAAATTTCCTCAGAAGACTTGCGGTTTTCTCCGATTACTTAGTGTGAATGAAATATTTTAAACTATAGGTAATTAGCTGCATCAAACATACACGCGTGCATCTAAATGAACATTACGTTGCCTACAAATATTAATTCGCAATACTGGAAGTATCGAGGAGGTTGCATTGGCTCCAAATGCCTACTTTCCTTGCCTAAATACATACTCTCATGCAGGATAGAGTACCATTGACTATTCGTGAAACTCCCAGAGAGGGCTTTTCTGTTTTGTGATTAGAAGAAATTATAAACGACTCGCCGAGAAGTACTTCCTTTCGGGCGTTCTGCTGTCAAAAGGGTATGGATTCTCCAACCCAAAATCATTTAAATCAACGGGTGTACTATCACTTCTCTCAATAAGGCGCTTCAAATTGAAGTAAGTTTTCTAGGACACTGCTGCGTTCCACGACTTTTGAGCAATACTAAAACTGATTTTCTTTCATTCTACTCAGAATAAAATTTTGTTTCCCTAAAGAACAGTTTTTAGGTTTCTAAGTATTAGTAGATGGTGATGTGTGATCGAGGCGAAACATTTTCCACGTGTACTTTTAACTTTTACAAGTCAACTTCTGTATATTAGGGTGGTCAAGGGTAGAATTCATTCTATCTGCCATACACACACTATTAATAATGTTAAACTAATGGTAGTACATCACCTCATAATTTCTCGCATTATTTATAACGGTTACGCCATATTATAATACTACACGAACCTGCAAAAGAGTTTACAACCAGCATTTTCGCTGGGCGACCTCAGGCGATTAGGTTTTGTACGTCATTTAAGTTGCTTCACCTCCAGGCTCATGAACAAATGCAGATTTCCCGGCGTTGAAAAAAAGCTGAAAATGTTTGCAGTAATGTTAAAAAATAATAAATTTTCATTGGCGTTATTTGAAGATACAGTTTTCACGAACAAATTTCATTAAGAAAAAATCTCCATCTTGCCATCCATCAACTTTCCAACAATCCAATCCATCTCCAATCTCCATTATAGAAATTAAGCGCTCTTATTTCTATAAGAGCTCTTCATGCTATCCCAAGACAAAGCTTAATCCAAAAATTTGGAGTCATTTTTGAGAAAATGTAGAGGCTTCATGTAAAGTAGAACCAAAAATCAAAACATGTTTCAATCTCTTCTTACCAAATAAGGGCGAGAATGTAAAAATCAAAAGAAAACATGAAAAGACGTTGATGTTATGTTATTCAATAAATTTAGGACTATCCTTTCAAAAAGGTTAAAAAGTAACTGTTTTTGAGAAAATTTGTTTTTAAAATTGCCTTTTCTTCAGGTAAAATAACGCTGAAACTACTCATATTTTTAAAAAAAATGTATGTATTCACATATCACAATTCTCTTTTTACTATGTAAGAACAAATTAGATGAGAGAATAAAAGTAATTGAAATATCTGATGAAATACTTTTTAAAAACTTAAAAGCCAAAAACTATTATTTCCTTTGTGGCCTGTGGAATGTATGATCTTTAAAACGACTCTGGTAGGTTCAGACCACAGTTAACTCGGATCTCTTTAGCATCAGGCCACAATTATCCGTCTTGCAGCCTTCTCTTCCCCAGCGTCTCCCTCTTCCTCCATAGGCCTTCACAGGCAGATTCGGCACACTAGATTCGGCGGAGGGAACATGCACTGAGCAGGACTGCGTGTTCGTGAAGACTTCTGACTTCGCTTGATTGATTGATGATTCCGGGCGCGTCAACTACTTTGGTCATTGGTCCCGTAAGTGTAGTGCGTGTTTTGCTCGAGATGTGGCGATCATCTTTTCCCCACTGGATAGCGAGATCTGGCGCCGACCTATCGTTGACTAGCGGGGTTTTCCCCTCAACCACATATCTCCCTGGTCTCCCTGGCTCGAGCACCGCCCCAGCCGGGACAAGTTGTAATCTCCCGACCGGTCTCCCGACATGTGTGGTAGTGTACTGCATGTTAGTGTAAGTGTGTGTATAAGAGGAGAGTATAGGACAATGAAGAGGAAGTAAAGATCGCGCGCGGTCCGTGGCCCGTTTGCTCCGGCATTCGTCTGGTGTTGATCGGAGAAACCACGGAAAACTACCGATCAGAGCAGCCGGCCGCTAGAATTCTCCTCCAGACAACGACTGAATTCGACTTAGCTGACAAACTAGTGTCGAAAATCCTGCCGCCGTCGGGACTCGAACCTAGGACCTCCCGGCCAGAGGGACTGCAGTAGCATCAGGTTGATGCACTGAACCATCTCTCTCGGTTCTGATTTCGCAATTAGCATGCTACGGTGGAGATAAGAAATACTGAACACGTCTTAAAATTCCAAGGAGGAGCTATAAAAATTCCAGTGCGATGTCCTCCCAGCAGCTCTCCACGGAGTAATCACGCAGTCGATGTGTCAGTCGCGTGCCCTCTGACCGCAGAGGACTTGCAGCAGCTGCTAGGGTCGTGTCAGAACGCAAATGCACCGACGACAATGTGTTATTTACAACAATAGTGTGGCGAATTAAACCTTATTTTCATTTTTTAAAATTACGTTACGCAAATTTAGAGTATTTGAATACCCCCTCTCCCCCCTGTAACGCACCCGTAACGCATGCTTGAACCCTCCTTAATAATTACATAACGCTTGCTACAACATTCCTCCCTTGCAAATGCAAGACGTTTCTCGAGAACTCGACCTTTTTCTGTGAAAACTAGCTCAAAATTCCGCATTTTCAGAAACGCTCAAACGTCATTTTCTCATACATGGCTCCAAAGTTTTTCTTCAAACTTTTGGAACGGATAGTGCTTATTGCACTCTTTAATATGACGTAAAGTTCATTTTGGGGTATTTTGTGTTTTGTTCATTTTGGGGTATTTTGTGTTGTTTCATTTTGGGGTATTTTGTGTGTATTTTGTAATTTTTGAAAGGTCTCTCAAATCTTTAATGTGCATATTACCAGCAATTTTTAACATTGTTATATTTCTGAGTGTAAGTGATTCAAATGACCTCAAATGAAGTTTTTTGAAAAATCAAAAATTGTCTGTGAAAAAGAGCTTAAAATTTCGCCTTTTAACTAGCGCTTAAACGCCATTTTCTTAAAAACGGCTACAAATTTTGAAAAGAAATTAGCCATTTAGGTCGAGGTTTTTGTGTTCTTTAATATCCTAAAATCAATATATCCGTTCTACCATTACGAAACTGAAAAACTAAGAAAATGTCAAAAAAATGTACTTTGGGCAGCTGTTTTTTTCAATGAAATGTATTTATCAAAAATACATCTTCACATAAGGTAATGCGTAATGTTTTGAAAATACGAGTACTTACATCATGTACGAAAATACGAGTACCTACATGAAAATACCAGTGGCGTAGCGTGACTCGCACGTTTGGGGATGCTCAACAATAAAACACAAAATGTCACTATCAACTACTTCATCTAACAGACGAACGCAACACAAGGCAGATACACTGGAACTACTTCCACGATCTCGATTGCTTTCGACGGTGTAGGCGCTTCCCACAAAATCCTCACAGCAGTCAGGACTGCCGATATCTTGAAAGCAAATATTAGTAAATGAAAAGAAAACTGTTTCAATGCAGTTTTCCATTTCAAATAAAAAATTCTGTACTCCACTGAAAATGAACGGTGTGCCATTGACTGATGTTAATGTAACAAAATTTTTAGGTCTAATTCAGTCAAACCTCAAATGGAATGCCCACTTAAATGAATTGAACACAAAATTAAGTTCATTATGCTACGCGTTCAGAATTCTTTCAAATTCTGTCAGCCTTCATACAGCTCGTTGCGTATATTTTGCCAATGTTCACTCCCGCCTGAGATATGGCATAATATTCTGGGGAAACACATCTTATAGCTCTCAGACTTTCAGATTACAAAAAAGAATTGTACGAATAATAAGCAAATCCAACCCACGTGATTCTTGTAAGTCTCTCTTTATTAATCTAGGAATTTTACCATTACCTTGTCTCCTGATTTACGAATCAGTAGTTTTTGTCAAATAACTTACTTAAGGGCGGGAATATATTTTCAGCAAACGCCGATGTCTATAAGTATAACACACGACGTAGTATTCATATTCAACAAGTGGCAGTATCAACAGCTCACTACAAAAAATTCACATACAATTCATGTACATTACTTTACTACACTTTGCCAGAAGACATTAAACGATTAAATTCGATAGAAAAGTTCAAGTCCCAAGTAAAATCTTTTCTACTGCATAACTGTTTCTATACAATTCGAGACTATACCGAGCATCAAAAAGGAAAGTAGCATTAATATTAATAATGATAGTTAATGCAATTATTTATCATTTGGACTGTATAATTCTAAAGAACCTGTAACAAGTATTGTACCACAGTTTCTGGGTTGATGGCCCCCATCTCGATCAGGTTTTTCGTCCAGTTTCCCTGATCCTTGAGCAAATGCTGAGATGGTCCCTTGTTTTGCTTCTGGACATAAATGTAACTTCATTATTTGTGCACGTCTTCTGAATTTCAGTGGGAAATATAGTTATTCAAATTATCGTTTTCCATATTATCGCGGCAAAAAGTATTATTCTTTCATGAAGAACATGAGGGTTCAGGGCAGGAATTTATAGCTAATTTACCTTTGAAAATATATTTTATTATATAGGAGCGAATATTTTGTCAACAAAACTCGAAAAAAAACTCTTTTCTGTATTCAAAATTCGACTAGAATATGGTTTAGGATAGAGATCACAGAATTATGAAAACGTGCACAAAATTCACTTCTCCCCTTAGCTCGTCACACAACTGTTTTTGACGTAAATAAATAAATAAAATAAACAAATTATACAGTGGCAGCTTTAATTCTTATACGCGAATGGCTATGAGACCACTTGTTAATTTATACATTGCAGACTGAAATAATATGTAATTTATTTACGCGATTAAATTTAGAAGGATGTTTAACTGATGTTGTTGAAAAGAAAAGATTGTTATGGTACGGCCACTTGCAAAGGATGGATTCAGAAAGACTGCCCAAAAAGGTTTATAACTGGACACCAGCAAGACGGAGGAAAAGAGGACGGCCAAGAGTGAAATGGAAGGATGGTGTAACAGTGGCAATGGAAAGAAGAGATATGTTACAACACTCTTGGCATGACAAAACAAAATGGCGCCTTGGATGCGATAAACGGCCAACATAGAGCTGTAAACATCGCTAGTGTGTATGTATATATATATATATATATATATATATATATATATATATATATATATGTACGGGATAATTCAATTTCTTGATATTAATTAAGAATAGTGTTATGTCGCGCTTATCACGGCGCGCATAACTATTGAATTTGGCGCGCGAGCATCAAGTCAGCGCGCTCTGGCGGGAATCGGCGGCGGCAGTGGCAAGCCGTGGGCACGGTACGGCAGGCTCGAGGCTTGGAGCGAGTCTCGCCGCCTAGCATCGGCCCTTTACAGGGAGCCGGCCTACACCCCGGGGGCAGTCTGGAGAGAGCCCCGAGAGAGTCACGCATGGCGGTACGCGTCCAGCCCAGAGAACCAGCAGCCAGAGGTCAATCGTCGTAGGGGCGACGATTGCAGCCAGCGCTAGTGGGAAACGTCCAGGAGCAGACGTATAGGGAAACAGGGCATTGGAGATTGCCCAATTGGGACTTGCAATATGGCTGGCTACATTTGTAATGAATGAATTAATAAATTGTTGTTAGGTTAGTGTGTGATTTTCATTTATGGATATAACAAATAGTAGACAGGCATTATTTCTACAGTTTGTGCCCATGACCAAGCGGGGACTCCAGAGAGAGAGAGAGAGAGAGAGAGAGAGAGATATGATTTACTGACCGCCTGATGTGTGCTGCGCTCTCGTGCACAAACGAGCTTCTTTCCGCAGTGGATGCTTGCGTAAAGCAGTCGGATTTCTCTGGACCAGTGATGAAGAGGGGAGAGGGGAACCTCACCATGTGCGCATGCGTCATTCCTCGTCGTAATCTCGCGGCAGACGCTAGAAGCATTTTAGCTTCCAAGCAGTCATAGGCCAGCTTCAACGACCTGCCGAATTCAATCATAGGAAATCAATTTAAAATTAATACAAAACGTGCTTCGCTCGACGGACCACTTGTAAGATTAAAAATACAGTATTTAGGGTTCTTTATTAATATTATACACGGGGATGCTCAGCATCTCAGCGTTCCCTGACGCTACGCCACTGCTATTTAATAGATAATACAATTTCTTCAATATTAATTAAGAAATAGTAGACAGGCTATTTCTACAGTTCGTGCCCATGACTAAGCGGGGACTCCCGAGTGAGTGAGTAAGAGAGAGAGACAGACAGACAGAATTTACTGACCACCTGAAGTGTGCTGCTCTCTCGTGTACAAACAAGCTTCTTTCCGCAGTAGAAGCTAGCGTAAAGCAGTCGGGTTTCTCTGGGCCAGGGGTGAAGAGGGGAGAGGAGAACTTCGCCATCTGCGCATGCGTCATTGCTTGTCGCAATCTCGCGGCAGACGCTAGAAGCACTTTAGCTTCCAAGCAATCACAGGCCAGCTTCAACAACCCGCCGAATTCAATCATAGGAAATCAATTTAAAATTAATACAAAACGTGTTTCGCTCGACGGACCACTTGTAAGATTATCAATACAGTATTTAAGGTTCTTATATACGGGGATGCTCAGCATCTCAGCGTCCCCTGACGCTATGCCACTGGAAAATACATCATTTCTGTTATACATATTTTATATAAGAATACTAGTATTAATATGTAAATATGTGAGATCTGAGTACTAATTTCATTTATTATCAAATGTTATATATACAAGTAATGAAAATTTACAAAAGTCCCAATCTAGTAACATGAGCCATGAGCAGCACGGAACCACAGTACACCAAAGGACTTTGGAGGTTACTTTGTCTATGCACAGAACAGCTAATCACGAGTTCACTGTGCAGGGGAGTAGCACTCTGTTGCCGCAATTTGGAACTTCTTCCATTGCAACTTACATGTTTCAAGCTAAACGTGCAAAAGCTCTTTCTCGATTTGACCCGTCATTCATATCGATACCGCTTTCGAGTGCTTTGCCGTTCGAGGTTGCAAAAACTCCCTATTGCCTTATTTTTCTGTTGCCTCTCCCGCCGATATCTCAAGGTCGCGTGGCGCACAGTGTAAAATCCACCGCTCAGAAGGGGGAGGGAGAAAACATTCTGCCGTAGTAACATTTAGACTGGAATTCCTTTAGGAAACATTCCATATTTATGTATTAAAATATACAGGAGTAAAGCTACTATATTTTGAACCTGTTTATTTAAAATACAAATGTTGCCTTCTTGAAATTCAACAAATTGTGTAAACTTGAAGGAGTATGTTTTGTGTATAATTTTGAGCTTGTTACGAGAATATTTTATAAAATCAAGTTAAAACCAGTTAAAGTGTTATAATTCATTGTGATAATTGCTACTAAAAAGGAACTAAGTATTTAAATAGTTCATCCCTATATAGTATTTGAGTAAACTCCTCGTGTGCGTGCGTGTGAATATTTGGTTCCGTCTCTCACGATTATACCACTTCCCGTGCACCAACTGAGACATACGAGGTGTCATTCGACGCGTCTCGATCTCCTGATGGGGAAACGATAATTTGTTTTTGAATCCGGACAGAAAATTCTAAGAAATTTCCAAAAGACGTGATTTTTCTTGTTTTAGCGCTGCGATCTTAGCGGATAAATGGAGAATTCAACCAATACCACCTAAATAACAGATCGATGTAGTTGGCGTTGATTGAACTCCCTGAAGTCTAGGCCGTATATTAGGACCGACATGCATCTCAATATGCCAGCTAATGGCATAAGGCCATGCATTATCGAAAAGAAATTTTGCCTGAAATTAAATATCGCGATAAGCCAATTAAAAGGATTTCGTGGGGGAATAGCCAACTTATAAAACTATCATTCCGATCAACTCTCTCCTTTTTCTTTGTTTACATTCTCTCCTCGCGCGAATTCAGACTTCACGTAATACAGTCTACACGTATATACAGTCTAATACGTAATACTAATACGTATAATACTAATACTAATACGTAATACACTAATACTAATAATACGTCTAATACTAATACGTAATACAGTCTAATACACGTATATTACAGTCAGTGGCGAAGCGTCATGGTAGGCAGAGTAAGCTGAGCTATCCCTAAGAATCTTGAAGACGGCGAGAAATATATCTTCACTAAAAAAACAAAATTGTAAATTTATAATGTTTTTTAGCCAATTAATACCGTACGTATGCGCACCAAGTTAATGTTTCTGTTATTATTCATATTTAATGCGATGTGTCTTCGTCGCCGCCCGGTGCAGGGGACAGTATGTGTTCAGCTTAGCGTTGTAAGAGTTTGTGGGCCAGGGACGGGGCGCGGGGAAGTGAGCGCGCATGCGCATTGAATAGCTGGCCCGGTGACTTGCCCAGAAGTTTAGGCCGGCCTTACAACTGGATAAGTAATTTAAACTCTTGCTGGCAGGCACTCTCTTCACCACAAGCTGGCGTGGAACTTCTGGAAATATCCGCTAGAGGTCATTGAGCAATTTCAAATATCACGTCTAACAACAAAAATAAAACATTTATTCCAAATTTCGGTATTAGAATTCTTATGTCGCTAATTCATTAAGTACAATATTGAAAATGTTCACTATTTTCTCCCTCATTGTTTAGCATTGTGTTAACTTTTAATAAAACACGATAATTTAAAAAACGTTGATTTTCAGCATTTATGGGTTGGTATCGCGGCGAATTTGTCAATCCCCCAGTAGTACAGTGAAGTTATTCTAGCGGGGCCGCTCAAGGTCAGGGCCACAGAGTTGCCGGAAGAGTCCATTCCTTAAACTTATAGCTTTAGAAGGGAGCGCGTCCCTTCCCAGGACATGTTGACAGCCCTATTCCAGTTCAGTAAACATTGACCGTGACTATTTGTCTCCGCAAAGTGCCAGTTTTTAGTTGCATTTCCGTAACAGAGTACAGCTATTTGTATCAAGTTGTGTATAAGTGATTATTATTTTGTTGTGATCGTTGCAATGCGTCCTCTTCAGAGCAACTTGCGTAAGGACGTCCTTCACAGTCAGACGCGTGAAGTCGTCGCCAAAGTACGTATATCAAGTAATGAAAAGAAGCAAAAGAAGGTATTGAAAATCAAAGCGGTTCTTAAGGCAGTAATTGCTGCTTCGGGTGTTTCGAAAATATCTATTTGCAGAATTAATAAGGAAATTAATTCTATTCAATCAGGAGAATCGTGTTCATATCAGTGACAATGGAAAACATGAATGAGGACTGAGCCAGGCCTTCCCGTGAATTTGGTTTCTCCATTACCGAGCGAAGACACTACCGCAAATTAATTTCCAAGATCGTTAGCATATGCGGAAGGCTAACGTTTTTGGTATGGGCAGACAAGCCAGGCGCGAGCGAGCGCCGCCTTCTGGCTCTCTCCCCACCACTTTCAGCTTTCCCCTCTACTCGCGAATCCCAGCGGCCACGCTAGAAACATTTAGCTGTATTGTGTTCTGGAAAGATCAATCAGGATCTTATCAATGTAATTTCATTTCGTTAGACTGTATAGCGAATTCGTGTGTAGGTTACAAGTCAAATGTCCTTGATCTTCAATTGCATGTTGCTGTGGCTCATTAACAATGTGCACTCTGAAAACAATTAAAACTCATTTACGTAATTCTAAGTCAAATAACAGACTCTTCAACTTGACTGCTATTTTAGTAGAAAATAAACTTTCTTGAAGTGTTCGCAAGAAGCTATGTTTAAAGAAAGAGTTGATTTTTTCTGAAAAAAAAACAACAACAAAAAACAACAACAACAAAAAAACACACAGACATTTAGAATTGATTTACAAAAAACTGTCAAACAATTCAGATGGCTGAAACTCTTGAAAACAAGGAGTATTCATCAATTATTAATAAGCAGTTCCATTTACTTTTTTTTTAATTCTGCAGTAGGTTATTCTTGATCTGAGTATTGTTGCATGATTGAAATAATAATAGTTATTATTATTATTATTATTATTATTATTATTATTATTAAATTTGTAGTCTTCTGATTTTTATCTTCGAAATATTCAATATTTCACAAATTAAGTATGTGCTTTTACAATATGTTCATTACTGAGCTTATCCAAAAATTAACCTCATGCTTCACCACTATTTACATGTTGTATAAGGAATCAAATTCAACCAGAGTGGATTTCACCTAAAGGCATGATTGGAAATAAAAATGTAGATAGAATGACAAAGTTGGTATCTCAAACTTGAATTTTGTCTTATGATCCTTTCCTTCTTTTAATGTATTTACTTTCTATAAACAAAAATGTAGAATGGAAAATGAATAGAGATGAAGATTTTTTTTAAAAT
The DNA here is from genome assembly GCA_031308135.1 of Acheta domesticus. NCBI lineage: Eukaryota > Metazoa > Arthropoda > Insecta > Orthoptera > Gryllidae > Acheta > Acheta domesticus. The sequence continues at coordinate 210,554,321 of JAHLJT010004567.1, forward strand.
TATAAATCTACCTAACCATTGTTTATCAAGGAATTTACCAAGGAAAGCTACTATGTCTATCAAGGTAAGGAGTAATTATTCATCACTTAATTCAAGTTAGATTCATGAGAAAACAGTAAATACAAACCTCTGAAAGTATGGTGAAATGAATGACACTAAGTTGCTGATCTTATTTTTTGGGCCTTCAAACTGTAGGGCTTATAATATGGAAAAATCACAAATTTTGAAAGTTGTGAATTATGCCTCGTACTCTATATATTTTCATGATGCTAACATAGTTGGAATTCTTGCAAATTTTATTATATTACATGTAGTAATTTATAAAAGGGTAATGAAACAAATGTAAAAGTGTTGAGTTGTTATTAATATATAAGAATACTGTGTTTTATGGTCGTTTGGTAACATTTCGTGTATTGTGGCTGTGTATTTATTGTATTGTAGCCAATTACAATAAATAAATAATTAAAAGCGAAAAACTAGTTCAGACTCAGAAGAATAGGAAACTAACTGGTGCCGCTCTTCTTTTAAACCTTGCCTCTAATCTAAATAATAATATTAATACAACTATAAACATCCTGGTACTGTTTATGCAACTTTTGTCTTTATTGCATTTTCTGAAACATTTACATTAAAATTAATGTCACAAATTATTGTAAACAATGCCTTGGGCGAGGACCCTCCTCCTCTCATCATATGTTCGTCGTTTCTCTTCCATCCATGAAGCGAATGCTGCTGATGTAGCCCGTTGAATTGCTTCTTTACAATTAATGTAAGATCTATGAGTCCTAATCAACAATTTTACATTTTCTTACAAACGTAAAGAAATGCGGTATCACAAACTTACATTTGTTTACGCGCGACTAGGAAGAAACCAGTGTTACAAACTTCACAAAGCACAGCGTGCCGAAATACTCAAATATAACATTTAATATAAAATGTTTTGCGCAAAATTCACTAATTTTTACTTTTCATTACAGCTAAATATTACGTATTCCACATTTTAATAAATTGGTAGATCGTTCCTTAACAATAATCACCTCTGAGTGAACTTCTGCACTTTGGGCCATTGGGCATTTGTCTGTCAGTCTGGAGAGGTTGGGGAGGATGGTTTGAGAGAAGTGTGTAGTGCAAGTGTTTTGAGCGCTCTCGTGCAGGTTATGCTATTTATTGGATTATTATATTAACATGAAGGATTAAAACTTTTATTACTGGGAAATTTAATATTCCAACCGTTTATTGGTAAATCGTTTCCTTGCAATGAATTGTTGTATTTTTATAAACCATATTACAAGTTTCTAGTAGGCATTGCATGTAAATGGTGAAATAATAGGACAATACGTGAAAGCAGCTTGAAAAGTACAGTGGAACACTGGCAGCGGAATGGTTTTAGGACGAGTTGAAATGTGACATGTATATTCGAGATTACAATAGACATTGATTTTACTTAAGGAGCCGACGTGAATAGAATGTGTTTGATGTCGTACTTTGTAGGTTTAACTTGTATTCATAAAATGCGTCATGGACAAAATCGGAGTATTAACTACAAATGAACCATTAGGGTCCATGCAGGTCTGTCAGTTGACTTCCTGACACAAATTGATGTTGACCGAATTCTTAAGGAAAGGTAGGGTTCTGAACACTTCTTTTAAAGCAAAATTTTCTTTTGCTATACTACTAATTCTCTCTCTTTCTTTTCTTTCTGTAATCTATTAAAAAAAAAGTAGTACCGTCACCATTGTGCCTTCTAATTCAGAGCTTAATTATTAGTTTTGAATGCCTATTAATTGCTGAATTGTTGTTGTTGTTGTTGTTGTTGTTGTTATTATTATTATTATTATTATTATTATTATTATTATTATTATTATTATTATTATTATTCCAGTTTTGTGATTTTCCTTACATATTTTTCCTGATCATTTGTCTGAATAAATTAACTTGAACTAGTTTGTTTACAAGAACAGATACGAGTCTAATTATGAAGTTAAATGCTCCCTTATAAAATTATGAACTTAAAAAAAATCCTTTGAAAATGAAAAGAAATACACTTTGGCCAATATTGTGCAGTGATTCAACTTGAAATATCCTTTTCAATAAAGTTCAACTCTTGAATGGTAATTATATTGATTTCAATGTTTATGCTTTTTGTGTTTATATTGTCCTCCACAGAGAGTGTGTCAGTCATACTTCCTCAAAAAGGCTGTATTTCTAACAAATGCATGCACGCCTCACTATTGATAGTAACTGCATTCAAGCTTCTTGCCAGTTTTATATTTTTCAATTCTTAATGAAAATCAAGTCAATACATATCAGTTCCATGATCACTCTATTAAATCTAGTTAGTGTTGACAATACTCTGTTATGTAGTTGAAAAAAAAGTTGTAATGTTTAATAACTTTTGAAAGTGTGGAATATTTATTATAATAAGTTGAATAGCTTAATCATATCTGCATAACTTAATAAAACTAGTAATTGCTTGCCTTACACTAATTTCTCAGAATGTGCAACTTAATTATAATCATGAAAATATATTTGATGACTAGGGGGCGGATTTTGATGACCTAAAACATTGTCAAAAATGATCAACAAAATACCATTAAAATGCTTTAAAAAATGCCCTGAAAACAAAGTAAAATGACGTAAAAAAATATGATCGAACCAGTTTGAATGAAGAACTAAAGTTGTTTGACAAGTTTCTAATGTAATCGAGATTTTTTCTATTTGTTCAAGTGACCTCAGCTTTCAAACTTTGGTTTGGCCTGTTCTTTACCAGAAAATCTCTGTCTTTAGTTATTCCTAAATTGGCTGAACCAGCAATGACACTGGCAGGTGTCACAGGAACCTTAGATTACATTCCCACAATGGCTGACATTACAACTTTTGAGCAAAGAAATTGAAATTGAAACCGGATATAGGTACTCAGGAATTCTGTGGAGAATATTTGTTGCATCTCGTAAATATTATTTGAAGCAAGTATCTTTAAAATGATATTAAAATTGATTAAATCAGCAAAAAATGCAATAAAAATTATGGGAAAAGTTAAAAAAAAAGACTTATTAATTGAAATCGATGAAAAATGCAAAAAAATGACTTATAAAATTGGTTCATTTCCTTTTGGCATAACGTAAAATGAATTTCTATACTAAACAGCATTGTTCTAAAGTGAAAGGAAAAATAATGACATTTCATTAAAATCCACCCCTACTGATTACTATAAGAACTCCATATTTCAAAAATACAAATTGGGTAGCTGACATTGTTCATTAGCTGGTAATTTATGTCCTTGGTTTATCTGTTCTGGCTTCTAGTGCGATTAGCAGGGTTCAAACCTTAGTAGGAGTTATATTTTCACTGCTTCCAGTTACAGGAGCAGCCCTGATGATACAGCAGTGATGTTTTTTATTTAAACGTAAATTCTGATTAAAATAAAGATACTATAATCAGAATTCTGATTATAAGATATATATTGTGAATACTTCTGAGATCAAACTTTTTTTTTTGTTCTTATGTTTTATTGCCCAAAACTTTTTCTGAATTTATTGACATAAAACATGATATTTACCAAATCTGCCATTGTTTCTGCAGGTGTGTAACAATGCCAGAAGAAAATCTATTGCCTTCCATGTCCCTGCAGTTAGCAGCCCTTCATAATGCTGCAGGTACATTGAAACATTGGCGTAAACTTGGCATGTTTGGGAACCTTGCCTGGGGATGGCATGCTCCAGGAGACTCCCCACTTCATTACGCTGCACGTGCTGGTGACACTGCCACAGTGGAGTCGTTGCTATCTGCTGGGGCATCTCTTTCTGCAGAAAATGATCTAGGACACACAGCATTGTGGATAGCTGCTCGTGCTGGTCATGTAAATACTGTCCAAACATTGATGCGTCACCGCACGGAGGATGGGGAACTGCCTGACGGAGATGATGCAATTGTAGCTACAAGGAGCGTAGTAGTCGTGAGAGCTGTGTTGGCCATTGCTCCGCTGGCTGCAATGGGAAGGGCAGGGGCGAAAGCCCTAAAACAAGTGGCGAGGGAAGGTCACATTGAGATGGTGGAGTGTCTTCTGGAGGCTGGTGCAAATCCAAATGGTGGTGATGAAATGGAGTGGGTGTATCCAGATCCTGATCCAAATTCATGGGAAGCTCCTGGAGACAGGTAAGAAATGACAAAAGATGAATGAGAATTTCTTATAACTTTAGGACAGGTTTGCAAGGCATCAATTTTTTCACAATAGAACAACAAGGATATGCATATAAACTGTATGAACACATTGAACATATCCTTATGGTTGAGGCCCGTTTTTCTCATTCCTATTTTCCCAATCTTTCATGTTTCTTCGAAGTTCTCTAAGCAAGGTTTTTGATATCTTGCCTTTTTATCTTTTTTCTACTTTTTTCTTTCTTTTTTAATTTTTTTTCTCCTTCGCATTTTGGATTGCCTTGCCCTATATTGGACCTTTTTCTATAGTTTTGTTTATAGCTTAGTTATTGTATTTACAAATTTGTTGTGTAAATGAACTTGTGTAGTTTTTGCTGATCAGTCTGAAAATCAGTGATTTCACTGAGACTCGTCATTGACATTTTCTCAGATCACTATTGTTTTATTTTACGTATTAAATTGAATTGTCTTAATTACTTTTTTTTGTCATCTAATTTTTATTATACAGTGTAATATTTGACCATTTTTTAAATTACATCACTGAATGTTTGTGAATTTCCACAAAAGGAAATAATGCAATAATGAATTACTATTACAGTAAAACCCCGCTATAAGAGACCCCGTTATAAGAGAATCCCGCTTACAGGAGACAAAATTCATGGTCCTGAGGTCAGTTGTATGTAAACAATGCATTTATTTCCCGCTTTTAAGAGACCCCGTTATAAGAGATTCCCGGGTATAGTGGACAAGATTTTATTCTCCGCCATGCGTTTCTTCTCGCTTGTAAGAGACAAAGCGCGAAATTTTCCTCCAGATGATTCGGGAATTTCCTCAGCCTGGTAAGGGTTGAGACACGTGCTTAAAATAGGCTGGAGCAAGGGTTCGCAACATCAGTGCCACCTGTGAAGGGGGGGGGGAGGTGTGCGAAGTTCTCGTGAAGAAAGCTCATTCGGTAAGCTTCGTGTCTTTTGGCAACAAGAAAGACGCCTATAGTGCGACTTTTGTAACCGTGTCTCTAGAAGGTATCAGCTGTTTACGGTTTCATCCAATCGGAAGCTTCTTTGTCGCTAGTAACGTCACGATGGTGACTTTCAAGCTCCCGATTGGATGAAACCGTCAGCAGCTGATATTTACCAGAGGTAGAGTTGAATAAATCACATTTTGCTTTTAGTGTTTTGACCAGTGTTAACAATTGTTACTTTCTCGTATACGTACATATATACGTAATATAGAGAAAGTAATGTAATGCTGCTGAAAATCGACTTCGAGATTTTAACAGAATGCGTGTTTTGGGGTCCCCTGATACCGAAAAAGGTTTGTTTTTTTCTTTCAAAACTTCCCTTCGTCCGTCCGTGAATAACACTAGCGCCAAAACTATTCGTACATTTTTTTCCAAATGAATATTCCGCGATCAATCTGTTTCCGCTCGGAACTCTGCGGTTTTGAAAAACATTCTAAATTTTTGTGGGTACTGTACACGAAGCCCATGGGACATTTTCAAAATTTCCCCAAAAATGGCTCCAAATTTTTTTTCTTTAAATTTCTTGTAAGAATAGAGTGAAATTCACTGATAGATGTGGCATTGTTAGGATTGTCACTGTTAACTCTAAATTTTCGAAAATTGAAAAAGTTTTCTGTTTTTTAAGGGTTTTTCTACAGCTACAAAATTGAAGATAGAAATTTTTTCTCATAATAAAAATGTTTCTCTATAATTAGGTCTTTCATTAACGTTATGTACTAATAAAAAAAAGTTTTCATGGAATTTCGAGTGAAATAATAAACATTTACAAAAACAAGATTTTCTCAAAAACGGCTCCAAATTTTTTCTTTAAACTTTTGGTAGTGACAGTTATAAGGGTACTTTATAAGACTTAACATCATTTTGCTCTATTCATTTGTTTTTTCAAAAATTACACAAATGTAATTTTTTTATAACTCTCGTGTCAATATTTACATTAGAGGCGATTTATTGACATAATCCATTTGTGAGCACATGTGCTTTAAATGTAATAAAGTTCACTCAATAGATCTGGTTAAATGGGCTTTGGAATCAACTACTTTATGTTTCCTCAAGTTTAAAATAAGTGTACAAATCATACTAATCCACTAAAAATATGGTAACATCTCATTAAACATGTCAAAAACGCATTTCCCACTTATAAGAGTTCCCGCTTATAAGAGACAAAATTCCATTCCCCCAGGTGTCTCTTATAAAGGGGTTTTACTGTATTGTTTTTATTATTATTATGATGATGATGATTGTATTATTAAGTTAATATTCACTGATCACATCAGCTATTGAGGGTTAGGTGAACAATAGCTCTCTACTCGCGGAATACCAAATGTGTGGAACAGCCTTTATGTCTTTCCGTGTTCTTGTTTATTTTGAATTTCCTGGATAAATTCTAGTAATATCCATGCTTGAATTTTTCGGATAAGCAAGTATATATTTCCTAATGAATTTTTTGGAAGTGCTTTATAAAAAAACATTTTAAAATACATTTTTGATCAATATTCAGATGTGAATAAATAAAAAGGAAGCATTCTTCTTCTAATATATTACTATAACCAAGCAGTATAATAGCTTTATAAGCATCTTACAATGTATCCTGTATTGATTTAGGTTTTAAAATTAAGGAAAGGAGTATTTTGAGCTAAAAAATAATTATTTTTATGCTTAAACTAGTTTTCTCAGCTAAAAATTATTTTTGAAGATATAACCTTTTACACATTCAAAAATGTGTCGAACATATATTGCTCTTCCAGAAGAAAATTGTGTAAGAGAAGTATGTTACTGTGCCCTGTCCTTTATTTTATATATGGAAATGAATTATAAGCCTGTTTTTGTATAGATATAAAAGTTATAAATCAAAATTGCAGGGCTTTACATTGGGCTGCTCGTGCAGGTCAAACTGTGGCTGCTCAACTTCTAATCAATGGGGGAGCTTCTCTCACTACCTTAAATAGAAGAGCAGAATCAGCTCTCGAAGCAGCTGCCAAAGCAGGTGAAAGCACAGTAGTCAAATTGCTCTTAACATCAGGAGCTGAGTGTGAAGATGGCCAGGTACTTTAATTATCTGTTTTATAATTAGTATTGCTGTAGAAGGGCTGAATAGAAGATTTAGATTTCTTAAGTGTGCAAATTATAAAATAATAAAAATTTATTATATTAAAAATAATATTTTAAATCACAATTTTTATTTTCATAAGAGTGGGTTAAAAGGAAGATAACAAGAGTTCCTACAGACAATTTATTCCATAGTACTTACTGATGACAATCAGATGGCCACAGTAATTATTACTTCTTCACAGTCATCCGACTTGTCTAAGCATTTGTTTCACTAGTACACCATCAGTTCAGCCAAGAAGCAAAGCTTGCACTGTGTATTCAACTTCCACTTCATTTGTGAATCGTCCACCATTTTTAAGTGCTGCTTCTAAGGGAGTAAGTTACCCCTACAAATTACACATGGCGTTAGCTGTCTGCACTAGGATTGTCAAGCAGGCACACTACAACTGAGGAAAGAAGTCAAATTTCATCTGACAAACATCTTTCTAATGTCAGCATTCTTTCCCTCTTTCCTGGGGAAAATTACATGCAAACTCAAAAGACCATTGCCAACATTTTCTTTATGGATGAGGCAAGTTTGAATTTCTTGGACAGTGGGGATAACCATGAATGTTTGCTTCATCGTCAGTACACAATGAACCTATGCTTCATCCCATGTAACACTATAATGAGCAAGGGCCTTCCCTTGCTCAAAATCAGTGTGAAAATTCAAGGAATAAATTTCTTGAATTCAGATTGCAATGCTTTAGTGTACTAGTGGAATAAATGTTTGTATAGTAGGGTGACTATGTCAAAAAGTGAAAAGTACCTTTTATAATACATATCAGTGTATGAGGCCATGGAAAACATCACTAGTTTAACTAGTGGTACAGATTTTACAAGATTTGTTTGCAAACACCTCTGATGGCATATTCAAACATCCAAAATGTAAATCAGGTCATGGCAATATGTGGAAATTTACTCAAATAGATAAGAGAATAGCTATCTTACAGAACTTTTTGAATGAATGTTGAAAACTGATAATCAACTTCATGATGGATAGCTATGAGTTCTCTACGACTCTGTTATAGCACAATTACTATTCGTGCTATATATATAAGCAAGATTGGAGACAGATTATTGATTGATTGATTGATTGGATCAATTATACTGATGATCCAAGATATTCACAAACCCATTGAAATATCATTGTGTACTACAGAGAATTCTTGACTTATGAATGGTTGGAAACTTTGCTAATACTAACAAGTGAAGAATAGTGTGACTTGGGAAGTGTAACATACAATCGCTTCAGAAGAATAACCCACATCGTAGTTACTTCATTGGAAATCATACCCTAGATTCAATAATTAAAATATCCTTGAAGTTCTGATTCTCATGACTTGAAATAGTCGTTTTGCCTTAGTTTCCAAATGATCAGATAGCTTTGTGCTGTTAATTAGAAAAGCATTTTCTACTGCAATCAAGAAAACTCCTCCTTCTTTCATCAGGCATATGTGCTAATGAATGTTTCGTGACTATAAAAACATATATTACTTGATAAAAGTGTAGTCATCTTTCAAAACTCGTGAAGAATTATTGTCAACTGTCAGATAAAGAAAGGTTCCAAAAAATACAATCACAATTTATGTTAGAACAAAGGTGAAAAATAGGTGATATTAAAGAGACATACAAAATCATGAAAAGGAACTATGATACAACCATTCTGTCAAGTTTTTTAGAATTACATGCTTGACAAATCTCCCTTTTGTAAATGGTTACATATATATAGCGTTTTATTGTGCACTTGTGTTACTCATACCCATTATTGATTTTGTTTGTTGAACTTCCTAAATGTAATGCACTGCATTCAATTAGTTACATTAGCAATGAAAATCCTCAATAAATAAAAAAAAAAACAGATTGGAATGATTTATTTCCCCAATGTAGGCATTAAATATGTTAGTAATGATTCTTTTGTCAAATTGAAGGGAAAATAATTTATATTGTTGCTTGCCATAGATTTTAAAGAAAGGATAGTTATTTTCCTTGTGTCTTTAGGGAATTTGTCATACTTCCTTTTCTGGGTGTCATGGTTTACCACATATTGCTGCTATAAATTAAATTCTTGATTATTTCTTCATCATTGAATACTTTGCCACCTACTAAGAATTTGACATTTCCACCAGAATAGTTACAAGATACAGCTCTTCCCATACAATATTAAAACTATTGAGAGTTAATTGTTTGTTCTGTTAACCACCCACTTTCTCCATCATTTCTCATCGAGCAGGACTAGTAAAGTTAGCTATCACTGGCTGCCCTAGCACTTGCACTCTATAGCCCATTGCTTGCTCTGTGTTAACAAGTGCTTCAGATGTGAGACTCGGAGGGAATGGGATGAATCTTAGAAAAGAAAGAACAAAAACAGAACAGTGATCACATTTCATACTCAACTGAATTATAAATGAGTAGAAGGAACTCACTGCAAATGGTATTGGAAGAGGAAACTTCAAAGACTTTAAGAATAGTCTGCTACATCGCACAACTATTTAAGTGATAAACACCACAAAACATACATTGTACGGTAATATGTATTACAGCTTGTTGCTGCAAACAAAAAAGTAAATGAATAAGTTGTATCCAGGAGAGCTCTTGTTATTTGACTTACTCTTATATATTCAAATTATCAAGTGCTAAATACTAACTTGTTCAAATCTTAATTTAAGTTACCTCTGTGCAAAACTTTTGAGATAATTAAAATCTTGCGATACCTGATAATTAAAATCTTGCGTTATCAAAATTGGATGATTCCAATAATGATTTTGACAGTACTCCCAAGTCCTGGAGGTTATACATATAATAGGTTATACGTATAAATGAATATACTAATTAAATTTAATATTCTTGTAGTAAGAATGACTTTTCACTTCAAGCATATTTTGATTAAGTAAATCTTATATACTAAATCATACAAAAATTACTATTTTAATTACTCAATAAATATTTTGCCAAATTGAAATTTAAAAAATAAAACTTTGAAATTAAGGAGAAACAGAGTTACCAATTTCACGAATTATATTTAAACAATTTTGAAAAAACATTATTTTTTCTTACACAACCAAAATAAAGTAATTAATGTTTATCATATTAGAAATATGTTTCAATTAGTGTATTAATTATTATTAGTAATTAAAGGTATAAAAATTGTTGTATTTTCTTTTCATGTATTGGAACTGTTAATGTTCTTGCTAACTGTCTAATATGATTCATCAAGGAAACGTTAGATCAGGTAATGTCCTTATTAAAAAACTTTGTAATTTTGGGGCCCATTTTTAAGTCTATCCCAGAACACTTTGTTTTGAAATTATCTCATTGTTCATTGTGTCATCAATGTGTGATTAATTCTTGTAAATGCTAGAACTAAAATTAACCATCTTAGGATATCTGTATGTTTTGAATCTTTGGATGAATTTGATGTTTAGGATATTATGTTTTAATATCAGTTTTAAAATTAATTTATTTCTCATTTCCAACTTTAAATGGCATTTCCATTCCATACCAACCAACAGTTGAATAATTTTACTGTAAAATAATGACTTAAAAGTACATGACACCCACTTTTCTTCTCAGGGTCAGTTACCAGAATTTCTCAAATTCAACCCGTCTGTTAGAGTATTGTAAAATTTGAAACAAAATATTTCTTGGTTATTTGCGTAAAGTTTAATATTGAGGACTGTTTTTACGAAATTCAACATCAAAATTCATATTTTTCTGGACTCATATTTATTAAAATGATTTTGTTGTGTCTTCAAAAGGCTAAAAAGTTGAATTGAAATTATTGAAATAATGTTGATTATTTACTTATAACAAGTAGCTGCCCTGGTGGTGACAAGTTTTCTCAAGTTACACAGCAGTCAATCCATTTTAAGTGGGCTAGTGGTGCTACAGAACGGCACAGACTTTCCTGTATTAGTTTTCTGTTTCCTTGGGTCTTCCGCTAGCTATTCAGAATTGCCACATACTCTTTCTTGCCAGCTACCATCTATCACCGCCAAAAGTACAATTTTTTTGTCATTTTCTTACTTTTTCGGTTTCCTGTTGGTAAAACGAAAATATTAATTTTAGAATATTAAAGAACACAAAAACCTAGCCCTAAATGGCAATTTTCTTTTAAAAATTATGTGCTGTTTTAAAGAAAATTGGGTTTTAGCGCTACTATAAATGCGAAATTTGAAGCTCATTTTCACAGAAAATTTTTGAGTTTTCAAAATACTTATTTGAAGTTATTTGAATCACTTACACTCACAAATATAATAATGTTTACAAATTGCTGCTAATATTAATAATAACGATGTGAGAGATCCTTTAAAAAAAATTACATATGTGTAATTTTTGAAAAAACAAAAAAATTCCTCAAAATAAACAACGTCATATTAAATTTATATATATATATATATATTATTTCTCATTTCCTACTTTAAATGGCATTTCCATTTATAAATAAAAATTTAAATAATGTCAAGAAAAGTTTCTCGAGAACTCAACCGTTTTCTGTGAAAAGTAGATCAAAATTCCGCATTTTCAGAAACACTCGAACGCCATTTTCTCATAAATGGTTCAAAATCTTTGCTTCAAACTTTTGGAATGGATAGTGCTAATTGCACTCTTCAGTACTCTTCAATATGACGTAAAGTTTATTTTGAGGTGTTTTTTTGTTTTTTTCAAAAAATACACAAATGTAATTTTGTTTTTAACATCTCTCACATCTTTAATATGCACATTGCCAGCAATTTGTATACATTATTTTATTTGTGAGTGTAGGTGCTTCAAATGACTTCAAATAAAGTTTTTTGAAATCTCAAAAATTTACTGTGAAAAAGAGCTTCAAATTTCGCATTTTTAGTTGTGCTTAAACGCCATTTTCTTAAAAACAACTACAAATTTTTAAAAGAAAATTGCTATTTAAGATGAGGTTTTTGTGTTTTTTAATATTCTAAAATTAATATTTCCGTCCTACCATTAGGAAACCGAAAAATTAAGGAAAATGTCAAAAAAATGTAGCGTGGGTGGTGATAGATGGCAGCTGGCAAGAGCATATGGCAAGTCTGAATAGCTAGCTGAGGCCAAAGGAAATTGAAAACTAATACGGGAAAGCCTGTGCCTTTCTGTAGCACCTCTAGTTGTAAGAAGGGACCACTTTCACAGCTACTGCTGAGAACATAACTGCGGGTTATGTCCATGCACTCAATTCGTCAATGCATTCATTTAGTTAGTTCACTAGTAAATGGTTTTTATCCCCATCTCTTGCCCGTCACTGTACATATCATTCATTTATTTTCCAAACTGTCAATTTGGGCCTTTCTTATAAGAAATATATAGAGTAACTCCTCTGTATCAGATACGTATGTTCCGGATTTGCAAACCAAACACTCAGCAGTAAATGTATATCTACTTTTGTACAATATACTATGAAGGGAACACAAAACACTGCTTCATTAATGTATAAACTACACTGAAATTGACACATTTTTGTAAAAGCCACGCGTGGATGTGGTGACTGGTTTCTTCCTGTTTATTTCTACCAGTGTAACTGTGATATCTAAAATTCACGTAGGAAGGCAAGCTCACTACTATATAAGAAGTGCGATATGAATCTCAGACAAATATAAAGTATTGATTTTTAACGTGTTAAGAACCACGGTGCAATGTTGGCACATGCTATGTAATGTCAAAAAGATTGCAGTAAAGAAAGTAAGCAAGTGTAATTTTAGGAAAAACATTAGTTTACAATGCTTGAAAAGACGAAAGCTATTTGTATCATGAAAATATGGACAATTTGCTGATTTTGGAAAATAAATATGGACCCCAGGACATGCGCTAAATATACGGACATGTGCTGCCAGATTTGGACATCTCCTAATCCTAGCCAAGTAGATACTGACTCTGTCTGTGGAAGCCTTTGCTTTCATTTGTAGTTGTTGAGTTTATTAAAACAGTTATAAATTGCACATTATTGTGAAGCGTTGACATATTTTTGTTATTTTTATTGTATGTTTTGAAATCTTTGATTAAATATTCAGAAATTGCTGAAACTGAAATTTTAATTCTCCAAATGTGTCTATGTATTCTGTTCGAATAATTCAAGCATTTAACATTGTGTATTGTAAAATCTTAAATTCAGGGAAAAATAGAAACAAACGTTCATGATGGAGATTTGTTGTTCAGTCTTTAAAGTAACTGACCATTTACTGGATACCCAGCAGCCAAATTCTGGTGGGAACAAAAATATTTACCCTCTACTTTATTGTTGAATATATGCCTTAAGTTGAGAGTAACTCAGACTACTATTCAATATGAAACATTCTGAATAGATGTCTCTAGGAATAACTTGTTCATTGTGTTTCTTTCTGTTTTTGCTTCTTTTGATTATATGCCCTCAAACGTCTTGGATACCCTTTAGAAAACTTTAGTTTACTGCATTTTTCTAAAAAAATATACTTGATCATAGTACATCACATATGATTACAGCAATAAATGTGGAAATGAGTTCTCTTTATGCTAGCTGAGTAATAATGATTTCAGTAGAGGTACTTATTTTTACATAAAAATGTTAATACTGTTGACTTTCAAATATTAATAACCAGAGAATGGGAAGGGTGTGATTTTAGATACATTTGTTGCACATTTGGTACACAAATGATATTCAATAATTTTTTGTTTTATAATGTTTCAGCATTCCATTATTCATCTTAGTCTCAAACAATTTTAAGTTTCTGAGAAAAACACTATTTGTTTTTATTTTTGATCTCCTTTATAGGTCAAGCGAGCGCTTAGAGACACAAGATGTTTTCCTGTTGCCCAAATGCTGGCTGAAGCTGTTGTGCACCTTGACGGTGGTGGGGATATGGTATGGATAATGGCTTGTGAAGGACGTCCTCTAATTCTTGAAGCACTAGTTAATGCTGGTGCCTATTTAAATGCACACTTGCTAAATGGATGGACTCCCTTGCATGCAGCTGTTCGTAATTGTCATTTCCGTTGTGTTGATCTACTTTTGCGTGGTGGTGCTGATGTTAATGCCAAAGACAAGACTGGGCGAACTCCACTACATGATGCAGCAGAACAAGGAAATAGTGCTTGCATTCAAGTTTTACTGTCTGGAGGAGCACGCCGAGGGTCCAGAGACAGACAATGGAAAACTCCTAGAGATTATACTGCAGATGCTTCTCTGCGTGTTTTGCTCAGTCAGAAACGCATGTCTTCAAGAGGAGAGAAGGGGATGTCTCCGAAGGTGGCAAAAAAGGGATCTGCAAAAACAGGAAAGAGGGTGTCCTCGAAGGTAAGGAAAGCTGCGTGTCTGCAGTTCTTAAGTTCCATGTTAATATGTTATCTGGCAAGTTAATAAATTAAGTGATTGTTGAGGCTGTGTACATAGTTTGAATTGTTTTGGGAGAGCTTCTGAAACACATTGCAGCTGACCTGTTGATTTAATCCATTGACACAAGGGAAAATTCTGAAAACAAGAGATGTTTTAAGAGCTGTCAGTGTACTTCAGTATAAGTCTCACTGAGTAATAAAGAAATTATCAATTTTTATCTTTTCTGGCTGTGGGGAAAGTGTTTCTCTCACTTATTTGTATGTTTTTTTGAGCATACACGTGCCGAGGTGCTTTGGCACTGTGCAAAACACTGGTCCACAGAGAATGCGATCCGAATTAGGATTCAGTATCAATTACTTCTATTACAAGTTATCTATAAAAGGCTATCACTCATTATTAATTAATCTTTTTTTGTCCACAGCGATGAGAAAGAAGCAGTTTTGTTTGGCTACTGCATATATATTTGTTTCCAGCCGGATTCTTGATGCTCCATTATGTTTAATAATTTCCAAAATCATGTCGTTGTGGAAAACTGATTGCACAAGAATTGTATAATTTAATACAAATATTTGGACAATTTGATGTTCCTTCTGTAGTTATAGTTCTTTTTTCCTATTTTCAGTATTACTGCGTAATTTTGTTGTATGTGAAATGTGGAATGGTTTAGTAATAAATTTTTTAATGGAATTCATGGTGTATTAATATTAGTTTATTTTAAAATGTGTAATTAGTATTGTGTAATTCGAAATATAACAACAGTCAATTAAAATGAATCATTTTAAACACATGTGACATATTATCCTCATGAGTAGAAGTATTTGAAAATGAAGATTCTGCAAAGTCTTCTCAGTTAAGATTAGGGAAACAAACTGTTTCTGTATATTTTATGGATCCACAAAAATTAGGTGAATATTTTGAGAACCTGAAGTTCAGATTTTTATTGTATATTAATTTGTGATATTTATGTGAAATGGTATATGAATTATTACAGTTATGCATGCACAAAATGAAAACTTCCATATTTGATGTGGATGTTTGGAGTGTAAAATTGTAGATAGATGTTCAAGAGGTGGAACTGTGGCAAACATAAGATGTTACTAAACTTTTGAAATGTGATAAGCGTATTTGAATAAGAATTTATATGTATATAGAAAGAGGCACTAATTTAATATACTTGTGGTTTGTTGGAACAACTATGCAAGATTTAAGAATTTGGTAATTTTGGATTCAGAAGTGGATTTTTTCTACATTGCTTTGTTTACTTCTCAGAGGGATCACAATTTGCAGTGTAATTTGAAAGCACATGGACCATTTGTGCATGTTTACATATTCCTGCTCAGGTGAAAGATCATTCCATACCTACTTGTTTGTCATGCAGTAAGGAAGTGTTAAAATTCTATTTTGTGTTAGGGCAACCAAAGAATATCATCAGTTATATCATTCCATTTGGTAGTATACATATTTTTCAAGTAGCGAACCTCACAAAAACATTTTAATGCAAAACTATGTAAGTCTTTCAGTAACTAAAGGGTATGAACTTATAACATTTCTGTTAATTATTTTCTTGAGTACTTCCAAATCACGTCTTAAAAAAAAATTAAAAGAAGCGTTTATGAAGTATTCAGTTCAATCTGAATTCTGGGTAACTCCTATAAATGTTTTAGAGATTGTGAGAGTGAAATATAAAACCAAATTCACCTTTTGCCTCTGTGAAACTCATTCCATGACCATGAATTGAAGTGTTCCGTTGTAGCGTAGATTATCCAATGTAGAATAATCAAGCTAATGTGAACTCATTGAATGTTTCTCCTTGTCCTTTTATTTGCATATGATGTCCAATGTTCTTAATTTTTTTATACTATAATATGAGAAACAAAGTCTTCTTATGGTCTGGAATTTGATCAAATCAGATTTTGTAACTCTCCAATGTTTATTTTTCTCTTCGAGTCCTGTTGCTCTTACTTTCTTCAGAAAACTTTCCTGAAGTTGGGATTTAACTAATTTTGTTATTTCTGAGATTCTATGTAAGTAAAAGTAAAGAATGAAATCTTCAAATGTTTTGTTGTTTTTTTTATGGGAGGATGTTTCTTTCAGATGATTCTTAGAAACATTTCAGTACACATAGAGGAGTGAAACTAAAGCAAAGTAATCATTTTCCAGTAAGAGATAAAAGACTATGTTTTTTTCTCACCCAAAATTGTACCTGTGTCATTCAGTGACAGCTGTCATTAATATTTTTTTGTTCTTTAGTATTTGGACGTATTTGATTTATTTTATTTTCTGTTGTGTATTTATTTACACTTACTAAATTTGACATATTTTAAATACCTCGTTTGTTACTGATTCTCTGGTCCTTATCATCTTGCTTCTTATTTTCTTCATAAAACTTCTTGATAAATTACATTGTTATTAGACATTTGGG
Organism: Acheta domesticus; assembly: GCA_031308135.1. Taxonomy (NCBI): domain Eukaryota; kingdom Metazoa; phylum Arthropoda; class Insecta; order Orthoptera; family Gryllidae; genus Acheta; species Acheta domesticus. The sequence goes on from JAHLJT010004567.1 coordinate 210,571,331, forward strand.
TTATGGACATGGACCATTGTTGCTTAATAATTACAAAATTTTTGGTTACGTTCATAGTGCGACTCATTCAAGATATAAATACTCGGTGAGACTGATAAACACACAGACCAGGTAGAAACAGGTCAGTGTTGTGTATTTTTATTTAAACTTTCATAGTTACTTTCTTACTTACAGCTGTACTTCTGCTCAAAAAGGAAATTTGTGATCTCTACATAATGAAATTATTTAACAGAAATTAGTGATAGTAAAATACACAAATGCAAAGAATATTATTTAATGTTAATTACTTTGTTACATTTGTTAGTAAGTAAATTAACTTTTGATTTAGTACAATTATCTCTTACTAATTAATCCCCTATAGAAATTACTGATGATGAATTAGTGAAATAGCTCTATTATATTTCCAAAGATCTAGTAGCGACCTTTTCATAACCCCTGTATAGTCTGGTGAATTCTTGGTTGTGAAGAACACTACGTGATACTACCTGTTTTTGGGAAAAACTTAAGGCACAATATGCATGAATCTAGTTTACTTCAGTTATAATTTGGACTGTCCTTGTAAACAACTGAGAAAGAAAAGAAATAATGGAAACTCTCAAGTACAAGGTAATTTAGACAAGTTAAATTGTATATATCTTTAGTTGAGTTCATGGAATTTGTGATGATAAGCATTTTAGGAAAATCTTGCTCACATAAATGCTAACAATGTCCATTGGGAATTTCCCATTTTGTATTTCATATAATTTGTGGCTTAAATTCAAATTTTGCTGCTGTAATTCAACATCATGCAGCAACCCTTATATTCTTTAAAGTAAATACATCTGCGTACTTATTTCCCATGTAACCTTTACAATCTTGCTCTTTCCTTCTGAATGAAATCTGTGAATTCTTATAGATCTTGCTAGAGACATCACTCTTTTGTTGTGATATTTGAAAATAGGTATTATTAAAATGTTGAGATACTAAAATGTAGATTTACTAAAATGAAATAAATAAATATTCAGGCTTCAGACTAATTCTTTGTTTCTTAGGTTTGATATTCAGGCAATTTTAGTTACAGGAATTGTTTCTAGACAAAAGATGATTACTTTATATTTAACAAAAGCTTTGCTTTAATACATCAAAAGTGATACTATTGGGTATTGTTTTAAATTCTTCTTCTTCTACTTCTTCTTCTTCTTTTTCTACTTCTTCTTCTTCTACTACTTCTTCTACCTCTTCTTCTTATTCTTCTTTTAAATGTATTTTAATTACACCATAGACTAAGGATGTACATCTTTACTCTATGATTACACGTTGAATGAAAATTCACATTCACAAGTTGTTGAAAATATGTCTTATTGAAGAAATAAGTGCAAAAGGCATTCTGTGGAAAATATCAAGATCTAGTTTCAAATTCTTTACAGAGTGGTGTTTTTCTTTCATATTGCAAAGTTCATGATCAGTAATTGAGATTAGTGAAAGATATAATTCAGAAGTTGACAAGAATAGAGTATTTTAATATAATTCTGTACATTCATGCAAATTTTGTGTTGAAAATTTTAAATGTTTCAAAATCAATGGTATTTGAAAGTTGGATATAAGTAAAGCAAGAAAGGAGGAATGAAACTTTGTAAATGATAAGGTGTTAAGATTTTAGAGGAGTTATAAAATATGTGAACTTCAGTATGTTCAGTTATGGCTCAGTGGGAAGAGCCTGGTGGAAACAAAACTTGTAACACCATTGAAATGATTTTCTATTTCTTTTCAAATGTTTTTGAGACTGAATGGGTCTGAATGTATCAAGTTCCAAATTGTATTGTACTGTATTACTAATGCCATTGTTGCCAATAGCAAATAATTAATTTTCCAGATATAAGGAGAATATAATGATTCTTGGTTATCCATTGTGTTTACTTCTGTGTAAATTACAGTGAATAGGATTTATAATGTATGGTAACTTGCCTATACTACATTATTACTCAAAATTTGTCATTTAATACCCAAATGTTTAGTGTAGAAAATTAAAGAAAATTTTAAAACAGAAAAGCTTTTCCTTTCATGAGTGACGAAAATAAACATATTGATTGTTAATAAATAAATTATTGTATTTACACAGATATAAGATTAGGTTTTTTCCCAAATGTCTCATGCAGTTTTATCATGTATAATAATAATAATAATAATAATAATAATAATAATAATAATGATAATAATAATAATATAAATAATAATATATTTATTTGTCACATAAATACAGCATAAGCCATGTATGACAAGTCAGAATATGTATACAATCATACAATGTACAATATAGATATTTCTAAATATTAAATACAATACAGAAATTCAATTTTCATACTAAATACACTACAATACAATGTTAATTTTGCACAATAAGTCTAGTCGCTTTGGATTTATGTTTTTACTTTGCTATTCCATGCCAAGAAGACACAGGAATGCTTACAAAACAAGTTGCAAAAGCGAAAAATATCAAGCATTTCTATGATAGCCCAGTTAAATTAGACAATTGGATGGTGTTGTGCATGAACCGGCTAAGCGTCATTTTTGAAAAAATGAGATATGGACGCCATGAGTTGCATTGAACTATGTTCTAAGTGGATGCATAATTTTGGCACCAAATCTGTAAAAATATCCTTAAAATTAATGAAAAATGTAAATGCCATCAGTCACATCAGGGATTTTATGTTTCACATCAACCCGCTATAAACTTAGATCATCAAATCTGCTGTTCTTAATTTCACATTATGCAGGTATTGTAAGCATCAGATGTTCCACTCAAGTTTGGTCAACTGTTTGAAATATCCACATAGTTTATTAGACAAAATATTCTTAGAATTGTCTTAAGAGCTTATTTTCGAAGTTTCGATGTTTCCTCCCTGGACACCCTGTTTTCTTTCCTTCCTCATCTTTGTCCTCACCACTCCTCTTACACACACATTTACAACTGCACTATCATTCACGCCGAGAAACCAGGAAGAGGCATAGAGCTTGTCCTGGCTAGGGCAGTGCCCTGCTGGGGAAATAGTTGGAAAGGGAAATCTTGCAAATCAACATGTAAGTAGGTGCCCAGATATCACGTTCCAGCAGGGGAGAAACTCCACCACCTCCTGAGATATAACATCCACAACATCTGTGGGACAAAAGATTACAGCAGTTAAATGCACGTGGAAACACCAATCAATCAATATATGCAGATATATTGCGTCTAATTCTAATTGCTTTAATAGAAGAAATGGTGCAAATTGTAGTTTTTTGTCCTCGTAAATAAATAGTAGTATAAAGCATTTATCTGAAATAATGCATATTCCAAAGTGAGCAAGATGCCTCATACACCATTATAACTTCAATCTTTTCATTTATTCATCTCTGTTGACTGAGGTGAGGAATGCATTGGGATAAAAATCAGAGTTACTAATAGAGGACCATTGATATTCTTTTCCCCCATTCATTCATACATTCAAAAGAAATTAGTAGTCAGAAAATACTGGAGTTAAAGAAAGTAACGAATTGGATTATAATTTTATTTTTTGTTTTTTTAATATATACACAAGATTGATTATAGGTTTGTTAATTTTTTATGTCTAATCCACAAGAATCACATAACATTATTGTGAAAAAAATACTACTCTTAGGATTGTTTGATTTGATCAGACCACATTCCATTCAGAAAGTTTGTAAGTATAAAATTTAATGTAAAATTCCATAATTGAAAAATTCTGAATGAGATAGCTCTTGTAAAGTGAAGGTAAAGGACAATCAGCTTTCAGTTTTTTTTTAAAAAATATCTTCAATCAATAATTTTTTTGTCTCAAGATAATATTACATAATAATTCAAATATGTTTGCTATTTTTATACAGGATTAAGATATTTTGGTCAAGAATGAAGTAAAGTCTATATGGATAACATAATTAGCCAAAAGTAACATTTGTAATTGTAATTAAATTAGTGACAAGTTACCAATTTTATGAACTAAACACAACAATAACAATATAAACTAAAATAATTTGCATTAAACTTCGGTTTGATTTCATTATAATCATATAATATTGTGGTTTTGAGTATAATTTAGAGGTAGATTTCGATAAAATATTGAACTGCTGTTCAAAAAGAAGGCAACTGCTGCTCTGGATTGCCATCTCCGTAGTTTTTCTTGGGATAATGAAAGAAAAGGTAGATGCTGCAAGGAAAAATGTAAGTGGAAAATGGGTCAGAGAAGAGTTGATTATGCCATTCAAATAAATGATAAAGTAATGAAGTTATAACACATTCTGTGGTGTATTTGCGAAACGGGTATCTTCAGTTTTTGTAATGTTGCACCAGCTTTGAGAAAGAGGGATGCAGGAATACTGGTATTGGAAACATTGGTACATTTTAGGTTTGAAGGGAAAATAGAAATATTGTGAATTTTAAACTGAATATTAGAATGTGTTTGAAAATGTTTTCATGTCAAATTTGTGAATAGTTCATGGCTTGTACAGATTTATTTATTTTTCACGAAGCACTAGAATTTTTTTCTTTATAGTTCTTAAATTGAATTCCACTTTTGAACTGAGAAGTTACAGTAATGTTGGCTCTGGCAGTTTACCAATCTATCTATAAGACATGGTACCTGTGGTCTTCCCCAAGGGATATACCCTTGTGGTTTGTATCCCTCAAAATATTTTTTTTTATTAAACTGGTCATTTTAGCTCCTTATGAAACTGATGAATAAAAATATTTTAATGTGTATCATGAGTTATTGAAGTGGTGCATTTGTCTGGTAAAAGGATGTACAAAAATACTTAATTGGTAATATTATTTATTTATTGTTTTTATTTATTGACTGATATAGTTTCTTATGTATTTATTTTCATTTGTTAAAAGTACTAATTTAAGTATTTTTTAATTTTTGTACTACCTTGGTTCAGTTGTGAGAGTGAAACGGGAAGAACACAATATATTTCTTGTGTCATAGAAATTTATCTGATATATTTTGGGAATACATTTGAAATTTATATTATCCTAGGAAAACCCGGCAGAAGTTGTTCTGCCCTTCTTCTCCCTCTTTCCCTCTCATCTCCGTTTTTCACTGTCTGTCTCTCCCTCCCTCACTAACTCTGTCCCTGTCTGTCTCTGCTGCTCTCTGTCCATCTCATTCACATTTTCTTGCAGATTCTGCACGTCTCTGAGCAGGTGAGGTAATATCAGGAACTGCCGTACCACCAAAAATGCAATAGAATGTTCAGGAAGAGTTCATTTTGTACACTATGGTGTGAGAAATGCTTCTTTGAGGCCTTTGGCTTCAAAATTTTAGTTTTTAAGGCCCTAGAGCGCCTCGTTTAGGAGTTATTTAACGATATAGATTCAAATGCTGCCGAGTGTGTTGCAGGTTGCATTTGACATGAATATGTAGTAAATATGTAGCGCCATGTAGTGGAGTTACAACAGAATTAACAACACACAAACTTTCTCGGTGAAAAAAATACATACATGTGCCAACTTTCATGGAGATTGGTCCAAGAGTGTTGGAGTTTTGCTCTTATATGCATACCAATATCCTGTTTTATATATATACATAATGTTAATAATCAGTATAAATACCAAGGAATATTTTGTTGACTTTAAAAGACTATCCAAATAGACTTTTTAGGAGATGTACTTATAGTTTTGAATTCCCACCAGAACAATACATATAATCCAATTACACTGACAAGGATTATAGTATGTTGTGAATATCTTATGAGCAGAACCTTGACAGGTTATCATGCTAAAGGATTAAAGTGGGCACTGAAAATATAAAATAAAGAAAAAGAATTCAAATCCGCTTTTACAATTGAAAGATTAATTTTGAAAATTGAATAAAAGGATGTATACAAAATAAATATCGCTGTATTTCTAACTTGTAATATAAAATTAAAATTCTTGTAATGTCTGATTGAAAAATATCATTTTTTTCTTTTCCAGAATTTTTAATATAATTTATTGTGTTTTTTAAAGTAAAATAAATAACTTGTAATCCCATCAATCTATGTGGTGATGTGCGATTTTAAATTGCTGTAGACAATACATTTATCTTCTTTACTACTATTGCAGGACGAGGAATTGTTTGTGAAATGTGTCACAACTATGTATTTTCTTTAATTCACACTGTATCCCAGGCATTCATGACACTGCTTGTAAATAGGAAGGGAATTTCTTGCACTCAGATTCCAGTGTTTCTAGGATCTTGTGAAGCTCATGATTTGTCTCAAAATAGCAGGAGTAGTTCTGCTACTGGGTATTAATTTAACTGCACTCATTTTGTTGATCACTCCTTTTGCTTGTACTGGTAGGAGTAGAGTTGAGGGTGTAACTATTGTTTTAGAAATGCAGAAAAATCAAAATCTGCTGTTCTTGTACTGTTGCAACTGTTTCCTATAACTCAGTAATGAAAATGTCTAGTTTTTCAAATGTTGCTAATCTTGTGCTTTTTAAAATTTTATTATTATTTGATTTTGTTTTTTTTACTTTCATTAATCTTTTAACTATCGTATTTATAGTAAAAATGTTGGGAAGGGGTATTGGAACTCAAGAAAAACACACGCAGATAATCTTCTCCCCCAAACATCACATATACATAGTACTTACCCTTTTTTGACCAAATAAATAATAATTAAATAAATAAGTAACTTATGAAAATGCTAGAAAGTAATACTTTCCTAAGCATGAAATGTTCTGGGACAAATGAAATTCTCAATTCTATTTCTACCCTGCCTTATTTCTCAAAATTATTTTTCTATCAGAATATACGAAATATGTTCAAAAGTACTATTATTATAAATATTTAAAATAATGTTTAGGGGGGAGGGGGGCCTCCGTAGGTGTGGTGAAACCAACCTTCCTAAGGGATGAAAACCCTGACAAAAAATCATCTGCCTCCAGGATTGGACATGGGGGTTGGACGCAGGGCTAACACCCCGGCTCCGTAAAAGAAAGTTTGTTCAAAGCGATTTAAATATGCCTCGGACCGGACCAAAATCAAATTTACGACAAAGGCTACGAAAACGGACAATGAACATTGGTACGTGGAATATACAAGGCCTGGGAACAAAACAGAGGGAGGTCATCTCAGAAATTGAAAAACTGAATCTGGACATAATTATTCTTACGGAAACGAAGAAAAAAGGGACAGGGGAAGAAGTTTTGAATGAATATCTTCACGTTTGGAGTGGTGTGCCCAAAGATTTTAGAGCCAGAAGTGGAGTCTCTTTCCTTATTAAACGTAAATGGACAAAATGCATTAAACAAATAGAACATATTAGTGACAGGGTACTTAAAATAGACATGAACATTTTTCGTCATCAGTTAACTATTTTAGGGGTATATGCGGTAAACGACAATGCACTTGTGGATGAAAAAAATAAGTTTTTTCAAGATCTCAGTGAAATTATAGCAAGTATTCCGCATCAAAATGAAATTCTATTAATTGGGGATTTTAATAGCAGAGTAGGTAACAGAGAACGCGAAGTAGTAGGTCAGTTTGGAGAGGAAACTGTTAATGACAATGGGAAAAGATTAATAAACCTTTGTAAGGAGCATGCGCTATGTGTAGGGAACACCATTTTCAGTCATAAAAACATCCACAAATATACCAGAATAGATCCAGCAAGAAATATTCAATCAGTAATTGATTTAGTTGTGGTAAAGAAAGAAAGAAGAGTAAAACTTAATGATGTGAGAGTATACCGCCAACCAGAGTGTGGAACTGATCATCATATGGTAGTGAGCAAACATGTATTTCCTTTTAGAAGTAAACGAAGATCTATTGAAAAAGATACCGATATTTTAATTGAACAAAATGACATAAATTTTAAAACAGGCCTTTTAAAACAATACAGCGTTGAAATGCTCTACCAAAACAGAATTAACCTTAAACTAGGAAACTCCGAAGATAAAAGTCCCGAAGAAATGTATTGTCACCTAAAAGATGTTGTTTTTGAAGCAGCTAAGGAAGCCCTATGAGAAGAACAAGAAAAAAGGAAGTTCGTTGAGAAATTCAGTGAAAATTTAGAAAGCTTGATTAAGGAAAAGAAAACATTGTACCTGTTGTGGAATTCAAGTAGGAATGCTCAAACACGAAAGGAATATGTACAAAAAAGAAAAGAAGTTAAAGAATTAGTAAAAATTGAAAAAAATGAACACCGGGAGAGATTGTGTAGGGATATAGATAATACAATAGGATATAATAGGTCAACCCAAGCGTGGAAAACGATTAAAAATATGAGAAAAAAATATTACAAAAGTAAAGTACAAATAATAACTCCTACAAAATGGATTGATCACTACGAACAATTATTACAAAAAAGTAGAGTTGAATACCAAAACAATTTGGAATGCATGCATTGGCAAGCATGGGAACCTGAAATCAGTTGGTTTGATGTAAAAAGGGCTTTGTCGAAAGCTAAAAACAATAAAGCTCCAGGACCAGGTAACCTTAGAATGGAACTTTTAAAATACGGAGGTTATAATGTAACTGAATATCTCAAAAATCTTTTTAACAAAATTGAAGTTAGTGGCGATATTCCTCAGGAATGGAATATGTCATATATAGCTCTATATACATAAGAAAGGTGACAAAACCCTTTGTGAAAACTACAGAGGAATTAGTGTCATCCCATCAATAGCTAGGCTATTCGCTAGTATTCTAAAGGAAAAAATACAGAAGGGAATAACATTTAGTGAAGAACAAAGTGGGTTTAGAAGTGGGAGGTCATGTTTAGATAACATCCATTGCTTACGCCAAATAATAGAGAAAAATGGAATATGCAATATAGACACACATATGACATTTATTGACCTGGAAAAGGCCTATGACAGTGTTCCTAGATGCAAAATATGGTCAGCAATGAGAAGACTGAATGTTCCAGAAAAATGGATTAATTTGGTTAAAAAAATGTACCAGAATACTGAAGCGTGTATTAAAATGGGGAGGAAAATTACCCAAAGTATTAAAACTAACAAAGGGTTAAAACAAGGATGTAGTTTATCGCCACTTCTCTTTAATATATATATGGAACAAGTTTTGGAAACTTGGTACAAGAAATGCTCGCAAATGGGAGTTCTCATAAATGATAGGTGCTTACATTCTCTGCTTTTTGCAGATGATCAGGTCATTTTGGCATCATATCGGGAAGATATGGAGTTTATGCTTAGGAAATTAAAAGAAGAATACGAAAAGTGGGGACTTAAAATTAACCTTAAAAAGACCGAATATTTATGCATTGGAGGAGATACCTCTAATATAAAAATTGATGATGACGAAATAACTAACTGTTCAAAATTTAAATATCTGGGGACTATAATTACTGACGATGGGAAAGTTGATGAAGATATTACCACTAGACTTGCAATGGGCAGAAATGCATTCAAAGCTCTACATAGCCTTATATGGAATAATGTGCTACGACAAGACACAAAGAGAAGAATATTCCACAGTGTAGTGGAAAATATTATATTATATGGTGCAGAAATGTGGCCTTTAACAAAACGCCGTAGAGACAGAATACGGTCAGTAGAGCTCGACTTCATGAGAAGATCTTTACAGATAACAAAGCTGGACAAGATAAGAAACGAAGTGGTATGGGAAAGAGCTGGGGTTCAAACAACCATAACCAGAAGACTAGAAAATAAAGCTCTTCAATGGTACGGACATGTCCAGAGGATGCAAAATGAGAGATGGCCAATTCAAATTTTAAACTGGATACCTGAAAGGAGGCGTAGAAGAGGTAGACCTGTTTTGACCTGGAAGACGTATATACAGGAAGTAATGAATGAGAAAGGACTAGAAGAAGGTCAATGGAATGACCGAAAAATATGGAAATCGAAAACGGCAAACTCTTAGGGGTAGAACCGACGAAGAAGAAGAATAATGTTTTGACTTTTTGTTGAGATATTGCTTAAAAATAATCTCAAATCTTCAAGGAAGTAATGTAAATAAAAGAATTGTAAGTAAAATTGAAGTTGTTTTTTATATCCAATATTTATAAGGAATTTTATTGAATACATCCTGCTTCTCTGATTATTTAAGAGAAGATTGAAAAGAATGTCCTTTTAGAATCTCTTCTAGGAACAAAAGTTACTGGAACCTGAAGACACTATTTTTGAGGGTGTAGTCTCTGGCTAAGAGTTTCCGATTCATAACTACAATTTATGATGGGAAATGACAGGCTGTGCTTTATATCAGATGATTTTCTCACATGAATTGTGCTAATAGCTCTGGGAATGTAAGATCTTGAGCTTTTCAGGGCTACCACATTGTTTTACAACTTCATGAGAGAGTTCTTTTCACCAGTGGTGACATTCAAATATTTAAACTGTTTTATAATTGTTTATATTTGAGCCAGAAGTAACCTACCATGTGACGACCTCTAGATTCCATTTCTAATTAGAATTAACTACACCCTGAACAGAAAGTTAACAGGATAAATTATAGTTGATAATAAGCGGAAAACTTTTTAATGGCAGATGTAAAAAAAAACAACATACTACCGTATCTCATTTGTTTCCCAATTGTTGCCAAAGGCGGCACTTTACATGAACAAGATGGATTTTAGGGTTGTTAACAGTGGTACACAAAATTATGGTTCTCTTGTGCGAAATTTTTTTGTAATCACGAATACCAAACTTTCGAGGATCAGAAGTTTGCGACAACTGTTCTTCTGTGATAATTTACATAGTTTCCGAGTGGTTCAATACACATCTTATAGATAAGGTTAGTAAATATTTTCATTCTGATTTCTTTCAGCGTATTTCGTAACCTGCACGTCAACGTTCTTACTAGTAGTTTACGTCTGCTCACTGAACGTATACTAACTTTTATTTATTTATTTGTCAAAAAACAGTAAAAACTGTATATGACGTGTGGGGAAAGAAATTTATCTGCGCACATTTTCTTGACATTTTCTTAAGGATAAAATGGCATTTCCCCTATTGGGATAAAATGACTCAATCCAATATTTCGATCTTATCAATCCTGGAGGATTTCCAGCTTCCCATGTTCTTAATTGCTTGGAAGATCGGTCCCGGTTTATCCTAGTAGCACTTGTAGCACGTGCTACAAGCCCCGCGCTTTCAGGAGAAAAAAAATGTCTCACTATATCAAGGAAAAAAATTTTCCCGTTATGAAATTTGTGAATTTACTGAAAAAAAATCAAAAGTAAATATAAATAAATCATGTTAAAGTCGTACGACATATTGTTTTAGTTTTAAAATGCAACCGTTTGAGATTTATTAATTTGTTTGGATAATTTGTTGGTGCATTAAATTAAAATCAGAAAAGAATCAGCTAATGTTCGTATTTTTCGCGGAAACGTTTCTTTATCAGCACGATTTCAATTACGATACCGAATTTATCTTATAGTACATTATCTTCAAAGTTGGAAGTTTTTTAGTTATTATTGACAGTTTGCTTACTGCCTTATCCCAGAGACAAATCGCATATAACAAATTGAGGGACTTGTTTGGCATCTTTCGTCACCTTGCAGAATCTGTCAGAAGAAATCAAAGAGGGCTCGTTAAAACTGATCAAAGCGTATCCCGATGATTTGGAAAGTGAACCAAGTGAAGAGTTGATTCGATTCACTGAACCTTTGGAAACAGACTTAGGCACGGTGTAAGATATATAGGTGTGTCAACTAGCCGCCTTTTGGACAAAATTTTTGAAGCCAGTTTGAGGCTAGTTCCTCGCTTATCCGTACGGTGCGCACGATCGAGTTGGGCATTCATTACGGCGTCTCGCGATTTAGTGGCTTCCACCAGAGGTTACAAAGCTATTAAATGGATCACCATCTTGTCCCAAAAATGCCCAAGTCGTTCGCAGCGCTTACATAGCGAGAACTGTGAGAACTAGCCTCACATTAGCTTCAGTTTTAGACCGGGAGTGAACCCACCTATATCTCTTACACCGTGACTTAGGTAAACCTCTCTCGGAGAATCAAGAAGATCTTCATGAATTGAAATTTTACAAGATTATACAAGAAAATTGTCTAGGATCTTGTTTTTCCAATGTTGAAATTGTTTTGAGAATTTACCTCCCTTTGATGGTAACAAACTGTAGTGGCGAACATTCTTTTTCAAAATTGAGGCGTATTAAGAGTGCAATATGAGCCAATATGGGCCAACACGATTGTAGAATCGTTCCTTGATGAGTATCGAACACGAACTGCTAAAAAAATTGACCCTACGAGAATAATCGACGAGTTTTCCATTGCAAAATTGCGTGAACGTTTGATCAGGTAAACAAAGTTCAATCAAAATTGAAAATTAATCATGTCATTTTATTAAATGTTTATAATTTAATATTTTGAAAAAATAATATATTTATTTCAATTTTGATTGCAATATTTAAACATTTTGTATCCACGAGAAGAATTTGACTTGATTTCGTTTATATCTGTAACAAATCTTCCGTTAACACTTCATACACTTCCTTTTCACTTGCTAATCTAATTCAAAGTTTAATGGCTTTCATTTTTAAATCTTTCCAAATTCTTACACTACCCACCTCTCTTAAGACGCCGACATTTGCTGCGAATCTAGAGACTCCGAGAATTAATTTGTAATATTCTGTTTCGATGCTTTCTAAACTGTCTATTCTATGCACTCCCTAGATTTCCGCCCCTTAATTCATAGCTGGGAGCACCAGCGATTTAAACATTGTGTCGCACACCTTTAAAGGCAATTCCGGTACTCTCCGCATTACGCAACCGATTTCTTTGAGAGCAATTCTTCCTTTACTATGAGCCGCAACTATGTGACTATTCCATCCCCCGTTCATGGAAAATTGTGCACCAAGATAAGAAAAAGTTTTGACACGGTCGAGTTCCTCCTGTGCGTGATACCATTTCTCTTTGTTACCCCAAATAAACCTTTTCTTGAAGACAATATTCTTTTTTTGAATATTTACTTTTAGTCCCCATGCTACACTGTATCTTTCTAGGATGTTTAAACTCGACTGTAAGTCCTCAATCGTTTCTGAGCATAGAACTAGATCGTCCGCATAAAGTAATCCGGGAATTTTCAGGCCATCGATTTCCGGTGCAGATATGTCGGTTTCCTGTACCCATGTCAATAAATCATTTATATACAAGATAAATAATAGCGGTGAAAGAGAACAATTGACTTACCCCTACTGTCGATTTTATTTTTTGCGTTGTACTTCCGTCACCGCACTTGATGCAGAAATTTACTTCTCTGTACATACTCTGCAACTCATTTAAAACTTTACGTGGGATGCCAGGTTCATTTAGTTTTTGCCATAACGATTCTCTGTTGATTGAATCAAACGCCTTTTCAAAATCCACAAATCTGCAATATAAATGGCCTCGTTTATGTGAAAGCGCCTGTTTTACTAATGTATCTAACACAAAGATATTGTCGAAGGTCACGAAGCCTTTCCTAAAACCTGGTTGCATTTTTGAAATTGTGCTATTTTTTCCGCCCAGTCGCTCAGTCGAACGTTAACCCTACAGTGCATGAATTTTTAAATACAAATGAAATTTTTTCTCCTTACTAAATGTAATGTGTAGGATGCGGGAAAAATATTTAAAAATATTTTGCAAATTTTGTCCACATATTAAAGGTTTTTATTTTTGGTGCCAAATGGCAACACCATGCATTCGTACATGAACCAATGATATATCATGAAAGAGAACGCTGTATTAATCAATATAAAAATCCTTTAAAACTTCATGATTAATTAATTTTGAGACAAACAAAAGAAATTGTGTGGAAATTAACATAAAATTACCCACAATATACAATTAACCATAAAAATACTTTTGTTAATTCCCTATGTGTAGTATGCGGACGGCAGTTCAAAGTTGCCGCACTAACTGCGCGGCAAAGAGCGCCGGCAGCATGTTCCCGCCTCCGGCAGCGCGCAGCACAGAGCGTCGGCATCAGGCGCGCTGAGCTTCGTCAAGCGCGCCAAGGGTGTGCTCAGAAACCAGCCACGCCTGTTACCTGGGCTCCGCGCACTGGTGAACCGGCCAATCAGGGGAAGCCGCGGGAAGCCTTGCGCGGGAGCTGGCCCAAATAAAAGGACGCCGGCGGAGGATCACCGGCAGTAGAGCGCTCGGCGTGGTTTCAGCCAGATGGCAGATTGTTTTTTTGTATATGAAGTTTTGTGGTAACTGTACATAGTGCCCGAGTTGGCCCAGATTTTTGTAAATAAATATTCTTATGGAAAGTGAGTGTTTTTTGAGTTATAACAGTGGCGACGAGTAAAAAGGAAAATGAACGCGGAACAATTTTCACAACTGATGGCGTGTCTACAGCAGCAACAGCAGCAGCAGATGGCGATGATGGTGCAGACATTGCAGCAAGCGGCAATTTCGTCACGACCGAGCAGCCCAGCCCCGCCGTTCGCAACTTACAATGCAGCAGAGGAAACCTGCGAAGAATATGTGGCCAGATTGGAGCAACATTTGTTATGCTATGATATTAAAGAGGAATCTCGTAAAAGAGCATTTTTTCTGGCCACAATCGGCGCACCGTTAAATAGGTTGTTACGTAAGTTAAGCAAGGAAGAAGAGATTTCGCAGGTGTCATACGATATACTTAAACAGCGGCTGCTAGCCCATTTTTCGAGGGAGACGCATTTAGTGGCGGCACGCTACAAGTTTTATTCATCCAGAATGAAGCCAGGCCAAACGCATGCCGATTGGGCGACGGAGTTGAAGGGTTTGGCGAAGCGTTGTGCGTTTGAATGCAACACAGAGAAATCGTATGCGGAGTCATTGATACGGGACATGTTGGTAATGCATACGCCGGAAAAAGAAGTTCGGTGGGCATTATTGCAACAAAACAACCCGTCTTTGGAAGACGCCTTAAAACTAGCAACATCGTATGAGGTAACGAAGCATACGGCGCATCAGATGACGTTAGGCGATAGAGCAGCAAGAGATGTAGAGGAAATGAGTGTACAGGAGGAAAATTGGGTAGCCAAGCCACGAAGCAGGAAGCAGCAGGAGAAGAAAAGTCCTTCCACCAGCAGAGGCAAGCTATTGAAGTCTTGTAGACAGTGTTTTATTAGTCACGACAGGAAGGTTTGCAGATTCCTCAGAGCGGAGTGCTACAAGTGCGGTAAGAAAGGGCATATTAGAGAAGTGTGCAACAGTGGTTCTGCTGAAAACAGACGACAAGAAATGGACATCGATGAGGTGAGCGGGCACGTCAGAGAAGGACGCAGCAGTGGTTATGCCGAAAGCCAGCGGCAAGAAAGAGGCATCGATGAAGGGGATGGTGATTGTATTTATTCAGTTATGCAGTGTGATGACAAAAGTAAATTGTTTGTAAACTTGGAAATAGGTGGTAAATCTGTATTATTCCAGGTGGATACAGGTGCAGCAGCAACTCTAATAAGCATGACTACTTATGAGCAACTGGGTTCTCCGCCTTGCGCCTCGCTGAACACAGTTTTTTATGGATATGCTAGACAGAGGATCAAGACGAAAGGTAAGATAAGCCTGCTAGCGAAATACAAAGCGATGGAAAGACAAGTAACACTGGTGGTTGTGGACAGTCGTGATGCGGTTAACATTCTGGGAATGGATGTTTTCACAATTTTTGGATTTACGGTTCAGGACGCGTTTGTCATTCAGACTAGCGCCCTGCCAAAGGAGGTAAAGAATGTGATAGATTTGAATTCAGAAGTTTTTTCGGAGCAATTGGGAAAATGCAAATTTTTTGAGGCGCATTTGCAGTTGAAGAAAGATGCCACCCCTAAATTTTTTAAAGCACGACCTGTTCCCCTGGCAGTGAAAGATAAAGTAAAAAAGGAAATCGACAGGTTAGTAGATTTGGACGTCTTGACCCCCGTCAGTACTAGTGCATGGGCAACTCCAGTAGTCATAGTAAAAAAGAAAGACGGTAAAATTAGAATGTGCGGAGATTTCAAGAGCACCGTTAATGCGCAACTCATGGTAGAGCAGTTCCCCATCCCCAGAGCAGAAGAGCTTTTTCAGAAGCTAGCGGGCGGGCAGAGATTTTCAAAAATAGATTTGCGGGACGCGTATCTGCAGATCCCGTTAGATGAAGAGTCTGCGAACTTATTGGTAATTAACACACCGTTCGGGCTTTACCGATACAACCGGTTGCCTTTCGGGGTCGCTTCAGCTGCGGCTATTTTCCAGCGCTGCCTGCATACTCTGACAGCCCAGGTGAAGGGCAGCGCCAACTACCTAGATGATATAGTGGTAACGGGCGAGTCGGAGGAGGAACATCTACAAAACTTGAATCTCTTATTAAAGACTTTAAATGAATGGGGCCTAAGGGTTAACTTGAATAAGTGTGATTTTTTTAAAGAACAGATTACTTATCTAGGTCACGTGTTGGATAGCTCGGGGATCAGGCCAACCGGAGAAAACTCAACGGCGATTCAGCAGCTTCCGGTTCCTGTTAATTTGCAGCAGCTACAGTCATTTCTGGGGAAGATTAATTACTATGGCAAATTTATCAAGAACATGGCGGAAATAGCAGCACCCCTCAACGCGTTGCGTAAGAAAGGCGTAAAATGGCATTGGTCGGCAGATTGTGACAAGGCATTTCGGAGGTTGAAAGAGAATTTAATGCAGGCAGTTAAATTGGAACATTTTTTGCCAGATAGAACGACTATACTAGCTGTAGATGCATCAGAATATGGTATTGGGGCAGTCCTTTCGCAGAAGGATGCTAAGGGTGTTGAGCGGCCAATTGCTTGTGTGTCAAAAACGTTGAATGTTCACCAGAAGAATTACTCTCAGATAGAAAAAGAAGCTTTAGCAATTGTATACGGCGTGAGAAAATTCAATGAATACTTATATGGGTCAAAGTTCATAATCATTACTGATCATAAGCCGTTGGTGTCTTTGTTCTCGCCACACAAGCGTATCCCAGATAATACGGCGCGTAAGATGCAAAGGTGGGCGCTTTTCCTGTCTGATTATAGTTACAGGATACTTTACAGATCTACATATCAGCATGCTAACGCAGATGCACTATCCCGTCTTCCGCAAGGGCCGGAT
Organism: Acheta domesticus; assembly: GCA_031308135.1. NCBI lineage: Eukaryota > Metazoa > Arthropoda > Insecta > Orthoptera > Gryllidae > Acheta > Acheta domesticus. The sequence goes on from JAHLJT010004567.1 coordinate 210,588,356, forward strand.
GCAACTTTTGACTCTGAGGACATCGCCTGTCTCCAGCTGGACCAAGCCGAAGAGGAGGCAGTATCAGGTTTTCCAGTCTCGTCATATCAAGTGGCAAAGGAAACAAAGAAGGATCCGCAGCTCAGGCAAGTGCTGTACCACGTACAAACTGGTTGGTCCAGCGCGCATAGGCGAACCAGGGCGCTGACGGAATGGTATAAGCTCCAACACAGGCTGTCGGTTAAGGGCGGCGTATTATTACTGGCTAGCGATGAAGGAGTTAGGGTAGTGATTCCGCATAAGTTGCGACCAAAGGTATTACGCCTTTTACATGAGGGTCATTGGGGTATAGCCAGAACAAAGCAAGCAGCCCGCCGTTATTGTTATTGGCCAGGAATAACCAAAGATATAGAGGAGATGAGCAAGCATTGCGAAGCATGCCAAACTAGTCAGGCAGCGCCGAGAGCGGATTTAAGCTCATGGCCCCAACCCTGCGAGCCGTGGGACCGCATACATGTAGATTTTGCGGGTCCTTTCTTAGGGCATATGTGGTTGTTAGTAGTGGACGCATTGTCAAATTATCCGTACGTGATGCGCATGCAACACACAACTGCACCACATACAATAGATGCTTTGAAGAAAGTTTTCGTAACAGAAGGCCTCCCACGAGTATTGATCTCCGATAACGGCCCGCAGTTCATATCAGCGGAATTTCAAAAATTTTGTAAAAGTAGCGGGATACAGCACATTTTGGCTCCACCGTTCCATCCTCAGTCAAATGGAGAGGTGGAAAGATTAGTGCAGACGTTCAAGTCAGCCATGCTTAAAGCAACTAGAGCGGGTGCATCAGTAGAGCAGGCGTTGCTTAGCATGTTGACCACCTATAGGGCGTTACCAAATATGTCAGGTAGAAGCCCCGCTCAAGTATTGCATGGTCGGCAGCCCCGTACCTTATTGTCCTTGTTATTCCCGGAAGAAGTGCCAGTGTCAACCAAAGGCGCTAAATTCAAGAGAGGAGATAAGGTACTGGTAAGAGTGTACGGAAGTAATTGTAAGTGGCAACCAGCAATAGTAACTGCAGTAAGAGGAGGCAGAGTTTACGTCCTCAGGACAGAAGATAGAGCAATCTCTCGGCATCAATCACAGATTAGGAGACGGTACTACGATTCTGTAGTAGATAAGCAACAGGCGGGGGGGCCAGCGCAGAGCAGGGCAACAGAAAGTGTAATGCGTTTTCCCTTTTCAAGCCAGCAGGAGGAGCGGCCCACACTGGATTCCGGCGCAACCATCGAGGAGCCATCTCTACAGTCGCAGCAGCGGCCGGCATTGCGGAGGAGCAACCGACTGCGTCGTTTCACCCCCTACATCACAACTTCGGTGGGGAGGGTGTAGTATGCGGACGGCAGTTCAAAGTTGCCGCACTAACTGCGCGGCAAAGAGCGCCGGCAGCATGTTCCCGCCTCCGGCAGCGCGCAGCACAGAGCGTCGGCATCAGGCGCGCTGAGCTTCGTCAAGCGCGCCAAGGGTGTGCTCAGAAACCAGCCACGCCTGTTACCTGGGCTCCGCGCACTGGTGAACCGGCCAATCAGGGGAAGCCGCGGGAAGCCTTGCGCGGGAGCTGGCCCAAATAAAAGGACGCCGGCGGAGGATCACCGGCAGTAGAGCGCTCGGCGTGGTTTCAGCCAGATGGCAGATTGTTTTTTTGTATATGAAGTTTTGTGGTAACTGTACATAGTGGCCGAGTTGGCCCAGATTTTTGTAAATAAATATTCTTATGGAAAGTGAGTGTTTTTGAGTTATAACACTATGAACCTTTAAATAACCTGCTAAAATACTTATGGGAATTCAACAAGAATATGTTTCATGTCAGTTTACACATGTTTTGAGTTGTGGTATTTAAAGAAACAATTGTTTCCTTTGTTCAAGCATAAATGAATGCAACACTTTGAGCATTTGATTCTTGAGTAGCCTTTGCACTCAGAAAGTTTGCGTCGTTGTTTCTTTTCTTCATGTTGAGGCCAGTGATCCACTTTATCAAGCCTGACATCTGATGGGCATCATCAAGATCCCGAAATAGTGCATTTTGATCTACAGTTTGATCATTGTCACTATTATCACTATCAAAATCCCATTCACTTCCACTAGGGATTTCTAAAATAATGTCTTCAGTCAATGGCCGTAATGTACCATTATCATCAAATATATATGTTTGCTCGTTGTTTCTTGTCATTTCCGAATTGTAAAATCTCTTAAAAGAAGAACACGTAGACAAGTGGACAAGCCAACATGCCTTTAAACGCACAAAAGCAAACCTGAAAACTACTGTAACCCACAACCGAACACGAGGATGAGGCAGGAGTTTGTAACACACGAATGCATGAAGACGCCAATTGGCAACCGGTATGTTTTTGAAAAAAACCCAACAACAATACGATGTCAAATTCTGTTGAAAAGTGATTTATATGAATCTTAAAACTCCAAATTATCTTCACAAATTTTTGGAAGGATGTAAATATTGGCATTTTCTGAATATTCATCAACAAAAAAATAATAATTGGGTTTCATAAGACCAAGGACGCCGCTGTAACAATCTCCTTACAGATGTCCATGAGATAATAACAGCGACATCTATTAAAAATAATGTGAACTACAATGCCTAACGAGAAACGTCAGTGCATGAAGTTGGACACAAGATACATAGGAAAGAGATGCAAGAAGAAGCCGTTGCCATTGGGCAACGCCATGCGCTGTAGGGTTAAGAATTTTACAGAACAATTTGCTTAGCGCTGATAAAAGACTAATGCCACGATAATTTTCTGGGCAATTCGTATCGCCCTTATTTTTAAAAATAGGTTGGAGGATAGCTGTACTCCAAGTTTCTGGATACGACCCGGTATCAAGAATGCTATTAAACAGATTTAGAATTCTCTCCGGATCTAAGTTGCACAATTCCGAAATAAATTTTGTCGACCGTAAGCTTTTCTAGTATTCGTGGCTAAAATTCCTCTATTCACTTCATTCCACTTTAAAGGTTCATCTAATTCAGGCACAACCTGTTCAGTAAAAATACCTGCCCCTCTTTCAATGTCAGCTATTGCGAGCGTTCGTGAAAAATACTGTACCCACGCGTTTGGTGATATTGCATTACGTGCATTTATATTACTGCGCAGAGATCTGATAACGTCCCAGACTGATTTACTTTGATCGTTCCTTACAATAGCGTCTATTCTTGCTGCCTCACTTTCCTACCAAGATTTCTTCGATTTCTTAATTGTGGCCTCATACTGCCTACGTAACAACAAAGTAGGCATTTCTCGCTTCAGCTGTTCCCGCGCTTCTATACTTCCTTGAGGATAATATTGCTTCACGCCTGCTTTCGCGACACTCGTCGCTAAACCACCCTTGGGTCAGTACCCTTCCTCCTGCACCCCACTTTCGCATGCCTCTTCCTGCGCTGAAGAGCCGCCGTTCTAAATTCTTTGTTTGCTGCTCAAGCGACCGCGCCTCTCGCGCCAACCCCGCTGAGTTAAGAATAGCCACCTCAGAAATTAATACGGAACTTATCAGACCATCATATGGCAAGACATTTACGTAGCTTAAATCTTTGGGACTTACGGGTGAAATACCAAAAATTTATTTGTGAACTGAAGCGTCTTGTGCACGGAAAATTGTTTTCGACGATGCAGTGGAATTCAAAAAGCATTATCGAAGAGATTTCACGATGTCTAAAAGATGCGTATACTTGACTTGTAGTGATTTACGTTATAATAACGGAAAATGTTACATTGCGAGTGAGATATTTCCAGCTGAGGCGACGTTAGGAGCCGAGGTTGGAATTTCGATTGATTAATTAAATATTTCCGCCCTGTGTCGTAACACATTTCATTTCATACTACGTCGCATTGCCTTCCTTTTATTATAACTTCATATTGCAATATTTCTCATTTACAAATGCTAGTGAACTATTGTCCACGGGTCCAGAGGCTCCTAGAATTTTGATATCAATAAAATAATTGCAGTTCTCTGAACACTTTAAAACGGAATTGAAAGATATTTTTATAGAGATAAATTTATAAAACAAATCAGAAGCGGTGGTATTAAATGACCAAATTCATAAGTTGGAATGGTATTTCATTACGACACACTGTACCGTAAAGCCCACTTTCCTGTCTGCTTTGAGGCACGGAAACAACCGAAATGCGACGTAGTGTGAAATAAAAATGAGTACGTGTCAGAATGTCAACTTGATATTCAACCGAGGAAAATGATTCTGAATTGAGCCGTATGTGACCCAGAACGAAAGCTCAAACGCACGCTTTCCAGAGCCAATTTTCAGGGTTCATTCTGAAACTTTTCTCTTCATTATTCCGCCCAAACGGCTTCGTAACTTCGAGCCCCAAGAGAAGTAGGGTCGGTAACAAAGTTCCCTTTTGCAGACCGTCTGTCGACATGGAGAAGGGCCGCGGCCGTCGTGTTGTCGGTTGGCTGATGGCATCTCTTCTCCCGGCGCATTAAAGGATTAGCGAGCTCCGCCTGGACGGTAGGAGCCTGCGCGTTCAGTCTCTTCCAGCTTTTGGAACCTTTTCAAGAGCGACGAGGCGGCGAGAGTTTTTATTTTCTTCCACGTTATTGGATCTGTTTAGGCCGTACCTTTGGGCATTTTGTGTTGAGCTCGTGTTCGTTGTGATACAAGAGGATGTGCTTTGTGATGGGTTATTGTTCGAGAATCTCAGCCTTTTGACTTAGACCTGACAGTGTTATTGACGGACCTCTCCATACAGGCTCTTTTGTACTGTTTCTGCATTTTCGCCTTGAATGGCTTTTTCTTGACACGTTACCTGTTTTCGTGTTGGTCCAGAGAGCTCGAATCAAGAATAGCTTCTTTCATGAAGAATGCGACTTCTTTAAGGGTATCGGTGAGTAGCAATTAATGTTACTTTTGGGGAGTTTAAGGGAGCGCCTATAGAATTAGGAAGCGATCAAAGGCTCAGACGCGGGAATTGCCGGCTGGGCAGGCAAAGTTATTACTTCTTTTGGTGTAGGGCCTTTTCGTTGTTCATTATCATTCACAGCAACTGCCAGATATTATGATTCGGATATTTAATGGATGTCAGAACATTCTAGAGGTTAAGGAAGTCTGAACTTTTTGATGGCAGAGGAAGACCGCCTTCAGTGTTTTATTGCAAATTCCAGACGTAAACGGAAATTATGAGATGTTGAATGCCGAATTACATTCTAACCGACAGAGAATTAGATGATCGCTAATTCAAACATGACTCGATTTATGTTTTAATTAAAACCTCTTGAAATGCACGACATACCGAAAATTCTTCCTATTAGTGTTAGTACTAAAAAACTACTCGCATTTTTTAAAGTGCACAGCATCATTTACAGATCTACAATTGAGAGGGATAAATTCTATTGAGAGAGAAATCTGTGACAATAATAATATTGGAGGTATAGAACAACTTCGAAAAATATTTGAATTTTGTAATTTTCATAATGTCAGAGGTTTTAATTAAAATAGGGATTATATAATATTTATAATTTCAATTTTCTCTATTTGAGCAAACAATGTATAGAAGAAAATTGTTTGCTAGTTCTCAGAAGTTGGAAAATGTCACAGGGGTTTCATGCAAAGTATCCCAAAACCCAAAAATAAATATCTTAATGATCCTCGAATGGCACAACCAGATCATACTCTTGAATTATTACTAGTTTCACCCCAAAAGCTTCTAATTTGACAGTTAAACGTGGATCATACGTTCATACATCTATATAGACATCCCAATTTTTCCGAAATGTGAGACTTGAGAGGAATATAACATTTAATAACATAAAAATTGAAAACTAAAAAATAATATTGTGAAAAATGAACTTTTACGTTCTTTCAGTTTCGTAGCAAAAGTTATTTCTTCCGAATCATGCTTTTCTGCGATGAAAAATGTGTCCACGGTCCGGTTGTAACATCACACTGAAAATGTCAGTTACATCACTTGGATTCGAAATCTATATTACTAATTTCCTATGCTTAGCAACCACGCAGCTTCTGACGGTTTCGTTAAATTCTTAATAAAAATTCTGTATAAAAATGTATATTACTCATTTCCAATGCTCACAGAAGCCGAAAGATAACTACGCAGCGTTTGGCTATATCTGTGTTTTTTTTTTCGATATTCACAAAGACGGGAAAAATACAAAAACATTGAAACATTGTCGATTTTGACTGAAAATGTATTTGATTGTGCTCGGCTTTTCTGATACGGTATGTGCCGATTGAATTCACATAGTCATTATTTACGACAGTAACGTCACGGAACAGCAAGGCTCCAAGGAAGGTGGTTCAGGGCATCACCTGATGTCATTTACAGTGCCTCTGACCGGGAGGCCCTAGGTTCGAGTCCCGACGGCGGCAGGATTTTCGACACTAGATTGTCGCCCTAGGTCGAATTCAGTCGCTGTCTGGAGGAGAATTCTAGCGGCCGGCTGTTCTGATCGGTAGTTTTCCGTTGTTTCTCCGATCAACACCAGGCGAATGCCGGAGCAGTTCCCTAACAAACGGGCCAAGGACCGCGCACGATCTTTCCTTCCCCTTCCTTGTACGTAGCGTAAATACTTATATGTAGCATACATTGTTGGCTTACGGGTGAGTGATGTTTGGTCGGGTTTTCAAGTCATGATAATATTCTAAATGGTAAACATTTCCTAAATTTTTAAAATTTCTAATTTTCTAGTTTGGGGAATATTTTATATTGTGAACATTTCCTAAAATTGAATTGATCTTATACAAGTTTTTTTACTTAAGAGATTGATAATACATTCTTACATTATTGCCATTTATTATTATTGTCATTTTTTATTATTTTTTTTATGAAATACACGTGAAATCATTTCACCATTATCTTTCAAATGTTCTCCGATTCTCTCAGGACTTGAACTGTTGACTTGATGTGGTTTCGCTTGAATGCTGCCGAAATTCCCTCCCTTTCTAGTTTATTTAGGGGCAATTCAGTATCACGTACGCAATCTTAGCTTTTTCAAAACCTCTTTCAAACAATTGGTATTACATATTAACATTTCACTGATTTAAATAATTTCTTTCGAATCCACTTCTATAATCTACTACTTGTCTCTACTTGTCTAGTGACAAAAAGATAATTTCTCTAAATTTTGAGAAATATCTCGTAGTGTTTAACCTGATATATTTGTGATCAGTTTTTAATTACATCACTAACTTGAAATTTAATCACACTAATGCTGTGAGAGCATTCCTCTTCTGTCAACTCCTTCCTCCCTCGCTTTCACTTCTGTCTCCTATGTGAAAAACCCTTCACCCAAATCGCGTTCGTATTTTCCATTGAACTTCTTTATTTATTTTATTTCACGTATACATACGTATATACGGAGTAATATACGTAATATAGGGAAAGATATGTAATGCTGCGCGAAAAAACGGCGAATTTTCGGCAGAAAAAAGTTCATTGCCGGGCCCTGATAACGAAAAAGTGCATAAAACCAGTTGCTAAATTAAGAAAAAAAATCCCCTAACACGTGGTGCAACCAGAATCCGTTTTATGTGGGCCCTTGATACCGAAAAACCAATTGAAAGCAAAACGTCCGTCTGTCTGCCCGTCTGTCCGTTTGTGAACACCACTAGTGCCTAAACCACTGGTAGGATTTTTCCAAATAGAAGAAACTCGCGTTCATCTGGCTCTAGTCAAAGCTTTGAGATTTTGAAAATCATTCTTTAATATTTGGGGGTACTTTACAGGCAGCCCCCCGGACATTTTCAATTTTTTTTCAAAAACGGCTCCAATTTTTTTCTTTAAATTTCTTGTAAGAATAGAGTAAAATACATTTATTAAGGCGACGTAGGTCCAATTTTAACGGTTAGCTCTAAATTTTCGAAAATTGCAAAAGTTTGAATTTTTTCTTCGGCGTCTTCCTCCAACTACAAAATTGCAGGTAGAGATTTTTCCTCCAGATAAAATTTGTTCTTCATTGTGAGTTCTTTCTTTAAGGTCATATGAATTTTTTTGAAAATTTTAGTAGTTTTTGTGCAATATTGCGTGCAATATGTGCATTAAAAAATACAAAAACAAAATTCTCTCAAAAACGGCTCCAAATTTTTTCTTTAAACTTTTGATAGGGATAGCACTAAATGTACTCTATGAGACGTTATAAACGCGACATTGCTGTATTCCATTGTTTTTTCAAGAAATATAAAAATCTAATTTTTTGATTTGTGTCTTACGTCGTCAATATTTACATTAGCTGCTATTTTTTCACATTATTATGTTTGAAGGAATGTGATTTAAATAATGTAAGGTAAAGTTTCTCGAAAAGTCAACCGTTTTCTGTGAAAACTAGCTGAAAATTCCGCATTTTCAGAAACTCTCAAACGCCACTTTCTCATAAATGGCTCCAAAGTTTTTCTTCAAACGTTTCAAACGGATAATGCAAATTGTACTCTTTAATATGACGTAAAGTTCAATTTGGGGTATTTTTTGTTTTTTCAAAAATTACACAACTGTAATTTTTTGAAAGATTTCTCACACGTTTCCCACAATTTCCCACAATTTGTAAACACTATTGTATTTGGCCAAGTATAATACACCAGAAGCAATTAAGGGATAAATATTATATGTTACTGGGGGAAAGTGCTTTAAATAACTTCAAATAAAGTTTTTCGAAAATACAAAAGATTCCTGTGAAAAAGAGCCTCAAATTTCGCAATTACAGTGGCGCTTAAACGCCATTATCTTAAAAACGGTTCCAAATTTTTCGAAGAGAATTGCCATTTACGGCTAGGTTTTTGTGTTCTTTAATATTCTAAAATTAATATTTCCGTTCTACCATTAGGAAGAATAATCAAGAAAATGTACTTTGGGCTACGATAGATGGCAGCTGGCAAAAGTATGTGGCAATTCGGAATAGCTAGCCCAGTCCCAAGGAAATAGAAAACTAATACCGAAAAGTCTGTGCCATTCTATAGCATCACTAGTTTTCTGCCGAAAATCCGCCGTTTTTTCGTGCAGCATTACATAACTTTCTCTATACTCCGTATATACGTATGTATACGGAAAAGTAACTAGTGGTGCTACAGAATGGCACAGACTTTCCCGTATTAGTTTTCTATTTCCTTGGGTCTTCGCTAGCTATTCGGAATTGCCACAAACTCTTTTTTACCACCTCCAAAAGTACATTTTTTTGTTATTTTCTTAATTTTTCGGTTTCATATTGGTACAACGGAAACATTAAGTTTAGAATATTAAAGAACACAAAAACCTAGTCATAAATGGCAATTTTCTTTTAAAAATTATGTGCCGTTTAAGAGAAAATGGCGTTTTAGCGCTACTAAAAATGCGAAATTTGAAGCTCATTTTCACAGAAAAGTTTATAGTTTTCAAAATACTTTATTTGAAGTTATTTATAGCACTTACACTCACAAATATAATAATCTTTACAAATTGCTGGTAATGTGCATATTAAAGATGTAAGAGATCTATCAAAAAAATTACAATTATGTAATTTTTGAAAAAACAAAAAAAACTCAAAATAAACTTTACGCTTTACTAAAGAGTGTAATTAGCACTATCCGTTACAAAAGTTTCAAGAAACAATTTGCAGCCATATATGAGAAAATGGCTTTTGAGTGTTTCTGAAAATGCGAAATTTTGAGCTACTTTTCACATAAAACGGTTGTGTTTACGAGAAACTTTACTTGACATTATTTAAAGCATATATACTCGTAAATATAATAATGTAAAAAAATCGCCGCTAATGTAAATATTAACGACGTGAGAGACAAGTAAAAAAATTTACATTTTTGTAATTTTTGAAAAAACTAACCGATAGACCAAAATGGCTTTTATGTCATTGATAGAGTACATTTACCACTATCCCTACCAAAAGTTTAAAGAAAAAATTTGGAGCCGTTTTTGAGAAAATCGTGTTTTTGTCATTTTTTAAAATTGTGCATATTACACGCAATATTGCACGAAAACTACCAAAATTTTGAGAAATATTTACACGACCTTTATGAAAGAACTCAATATGCAGAACAAATTTTATTTGAAGAAAAAATCTCTATCTTCAATTTTGTAGTTGGAGAAAGACGCCGAAAAAAATTCAAACTTTCACAATTTTCGAAAATTCAGAGCTGTACGTGAAAATCGGACCTATGCCATGTTAAAAAGTGTATTTTCCTCTATTCATACAAGAAATTTAAAGAAAAAATTTGGAGCCGTTTTGGAGAAAATGTTGAAAATCCCCGGGGGGCTTCATATAAAGTACCCCCAAATTTTAAAGAATCTTTTTCAAAATCTCAAAGCTTCGACTAGAATCAGATTGACCGGGGAATATCCATTTTGGAAGAAATCGTACGTATGGTTTAGGCGCTAGCAGTGTTCACAGACGGACATACGGACGGAGGACAGGTGGACGTTTTCCTTTCAATTGGGTTTTCGGTATCAAGGACCTAGAAAACAGGGTTTCTGGCTACACCACGTGTTAGGGGATTTTTTTTCTTAATTTAGCAAGTGGTTTTATCCACTTATTCGTTCGCACGGCCCGGCAATTAATTTTTTTCCGCCGAAAATTGGCCATTTTTTCGCGCAGCATTACATAACTTTCCCTATACTACGTATATCACTCCGTGTATACGTACGTATACGGGAAAGTAAAAATGTATTTTGGGCGGCGATAGATGGCAGCTGGCAATAGTATGATGCAAGCCCGAATAGCTAGCCGAGATCGAAGGAAATAGAAAACTAATACGGGAAAGTCTGTGCCATTCTGTAGCACCACTAGTTATTATGCACTAATGTAATAAAATTTTGAAAGTGGTCAGGCGGAAGAGCAGACTAAATGACCTGAGCCTCGCCAACAATAAAGGCTATTATTATTTATTTATTTATTTATTTATTTATTTACTTACTTACTTACTTACTTACACACACACATGCACTACACTCCCACACATATCGTGAGAGCCGTTAGGATCGTAGTGCTTGTTCCGCCTGGGGGTGCCTCGCTGGTGAGGGAGACCTGCTTGTAGAGATTCCATGCAAGCCGACGTAGATAACCAATCAATCCAAGAAAAGGGCCACCTGTCATTGAATACTTACTATTCTCGTGTTACATTATCAAACAGCAACTCGTTTCCTGTTGTACTGTATGCTATGAAGTATTCCCGAAAACTGTTTTTATTAAAATATTTAATTTATTGCATTGTAAGAAAATATATCGTTTGTTGTTCTTGGATAGTGTGCGTGCCAGTTTTTGGAAAACTATTTTGTGTGGTTTTGGACTGTAGAATTTTTGCAGCTGCTAGCCACTCGTTAATTATTAATTTTGTACTCTAATGCCATACATTTCAAAAACAAGTGATGTAAACTCACATTTTCAGAGTGATACTAAACTTCTAAAAGGCAAAATTTTGGGTTGTTCTCTTTTGGAACTGGGTTACAGGTACACTTTACATTCCTGTGAAATTACGCTTGCCATTGACTGGGGGATATATACTTCATTTTCGATCTATCCTTTGCGACTTGCGGATACGTGGGAAAAAAGGAAGGGAACAGAAGAGTTGAAAAATAAACAAGAAACAGAGGAACAATCATAATTATATTTGTACGTACAAATAATAATACTGCTTACACAAGCTCTGCGCGGCGACGTTGGCCAGAGAATCACGCCTTCCCAATGAGAATGTGAGTACTGGCTCTGCGGAACACAATCTAAATGTAACATAAATTAACTAGTATAAATTAAACAGGAAAACTGGTGCAAAGCACCCCTCCTGGGAAGTTATTCTCTGAATGGCGTCGCCACTTTCGTTTGCACTTCGGTCGCACGCTTCTTCGCTCGAGAAGACGGCCACGAGGTTCAGCTTGTGACCGATAGATGTCGCGAGAGTGCTTCTGTCTCGGGTACCAATGGCCCGAGTTCTACTTGCATAGTGAATTCTGTCTCGTTTCGGTATCTCGTATATGTACCAAGGCAAAACTAAATATAATGAAGCGAGAGATTTACGCGAGAGATTTATTTTTCACGTAATTAAACAATCACTTTCCGTGTTTATGTTGTAGGGTGTCCTGATATTTTACAAATATTGCACTGTATTTGGAGCAGAAATGATTGGGGTGTTGAGACATTCGTTGCAGATATGAAACAACATTAGTGAGGGTCTCTGTGTTTGCCATGTTTAGTAGTCGCGTCACAAATACAGTTTTCGTCTATGGAGGATATACTTGGATTTTCATAAAAAAATTATATTTAGGATTCCACAAACTGTTGGTCGAATTTCCAGTCTACAAAATCCAATAATGAATAATAAGTATTTATTTCTGTTTGAGATACACAGTCAGAACTTTAAGCCATGACTTGTGTTTCTTATATTACTAGAGTCACTAATACTTTTTCTATTTTCCAAATCCTTCAGTTCCCATGAATTGTAGAGATGGATACGAATTTCAATGAGGATGCTGTCAGATAGTGCCTTCATTTCTTTCAAAGGGTACTCTAAAGTAGAAAAAAAATAAGCCTCATTTCTCGGTGAATGAGAGCACAATGTAGATGCCAACACTATAATGCATAAATTAAAATGCTACAAGTGCCTAAACGTTATCATATGTTGCTTAGGTTGCTACGTAGTTAAATAACTTTAGTTTTAATTGCATTTTACTCTTAAGATCGAGAAATTTTACATGTGGTATCATCTGTTTGAAATGTTCTAAATGGCGACCTAACTCTGAGTTGTTTTGTTGATATTACTGGTACTACGTATAAAATTAGTGTTGACATCAAAGAGAAGATATAACGCAAGGAAACATTGAACATCTTTTCTGGATAACTTTTGTGTCTACTTTTAATTGTTTGCAACATATTTTGTAAGTAAACTCCCAAAATAATCTAAAAATAAACAACCATTAAATAAAATCAAAGAACACTTGCCGACCAATTTTTTAAGCAATTATTTATCAAATAACACAGTTATATTTAATTATTTCAGTCTTCGTGTCTCGGTTTTTAAGCAACACAGCAATATGCTTTCGGGGTATCTTTTCACCTTCATAACGTGAACAGTATTACATGAACATTTTCTCATCTTCTAGCATGAAAAATATAGTATCTATTTCAGAGTTGAAACTGACTGCATTTTTATGAGGATATTTCAAAGACGAAAAAAATAATTGAAGATAATACTCTGTTATTCTAGATTGTTTTTATGATTTTTGTGCCGTTACGGAGGTTTAGCTGGAAAAAGACTATTGGTGATGTGGAAAATGAAGTATTGAGTCAAGTAATTACCTATATTTCAAGGTTGCAGTGGAATTGGAGCCCTTACAAAGAAAGTTATGGAACAAAATATCTGCAAGTTAGTGGATGAGCTTAATTGTTTTTACCGTTTTATGATTCTCTCTTTTAAGGAATGAAAAATATGAGCAAACTGTACAGCTTTCGTTCTTTTTTCTTCTTCTTCTTCTTCATTATTTCCCCATTCACGAGGAGCCTGTGTTCATTCCTCTGGACACCTCATTTTTTAAATTTTGTTAATTAACAGTCCGTGTGAGTGAAATATATTTTAATTATCTATTGAAAACCAAAATGCGTAATTCTTTATTTGCCTATTCTCGATGCGAGAAGCGAGCTCCGTATGTACGTAAATTTACCCATAAATGTCTCATGTAGTCTTCTACTTACCGCATTCACTCTTGCACATGCATACACATGTATACACACTCATTCGACACGCTCACAAAACTATACTTTCATTGAAGTATAGGATTGACATGCACCGGTAATGAAATTGCCGGCACACACCTAGTACTAGGCGTTCTTATATGTGCACTATCTTCATGATGGTAAATCTGCAGGGCGTTTTCAAAGAACAATAGGATGGACATTTTGCTTTTCGACGTAAAACTTGATAAAATCAGTTTGATACATTATCTTCAGTACCAAGAGGAGAACGTCTTTGGCGTTGGTATGGATACTGAGCATGTAACACTGAAAGTAACAAGTAGCATTAAAAGCAGCTTGTTGAGAGAGCTAGCATCAACTAGAGTGCAAATGATCAGTTGAGAAACTTCCCCGACCGTTCATAGTGAATGGAAATCATGTACTTACATTTGGCCACTTTTGGAACATCATAAAATGAATGGATTTACATAGAAGGGAGAAGTAAGCATTACTACGAATTCGTAATTGATTTGTTTGAAATCTATTGTAAGTTAATGATTATCCTGTAAGTGAAGTTATCATCGAGGATAAATATCTATGATGATTTTAAAATAAGTGTTCATGCAATAAAAATGAATAAAAAAAGTGATTCAATTTTTTCTTGACATTTCTCGCAAGAAGAAAGAGCTCGACAATCTGTGTGAGAGAGAAATTTGTGCACTTGAAAAGAGTTGAAGTTAATTATATGCTATGAATTTTTACGCAGTTTGGAGCAAGAGGGATTAAGAAAGAGATTTTTCCAAACAAGCAACATCCCCTAAATGTTGCATAATTATAGAAAATTAGCATGAATATCTTTAACGCACAGTTAATAAAATCACATTCCAAGACTCTTGGTGGGATAGACTAAACAAATGAAAAGGATGAAAGCTAAACTTTAAAATGTAGAATCTATGACAGACACTACATTATCATTTTCTTGTATTTTTTGTGAATTCTGGGTATAATTGTGTGGCAAACCTCTCATCCTATCAGTTATTCGTAGAAGTTATTTAAATATTATTAGTTTAATTGTGGATATAAACATCACCATAAACGTTCCTGCTAATCAGTGCAATTATATAACGATCTTCAACTACTGATTGGAAGTAAGAATATTACTTGCATGATTAAAATTTAATCTTCATCACTTGTACATTGGGGAAAAAATACTTCATTATTTTGGCTCAACTTTGTAGCAAGTAATGGGTGAAGCCATTTGTCTACGTAATGATGTCGTCAGATTGGAGTGTAAGGTTATCTTTTAATCATTTGAACGATTTTTTGTTGCCTTTCTAGTTATTGTTTTTTCAAACTGCGTGATGTCACGATAAGGATTTGGAGTTTAAAATGAAAAATTAAGTTGTGGATAATTCACCTAAATACTCTTGCTGTGTAGTGAATTTGATCGTATTGCACTCTAATAATCCAGTTTCATCTTATCATTAGTTTCTCTCCCCGACAGAAAGCCATTCAACTCTAACTTCTTTTAAGAGCCCAAAAGCGGCAGAAATCAAAACGCGCGAATTAGTTTTGTTCTTTCTTCTTCATTGTTTCCTTTCGCGAGGAGTCTTTATTCATTCCTCCGGTCATATCTCCTCTGAGTTTTGTGAATTAAGAGTCTCTACGAGTTTAAAGTATTTTGATATTCTGTTGAAAACTATAAGATTTCACCCGCAATGGAATTATCAGAAAGAAATAGAAAGAGAAATGAGAGAGAAAAGGCCAAATAAACATGCTTGACTACATGCGCAACTGTGTTTTGCTTCAATGTCCGGTGATAATTTAATGAATTGATAGATGATTCGCAGTTCATATGAATTTCTTGCCTTCATTTGTTGCTGTCCCATAAGTGAATGGTATAACTGAGTATTGTATTTATGTTAGTTCAATCCGTCCTATTAGCGTCACCTTCACCGTCTTGTACAGTTTTGACGCTTGTCCGGATGGAGCAGGCTGCTGTCGGTCAATCCCATCTAGAGTGGTAGTCTTGCACATGCAGTTCCTGCGGGTGCAGGCGGCGTGCGCTCTTGCAGTTCCCGCGAACTCGCAACTGCAGACGTGGGCGGGCGGGGGGGGCGTGTCAATACGCAGGCGGTTACCCACCCCTCGATGGTGCAGTTGTCGCAGGTGACGCTGCAGCACCAGCGGGTGGGCGCGTCTACTTGCAGACGGTGACCCACTCCTCGATGGTGCAGTTGTCGCAGGTGACGCTGCAGCACCAGCGGGTGGGCGCGTCTACTTGCAGACGGTGACCCACTCCTCGATGGTGCAGTTGTCGCAGGTGACGCTGCAGCACCAGCGGTTGGGCGCGTCTACTTGCAGACGGTGACCCACTCCTCGATGGTGCAGTTGTCGCAGGTGGCGCTGCAGCACCAGCGGGTGGGCGCGTCTACTTGCAGACGGTGACCCACTCCTCGATGGTGCAGTTGTCGCAGGTGACGCTGCAGCACCAACGGGTGGGCGCGTCTACTTGCAGACGGTGACCCACTCCTCGATGGTGCAGTTGTCGCAGGTGGCGCTGCAGCACCAGCGGGTGGGCGCGTCTACTTGCAGACGGTGACCCACTCCTCGATGGTGCAGTTGTCGCAGGTGACGCTGCAGCACCAGCGGGTGGGCGCGTCTACTTGCAGACGGTGACCCACTCCTCGATGGTGCAGTTGTCGCA
The DNA here is from genome assembly GCA_031308135.1 of Acheta domesticus. Lineage (NCBI taxonomy): Eukaryota > Metazoa > Arthropoda > Insecta > Orthoptera > Gryllidae > Acheta > Acheta domesticus. The sequence continues at coordinate 210,604,728 of JAHLJT010004567.1, forward strand.
GGTGACGCTGCAGCACCAGCGGATGGGCGCGTCTACTTGCAGACGGTGACCCACTCCTCGATGGTGCAGTTGTCGCAGGTGGCGCTGCAGCACCAGCGGGTGGGCGCGTCTACTTGCAGACGGTGACCCACTCCTCGATGGTGCAGTTGTCGCAGGTGGCGCTGCAGCACCAACGGGTGGGCGCGTCTACTTGCAGACGGTGACCCACTCCTCGATGGTGCAGTTGTCGCAGGTGACGCTGCAGCACCAGCGGGTGGGCGCGTCTACTTGCAGACGGTGACCCACTCCTCGATGGTGCAGTTGTCGCAGGTGACGCTGCAGCACCAGCGGGTGGGCGCGTCTACTTGCAGAGGGTGACCCACTCCTCGATGGTGCAGTTGTCGCAGGTGACGCTGCAGCACCAGCGGGTGGGCGCGTCTACTTGCAGACGGTGACCCACTCCTCGATGGTGCAGTTGTCGCAGGTGACGCTGCAGCACCAGCGGGTGGGCGCGTCTACTTGCAGAGGGTGACCCACTCCTCGATGGTGCAGTTGTCGCAGGTGACGCTGCAGCACCAGCGGGTGGGCGCGTCTACTTGCAGACGGTGACCCACTCCTCGATGGTGCAGTTGTCGCAGGTGACGCTGCAGCACCAGCGGGTTGGCGCGTCTACTTGCAGACGGTGACCCACTCCTCGATGGTGCAGTTGTCGCAGGTGACGCTGCAGCACCAGCGGGTGGGCGCGTCTACTTGCAGACGGTGACCCACTCCTCGATGGTGCAGTTGTCGCAGGTGACGCTGCAGCACCAGCGGGTGGGCGCGTCTACTTGCAGAGGGTGACCCACTCCTCGATGGTGCAGTTGTCGCAGGTGACGCTGCAGCACCAGCGGGTGGGCGCGTCTACTTGCAGACGGTGACCCACTCCTCGATGGTGCAGTTGTCGCAGGTGACGCTGCAGCACCAGCGGGATGGCGCGTCTACTTGCAGACGGTGACCCACTCCTCGATGGTGCAGTTGTCGCAGGTGACGCTGCAGCACCAGCGGAAGCGGCAGTTGCAGCGCTCGTCCCGCCGCTCGCGCCGCTCGTCGTAGCCGCGCCCGCAGCACATGGACGCGCAGCCGTCGGCGCCGCGGCTGCCGCGGTGGCAGCGCCGCCCCGCCGTCCCTGCGACACACCGCCGCGCCCGGCCGTCACTCACGGCGCCTCCCACACGGTACGAGCTTTGTATAGGACATTTGGGGGAGAGGTATAAACGCCGCACGTTTTTTTCCAGCTGCACAATCCCTACCCGCCCCTAGTAGAATGATGATTTCAAGTACGAACAAATGGAAGTTAGCAACATTTGAAATCCAGACATTTTCGCTCTTGGGTAATAGACAACTTATTTGTATTCGTAAACGAACTGCAGATTCAATTGTATAGTGCCAACAAAATAGCAACCCACATCTCCGGGATCTTCTCTTATGACAACGAGCAAAATAATAGCTCAACAATACGCGCCCCCAATGAAGTTTACATCCAGAAGCAAACCAAAGGGTCATCTCAGTATTTGATTAACAGATCAACAGAAACTGGACGATAAACCGTATCGAGATGGAGGTTATAGTTCGCTTCTACTTAATGCGACTTATAGAATGGGTGTAGTTAGGGCCATATTTAAGACTGAATGGACTGTAGCCCTGATTCATTATTTTCATTATATTATTATCGAGAAATGAAAATCTGAATAAATGTTAAAAATTTAGTAGGTTGATTTTTTCCCAAAACCTCGGTTATCATATGCCTGGTATTTTTTATGACTGTTCACTTCATTTATCAGTCAAGCCCTTTCATTTTTTCGTCATTTGAAAAAAAATTATGGCAGGAGGAATTTAGTGAAAAGTTTTGTAGATTTCATTGCAGTCTATAAATTTACCACATTCCTATACCTGGACTCAGAAAATATGTCTATTGATTTAAACAAAATTATGGATCAGTGATTAACTGCTTTGCTTTGTGAAATTTTGAAAATGGACAAGTACCTTTCTGCTATTTAATATCGATAATTATTACTTTTATAATACATAAAGAGTTCTATATTTCGTAACTTCAAACTAAACCTCGAGCTACTTAATTACTCTTGAATTACCAACGTTTTGGTGTTCGAAAGGGAATATAGAGAAGGACAAGTGGAATGAATGTCACTCGAGAGGTGACTATTTGACTTAAGGAGATGCTAGGAACGAATAATCGTACATTATAAATTGTTAGTGCACAAGAAAAATGACTCATGTTTAACAACATTGTCACATTGCAGAAGAAAGGTTGTATCCTCAGCGAAGCCGTTAATTTCACGGTCAAAATAAAAGTTTTTTCGTTTTTATGGCTGACATGTCTACTACCTTAATGAAATGTATATTTGTAAAATATAGTTTTTAAACATACATTTTCACTGAACTAAAAACTGATGACTTTTAGAAGCGGCATTTGTCTTGTGCATCAACTCCTTGTCATAATCACTGGGCGGTGCTTTGTGCGCTTGCACGTTCAAATGCCTGCTCGCTATCTTTGTAGGAATGCGATTTTGACAAAAAACATCGATGTTTCTAATCATCATCGTTCAAATTTAAAATGTCGATCTGAATAAAACATCAACCGAAACCCAACTAAGTTGATAAACGTTGATATTTTTAAAATTGGATTAGTAACCGTTGAAGTTCACGTAGGGATGTACTTTGAATGTGGTCTCGTTCATTAATTTTTAATTGAGATTTAAATCAAAATAGAAAGTCAAAAATTAACCACTACAAGTAACAAAACTTTATCTAATTCGATAATTCAAAAATAATGTAAACTTCGTTATTGACTTACCCGATTTAATACTGAGCCCACGCGATTTAATATATTTTCCACCTTTGATCACTTTGATCTGAAGAATATTGAATTTATGAAAATTTGAAAATCATTGTAGAATTTTGTTGTGATGGTACTTTTTTCAATTAAAAAATATCAACCACATAAATGCATCGAAAACACAACATCAATGTTAAAAGAACATGATTAAAAATCGACAATATCAATGATTTTATTAAGATATCGATGTTTTGAAAACAGATCCAGACCAGCTCGTGGCAGTGTTCAGTGAATGTGAAAAGGGGTTGGTGCATAAGACAAATGCCGCTACTAAAAATCATCAGTTTTTAGTTCAGTGAAAATGTATGTTTAAAAAATATATTTTACAGTTCCTAAAGATATTTATATACATTTACATATATACATATACATTATGCATACAGGTGTCCCACCAATTATAGACCAGCCCCATAACTTCTAAACGGTTCAGGATTTCGAAATGCAGTTTTCGCTTAATCATGAGGCAAGTAACATGCCGTAGAGAAAGTGTCCATAATATTTTTAGTTTTCGAGAAATTTAATCACCTTTGATTTTTTAAATGAAACTATATATTTTTTCACCAGCTATAGATATTTCATGAAAAGAAGAATAAAGCGATGTATCATATGTTAGTATTTTAACAGTAATTTGAGTATAAAATTAGACTTTCTGACATGTGACTTTTAAGTAAACGAACCTTTCCTGTAGCAGCCCTTGTGGCAGTCACCCTTGGCAAAGGTCGCTTTTCGCGGCGTTGAGACTGTTTCGTGGAGACAGGAGTGTGAGAAAAGTGACCGTGAAGGATAGAGGCGTAACTGCAGCAATTCATGGTCTTGATACGAAGATCATATCAACAAACATCAATATTAACGATCAGAATGAGATATTTTCCCCCCATTTTTTAATCTGAATTGAACTTTTTTCTACTGAAATTACTAAGCAACGATAATCGAAAAGAACAAAATAAAAATAATTTGTAGGGGAAGGACGATAATAATAAAGGTCCGTTTCAAATTTCCAAGAATCAAACTCAGTGTGTTATGGCAACAAACAAGCTATCATTTCAAAACATGGGAAAGGAATGAATGCTTAAGTATTTTTGTTGTAATATCTTGATTAATTCATCAAGTGATAGGTAGACATTCTCTCTTATTATTTACTGTTAAAAACTTTTTATTTAAACTCGTACCAATAGAACAAAGCAATACATATTGTGAAATACTCTTGACAGTTTATTAGTGTAAATTTGCTAAACTTCAAAACAAATGCACATCTCCAGTTACGATTGCCAATACTGATTAGAGAGTTTCTCACTTCATAACTCTATGTGCTGCCACAAACTTAAGAATCCATAGCAGAAGACGGAAGTGTACTGTTTCTTTTCCATTTATGAACAGCGGTAGACGTATGGTTGCGAAGTAGACGAATGATCGTCCTAATTCAGGGGTGGCAAGGCCTTCTACTGGTGGCTGTGGCACGCGTCGTGGCATCGGAGCTTGCCACGAGCTTCTCTGAGCAACTAGCATCGGGAAAGGGAACTATTACGAGTAGTAGTAACTCTGCCGTTTTACAATAGGGATGGCGTTGAGTCTAGTGGCGGGGTGATGAAGTGTGTGGAGGGGCGATTTCGTCGTGGCTCTTGTGCCACGGACTCCCGCTCGTGGCATTGACCTTGACAACATTGTCCTAATTAAAAATTAATTTTACCAACGAAGCGTTGGTAGTTGGATTCTTGTCAAGTTTGAAAATTATATTTATTATTAAAGAAGAAAAGTTAAATGCAGATAAATCAATGGAAACAATCTCTCATTCTGGTCATTAAAAGTGGTGTTTCTTAGTGTGATTTTGTGTCAAGACCATGAATTGCTGTATTTGGACCTTCCATCCCACACTGCCACCCTTCTTAGTCTCCTCTCTCCACGTAACCGTCTTGACGCCGCGAAGGCCACCTTCCCCGAAGGCGTGAATTGTAAGGGCTGCTACACGAAGTATTGTCCGTTTCATTCAAAATCACATATCAGAAAGTCTAATTTTATACGTAAATTACTATCAAAATACTACCATATAATCCATCATTTGTTTTCTCTTTTCATGATCTATCCATTGCTGGTGAGAAAAATATATAGTTCCATTTAAAAAATCAAAGATGATTAAATTTCTCGAAAACTAAAAATATTATATGCTATTTTTCTACGGCCAGGTACTTACCCTATGATTCCGCATTACTCAGCGAAAACTGCATTTCGATATACTGAACTGTTTAAAAGTTATGGAGGTGGTCCATAGTTGGTAGGACACACTGTATATACATTATATATTATATACATATAATGTTAGTAACAGTCTTCTTTGTACACTCCATAATTTGTTCGAAAACCATTAATTTTAAGCGAAAATTAATACTAATGAAAAATATATTACAAGATAATTGAATAATTCCTGTTAAATAAATGTAACTTTGTATACCTGGACGAAACGGCCTTGAATTTAAAGTTCACCAGCACATTTTGTTGTTTGGAATCCTTCCTAGCGGCTAGTTGCCGAGCGACTAAATGTGCTGATGAATTTCAAACTCAATGCCATTTCTTCTAGGTGTCCAAAGTAACATTTTATTTAACTGGAATTATTCAATTATCTTGTAATAAATGTTTCATTAGTCTTCATTTTCCACTTCAAATTAACGATTTTCGAGCAAATTATTGAGTGTTGAAACGAGATTGTTACCAACTGTGCATTATGTATTTGATGCAGAGAGTTGAGAGTGTGTGGAGAGCGGGGAAGCTCACCGGGGAAGTCGTCGCCGGCGTCCCTCTCGCAGAAGGTGGGCGAGCGCTGGAAGTAGAGCAGGTCGAGTGGGCGCGGGCGCCGGCGCCGCCCTCGCCGGCCGGCGTTGGCGCCGGGGCGCGGCGTGGGCGGGCGCGGGCGCGGGCGCGAGCGGCGGCGGTTGGGCGCTGGCGCGGCGAGCAGCGGCGCGCCGGGCCGCCCCAGGTTGCCCTGGTCCACCAGCACCGCCGCCCGGAAGCGCTCCTTGAGCGCCGCGCCCACCGCGCGGAACGGCGGCGCCGCCTCCCAGCACGTCTTCAGCTCGCAGCTGCCCGACACGCCGTGGCACTTGCAGCGCGGCTGCACGGTGCTCGCCACCGCCTGCACAAGCACACTCACTACATTTTAAATACACTTTCAACAAATAAATAGCTATTTTACATGAGATTAATGAGTAACCTTTTAATATACTACATGACAAGACAACAACTTAGAAGTATTTGATGAAATGACGCTTTTAAAGTAATAGTCACTTCTTTATAATTGCCAATAATAATAATAGAATTTGCCAGTCCGAATCCCTACCCCCCAGGGTTATGATACATCATTTTATTCCTCTTTTCATGATCTATCCACTGCTGGTGAGTAAAATATATAGTTCCATTTAAAAAATCAAGGATGATTAAATTTCTCGAAAACAAAAAATATTATAGACAACTTCTCTACGGCTTGTTACTTGCCCCATGATTCTGCATTATTCAGCGAAAACTGCACTTCGATATCCTGAACCGTTTAAAAGTTATGAGGGTGGTCCATAGTTGGTGGGACACCCTGTATTTTGAATTATATCAATATGCTGGTCCATCAGTTAAAAGACGGAAAAAAATCTTGAAATAACAGTATTTATACAATATTATATGAAGAATATGTATTTCATTTAATATTGTATAAATACTGTTATTTCAGGAATTTATTCTGTCTTTTAAATGATGAACCAAACTATTGATAAAATTGAAAATATTGACAGAAACTAAAAAAATTAATTACAACTATACCTTGACTTGAAATCACCTCGACAGAGCCTTTTTTTGTAAAGCTGAGCTGACGTTTTCTCATAATCGCTAATATAACTACTTTTTACTTTTATAACATTAAAGTTTAAACCATACTTTTAAATGAGCATGTTTAAAAAAATTTAATTGATGTCTGGGAATCTGGAACTAACGATTGAGTTACTAGAAAGTGCCATATTTCCGAAGATATGGCATGTTCCCGAAGGGGACTATCAGGGAAATCCATTCAGTCCGAATGTGCATTTTCACTGGGAATGCGTTCCATATCCAACACAAAACCTTTAAGCGCAGGATTGAAAAAACGGGCTATTTTGAAATGAGTCATCCACATTTTCACAAGGAAATTAATATGTAGAGAAAACTGTACACAACCAATACGTATTTATCTAATAGATGGTGAAGGCAGATTCAGACTTAGATATAACGGGCAGCGTTGCTTTGCAATCTTGGTCTAACTTTGTGATAATGGAATAGCCTGAAGAACTGAAGGAGAGAAAACGCAAGGAGTGGTTTAGTCCCGTCCTTAACGGCGAAGTGATTGTAAAAAAATGTGTATTTTGTTCTTCGACTCGCAGTCCCACTTAGTATTCTTTGAACCTCCATGAAAGAAATATGCAAATCCATTTGGTTTAAGATTATCATAAGTAGGGAACCAGGAAGGTAACCGAAGGACCCTGCGGTATACTTCTGATTCTGTCTTGCATGTAGTTGAAATGAAGACCTCGGGGCAATTACATGCTATTCAACAATACGTAAATTCTGAGAAAACGGAGAATAAATGTTTAGACATTCCTTTCAAATCTTTGGGATAAATAAAATAAATTTACGAATTACACTGCCATCTTGCAGGGAAACTTAAAAATAAACACCTAACATCAAGATACATCTATGTGGCATCGAAAAACACTAATATCTCAATTTCATCGGAAATGTAGCGTAGCATGTTTTTGCCCCAAGATCTTCAAATATTTTTTGAGATAAAGCATGTTGGAAAAAATGTTCAAACCCGAGAGGATCATACCCAACATGCATTAAATTATTCCGTATGAAAATAAAGTTTACCCGTAATACATTTCATTTTTCTATTGTTTAAATGAACGACAATGAGTTCACTGGCAGTTGCTTTCATTAATTAATACAGCAATAGCAAACAAGTCAATGAACATTGGAGAAGCAAAATGCTGTTTCCTGAACAGCAAATAATGTAAATCTAAATGTAACTTAGATGTATTAAGTGTTAATTTTTGTACACCTTTCGCGTTTGTGCTCTACCCTTGGAATGGTGTTTTAGTTGTTTCAGTCTCTCGATCATTGAATTTATATATTTACTAGTATTTGTACTTCCGTATTAGTATTATGTTAGTTTTATCTAAAGTATAATAATTTTTCATGAGATGCATATTCTTAATTGGTTTAAATTTTGAGAATAGCCAATTTTGAAAGAGAAAATATATGAAAACTCTTTTTAAAATCTGAATTTTAGAAAAGAATAATTAAATCTGCACTTTAAATTTTTGTTCGTAATTACCTGTAATTATAAAGCTAGATACAAATTGGGAATATGTATAACAGCTTAAAGTGCGTGGTTTTTACCGTGCCGTTAATCGTCATCACGAAAAATACGAACTGCAGAGCCTTCAGAATACGAGATCACATGACGTAAAGAAGCTCTTTTAACGCTTTTGAATATGATACACTTCTTAAGTTCCTAAAAATTTAACAAAATATGTAATTGGGTCTTGATGTCCTTGATAGCGAGGATTCTTATAATCTTAACGTTACAGAGCCGTGACAGTTATCGTGCCGTTAATTGTTATCAAGAAAACTTTTGCAGGGTCTTCATAATATTAGATGACATGACGGGAAGAAGTTTTTTTTCTTTTAAAGCTTTTTAGTATGGTACATTTCTTAAGTGGGTAAAACTTTAACAAAAGTTGTAATTGTCTTGAAATACTTCTTAGCGAAGATTCTTATAATCGTAACGTTACAGTTGAATTCAGACTCAAGTTTTTTCCGCGTCACTTCATCGTATGAGAACCTTCGCGCTGGCCTCTTGCTTGTCTCTTCCTCGTAACTTTGTCGGCTCAAGGATTCTTCGGAACCATTCTTTGCAGTTGTCCTGTTCTCTGCAGACTCCTTGCCTTCATAAAGGTTGTTTAGATTTACATCTCTGCACAACTCGTATATCTCAGTGTTGTGTTGTATTCTTCCTTTCTTTTCTTCTTATTTTACCCCGTAAATTCTTCGCAGAATTCTCTTTGTAAGTGCTTTGAGCATCTGCGCCAGTTTCTGTGTTTTTGGCTTTGACGCTGCGTAGTATCTCTCATTCGATGTGCGTCTTTTTTGTTCTTTCTGAATCTTGTTCTCCGCTTGATAATGAGCAGACGCGAAAAATTGTTGCGTTCTTTTTTTTCGTGGAGGAATTCAGCTTTAGATTTCACGTGGCAGTTTTAATGACTGAGAATTCTTCACGACGTCAGAAGTTTATACTTCACTTGAGAGCGTCTTAATAAAATTGAATATGCGTCTCGCGTTGGATCATTGTTTATGAAGAGTCGTTTTATCTGCAAGGAGATTTACGCCCCAATAGGTCACCGCTTGACGCATTCTGCTGGCGGCTAATTCTCCAAACATCCAGACTCAAAAGCCTTTTATACGGGCAAGATGAATCAGGTAGGTTGCGTTGCTTGACAAGGGATGATCATTACCGTCTCGTTTATTTCGTTCTAATATACAATATGTTATTATAGTATAATATGTCAAGAGCGTAATGGCGGTTCATAGTATTTCACGTCCATATAAGGGCGCCTATTAAAGGTACACTTTTTGCACCCTTTTTGAAACTTCAACAAAACTCATCTACGAACACTTCTTGCTGCTCTCTTTGCCAGAAATAATTTGTGTGTATCGTGGCGAGCCAGCTCCGCTATTGGCGATCCTATATTGACTCCCGCGCATAACGCGTATTTAAAACGTGGGGCAAAAAGAAGCGGTCGAAAAACGGGGAGACGAGCGGGGATCGCCGTAAAAGCGAACCCTGCCTCTGCACCAGCCACATCGTCAGGGGGCGGAGGGGGAGGAGGGGGAGGGGGTCTGGCGACCGCGTGAGGCCGTTCGGTCGCCCGCGCGCCATATTTCTCCGGCCAATAACCGAATTAGTCGAGTGGCGGCGGAGGCTCGGACGTGACCGCACTGCGCATGCGCTTTTTCTCTGCCGCTCGCGTCGCCCCGCTCGCAGGCGCGCGCCGCGGCGGCGGGGGCCGCCGGCGAGGCGCCGACCGAGCGGGCGTGCGACCCAAGCGACAAACGATGCGCTCATTGGGCCTTCCACAATCGGGAATGCGCCCAGAACATCGCTTCTGCTCTCCTCTCGTTGGACTCTTATGAATGGTCGTGGAAAATGAAGTGTGAAGTTGGTTGTACGAATGGCACCAACAACGTTTGCAGGATCCGAAATGTAAGTAACGTCAGCTGTAGTAGGATGTGTCGTTCAAAACATTCGGCAATTTTCTAGGGATATTTAAATAAATTAGTACGACTTGAATGCTTAAAAAAAGCTTAATAAAAGTGCTAATGCAGGTGTAAGAAGTTATAAAATATTAAAAAGCGTAATAAAAATAAATTTAAATTGATATGGAAACCATCTTTTTCAGTATTTCAAATAATTTAGAACTCTGGATTTGTCAAAAATAAAATTATGCTTTTATCTTGATTGATTTTCAAGTATATTTAGCGAACTTTCAACGTATTAAAATATATAAGATGTAGCAGATAAATGTAGCAGAATCTTTTGATTATTTCATTTCGCCGCTTTTAGACATTTCTCTGTTAGAATCTCTACATTCCAGCGCCGTTTATTAATATACGTATATTATTTAACATATGTAAGATTACTATGCCATTATGTACTCAGGAAAAATGAAATTATCATCTGCAATTAATGTAATTTAAGTGAAATGAACCCAGAAGCGTGGTTAGTAAATTCTTGCTTCAATGAAACACTACATGGAAAACTTAAATAGTGCCCTAGATAAGTGTAAGCATCCGCGGTCGGAGTCAGTAGCTGCTTTGCTGTCCGCGAGACGTTGCGTTTCGTCCAGAGGAAGGTCGCAGAATGGTGGCCGAAACGTTGGCACAGGTGCCTAGGACACGGCGTCTCCCAGACAGCCAAGCGGCTATAGCGCACTAGTTTTCTACACAGTTGAACTCTCGTGGATCGTATTCCCCTGTAGCACCAATCAACCTCACTTTCCCGCCCTGTCGTGTATTACGCCGTATGATCCTATCCCACGCCCCGCCACGTCCCTCTTCGCCCGTCCCGTCCCGCACAACCCCGCCATGCCCCACCCTACCCCTCCCCACCCCGCTCCGCCCCACCCGTCCCTCCCCTCCCCGCCCGCCCCGCCCCACCCCGCTCCACTCAACCCCGCCCCGCCCTACCCCGTCCCGTCCCGACCCGACCCGAACTGACCTGCCCCCCCTCGCCCCACCCTTCCACATCCCACCCCGTCCTGCGCAATTCCGTTCCACCCCGCCCCACCCCGCCCCACCCCGCCCCACCCCGCCCCACCTTACCCCGCCCCGCCCCACCTTACCCCGCCCCGCCCCACCCCGCTCCACCCCACCACGCCCCGCCCCGCCCCACCCCACCCCGCCCCACCCCGCTCCATCCCGCCCAGTCCTGCCCCTCGCCCTGAAGCGTCCGTCCCCCCTCCCCGGACCTCGTGGCAAAACCGCGGCGCGGCCCCGAACGCGTGTCGGCGCGCGGCGCTCTCCGCGGGGGCCGCGCGCGGTATTTAAGGAGCGAGGCCCTTCTTTCGAGGCCCGACGCAGGCGGCCGTGTTCTGCGCCGTCGTCGTCGTGTTCGGCATGCGCCCCGCCCCGTCCCGCACGCCACCCCGCCAAAGCAAAAAGGCGCGTGTCTAAAAATGCGATGAGAGCTTCTCAGGGAGGCGAGGCATTCAGGAGACAGAGGACCGGGCTAGGAAGAGATCTGGAGATCTAAATACAGGGGCAACCGAAGAATAGGGGGCGCCTAAATCAGGAAGGCGGGGTTTGCGATTATTATGGACAATTGAGGTATTTTGGAAAATGACGAGAAGATCGTCTCTTAGAGTTTGTGTGTATGTCGGTGGAGAGCAATGTATTAGAAATTGAAATTTTTTTGAGCTAGGAATAGTGAGTAAGTATAGATTGAGGGAATGATTTGGGGAATGCAAGATTGAGAGAGAATGCAGAGTGCGAGGATCGTGTTATATGGTGGGTTAGACGATGAAGGATGGAGTGAGGAAAAGGTAGCAGGCTGCGTGAACGGAAGCTGGGATATAATTTGTCACGAAGCCGGTGAATGAACGGTTCGGTGACCGGGGTTGCGGGCAAGGTTCTGAGGGCGGAGAACGAAATGCTCTGAAGTAAGGTCCCTGTGGATGGATTGCCGGGGAGAGCCAGGTAACTGACAGCAGCCGGTGGCTGGTCCCTGGGTGTTGGCGGTGGCGAGTGGGGGACGCGACAGGCGAGGAGCACGTGGCAGAAGCAGGCGACTTGTGTGTGCCAGAGGATGAGTGATTGGTTGCACGGCGAGCTTTTTAACATAATTGATTGTTCTAGTTGGTGACACGCAGTGGGATGTCACATCTGACGGAAATCTGACTTATCGCTGGCTTGGGCAGTTTGAGGTTGGCTGCAACTGAGTTGCTCGTTATCGAGCAATTAATTGGAGGTAAATATGTGCAATCTAAAAAGCAAACGCTTATGTAAATTTAAATCTTCCGCGACGACATATTGACAGTAATGAGATATTAACCGAGATTTACAGTTCAGACATGTTTTGAATTTCGCGTAAATGGAGATGGTCAAAGTAATTTGTTTAGTTATCAAAGAATTTTAAACATTTTGTTATTCAATCGTCTCTAGAGACAATTCATGAATATCGAATATCTTGCAGAATATTTAAGAATTAATGTAAGAGAATATTAATTTATCTACTGTAAATAAAATCAATTCCACTTGATGATGGAGTTGAATGTTTCAAAATGGATGAAAAGTTAATAACAAGCGTGAATTACTTAAGTTATGAACTTATAGTTTTAGGATACTCTTCCAACACTGTAAGTCTGTTTCATAGTTTGAAGGTTTCATCAGAAAAGAAATCTCCATTCATGTCGCACCTGAGAGTTTTTTATGTTTATACCAGCGTTTTCCTTTTATATTTTTTCTGCTCCGACAACATTAGCATTCAATAGCTATCTTCTGTAATCCTATCTGTCGAGATATGGAGAATGCCTGCGACCCGGAAAAACTTTCCCCCCTCCTCCCTTTTGTGCATCAGCAGGTCCCTTGGAGCGAGATCCGTTCTTTAACTCCGAAAACTCGGCGTCGAAGAGGAGAGGGCGGCTGGGAAAAAGAGGCGATCGGAGGTGTTGTAAAAGTCGACGACAGGTGGCAGCAGAGGTTTCGGTGTTGCCCGTTGAAACGGTGGCGTCGGAATGAACGGAAACAGTCGTGAACGCAAAAATGATGAAGACGATGTCGAAGGGAATAATGATCCTATGGCAAGGGGTGTTGATCATGGGAAATGTCAGCGTCTTCCCTTTTGTACTAGTGAGGAAATTGTCAGTGTCTTTCATGTTTGATTTTCTAATTGGCAGAAGTGATCAGTGGCGTGAAAGCTGCATTTAAAAGCACATTTTCAATTTCTACAATTTCTTTCCAATGGTACTAGACGAGAGTTTGGGTAATAACTTTACATCCTGCCGTAGTTTCGTGGTCCAGTTTGTGGAGATAAGAGCGGCTGGACCTCATGGGGAAAAGGGATCAGCCCAATACCTGGCCCTAAGAGCGCCAGGAGGACCACGGTTGTGAAGAAACGAACCACGCGCCGTCTATGGTTTGTTGTTCAAGGTTCTGTTCTGATATCTGCCAGGACATGATGGGAGGCAATCACTGAAAGACCGACATGTGTCTCTAAAATTCTCATGGCTATCTCTAGGGTTTGAAGCTTCTGATGTACGACTTTATAGTAGCGATTTCGCAAAGATACGCTATGCCCGATTATAAAATAAATAAATGAATGTTGAATAATTAAATTTTCTGACAATCTCGAAGTAATAACAATTGTCAAATCGAATGAAACATTTAAAAGACTTGTAAGTATAGTGGTGATTCTCTTTGAATTTTAAAGTGTAATTAAAACGTACTGTGGCCGCCACAAGTACGGTATCATATTTTTATTTATCCTAATAATTTGCATTCTTGGTCACTTCTCTTGTAATTTGACTTCCAACGTCTCTTCCGAAATGCGTTTCAAATGTTTTGATGGTTGTTTTTTTGTGTTCCGGCGGGGATCGGGGCGGAGGCAGTCGGTGGGGGGCGGGGGGGGGGCGGGCACACCTCCGGGAGCGTCCAAGCGTGCGAACGCGACCCAGTGCGGCGTGCGGGAGCCGGCTCGGCCGGGGCTCCCGCGTCCTCTCCCGTGGGACCCGTGAGACCTCCCTCGGATTCCCGGGCATCTGCTCGACGACAAGATGAATTAGCGGGTTGAGAGCGCGCGCGCGCGCTGAGTGGCACTCGGGGAATCCGGCCGCCCCGGGGGGAAAGAGGGACATGTCAAACCGAAAATGATAGGTGTGTAATTTTCTCGCTGGCGCGGAACAGGGCCCGCCCTCCGCCACTTACGGGCGACGGCGAGGGCGAGGGCGAGGGCGAGGGTGTGGGCGCAGGCGTGGGCGGCGGGGGCCACGCGGGAGACCCGGTGATTGACGGATGGGGCGGCCGATAAAGGTATCTCAGGGCACCAACCGATGGCGGCGAGATGCCTCTGAACGGGAGGTCCTGGACTCGAGACCCGATAGTGACAGCGTTTTCGGCACTAGCTAGTCAGCTAGATTGCGTTCAGCCGATATATGGAAGAGAATTCCAGCGGCCGGCTGCTCTGATAGGTAAGTTTTCTTTGATTCTCCGATCAACACCAGACGAATGCCGGAGCAGTACCCTGATGAAAGGGCCCCGCGTAATCTTTCCTTCCTCTTCCTTGTCCTATTCTCACCTCTTACACTCTCATACGCACTACACTACCACACATGCCGGGAGACCGGTTGGGAGATTAGAGCTTGCCCCGCCAAAGGCAGTGGTCCGCTTCTGAGAGATACCTGGTTGGGGAGGAAACGCGCTAGCCGAAGTGTAGGTCGGCACTGGATTTCACCATCCAGCGGAGAAAGATCACCGCCATCTCTCTAATAAAACACGTACACTACACTTATGGAAATAATGACATTAGCAGTTGACGCGCCCAGAATGACTAATCAATCACTCAATCAATGATGGATGGGGCGAGACGGGACCGAGCATTATAGCCACCGCCTTGTTGAGATTCTTCGTGAGCGGAAAGGATTGAAAGCAGAAATATTATTTAGAGTTGGAAGAAAGCATTCGAAATACCGAATTATTTCAATCCAGAAAAACCGCAACCAGAACATATATTTTGTCATTCGGATCTTTCGAATCCATTTTATCCTCACTTTATCTTACAACGATGTTCATTCATCCTAACATACTCAAATGATTTTCTTTGTATGCCTTAAATTTTTGTATCAATGTACAAGTATCATTGTCATGTCATTACATGATTTTATTTTGTATTTAGGTCTTTCCATAAAGAATATATGCAAATCATATGATCATTTGTCAAATTCTTGTTTTTTCAAATATTAACAAATGATACATAGTTTCACTCCCCTTTTTGTGGTATATACATTGGAGATTCAAAACGTATATAAACATACATTTTTAAGTAGAATAATACACGAAAATGTAATAACAAAGAGCACGCGATCTGTGGTTCTGTCAGACCTTTCCTTATACGACGCAATTCGTCTTACTTAAACGGCTGCCATTATCTGTACCGAGGAGAGAAGGAATAACATGACTTCGTCCTGGTCGTTTCTTGGCACAACTATCGGGCTACCATCATGCGTGCGTACGCCGCTGATCACCAAAAAAGAGAGGGGATCCCCCATTTATCGGAGATCATTCTCGTCACGATTGCAGTGGCGGTAACTGTCATTCCTTTGAGACAAATGACGACTGTTATGTACGACTTGAAAATGAACTGCCGATAGCCAAGCACGACACTCCGCACGTGTCGTTTTTCCTTCTTCCTGTGACAGATTGATAAGTTAAACGTCGAAAGTCGTGAGTAATTTCAGTTGATCGTAGATACCGAGTTTAAAATTGAAGAAAATTCATTGGCAGTTAGTTTATAGGTCGCTGGGAATGTCCGGTGGGTGCGTTTCACGCAGTTCATGATGGGTTCACTGCGACGAAATTGGAATTGCGGTTTAAAATATCAGTTTATTTTATTTTAGAGAATCCATTATTATAGCATATGATGTACTATACCTTCTTGAAAAATTAGAAATTTGAACTACTGTATTTGTTTCAGAATAAATAATACATAAAATACGTTAGATGCCTAGTCACGCAGTTTCCTGGAACAGAGTAAGCTGTAAATAGAGGAAACGTCTCAGTAACATCAGAGATGTATTGTGAGAATAATTGTATATTTGTGAAAATTAATTGAATCAAATACCTTAATTGGTTTTATAAGTAATGTCGATAATAATAAAAATACCCATAGTTATTTGTAAAAAATGTATAGTTTACGGATTTTTGTGCATACTTTTGTTGTTGTTGTACTTCGCTGTTTAAACCAGATTCATGCTATTTAGTGAAAAATTAATAAGGAAGAAAATATTTTATTGCCGAAATGCTATCCAGAAATGTCATATTTGAAAACTGAGGGGAAATATAACCTATATAACTGCAGCGGGAAATGCGTTAATGTGTGTGCTGTTCTCATATCAGTCTAATGAATGATAATTGCTTGCAAGCAACTTAATAATAAATGTCTTTCTTAATTGATTACGGTCTTGTCCTTTCTTAGCATACATTGCATACCTACGTTTTCCGTGTGATGGCAGATGTAATTTCAGATCATTAGTAATGTGACATTTACTCATTGGTTGTCTAATTGATTGTCATGCAATTTGAAATGACTGCCCGTTTGGAGTAATTTGTGTTAATACAAAACGATTGTAAATTACACGTATTAAACGGCCACGGATCTTTCTAAAGTCGGTGAGAGAATAAGTTAATTCTTAGTATTATCTTTTGTATTGCAGGCGAAAGAGACTGACAATAACATTGGATATTGCCTCAAATTGCATGCAATAAGTCTGTGCTACTATTCCCGCTAAAATACAGCAATGACTCAAACGTTTTCTTAATATTTGCTTTATCACAGTATCTGACACATGATCTTACCCAATCTATGACAATATCTTACACAACACCACCTATCACTACGACAAATGAAGAACAACATACTTTCTCGGTTCTGCTATCCCCGAATCTAACCTATTTCTGCGCATTATGTCTGAAGAAAATTGTGATACGATATTAAATAATTTAGTTCTGGCCTCTCTTCGACTGAAAATGTCAGGGCACAAGAAAATCGACACATCTCAAAAATAATTATTTTCGAGTTGTGAAGAAATACATACAAGGAACTAGTTTACTTCTTTAGAAGAAAATGTAATGATAGTTCAGAAGACTCCCAGTAGGTGGAGTAAGTGTTATCTTGCATTTCGGTGTGAAATAATGCGTTCCACTCACAATAAAACCGTTCTCCTGCGAAATTACGTTTTTTGAAGAGTCACTTATCTTAGGTTTCGGGGCTTCACCAAACTTCATCATCATCATCATCATCATCATCATTATCTTCACATTAACATCCTTACAAATTCCTGGCGCAGGATGGTTTCCTTATCCCTCTTCCATTGTCGTATATACCTTGTAACATGGCTTGAGTTCTGGTGGAACGCGACGGAACGGCGCGGCGTTCCCATAGCTCGAAAATAATTATTACATTATATTATAAATATATAGGAATTTCTATGAAATTAATAATTAATTTGTGGCGCGTTCCAGGTCCTAAAATTTTGCAAATCAAGCCCTGCCTTCCAGTGAACATTCTACTACGCTCCACCGATAGTTTCGAAGTCACAGTATTAGTATTAATCGCGCCACTTTTCTTGACCGATGGATTGGAGAAATGCTGGTAGAGTGGTGGTTTTAGTTGCGAAATCGTCCATTAGACTTAATGAAGCAATGCCAATTTCTGGAATATCAATCATGCCCTCTCAATAATTTGAATTCTAACTTTCTCAGGAATTCAAGGTACCCCTGTGGTGGTGCTGGATCTGATTTGGCCATTTCTTTATATTTTATTGAGAAAAATACGATCAGGAACTCTCGGTTTTAACAGACAATATACGTTATTACGCGCCAATGAAGATGTGTTTGGAATGTTGTCATCGGTGGTCGCTGCGAGCTTTTGCCTTCAACTGTTTAATGCTCAAGGGAGGGGGAAGCAAGGTCATCGGTGAAGAAAAGTTGCGGGGATAATACTGGCAAATCATGACTGCTGTGATAAAACCAACAAGGCCACTTTCGCGTTAATCAATGCAGTGGCCACCACTCTAGCTGTTGCTACTACCATAACTGTAGAATAATAACAACTATCATGAACGCCACCACAACTATCAGGATGATAAACATCACATGAATTTTAAAACTAGTGTTGCCATCGTCAATCCAAGTCATTGATTCTTCTAGTCATATCTCAACTTTCGTTGTTTCTTCTCATTGATTTGTTGGCGTTCCTTTACCGCTTTAATGGTATGCCTGTGCAGTGACTTGGACGCTCTGTCTAAAGGGCCCTTGTGCAAACGCAGCCGCTTCCATTCTGTGCGACGTCGCCGTCTCCACCACACCGCCTGAGGCGTCGGCCGTGAAATGGCGGTTCGTTCCGAGTGCGCGATAATGAATCCTCCACCTCGCGCTTGCACCATCTCCTTGGTTCGTTCGCGCTGCGCTGGGGCCACTGTGGTCGCGCTGACGGAGCGGTTGACGTTGAGAACGATGAAGAAGAAGAGGAGGAGGAGAACGAGAGCTGTCGTAGCGGTGAGTGGGATACGTGGGGAGCGGATGGTACTTGGACAGTGGCGGCGAAAGCTATGGCGATGGCATCGGCAAGAAACTGTGAAGAATGCGGTCAAAGAGCTGCTAATAATTGCGGAAATAGCGAATAGGAGGGGCGGTGAAGAAGAGGCTCAAACGGCGATGGCGGATGCGGCGGAGTCGATAGTAAAAGGTCTGACCAAGGGACAGGCCGTTTGTAGCGGTCGCGGTGAAGGCGGTGGAGACGGCATTGGCAGAAATCTGTTGTGGAGCCCCACAAGAAGGCGGTGAATGCGGTGATAGTGTCGGAGATTGTTGGTAAGGGGCCGAGACGGCGATGGTGGATGCGGCGGAGTCGATAGTAAAAGGTCTGACCAAGGGACAGGCCGTTTGTAGCGGTCGCGGTGAAGGCGGTGGAGACGGTGTGGTACTATTTTCGAACTTTTTGAACTTTTGTGTTGGCCGCCCTAGTTACCGTGAATATTGTTTTGTTTAGTGTTCTGGTGGCTCAGTCAATCGGTCGCCTGCCATGTGTTGTGAGACTGTGGATGTTTATTATGTAAAATGTTATCAAAGTCAAGTTTCTTTGTGCCTAGATTTTTGTATGTTAAAGCCTTGAATAAAAGGTAATTATTTTCACAACAGACGGCATTGGCAGAAATCTGTTGTGGAGGCCCACAAGAAGGCGGTGAATGCGGTGATAGTGTCGGAGATGGTGGAGGCAACGCAGACGATGGTGGAAGCGGTGGGGACGGGGCGGGGCGATTGCGGCGGTCGCGGTGAACACGGTGGAGGGGGGGTGGGGCAGAGACGGCAGCGCGCTGCAAGAACAACGCCGGTAATTACTTAACCCTGTCGCGGGTCACGCCGCGCCGCGGCCGCTGCGCGGGCGCCGGCGGTGTTGGTGGCCTGGCGGCTGGAACGACGTGGGAACGACGCGACGCGCGGCTCCACGCTCTGGTCGCGAGGCGGACGGTGGGAGCAGGCGGATCGGGGAGAAGCGAACGGAAAGCGTTTGTTTGGTGCGAGAGAAGCGAGTCTGAGAAATGCTATCTCTACGAATGCGCTCGTGATATTGTAAGACCGCAAGAAAATTGAAGCGAATAATCGAGGCGGCTAAAGCACAGTGACATTGAATCAATGGAACAATGAACTCCAGGAATTAGTGTGAAAAAGGGAATCCTTCAAAATTTAGAATCATGTTTCACAAACTAACTGAGATTGATGCAGATTCTTCCTGTTGATCCTTGTTAGTATCCTCCAATAGTTTCAAACTGTTTTTAATGTAATCTTGCTTATCCATGATAAATTGCCAGCAGTAATAATTTACGAATACTCTTACCGTTTTATGAACCTGTCAATGATAAAATAAAAGCCTATTTCAGAAAATGCAATTTAGACATTGTATTTTATAATTTAAATAAGAATTTTAAAAAGACTACACTCTTCTTTAATCAGATTCTTTGAAATAAAAAGTGCGACAGAATTTTTAAATATCCTATGTTTTCACAGAACTTCTGAGCTTTTTTAATGTTCGAAGTATCTAATCAAACTAATTGAGGTTTTATTTGTATTTTCTTTATACTTTTTGTACTTAGTGTATTTATATATTTCTTTCTATTAATTATTATTTTATATTGCAATATTTTTTATTTAACATTGCAATTACCCTACCAATTGCCCTCTAAGATTTCAGACAATGACTTGAATATATTAAACAATTCTCATGTCTATCACTTGTCTACTGTATTTGATTTACGACATTTTTTCAGTTTTATTGTAACGGATTGCAATAAAATATGAAATCCTTGAAGTTGAAATAAACTCGTAGAGTAGAATTTTAGGAAGAATTCATTATTCTTTAATCTGAATCTTTGAAATAAACATTGAGAGTTAAAAAGTGCGACAGAATTTTTAAATATACTATATGTTTTTCACAGAACTTCTGAGTTTTTTGATATTCGAAGTATCGTGCAAAAGTCATGCACCAACCATTTTAATCACTACAGAAAATGATAAAAACGTGTTGCAGTAAAACAGTCATTATGACTGGATTAGTATGGATGGTATGGATAAGTATGGATTAGCCAGGTGTTGTCAGATAAGGTGTTGTCCGGTGGCTAGGCATCAGTACAAGAAAATATGAAAAGGTAAGCAGATTTTTGCACAAGATAACGGGAGAGCGGGGGGGGGTGAATAACCAGTTCACTGTGGATTGAGCTAGAGACGCGGCGAAGGTTACAGAGAAATATGTAGGCTAGCTTTGTAATTGATAAGAGTTAAAATTGCCAGATATTTGTGTAACGAGTTGTTAGTGATAAGTCACGATGACACTGGTATTCAAAAAAACTTCGTTTCGGGAGACGTTAAGTTTCTTTAGTGTTGTTTGACCAGACCCTTCGAGCGTAGGTGATAAGAGGGACGCAGAATAATTTTGTAAAGTGACGTGGGGTTTGATGTATGGATATAAAGGTTTGATGGGCAGTATATTCCGTATTTCCAAAACCTCTCGACTGGACGATCACAAGCGCGCGTCCATTTCGCCCTGAGAGACGAGAGCTGAGGGCGGGCGAGGGGCGAGGCGCACAGCCGCAACCGACGAAACAATGGTCTCTCGTGGCGGCGCCGGCAGCGGTGCGTTTGTTCTTCCCGCAGAGCTCGGCCGCACGGGTGGTCCCTCCTCGACGAGCCAGCGCTCCTCTTCGCAGCTCTCTGTTTATTCGCCGTACGCGGGTGCGTTTTGATTCATTTATTATTCATTTCATAACGAGCGATATTACATGCTTCTTCTATTGTTAGATATGTTTTGTTCTTGTGAAAATTATGTCTGTGTTACATACTTGTAGATTTCATTCTACGTTTGCTTTAAATATAACGTTTCAATTTGTGTTCATTATTTGAGCATATTTACGACCAGTATACTAAAAGTAGTAATATGGAAATTATAATTTTTCCAATATTTGTTGTTCAAGACAACAAATGAGTTAATTAACAACTATTTTCTACGAATTGTTTATAATTAACCCCACTTAGTACTGAATAGTCAATCTAAATGATACTGTTAAATAAGAGGACAAAAAAGTAAAATACTTTACTAAATTACTGTAGAATGACAGAAGAGAAAGGTTTTATCTATTGTTTTAATAGCTTAATATGCAATTGGCACTATAAAATACGGTCCTTCCATCATGCATACAAGGAAATAAAAGAGTCCTTTTACAAAAATGGGTTAATATTAGTAATGTAAATTGATTATCTGTAGTATCTATTTTTATCTTGTTTTAATGCCTACTACTTCTTCGTGCAAATACGCAGAAAAACGTGTTTGAGATTCTCAACGTGGCACCTCTCGTTATGACCGTAGAGACCAAGACGTACGAAGAACAAGCGATAAGAGAACGACGAGATCTACAGTAGAATATGCGAGTACACGGTCTTTCTGAGAGTTGCAGCAATTGTGACCTCCCGATCCAGCTGAGCTGCTAAGGTATTCATGTCCACGAATCATTCTGGTCACGGCCGCCCTGACCCCAATGCCCCTTCGCGCGCCTGGGTCGGCCACCCGCCGCGCGCCAGCGGTCTCCAGCGGAGCGGCCTGCGTGGACAAGATTTAGAGAGCAAGAAGACGCGATCGTCGCATGAAAACCCCCTTTGAGCATATCAGAGTTTGAGTCTGAGTTGTGTGGCACTGAAATGTCGTTGCGTTTATCTGGCTCCTGATGGCTTAGGGCCCATGGGAACTGATAGCGCGACGAAAGTATTTTCAAGACGTTTCTTCCCGGCAGTGAAAATCAAAACTTTGTCTGTTCTTGTCAACGAGACAACATTTTCGTGCCGTGAGTTTCCACAGCTCAGAGGTGTGAGTTGAACCTGAAAGTCGGTAGTTGCTGAAGGATGGCGAGAGCAACGCTTACGACGGGGCAATCGATGTTTGAGACGTGGAGGCAAGAACGCCCACGCACCCGCCAGGCCGTCGCATGGCCCCTCTGTGCAGTGACGGGGCCTCGCGGTGGCCGCTCCGGGAGAGGACTTCGCGTCCGGCCAACGGCGGTCCCCGCGCCGCCGCCTCCCAAAACCAACAATTTCCGCGCGACGAGCCCTCCCCCTCCCCCTTGCCCCCTCCCTCGCGCCGCCGCGTCCCGGGCCCCTCCCCGCCCAGCGCCCGCCGCGCTCGCTCTCTCCGGAATATAATGAAGGCGTGAGAAGCCTGCGGGCGGGCGGGCGGGCGCCGGACGGCTCGGCGCGCCGTGGCACGGCGGCGGCGGCGGCGGCGGCGACGGCGCTCGCCCCGTGTCCAATCGCACGTGAGCCCCATCCGGCCAATGGCGCGGGCGAGCATGGGGGCGGTCCCGCCGTCGCCGCCGCCGCCGCGCGCTGCATTCCTGCGACGGCCACGTGGGCGGCGGAGCGCCTAAATCATAGCACGGCCCCCGGGGATTAGATGCCCCTCCTTCCCCGCTGCCTCCGCCGCCATCGCTGGAGCCTCTTAGCCGGTTTATTGCGTCGCGCGCAGGTGTCCGCGCTGCGCGGGAGGTCCGCGCCGCCTCCGCCGCCGCCGCCCGCGGCGCCCCGGCGCATCCTAATTACGGGCCGTGCGGTTAGCGGGGCGAGAAACCGGGACGCCGGAGCGAAGCACCCTTCCGCCCCCTTGCCTTCCCTCTCCTTGCCATCCCACACCCTTATCGACCCACCCCCTGGCCATCCCACCCCCTGGCCATCCCGCCCTCTGGCCATCCCGCCCCCTGGCCATCCCGCCCCCTTGCCATCCCGCCCCCTTGCCATCCCGGCCCCTGGCCATCCCGCCCCCTGGCCATCCCGCCCCCTGGCCATCCCGCCCCTGGCCATCCCGCCCCCTGGCCATCCCGCCCCCTGGCCAGTTCTTGGGATAGTTGGCGGTACATTCACCGCGTCTGTCAGGGGGTCCAACAGTAACGCTGCTAGTGATGGATAACGCCTTTCATTTTATACTATGTCCCAGGTTGCTGTTTACAAACTTCGAAGCAGGCCGGAAAATGGTACAAAACGTTGCACATACTTTCCGGATCGGTTTCACTTGTCTTAACGCGTAGGAACCATCAACAACGCAGCAAAACTCTAGACAGCTGTGAGTAAGATGCGCTGAATTTAAGCGAGAATAATAATTATAATAATTTTGACAAATTGTAAGGGCGTCTTTCCTGCTGGTAAAAAATTCTGGTGTACGATTCCCGTTGCATTAGGAGCTACAACTTGCTAATAAGTAACTAAAATTATAGTATGTTCTTTCCTGTAACCATAATAATTATAATAACTTCTCGTATTTTTGGCTAATTATAATTGTATGACCATGGAGAAGCAAAAATATCAATATTCATGTCTCAATCTAAGAGCAGAGCACAGGACCTCTGAATTGATTGTGGTTTAGTTGAAAATTTACCAGGCTGATTCTCTTACATTTTATTTAAGTACTCGTGACGAAATACAATATGTTTTTGCACATGATGTAAATATTAACATGCCATCATTATATATAGAAGACAACAATTATTCAGAGTCATTGGTAAAACGAGAACCTCAATTTTCAGGACGATATAACGCCCGTGAGAAAAATTAACATAACATTACACGTGGATATGTTTATTCCTTGGCTTACCCGGCCTACTCGTTAAGCGCGCGAACACGGTGCGCGCCAGTCGAGGCTCTGAGGTAATTGGCAACAGCAGAGAGCCGCTCTCGCCGCGGGCCGCTTGTTTGTCGCCGGGCGGACGCGCCAGCGTCGCCGTTGCTGAAGCCCCACTGCTTCCGTAACTTCCAGTGCCGCTGCCATCGCCACTGCAATCAACTTGTCTTTCGTTCTAGTTTCCTTTGTTTCAGTCGTCTTCGTCCTGGTTATCTACACTAGTTTAACCGGGTTGCCATCCCTTCCACACAAACAGCCTTCCTGCCGTCATCATCGCTTTCTCCGCTTCTAGCGCTACCATCATCGCCGCTTCCTCCTCATCTTCCAGTGCCTCGTTCGCAGCCTTTTCCTTCGCGATCTCCACAACACTTTGTCTTTTCCGCAGCCACCTCTGCTGCTGTCACTTCACCTCACTAGCTTAACTTTCTTAACAGGGTTGCCATCCCGTCCACAAACAGCCTTCCTGCCGTCGTCATCGTATTCGCCTCTTCCAGCGCTACCTTCTTCACAGCTTCCACACCCGCTTCCACTGCCATTTCCATCACGAACTCCACAGCACTTTGTCTTTCCCACTGTCACCACTCCGCTGTCACTCCAGCGAAAACATCGAAACTCCCACTTTCCGCACTCTGGTTCCTCCTCAGCTATCGCGGAGGTCTCCACCACCGTCACCGCCTCCCGTTTTGCTTAACCACTGCCCCCGCCGCGTCGCGTCGCGTCGCCCGGGGAAGGGGCCCGGCAAACGAGGCGTGAGGTGCGAGGAGGGGCGGTGCTTTAGAATTCGAGCCTTAATTACCGCGGCGCGGAGGGGAGTGGAGGCGGTGGAGGAGTGCGGAGCGTGGAAGGAGGAGGGAGGGCGTCGCGCCCTGCCACGCACGATGCGTGCGGGGCGCGTGCGCGTTATCGATCGCCTCCGCGGAGAGCGTGCGAGTGGGCGGGGGGGGGTGCGTTTCCGCACGTCGTTTGGAGCCGCGCTTCCTTCCCCGCCCGCCCGCCGGCTGCGGAGTCTTCTCGCGTGATGTGCGCCCGCTTGGCGCGATGAGTGTGCGGACTGATGCGCTACGACCGACCGCGGTGGGTAGTGGGGAGGAGGAATCGGGTGGAAATGTGGCAGTTGGAAATGATGACCGGCTGAGGTAGCTGTCACATTATTTGTTGCTGCAGCGTCTCTAATGGGAGGTCCTAAGTCCAGACGTGGCGGATATTTTACTCTAGCCAAATAGCTATGTTCAATTTAGGCATTGTCTGGAGAGTAATTCTTGAGAACCCTTACACTGATCGGAATTTTTCCTAGTCCCTTCTCCGATCAGTACTTGGCAAATGCCGGAACAGTACTCTAACAAATGGACCGCAGACCGCGCGCGCGATCCCCCTCCTCATTCTTCTTCTCTCCTCTTCCATTTCTCTCTCTATCTCTCTCTCGCACTCGCATACTAGAGGAGGAAAACTTCGCAAGCCGACTGGAAAGTCGGCACCGGATCTCACGTTCGTACGGAAAAGGAACACGACCACCTACAACACGCACGACGGGTCTAATACGGGTCTAATGACCATAGCAGGTGACGGTTTGGAAAAACAATACTTACCCACTTTGAAACGAATGAATCAATTGGACAGAATCATTGAAGTATATTCTTGTGTGTAAGATGAAAATCTTCTCATTCATAATTAGGATGTTCGATAGAAGTAGAAGATAAATCTTCAGTTTTTATTTTAATATTGACGTAAGAAATGTCGGGAAGTTGTTTTTAATAGACATTCGGAAACTTGAATAAAATAGGCGTATAATACAAGAGTCTTTGAAGCCTTTGATAATATTATTCGCAATAAATTCATAATTTTGTTTTGTCGTTATTCGCAATAATTCAGAATGGTCATTGTGAGAGAAAAAAATCTAGGGAAATTAGATATATTAAGATGTGGTTTACACTTTCCACATGAACATACGTTCCTTATTTTTATTTGTCATCATTTACTTTGAGATGGAGATTTGCCAATTTTGTTGTTGTTCTTTCAATTTTTGTTTTTTTCTTCGCAAAGGGTTATTAAACGTTTTCGTGGATCGCTGTATTTTATTTGAGTAACTTATAAACTCTTGGTGTAACATTAGAAAACTTACGAATAGTATTTGCATTGTTCAACATAAAAGATTCCTACTTGTATTTCCGTTGACGTAATATTTAGTAGAGCTTACACAATGGCAAAAATTCCGACTGCGGCTTCCGTGAGAATACCAAAAGCTGACGTAACTTTCTGTTCGTTTCTTACTTAGTTACAATGCATTAATCATTAATGTTTAGAAACAGAATTACGACAGTGTACTCACGTAATTTCTGTTTTCCTTCTTGTTAGAGGATCTTCTAAGAATACTTGACATTTCATACCGAGAAGTAACTATTACCGCAAACAATTCATATCCTTTGTGAACATCGCAAATATCTCATGAAATCCCACCCTTTCACGCAAGGTGTTTTTTTCGCGCTAGAAATCCGGGTAGCGGCTGTGATTTCCCTGCGCCTTGACCCCTTGCTATCTCGCCTTCTTGCGGCGGTTTTTATAAACATTATTTACTCTGTCATTCCACAACGATACGCGTTATACCGTACATACGTATTTACAAGTTTGATTTTGTTAAATTTCAAGGTTATCTACACCTAACACTTGAGAGGAAAAGTTCGAAGTTAAAGATCGTATTTGATTTTTTTAATTCAAAATATTTAAAAGGAAATATATTTTTGATTGTTGAGTGTCTCAGGTTTTACCTAGTCTCTAATCGATGAAGTTAGACAGGTTTTGGTAGAAGTTGTGGAATATATAGGTTATTTGTTTTGACATTGGATTAATGTTCAATTCTGTATGTAGTTGTTAGTGGCTACATGGTGGAATTGGCTACATAGTGGAATTTGGCGCATTTTATGGTTAATTTCAAGTGTTTATTTTGATGTTTGTTGATATTTGTGGTGACTGCATTTGTCCATATTGGACATACGTTGACCGCTAGTGGTCTGAGTAGTGTTTAATATACGATTATCGAGTTTGCTTTTGAGGATTTATGTTTGTTGGCAGGTTGGTTTTGCCCGAAATGGATTTTAGCTTATTTAATTTTGATGTGGAAGTGAATTTTCCAGATTTTTTAAAGTTCTATATCCACAGTTTGCCTAGATATTTAGTGGGTTGTGACGGTGGATAGCCACTTCCTTGTTCCATGAGTCCATCTGCTGGAACTCTTCACTGGAAAACAGGGACCCTCAATTTTGTTCGTCTGATTCTTCGATAGCCCTGCACCCTCTGTAGTGACTTTCTATGGAGCGTAGTTCAATTATTCTCGGGGTAAGCTTAAAGATGTTTCAGGTTCTTTTTGGTTTCCAAGAATGTTAGTTGTCAACGTGTTACTGTCATGTAATCTGCGAGATAGTGATGAAGAGGTAGTGTTAATAAGAGTTACAACATGATTAAATTTACAATTAAATCAGAGAGTGAGCTTTAAAATTTCACTTCTTTCGTGAACATCAAGTTAACTACAAAATATTATTAAATGTTTTTGATTTTCAAAATGTTGAAATTCTTCTTCAAATTTTTATTGTATTACAAAAACAACCCAACAATTGAAATCTTCAAAATTAAGCCTATACATAGGTTGGTTTCAGCAATAAGTTTTAAGATGTAATAAAAGGCAGTAGGAAATGTTGTTACAATATCAAGTGGAGAAAATGAAAAAAAAGTCTACTCCGGTTTAAACGAACCTCTGGGAACTCTATTGGAGGTAAACTAAGTACGATAATTCCAAAATATAATAGGTTTTTTAAACAATGGTTGGTTTTTTTATTTGTGAGAAACAGTGAAGTATCAAATAGCTGAGAATTCAATATCTTTATGCTTTCTTCACCCTTTATTTTACATTTCTTACTACATTCTTAACATCTTTCAATGTCTCTTGCACTGATGGTGTACTTTCTTCGTTTGTCTATCACACTTGTTTTCTTCTGTTCTGCCTTTTCGCCGAATTCACAAGGTTCTAGCTAGATGAATTTTCAATAGTTTTTATCATTGTGGTCTCCGTTGGTTGTTCGGAACTGCCAACTTGTGCACAAACAAGTATCTCGATGTCGTAGTTCCCTCAATCACCTTTATTCACTTCAAAACTTAAAAAAATAATTCATGAAACCTTGCATCTGCGAACACGAAATGCTATATAATTTTGTCGTTTTGAGACGAAAAAGTTTCCTGGAAATTGTATTTACTGAACGTCCACTTCTTCAGTTCAAATCTTCCAGAGCTGATTTGTTATGTCTGAAGAGTGTCTAGAGTCTTCAGTGCTCTATATCCGAGTTCCCAATATTCATAGTCGACTGTAATTATATTATTATGAATTTCATCTTCTGATAGCGGAAAGCGAGTTGTGTCTCTTGTGTGAAGAACAAGCATTTTCTGTTCGAGGTGATACCTACAGTTCTCAATACTTGGTGAACCGTTATTAATTGAATGTTAGTTCTTCCGTTGATTTGATTCTTACATCTTATTTTGTAGGCACCCTCGCATTACGTTAAGAAAACTATCATGGAATATTATTCGCATCCCAATTATCATGTATGTACTTGGGGCGACAGCCCATGACGGACCAGCGTCCCGGCCTCGCAGCCATGAGCTAAGGGGTACGTGTGGTTAGCACGTAGACATCTCCACGCCGTTTTCCGGTCTTCTCAATCTGAGAAGTAAGTTTTCTCATCGTCACACAGCAACAATTATATACATCCCAGTTAGTACTCTCGCTTTATATCTTTGACTCTCTTTAGAGTTTGCTTTTTGAGATTTTTTCAGGTATCGGTTTCAACCTAAGGAATAAAACAATTTATAATCTTATATTTCTTTGTCCAGTTTTTTAAGACAGTCTTATATATTTTGATGATCAGAAGGTTAATAAAAGGCCATCTATTCTAAATTTGGAATTTTATTTCTCTCGACGTTTCGAGTTTATAATATTCTATAAATGATTGTATAGTTATGATAATTTATTATTGTACTTACACGAAGAATAATTATAGATAATTTACTTCATATAATCGTAAGTATGACACTACGGAAAAATAAAAAGTTATAAGGACAAGATCTGATATTTTGTAAAAAATGAATGTCTCTTGAGATATATGTACAGAAGAGATAATTTTTTTAATAAATTTATGGGTGAAATTAGAGTAGATTTTTAAGTTGACTAAGCTTTATCCTGAAACTATATGTGCATTTCCTTGTTAAAATGTATACGGTGGCAGCTGTAGAAGGCGCATTTGCTGACGGCGACGTACTCACCAGGCGGCCGGCCTGGTTGTTGTGGAGGTTGACGCGCGCCTGCATGTCGCCGGCGCGCTCCCGCGAGTCCAGGAACATCTTGGAGAACTTGAGGCCGTAGTCCATGTTGTGCGAGCAGCCGCCCCACTTCCAGGCGGCGGCGGCGGCGGTGCCCGGGGGCGGCGGCGGGGGCGGCGGCTGCGTCGGGGGCGGGTGGGCGCGCGCGCGGCCGCCGCCGCCGCCCCCGCTGCGCCGCCCGCCGCCGCCGCCGCCAGAGGCGAGCGCGGCGGCGGCGGCGGCGGTGCGGCGCGCGTGCGGGTCGCAGCCGCAGGTGACGAGGCGGCCCGAGGCGCATGCGCGCGCCACGCTGTGCGCCACGCCCGCCGCCGAGATGGCGCGCGCGAACGCCGACTCCCGGTACCCTGCAGCCAGGGAAGGAAAACACACTCAGCCCTCGTCCACTAAAAACTAAACTAAAAGCAAAGTAACATAGATATTGCAACTACCCTCGGGTCTTCGGTTGGGCGCCTCAGACGGGTAGCCGGCCCGCTCAGTCGACAGATTACCTGAAACGGCGAAGATGGAGGAAGCCGGTGGCCTAGGTTGAATGAGAAGTCAAACATGTGAATTTAGAACAAGTTGAATTTATTCATTAAATAAAAGAAAACGCTAATGGTCTGGTGATGATAACTCTGGCGAGCATGCCCCCAAAATCGAAATAAAACAAAAAAATGAAATGTCATGCACATAAGAGAACAAAAAATTACAAAGTGATTACAATCAGATGAAACTCTTCTTCGCGCGCGAATTCCCGCTTGACGGCCATGCGCGGCCGGGAACTCCTCTTCGTCGCCCGGTCGAGAGGAAGTCAACACTGATTGTCTGATGTACTGTTCACACCTCTCGATCGCGGGTACGACATAAGACACTCAAACAGAAAATACCTCTGTTAGGCGGCCTGCGCCACCTACTGAAGTTGAACGACCTCAGGTCAGCTGGCTGCGAGGTTCGTGGCGAGCGAGGGGCGCCGCTCGGAAAATGTAGGTCAGATCAGGTACTGGCGAGGGTAGCGGCCAAGGCGGCCGGAACACAAAAGCGCCGTCTGCTCGCTGCGGTGAATGGGTCAGCACAGTTCATTCACTGACACGGTCGGTTCATTCCCGGTCGATCTCACAATACTTTGATACTAATGAGCCCGTGAATTATCGCACAAATTCACTAAGGAAAAGAGAGTCTCGAGTTCGCACGTAAATCGGACGTAATATAATACGAATTGCTGTCAAATGTTCATAATACTGTTCTGCGGCCTGCGTTCGTCACAGAAGTCTTGTACCCAAACTCTACAAGAAACTTAATAATTTTTCTAAGTCCATCGAACCGAACGCCACAACAGAATATAACAGGTTCCCCCCTGCGGCCGCCACTTGCGTCCGATTCTGAACACAGCTCCCCAGCTTCTCTTTTGTGCCTCGTCGCTCCAAGTTTTAGGAAACCTCGTTCCCCCTACCAAAATTATCCCTGTGACTCTGGAATATTCTAGAACAAACCCGAATTCTGGTTGCTATTGGCGAAAGGGTACTGCGCATTAGATATTTTCTGCCCAATCAGAGGATGTTTTCGAGGCCGAGAAAAGAGTGAGAGAGGGGCTGGTTATCGCTCCCTCTCGCTTTAATTTTGCGTCGAAAAGGGGCAGTTATTAACGACCGGGGGGGTGTGAGGGGCTAGGAATCTCTAGGGAGGTTGACGGAAGAGTTCCAGGCGTCGTGGAAAAATACTGAAGGGGTCGTGTGCAGAGCGGCTACCCAGAGTTGGGGCACACGTGTCCGCGACGAATTATGGAGCGAAGGGTGCCGACACCGTGGCGCCTCGCCTGGCCCTCGGGTCGCCCCCGTGGCGCCTCGCATCTCTCGCGTCGCCGCCTGCGTGGAGTTATTTTGCGGCAGAATAAACTTGAATCTATTCGGTATCACTACATTGGCCTCCCTTCCCGCAGTAGAGATATGCATCGTGTTTTAAAATTCGTAAGGCGTGGTGAGAAGTTTTGAAACCTGAGATGCTTATCTCGTCAAAAAAAAATTTAAAAAAGTGGTACCGAATTCTAACGACTAATTTCTGTGATAACAATTACATAAAAGGTCTTATTCAAATAATTACCCTTAAATTAAACTCATTAACCCTAATAATGGTGGAGTAATAAAATAAACTAATAAACTACAAGAAAATCTGAATTCCCTAATCTACGGTTACAAATATTATTTCTTAAACAGTGAAGGCACGGCTATCACGAACTACTCGGTAAGCTGTACGGTTCTGGCGAGTTTATTTTAGAGATTAATAAAGTTTGGAATTAAGTTTTCATTCTTTCATTTGATTGGTAGAAAGGCATTCTAACAGTCGCCTTAAATGACAAAGATGTTCCTGAAAATTTCGAGATGAAATCACAAGGTCGTCAATATAAGGCGTAACGAAGCGTTTGAGTTCGTCACCTAATTTTCCATCTAAGCATCGAATGAAGGCTGCGCCACTGTTCTTTAGGCCGAAAGGCATCCGCTTCCAGACATAAGTGAGGCCGTTGTAAAAGAATCCTGTAAATTTTCTGTCGTCTGGGTGAATAGCAATTTGCCAGTACGAACTAGAAAAATCCAAAGCTGAGAAAATTTTTGTTTGGTTAAACTTCCAAAGAATATCATCAATATTCTGCGGCGCCTCATTTTCTGGAACGGTCACTTCATTAATTCTGCGAGCGTCTAAACAAATTCTGACCCCTCCGTCTTTCTTTTTTACAACGACAATCGGATTTAGATAGGCGGTCACTGATCTCTCGATGATGCCCTCGTCAATCATTTTTCTGACGGTCTCATCAACTTCCCCCCTTAAAGCTTGTGGAATAGGATAGTTTTTCATCTTAAACGGCGAGTCATCGGTAACCCTAATTCGAAAACAAAAGTCTTTAATTGGATGAACGGGGCGACCGAAGACATGTAAATAATCAAGTAGCACTGTCTGCAACTGGGAGCGTTCATCATAGTTCAAAAAATCACATTTTTGCACATTTTGGCAAATAATCCCCTTCGTCGTTTCCCCCCCTTCCCAAGTTGCACTAGAAATGCTAAGATCAATCCTATCTTCCCCGTCATCTTGAATAATAATTTCTTTACCGGCACCGAAGCTCATAACATTTCTGGAAAAATCTATTATTCCACCGTTTTCTCTTAAAAAATCAACCCCCAAAATAACATCATGATTAAGATCTTCAATTACTAGACAGGGCACATCAAACAACATATCTCCTATATTAATTGAAATCAGGACCTGCATTGAAATTGGCTTGCTTCGTTTTCTCCCAACCCCTATGACATAGCATCTGACGGTAGGTAATGTCGGTACTGGAATCCGCTCGCTTATAAGTCGCGCATAAAATTTCTTTGACACAGCACTAATTTCACTACCAGTATCAATAAGAGCTTGGACACATAAATTTCCCATAAAGGATTCAATAATAGGGCATTTTCTGGCACGTTCTTTGATAGTCACATCCTCGTCTTCGTTAAAATCAAAAAAGGCATAATTCACTGATATGATCGCATGAAATGGTATCTCTAAAGAAACTCGTCCGTCACCCAGATACCGAGACAGCTGGGACGTTTCTAATTTGTTGAAGCCGGCCGGGATGAATTTTGCCGTCCATCTCTCTCATCGCGATGTCCACGGTTCTCACGGGATTCGGGCGGCGCTCGCCGATCATCTGCCTCGTTCCCTCCGGCCCTATTATCTCTATGCCACTGCGGCCTGCCTTGGTAGTTTCCGTCGGGCCTGCGATTTCTGTCGCGGTTCTCATTGTGATAGTTGTCCCGCGTTCTATCAAATTGTGCCAACAGTTCTTGGAAACGTTCTAAATCTCTACACTCCACGCTGTTGACAATATTCTGTACATACGTTGGGAAATGAGCTGTCAGTAACCAGATGATTTTTCGGTCGTTTGCCTGCGGGTCACACAGCTTGATGGCGGAGATTTTCTCCATGGCGTAGTCTAAATAGGACTGCCCGTGGCGGTTTTCCCATCGCGATTCTAAAATCTTCCGCTCGAACTCATATCTCCGTTGTTCGCCCCAGTATCGATTCAGAAACTTCTCCCGAAACTCTTCATAATTTTGAGGGAAAGGGTTTAAAGCGGAAATCCAATAAGATGCATTGCCTTTCAACAATTCTTGCATAAATTTAGCCTTCAAGTGTGAAGGTACCGCCTTCGTGAGATTCATGTAATTTTCCGCCCGGTCAAGGAAAACTTTGGGATTTTCATCGGGTTTTCCGGAAAAATACAGGTTTTGCGGTGGAGCCCACGAGAAGCGAAGGCCTGAGCCACCAGAATTCGGATTTGGGTAATTCTCGCGTTCCTTTTCAATTTCCTCCTTTACCAATTCTAGGACAGTACGATCAATTTCCCTTTTTAATTTGGCTTCTCTCTCCCTGATGTTTTCCTCACTAATATTGCCTACTTGCGCGAACTTTTCGTGGATATGCGACACTTCTGAATGGAGTTTCTGTCCGATTTTATTAAATTTTTCGCCCATTTCCTGCTTAACTTCAATGATCTTTTCAGTAACCGACTCACAGCACGCTTCTACTTTGTCGTCGCATGCCTGTAATTTGGTCTGAATTTCGATTTTAAAAATTTTGAAATTTTCGGTAGTTTCCGCTTGTGCCCTTCCCAACTCCTGACTGAGTTTTTTCTACGTTCCCCTCTATTTCCCCGCATCTGCCTTCGACCTGATTCTTTAAAATCCCTATTTCATGGTTAAGTTTTTGCTCGAGACTTTCTAATTTATTTGCTTGGGCTTCCAAATGACTTTCGATTCGGTTAAATCTGTCCTCACACTTGCTCTCATGTGCTGTGAACCGTTCATCTAACATTTCCTGTAATTTGGCAGCGTTATTTGAGATTTTCTCCTCTAATTTCGCGGCATTATTTGAGATTTTCTCCTCTAATTTCGCGGCATTATTTGAGATTTTCTCCTCTAATTTCGCGGCATTATTTGAGATTTTCTCCTCTAATTTCGCGGCATTATTTGCAATTTTCTCCTCTAATTTTGCGACATTGCTATCTGACTGGTCTTTAATTTCTTTCAATTTAGCGGCGTTGTCTGAAAATTTCTCCTCAAATTTGGCAACAGTGTTATCTGAAATTTCTCTCATAACGCGCAAGATCTCACTTAAGGTGGGACCTTGCGTCGACGGCTCCTCAAAACTGTCTTCACCCGTCACGTCAATACCTGATTCGTCCTGCATTTTTACAATGTTACGCGGTTTCACTTGTTTTAGTACGCGCACACGGTATTCACACAACACAACACAACACAAGACAATGACACTTACAAGGAAAACACAGTACAAAATGACATCCTCAACAGACCATAAGTTATTAACTTCTCTACACCGTGCTTCCATCCATCATCTTAATAATTTAAACAATTTAATAATTTAGGCAGAGAAATCTCAGGGCGCTTATCTGGGATATTAAAAAATGAAAATTACGATTATTTCGCGTTAATCGAGCCCCACGGTGGGAAAGCCAATTGCAACTACCCTCGGGTCTTCGGTTGGGCGCCTCAGACGGGTAGCCGGCCCGCTCAGTCGACAGATTACCTGAAACGGCGAAGATGGAGGAAGCCGGTGGCCTAGGTTGAATGAGAAGTCAAACATGTGAATTTAGAACAAGTTGAATTTATTCATTAAATAAAAGAAAACGCTAATGGTCTGGTGATGATAACTCTGGCGAGCATGCCCCCAAAATCGAAATAAAACAAAAAAATGAAATGTCATGCACATAAGAGAACAAAAAATTACAAAGTGATTACAATCAGATGAAACTCTTCTTCGCGCGCGAATTCCCGCTTGACGGCCATGCGCGGCCGGGAACTCCTCTTCGTCGCCCGGTCGAGAGGAAGTCAACACTGATTGTCTGATGTACTGTTCACACCTCTCGATCGCGGGTACGACATAAGACACTCAAACAGAAAATACCTCTGTTAGGCGGCCTGCGCCACCTACTGAAGTTGAACGACCTCAGGTCAGCTGGCTGCGAGGTTCGTGGCGAGCGAGGGGCGCCGCTCGGAAAATGTAGGTCAGATCAGGTACTGGCGAGGGTAGCGGCCAAGGCGGCCGGAACACAAAAGCGCCGTCTGCTCGCTGCGGTGAATGGGTCAGCACAGTTCATTCACTGACACGGTCGGTTCATTCCCGGTCGATCTCACAATACTTTGATACTAATGAGCCCGTGAATTATCGCACAAATTCACTAAGGAAAAGAGAGTCTCGAGTTCGCACGTAAATCGGACGTAATATAATACGAATTGCTGTCAAATGTTCATAATACTGTTCTGCGGCCTGCGTTCGTCACAGAAGTCTTGTACCCAAACTCTACAAGAAACTTAATAATTTTTCTAAGTCCATCGAACCGAACGCCACAACAGAATATAACAGGTTCCCCCCTGCGGCCGCCACTTGCGTCCGATTCTGAACACAGCTCCCCAGCTTCTCTTTTGTGCCTCGTCGCTCCAAGTTTTAGGAAACCTCGTTCCCCCTACCAAAATTATCCCTGTGACTCTGGAATATTCTAGAACAAACCCGAATTCTGGTTGCTATTGGCGAAAGGGTACTGCGCATTAGATATTTTCTGCCCAATCAGAGGATGTTTTCGAGGCCGAGAAAAGAGTGAGAGAGGGGCTGGTTATCGCTCCCTCTCGCTTTAATTTTGCGTCGAAAAGGGGCAGTTATTAACGACCGGGGGGGTGTGAGGGGCTAGGAATCTCTAGGGAGGTTGACGGAAGAGTTCCAGGCGTCGTGGAAAAATACTGAAGGGGTCGTGTGCAGAGCGGCTACCCAGAGTTGGGGCACACGTGTCCGCGACGAATTATGGAGCGAAGGGTGCCGACACCGTGGCGCCTCGCCTGGCCCTCGGGTCGCCCCCGTGGCGCCTCGCATCTCTCGCGTCGCCGCCTGCGTGGAGTTATTTTGCGGCAGAATAAACTTGAATCTATTCGGTATCACTACAATATATACGTTATAACAGTTTTGTTAATACAATTATGGAAAAAATTATAATTGTATAAACAATGTAGTCGATAATAACCTTAGTCGTTGATGCGACTAAGTATAAAGTAATTTTTTAAAAAAAATATCATAGTTATACGGCGATTTTTGTAGGAAGAGCTCTCAAGGCCACTCAAATCCCATCTTCGCGATGGAATATGTCACGGCATTTGGCGTCTTTTCTCGGTCTTGCCGGTAGAAGTCGCATGATCGCAAGCACTGCTTCATACGGTCGCGATCGTGCGAAATCTAGCGGAACGACTGTGAATGACACGAAATGCCGTGACATATTCCATCGCGAAGATGGGATTTGAGTGGCCTTGAGAGCTCTTCCTACAAAAATCGCAGTATACGTTATTATTCCGGCGTTACTACATCTCCAAAAATGTGACAGGGTGGGGTCAGTTATAAATAATATTGAGGGTTTGTCGCAGTTTTGGCGATATCTGACTAATATAAATTAAATAAATAAAGACAAACAAATTAAACAACAACAACAACGTCGTTGCAGAGCCGCCACCGTATTTCATTGGATTCTGTGCAGAAAATATGGTCGGCATGCAACTGGATTGGCGGAAAATGAAGCATTTTAAGGTGGTGAAAGAAAAACAGCTAAAATACTGTAGGATTTCAATATCCAAACACACCACCGGTTATATTATAATACGCCAGATCTCGTCGTTGAAGGAAAGCAGATATAGTTAGTGAACGCAGTTCTGCAGCGGATTCCAGAGTGGATCGGAAGATGATCGAAAAAACGAAATACACTGATCTCCAGTTAGTTAGGTCAAAGACTATAACACCTTCTGAGAGTTTGAGATCATACAGCAATGGAAGAGGAGGATGTAGTCATCTAGATCATTTAAGCTTGTTGGATAGTGGACCAGAAGGAGACGAACAAATGACAAAACATCAGAAACTCGTGATAAGGCAGACTCTGGAAACGTAGGATCCCGAAGAAAATGTTAGCAGTAATTAGATCTCTGGAAGGCATACTCAGAGATCTGTAGAAATTCCTACTAATACGAACCAAAGATTTTGATTCAAGTACAACATACCATCTGCAGAAAACAGTAATTTTTGGCACCAAGTGTATCGTGCGTTGTGACATTCTTATTCCATTGGGGTGGGTCAGAATAAAGAGAAATAGCAAATAGCAAGGAACAGAAACGCAGGGTTTCTGCTTGTGCGTTGCTTGAATGCATTTATGGGCTTCGGGACCCAATTTTTTAGTTTGCAATTTTCTCGATTTTATCCTCAAAGCAATGTTTAAAGTTCCCTAATTAAATGCTCAAAGACCAATTACGTAGTACCAACTTTAAGGTTGTATATTTGCGCGTTTCTGGCAATCCCTACAAATGTTATAAATTTATTTAAAATTTTATACCAAACCAGGCAGTTTTAGCCGTGACGACTGCGCAATTTCCAGTACATCTTTAAAACAAGCGGTATTTTATTGCGGCATTGTCTTAATTTCGAATAGACAGTTCTTGACTGAGTACCTAACGGCATTATATTGAGTTTATTGCAGAATTCTGGTCACAGAAAGTATATAAAGCGTCTCTGAAGTACAAAAGAAGTAGAGCTTTGCTGATTTATGCTCAACATAGGAGTCCGTTGCTTCACAGGCGATTTTGATGCAGCGCTCCCAGCATTATGTAATGTGATTGATTCATCCGATGTTAAGTACGAGGATTATGTTGTTGTGGAAGACTGTGATAGCAGTCGCTTGAAGAATAATTTCTTTGCGTTTGTTCTCAATTTCACTAGATTTATTATCGAAAGGTCATTTGCATTCTACCACATACTAATTGAATTCATTGAGTGAATTAGACTACCATTAATTCAGATGTCCCCAGATTATATATTATGCTTTGCCTCGAAAATGGCGAATCTGTTCACTATAAATGATTTGTTAGAATTACCTACCGCTCGCGAAGAATCTCACAATTCTTCAACTTTATTCCCTCTCAGTTTCGGTAATATCATCCAGTTGAGGTATTTAAAGCTTTCTTTATTTACCTATTTCTTCATAATTTATCCTTTTATGCGATTAACATTGGGGGATTATGATTTTCTAAAATTACATTGTGTGATGTACGCGTTCACGTCATCTAAACATCAGTCAGCTGGTTCGTTGCACTCGTGGGTTTTGTAGAAGCAAGAAAACGACGAACGGTCGATCAAGTGTTGGAGCGCCGTCGACGAACAAGTTTGGAAGGACCGGTGTAAAACTCGCTGCCTGGCGATCAAGCATAATAATTCGGTGAGGTAGTGCCCCGACGGAGAGACGTCCTGCCAAAGCGAGACAGCGCGCGGCGCGGGCGAGGCGCGGAGGGCGGCGCGTGATGTATTATTCAGCCCGGACATTTGTCGGCGCACCGCCGCCGCCGCCGCCACCGCCATTGCCGTCGCGTGCTGACAGCACGCCTGTCCGCCGTCCGGACGTCAGTGCAGACGCACGGCGCGGCGGGGCGCGGCGGGGGTTAAGGTTCTAATAATAAAATAATACGTAGAACACAATTCACTACTCTTCAAATCAACGTAGATAACCCCGCTTTGGACACGAAACAGGGGTCGCGAAATTAGCCTATAACTTTAGACGTAAACAATAATGAATCGTTTTAGGAGAAGAA
Source organism: Acheta domesticus (assembly GCA_031308135.1). Lineage (NCBI taxonomy): Eukaryota > Metazoa > Arthropoda > Insecta > Orthoptera > Gryllidae > Acheta > Acheta domesticus. The sequence goes on from JAHLJT010004567.1 coordinate 210,644,101, forward strand.
TTAGATTTATAAGTATAATAGTAAGGAAAATATATGTAAATATATTTTATTACATGCATACTTATAAATGTAATATCCAATATATATAGTGATATATCAATGTATCGTATATTTAGACAGTAACATTTGCAGTGTAACAAATGGGTTGGGTTCAAAGGATATGCAAATGGGAATATACAGCCTTAGCAACGTCCGCGTAGTGGTTGGCAAGGTCAATAAACTGCATTCAGGCCTTGAATAGGTGGGGGGGCTGGCTAGATAGAAATATGAGATAATTTGGGATTGGTCTAGAAAGGAATGACTATCAAGGGCGTGGCTACTTGATTTGGTGAGAAATGGATGGATTGGCTAAGGGAGAATAGACTGTCTACTCATGACGGAAGTTTGTCGTTTTGTTTAAAAAAATAACAATGAAGGATGGATACCGAGGCTTGGAGGGCTAAAAACGGAGAAGTAAATGACATTCTGATAGAGGCCGTCGAGTGGTGCGGATCGCTCGCAAGTTTAATATTAGGGGAGTGGGACTTGTAAGTTTGTCGTCAGAATCAATGGTTTTCGGACTCTGAAAGTTGATGTGCAGCATTTAAATTCGCTTGGGACTTTGAAAGTTTTTTATATTGCGGTATGTTTATTTTGAACTTTGTACTTTAATGTTTTACCACGTAGTTGGGGAGAACTAGGAACTGTGAATATTAAGTAAGAACGGTAGATATTCGAGGCAGTGAGGGCTGGATTCATCGGCAGCGTCGCAAGATTACAAGAGACAAGCTGGACTTGGGATTATTATCAATCAAGGGAGAAGATACTGCGGGGCGCCGTCGGTCAAGATTACGTTTAGATAAGTACTGCAGTACAAAGGTTTTCTTTTAAACGAGGTCATGACCTTAAGGCATAATAATTGTCCATACAAGTCAATAAATTGTTAAATTTTCTTTTGGAAATGAAAAGATGATTTTCATTTAGTCAATCACAACTGATAAGTAGTTATATATATATATATATATATATATATATATAATTATTTCCTTTCAGATTCCTCGCCATACTGTATAGTTGGCAGATCAAATAATCGGCTATCTAGGCGATAGCGATTATCCATTACGTGACCCATTGACCCAGCTAGCCGGACATTTATCCATTCGTTAAGATTAGCTGTGGAGGCATTGGTTTTAATTATTATCAATTATCGTAACCTGTTCCTGGCGCCCATAGTTTTCTATAAATTCGGAACGGGTCAAGAATATAACAGTCCTAAGGTAAATGATGTAAATTAAAACGGCACGATCTCGTAATAATTTATGATGAGACATTGTTGGTATATTTCAATATATATATATATATATTGCAACGGAACATGCCATCTCTCGACATGCCGGCACTAACCAACCTTTGATGGGCTAGGGCGGATATACCCCACGAGAATCAAATGCTTCTGGCGTGGGTGTCACCAGGACGTCACGGCGCTCCAGTCACCGCCTCGTCGCCAGGCCCTGCCGGTTGTTTATCAAAATATTTTCTTTTATAGGATGCTCCCTCCCTAGGAAATCCTACATGGTTTAGTGACCAGGGAAAATCACAATCCACAAATGCTTTATATCTCATTCATTAACCAAAATTGATTACATAACATTACAACATGCAGCGGGCAAACCACTGCTTTGCCATACACTGCCTGTACACATTACACCTAAGAGAGATTTCGATAATCCTATTTCCAGCTGGATTTACCTAAACATTCTCTTAAGATTTTCATCACTACTTAAATTAGTGTGGCATTACTTATTGCCTTTCACATAAAAGCACATGTACACTGACTCTTTCGATAAAGAAAAAGACTGATTTTAACAAAGTTACTTATTGTTCTGGTTTAGATGCATGTAAGCATCGCATTCTATTTTAAATTCTGTTTAGCACGCCACTTGGAACATGAAGGAAAGACCAAATCCAAATCTAGAATTGTCCTCATGAGCCTCTCCTATTTCTGCTAATACCTCGTATTTTTACAGCACTGTGTCAAAGTTTACAGGTACTCACTCTCGTTTGCTGCATGGTGGTGAAATACCGTTACACCTCCCCCTCTCGCGCGCGTTCCGGAGACCTCCCGGTCGCCCACTAGCAGACGGGAAGGGCGTAGCGATGACCTCGCTGTCTTCACGGCCGCTCGAACAAATGGAAGCCTCGGCGAGCCTGTGGGGTAGCGGCGGGCCCGATGACGACCTCGGGATGCAACGGTGAATTGTACCGCGGCGCCTCTCGTACTCGCTGTATTCCACGTCACGTACCAACTTCTCGGCTGTACCTTCTTCTTCTATCTTCTCCCTTCTTCTTTCTTCGTTCTCCTTCAATGCGAATTACACGTCAGTTCAGAAAGTTCAGACGTCTTTAATTTTCTTCCTCACAAACTCATTCCGGACAACAGTTCATTAAATAATTCTTGATTTGAACATCGGGCTCGTTTCACTTTGCTCCCGTGCACTTTGAAAGTTCTGGTGGCGTTGGAAGTTGTGAATTACGCACCGACTCACGTTATACTTGGTCATGAATTCTGTTTTAGAACAAAACTGCTCCTAGCGGATATTGCATCTCGTCGTTAACTTTTTTCTAAAAGCAACGTTTCACGTCGTCGAAAACTTGTTCTAGAAGAAACATTCTACACGTCTCGCCTCGTCGACAACTCTTCCTAGAAGAAACGTCCTACACGTCTCACCTCGTCGACAACTTTTTCTAGAAGACCCGTCTTGCCTCGTCGGAAACTCTTTCTAGAAGACCAAAATTCTACATCGGTTACCAGGCTGCCTCTGTCCTACTCTTCTCGCGTGACCTACGCCGACCAATGGCTATCGTGGGATTTTCGGCTCTCTCCTCATTGGCGACCATCGGTTCCGGTTGTAGGCTTCGAAATTATTCGACGCCTTCGTCATCCGCTGACGTCGACGGCGCGCGGCTTTCAAAGCTGCCTGCGCCTTATGGTGTTCGGGCTGGTTGTAGATTTATTATGGGACGAATGGATTTCGTCCATTTTCGTCTCATTGCCCCCATAACGGTAAGATTCTTCGACGGTCATTTAAAATGATGGAGAAGAATCTTCAACGAGAACTATTCAAGAATTCTTTTATTTTTCCCATCGACTTTTCATCTTTCTGTTACCTGATCATTCGAATCAGCAACCCGTTATTTAGTAAGGTTTCAAGTTGAAGAAGTTATATGTTCCTATTACTCTTCCGTCTTCATCTATTAATTCGGCTGCATTTGGAGCTACCAATCTTGTCACTGTGTACGGTCCCTCGTACAGGTGAAAGAATTTAGCAAATAATTTTAGCCTTGGTACTGATACTTTTGGAGTTCGTAGCATGACTTTTTGATTCACCCTAAACACATATGGTCGGCTTTTTACTTTCTTTTTCCGTTCTTCGGCAGCCTTGCGGAGCCTATCCAGAATTTGTTGTTCCGTGTGGTAGGGTTCCGGTCCGGCCACATCTTCACGGTCTAGATATCCCAACACATGTGGTGGTTTGCGGGCGAAATGGGCCTCGTATGGACTCATCCCGATGCTTTCATGCGGCACGTGGTTCAACCATCGATTCACATGGGGCACTAACTCGGTCCAATCGTCATGTTTCTGGCTGCAATAAGTTCGGAACAGTCTCGACATTTCTTTCATCACCCGTTCGCTTGGATTTGATTGCGGGTGGCGAATGGACGAGTAAATTGGAGTTAAATTTTTCTCTTGTAATGCTGTTTTCCACAGTTGGCTAGTGAATTGAGTTCCATGGTCACTCAAGACTCTACGATACTGTCCTGCTATTGCTAAATATTTCTCCAGCTGTCGTAAACACTGGTTAGTGGTGATCTTATTAATGGGGTACACTTGTGTAAACTTTGTAAACAAGTCGATGATGACCATGATATACTTATTCCCGCGCCTCGATTTTGGTAATGGCCCGTACAAATCGACTGCAATGATATCATTTTTCCCTTCGGGAATGATCGGTGTCACTGTACCCGCATACGATCGATTCGGAAACTTTGTCCTCATGCATGTCTCGCACGACTTGATTACTCGTTTCACATCCCTATCCATGTTTTTCCAATAACATAGTTCGCTTATAATGCTTTTAATTTTTGTGGCCCCGTAATGTGCGGCTTGAGCGTGGACATAGTTAATTAGTTCCTCCGCGTGCGCTTTTGGGATCCAAATTTTGTAGGTAATTGGAGCGGTGTCCAATCGAATCAGCACCATGTCATTGGTCAATCTCCACCTCTCGGGATCTCTCTGCAATTTCGTCACGACTTCTTCGTCTTCTGTTTGCCCTCTTCCCTCAAGCACACGCTTGACTTTACTAATTTCGTCGTCGTGATTTTGAAGGTCTGCCAATGTGGACCAATCCCATAGAAAACTTTGAGGAATTTTTAGATCGATTGCATTGACTTGTTCGACGCCTTTATGGGTGATATTCGTCTCTGGAGCTGGGAACTGACGACTGAGTAAGTCAGGTAATACATTTTTCTGCCCCTCGACATACTCGATTCGAAAGTCAAATTGTTGTAGCCACAGTGACCACCTCATCAGCCTATCGTTTTGCCAATTGCAACGATTTAAAAAGATTAGGGCTTTGTGATCGGTTTTGATGACAAAACTCCTCCCCATTAAGTAATTCTTTAATTTAGTTAGGGCCCAAACAACGGCATAGGCTTCTTTCTCCGATGTCGTAAAACGGATCTGCGGCCCTTTTAAAGCAGTGCTGACCAAATTGATGATTTTTGTCTCCCCATCAATGACTTGGTACAACATCGCTCCCACACCCAAATCACTACTATCTGTTTGTAGATACATAGGCTGCGTGAAATCTGGATGTGAAATCGTGCATGTTTGTAAAAACATATGCTTAAGATCGTCGAACGCCTTCTGTTGAAGTTCCGTCCATTCCCATTTCTGATCTTTTCGCAATAATCGATATAATGGAGCTATCGTTAGAGCATAATTATAGCAAAACCTGCTAAAATAATTGCAGACTCCTAAAATTCTCTTTAGTTGCCTATTATTCTTTGGTCGGGGTATGGCTTCGATTTCTTTAATTCTATCCAATCCCATTTGAATTCCATTCTTCGTGATTTCATATCCCAGAAATTTGATTTGTGGTACACAAAAATGGGATTTTTCAAGATTTAATACCAAGTTATTTTGAATCAACAATGGTAATAACTTTCCCAATGCTTCAAGGTGACGTTCAAAATCTGTCGAATGAACTAAGACATCATCAACGTAAAGAGTGGTGTCTTGTAACCCAGCATTGTTCATAATCTCGTCCAAACATTGAACCAGCGCAGCTCCACTGTTACGCAATCCAAATGGGACACGTTGAAATACATAGCTTCGCCCCTTGTAGACGAACCCTGTGTATTTCTGATCCTTCGGATGCAACCTCATTTGATAATATGCCTTGCTGAAGTCCGTTGATGAGAAGTACCCCTTATTGGCGAATCGTAACAATATTTCATCAATTTTGGGCGGTACATCCCTATACGGTATTGTCAGCGAATTCAAGTAACGCGCGTCTAAGCATAAGCGCAATGTGCCGTTCTGCTTTTTCACTATTACAATTGGATTGACATACGCCGTAGTCGCCCTTTTGATTATGCCTTCTTCTAACATTTCTTCAATTTGTTTTGAAATTGCTTCTTGGTACGCCACTGGTATAGGATAGCTGCGTCCTTTGAACGGCGTCTCGTCTGTGAGTTGGATACGAAACACGTAATTTTTCACTGGCTCGCGATTTTTCTCGAACACCCTTTTGGCGCTGATGAGTAACTTCGATAACTTGGCCTTCTGTTCTTTGTCGAGGAGATCAGCGGAATTAACTTTCTCTTCAATTGATTCAATCAAGTCATTTGTCGCGGACGAACATAAATCTATTTCATCCTCATTTTCAATTAACTTTTCTTCATCAAATTTCATCACTGTGTTAATTCTCGCGTTTCCACGACCTATCAGAATTTTCGCGGCTCTGGTATCTACAATTACATCATTCTCCACGAGAAAATCAATGCCTAAAATTACTGCGTACGTGAGTCCTTTTACTACGAGACATGGCGTGTCATAGACCTTGCCTCCTATTTCTAATGGTGCATAAATTTGTTTTTTGATCGGGCTCGACTTGTTTCCAATCGCAGTTGTAATTCGCGTACTTTTAATTGGCAATTGAGGTAGTTCAATCTTCGATTCCCTTAACGCATTGTAGGCGTCTTCATCCATTATGGTTGCCATGGAGCCAGTGTCCACTAACGCCTTCATCACCACGTCGCCGCAGCATACTTCAATCACCGGACAACGATATGGATACTCGTTCGTTGTGACCATATTCCATATGACACCCGTCGGTGGATCACCTACAGAGATTACAGGAACCACGTTGTGTTCAGCTTGAACGTTGTTCGACATGGGGTTCCCGCTCACATCGAACTGTGGCAGTTTCCCGATGTTGATGGCTGACATTGATGTTTGTCCCCTAATTCTTCATTATTCTCTTCTTCTTTAGTCTTGCGCTTGTTTTGAGGGTATGTTTTATTAGTCTTCTCCCCTCCTGGTTTTGAAGTTCGGTCTTTCGTTTCATTCCGAAAGTTATTTTCTTCCGTATTTCGATCATTCTTTTTATTGTTTGGTTGATCGCTCTGTTTCGATGATTTTGCCTCTTGACCTCCCACACTCGTGCTGATGGCATTAATCGTCGTACTAGTCTTGCCTCCCTTCATGACATTATCTGCTGTAATATCATAATTACCTAGCAAGCTTTGGAATGCCTCAATGTCACGCGGAGCTATGCTTCTTATCAAGTTCTGTATGCTGTATGGGAAATGTCTTGTTAATAAACAAATAATTTCTTTGTCTTCCATAGGTGGCGAACATAACTTGAGTGCAGCAATCTTCCCCGCCGCATAATCGCGCATGCTTCCTAGCGTTGGCTTGTAGTACGTATTCATAACTGTCATCTTGTGGTTGAGTTGAATTTCCTCGCTCCAATATCGATTTAAAAATTTTATTTTAAATTCTTGAATTGTTTGAGGAAACGGTTCAAGCGTTTCTAACCATGTTCTTGCATTTTTTTGTAAAATCTGGTACAATAAATGCGTTTTATATTGCTCTGGCAAGCGACTAAGAGCCATAAAACTATCTAGTGCCTTTAAGAACGAATATGGATGTTCTTCGGGCAATCCCGAAAACTTCAAGGTAGGTGGCACATTTAAGTTTAACGGGTGCGTCGAACCTACAGCTGCCGGCATGGTATCTACCGTTGCTTGCAAGTCGTTTAGTTTTGTTAGCACTTTCAAACGTTCTTGTGTGCCCACTTCTACCTGATTTGAAATCCCTTTCAGTTCTTGTGCGATTTTGTCTTCATGTCGTTTCGTACGAATTTCGACGAATTCAGTTATTGAATCAATTCGCGTGTTCATTTCTTCACATTTATTTTGTACAGTTTCAATCTTCTCAGATTGTTCCTCTACTTTTCTTGCTTGTGCCTCTAACTTCTTGTCAACTTCATTCTTCAATTCGGCTGCCCCCGTTTCCTGTGCTCGCTGAATTGCTTCGACCTTGTCGTTAACAGCACTTATTTTGGTTGTCAACTCCGTAGCTAAAGCATTTTGCTGTTCTTTCAACTCCGTAGCTAACACCTGGTTTTGTTGTTGAATCTCGCGTTGAACACTCTCTTGTACATGTTGGATGTTTTCTTGTACCTGTTGCATGTCGCGTTGAACATTCTCTTGTACATGTTGGATGTTTTCTTGTACCTGTTGCATGTCGCGTTGAACATTCTCTTGTACATGTTGAATGTCGCGTTGTATTTCTGCAGCTATTGCGTGGTTTTGTTGTTGCATATTCTCTATCTTATTGGTAAGGGTTGTATGGAAATTACCTAACAATGCCCTCATTAGGTTTAGCATGGGGTCATCCGGGCTAACGGGTGGTGATTCCCCTTCTAACATTTCCGGTGACGATTCTAATGGCTCTGTTCCGCGAGCAGATTCGGTCGGCGTTCGTTCTACGGTCGGCCTTGCCTCCACTTCGCGCTGCCCCTCCTCCTCGTCACTGTTAGCGGCCTCTGCCCCCACTAAGCCTCTACTTTGCATGAATCTATCCGCCATGATACGAGGTTGAGTACCCGTTTACAGCAATTCTTTACACAAAAGATATTTGTTGGAAACGAAATTACCTCCCTCACAACACACTGAATAATTTATACACTCCACAACAAAATCACATAGAAATAGAACTTATCACACTGCTGAAAATAAAACACAAAACATGACATGTACACTGCAATAAATTGTAACACTGTAACAACTATGAACACCGTACATCATTCACAAGTATCGTTCTCCTTTCAATATTTCCTTTTAACTTTAATTTTATTCATAGCATTGTGTGTGTTCCCTCTTTGATTTGACAAGTCCCTACACAATCTTATATGGGACTTTGGAAACCCTAAATTTTAGCCTTATTAATGATGCAAATATTAATTTCCTCTCTCCTGCTATCATTAGTTAATGCTAATTTAACTTTCAAGTCCCCTGTTCAGGCGCCATTTAATGCAACGGAACATGCCATCTCTCGACATGCCGGCACTAACCAACCTTTGATGGGCTAGGGCGGATATACCCCACGAGAATCAAATGCTTCTGGCGTGGGTGTCACCAGGACGTCACGGCGCTCCAGTCACCGCCTCGTCGCCAGGCCCTGCCGGTTGTTTATCAAAATATTTTCTTTTATAGGATGCTCCCTCCCTAGGAAATCCTACATGGTTTAGTGACCAGGGAAAATCACAATCCACAAATGCTTTATATCTCATTCATTAACCAAAATTGATTACATAACATTACAACATGCAGCGGGCAAACCACTGCTTTGCCATACACTGCCTGTACACATTACACCTAAGAGAGATTTCGATAATCCTATTTCCAGCTGGATTTACCTAAACATTCTCTTAAGATTTTCATCACTACTTAAATTAGTGTGGCATTACTTATTGCCTTTCACATAAAAGCACATGTACACTGACTCTTTCGATAAAGAAAAAGACTGATTTTAACAAAGTTACTTATTGTTCTGGTTTAGATGCATGTAAGCATCGCATTCTATTTTAAATTCTGTTTAGCACGCCACTTGGAACATGAAGGAAAGACCAAATCCAAATCTAGAATTGTCCTCATGAGCCTCTCCTATTTCTGCTAATACCTCGTATTTTTACAGCACTGTGTCAAAGTTTACAGGTACTCACTCTCGTTTGCTGCATGGTGGTGAAATACCGTTACACCTCCCCCTCTCGCGCGCGTTCCGGAGACCTCCCGGTCGCCCACTAGCAGACGGGAAGGGCGTAGCGATGACCTCGCTGTCTTCACGGCCGCTCGAACAAATGGAAGCCTCGGCGAGCCTGTGGGGTAGCGGCGGGCCCGATGACGACCTCGGGATGCAACGGTGAATTGTACCGCGGCGCCTCTCGTACTCGCTGTATTCCACGTCACGTACCAACTTCTCGGCTGTACCTTCTTCTTCTATCTTCTCCCTTCTTCTTTCTTCGTTCTCCTTCAATGCGAATTACACGTCAGTTCAGAAAGTTCAGACGTCTTTAATTTTCTTCCTCACAAACTCATTCCGGACAACAGTTCATTAAATAATTCTTGATTTGAACATCGGGCTCGTTTCACTTTGCTCCCGTGCACTTTGAAAGTTCTGGTGGCGTTGGAAGTTGTGAATTACGCACCGACTCACGTTATACTTGGTCATGAATTCTGTTTTAGAACAAAACTGCTCCTAGCGGATATTGCATCCCGTCGTTAACTTTTTTCTAAAAGCAACGTTTCACGTCGTCGAAAACTTGTTCTAGAAGAAACATTCTACACGTCTCGCCTCGTCGACAACTCTTCCTAGAAGAAACGTCCTACACGTCTCACCTCGTCGACAACTTTTTCTAGAAGACCCGTCTTGCCTCGTCGGAAACTCTTTCTAGAAGACCAAAATTCTACATCGGTTACCAGGCTGCCTCTGTCCTACTCTTCTCGCGTGACCTACGCCGACCAATGGCTATCGTGGGATTTTCGGCTCTCTCCTCATTGGCGACCATCGGTTCCGGTTGTAGGCTTCGAAATTATTCGACGCCTTCGTCATCCGCTGACGTCGACGGCGCGCGGCTTTCAAAGCTGCCTGCGCCTTATGGTGTTCGGGCTGGTTGTAGATTTATTATGGGACGAATGGATTTCGTCCATTTTCGTCTCAATATATATATATATATATATATATATATATATATATATATATATATATATATATATATATATATGTGTGTGTGTGTGTGTGTGTGTGTGTTGGAAAAGACTTACAAAACAAAAACAAAATTGTTAATGCTTCTAAATTTCTGTGTTCACGAGCCAGCCAAAACGCATCTGCATCTGCACGCCATGAATTTTAACTGAAAACTTAACAGTTCAAACAAGTATTTCTTTGAATTGATTAAGTACCCGTCTCTTCAATGAATTATTTTTGCCTTCCTAGAAAACTTTTCAATTTGAATTTCCAGCTCACGCAAATGAATCTTAAGTCATTGGATTCATATTAGATTTTTTGCTTTGCATGCGAATAATATAGATAGGAATTCTTAATGATATTCTGAATAAATTATTAATGGTATCCTTAATATTCTTAACTTTGAGATTAATAAAATGTCTTACCACTTCCTTACAAATACATATCCCGAAAATATGAGTAATTCATCTCACGTTTTAAAATCTGGTTTTATACTTTCTCCCGTGATTACCCTATTCTGTTTTGATTGTTTTCGCCCGTTTCATTACATAGCTCAGTAAACAGCCTATTCTTTTATGGTCAATATTATTAATAATATTAACAATTTTTTACAGTTTCGCAAAAAAAAAAGAGATTGTCCAACTTCTTTTTGTGACAAGAGCACGCCCGTGGAGAATGCAATGCGTCTCTTCTGCTCTTGGCATTGTGTTTAATTTGTTTCAAATCCATTATTACTTACAGTTATTACCTTTGTACCTATCACTACGGTGATGAGCCAGAAAACCCCCCGTTTTTATTAATATGAACGGCATTGGGTTATTTAATAATTATTATGTCAATACGTGTAATTTATGTACAGAGAAATGGGGGCTAGATCAAGGAATACAGGTTGTCAGGGCGACCTGTAAATAAACTAGTTCAGAAAGCGGGAACCAATATGGTGACATGCCTGAAGAGAAAAAAGAAAAGTTCCGTGGAATAAAAAGAAACATATGTATGAAGGGAGGTGTAATTAGTTAAAAGGATTCAATTTCGTTCTCTTATGACGCTAGCTGCCGACCAAGACACATTAGCTGGTACGTTGCCCGAGTATGTTGGCCCGGAATTGTGCTTGATATTTGTCAGAGTTTAATAGCAAGAACTTAAAGAATGTTAAAAGTATTTTAACTTTTAATTGAAATTTAAAATGTATTTATATTAGAATAGGGAAGAATCGTAGATGTTTCTTGCAGTGAACAGTTCTTGTTGAACATTAAATAGTCGCGAATAGATACCCACACGTTTTATAGAATAGGGGAGTTTCGCGGACGGGTAATAAATTATAACAATTATTTGGTGAACCGGCAATGAACTAATAGAATCACGGGTGACATTTTAATTAGAATTCGACATTGTTAAATATTACTTTCGCCGGAATATCGCATCAGTGAGGAATTCGCGTCAATGAGGTGACATCAAGAAAGAAGTCGTGGTGTACATTTCGACCGGAATTCAAGCGAGAAATCTTAATGCACGCGAAGATATCGATAAGCCACGAACTTTATTTTTACCTATACAAGAAAGATAATCAAAAAGATAGAAAAACTAATAAGATGAGCTCATTTAGTATTGTAATATTTAGTTCTTAATAAATGTTTAATTTATTTTCTTGGAACAAGGCTGATAATTTGAACTCAGTTTCCATCAATTACAAAAAAAAAAAAAAACAAAAAAAAAAATAACAGTACTTCTGGAAATCGCGGGTCTGTCAGTGAGACCTATTGCTTGATTTTCTAAAAGAAGCTTATTCATCTCTCAAAATATGTAATCCAATTTGATTCACAAACATTCCAAGAGTTTGTTTTTGTAATCCAGATGCGTTTCCAATTGTCGAATTATTTTTTATGGCATTCGGCATCGGGCTGCTTTTGGTATCGGAGGTGACTTTAAAGCAAACAATACTTTTCATCCAATGCGTTAACATCATAATCTAAATAGCTCATTTTGTTATATTATCTTACAAAACGACTCATTGGGTATTGATGAATCACTTGGTTTTTCACAAATTTATGCATTTTGCATGAGTATCTAATTGCAAATAAAGCAGTAAAACTTTGACCTCATACTAAATAACTGAAACCTCAATGATTATTTTCAAAGTAACTATTCTTTTAAAAACTTGCTTAAATAAATACCCTAAACCAGGGGTTCTCAAACTTTTTAAACGGGGGGCCAGTTCACTGTCCCTCAGGCCGTCGGAGTGCCAGATTATATAGTGCAATTTTTCTAACTCTGCCTCTCAAGTCCCTTTGGCCGATCGCACGGCATTTCGCGTCTGTCTCAGTCCTGCCGCTAGAGGTCACATGGTCGCAAGCACTGATTGATACGGTCGCAATCATGCGATATCGATTATATTGCTGTATTAAAAACAATTAGAAAAACACTGATGTTTTGGCAACAAAATATCGACGTGAAGAAAACATCGAAAGCAAAATATCGATGTTTATGGTGGAAAATATCGTTCTTTTCAAACCATCGATTTTTTGGATATCCCTAACACATAAAAAATGTGCGGATTTAAAAAAAATTCTTCGAACTATAAAAACCCGGTGGGCCGTATAAATGTCCTCGGCGGGCCGCATGTGGCCCGCGGGCCGTAGTTTGAGGACCCCTGCCCTACACGAACGCTTTACATTCAAAACTAAATTGACATCCTGCAATCTCTATTTGATTCTGTTGATATCCGAACGAGTTCAAACGTATCACTGTTCAAGCAACAATCTCTCACAACAAATGTGCAGTCAAATTCCAAGAAGCACGTGAGTATCAAATTGAAACATGTAAGTTGTTCATGCTTGTTGATTTCATACCTGCATATTCATACCCGTCGCTATCAATGCAGCTAAATAATTTTAACATGGTTTTATTAGATTGGGGTTTATTTACATTTCGTCCTTACACCATCAACTACTATTGCAGTGATTTGATAAACCTATATTGCCCCGAAGAATTAATATAACTTATTATTAATCTAATCACTAAGTAGGACATATTTATAATAATAATAATTATTAATATTAATAATAATTATATTATTAATAATAATATTAATAATAAGTATATTATTATTATTATTTACGTATCGGCCATTTCTGACCACGGTACACGTTCTCTCCGAAGCCCAGTCGTATTCTATCCCGGAGCGAGATTAGCGTGTGTCATCATGGGGATCACCGTTTCAGCTGAACCCCTTAGTAAGGCGATGTTGTTAAGTCCTGATTTAGGAATTATAATGTGATAGAATGGTGATGAGAGGTGATCGTGGCCTTTGGGACAATCTATTGTATTTGATGCCTTAATGTAAAATTTGTTACCTTTGCCTAATTGAAAGAGTTAGAGGAAATTGTCATTTTTTTCACATTCGTCAGGTAATGTTTAGATAATGTCTTTCATAAAAGTAATTTTCTATTTCCATTACTACAAAACCGAATGTTGTGTAAGTTTGGGTGAAATGCACCATTTGAGCTTGCCTGCAGCATTAGAAGTGACATTTGAAACTGTGCCATTGGAACGATGTGCTGTTGTGAGGTGATGTACTAATATCAAATAGTAATTGTGAAAACACAGGATAAAATTATCTGAAACATTTGCGTGGTAAGAATAGTGTTTATGATTGATATTTCGATTGGGTTTGCTTGCTGTATTCCTTATATTGCTTTGCTTTTTTACGGTCCAAGAAAGGTTCATGAAACGTATTGATAAAAGTAACGAACGTGTTTTTTAAAAAGTATGTTTTTAGTTTTCAGATCAGAATGTGGTTATTTATGTATTGTGGAAAAAGCCAAATTAATCCCAAAGTACAGAACACGCGCTGTTGTAGATTATGCAACCCGCTTAACACTATCAATCGGCGTTATGAGCAACCAACAAAACATCACCAACAGCGACATCATCCACAAATAATCGATGGTTTTAAACATCGATACTCGAAATTAATTCCTCGGTGTCGTCGTCCTTGGATGTCGCCCCAAACCACCTAGTTGTGGTTTTGCTTATTAATTTGAGATTCAATTGACAAGATTCAGGACAATTAACGAAAAATCATAAGAATAATTAAGGAAACTTGGATTATCGGAATCGAGAATTAAAAAATTATATAGAATTATTGACGAAAACTCGATTTTATTTATGTTTCATCTTGGTCCCATTGGTCTGAGGATGATTTCATTAATGGATATCTGAAAATTATTGTAGGATTTTGTTATGATGGACTTTGTTCGTTTGAAAAATATTGAACTGAGAAAAACATCGGATACAAAAAACATGGATGTAAAAAAATATCTCGGCCTTAAAAATCGGTGTTGAATAATGTAACGAGTCAAGATTCAGTATATATTTGACATCAAGGAGGCGTTTTTATATACACAGTCTACTTGGTACAACTAGACTTTGATCAATAACTAGAAAAGTAGTAGACGTCTCGGTGAACGGACGAAAGTCTGATGTCTTGAAAGATAGACTACATATTGGAGTACAGAATAAAATTTAACTTCTTGGAGTATAGGAGTATAGGGGGGATATACGTGTTGAAGTACAGAAGAGAATGAAAGTCTCGGAGAACAGACGAATGTTCGACGTTTTAAAGTGTAAGCGAGAGGTATAGGTCTTCAAGTGTAAAGGGAATGTGGACGTGTGGAAAGGACTTTTAGTATTGTGTTTTTTTAGTTACGTATGGTTGTGTTGAGTTTCTTCTGCCGTTATTATCGTTGAAAATAAATGTTTATTTTTGATATTGAAATTGGATGCTTTTTAAATTTAATAATTCAGTAAGTTGCCAATTTTTGAAATCCACGGCGTATGCCGTAGAATCATCAGCTCCTATAACAAAAATAAAAGAATATTTAAATTTTTCTCCTCATGAATGTAATTTATTAAATGGCAAAAATAAGAACCATCACCATACATATTTGAACATGGATATTTTGAGAAGCTGGACATGGATGTCGCATCGTATTATGAATTCGACGTGCGTACAACCCCTGCCGGCCGGCAGCTGTCTCTTCATCGATCTCCGACGCGCGGTGGCGTGGCGTGGCGTGGCGTCCAATTTGTATACGCGGCCCACAATTGAGTTAGTGGTCGTCAGCAAGTGCGTTGCGTGATGGCTCCGCGCGGCCCGAGAGCGGAGCGACAGTGGCACTGCCATTCAGGGCCCGGGCAAGCGAGAAATTATTGTCCTCTTTCTGAGGCCTGGCCTGTCCGACGACGAGCGAAACGCATTTCGTATCGTGTCTCGCCGAGGCCAATATCGCCATTTGTTCGCCAGCTGACGGCAGATAAACGAATAAACTTCCCGCCGTTCCGTTACCTTTATATGCAGATGAGCTTTGTCTTTCGCTCGGAGCGGTAGCCGGCACCTCTCACTGATTCTGAAGCGGCCACGAGGTCTCGAGATCTGACATGTATACGATTTCTTACTTGGAAAGGGCAAGCATGTAGAATACTTAAAAACATTGCTTCGGGCGAGCGTCAGCTGTATGCAAGAATGAGAGAAAAATGTAAAACACGTCGGGTTGGTTGCATGTAATGGAGTAAACGGTCGGCATTAACGATACTTAACAAATGGCTTGACGCCAGGCTTATGATCCCGTACAATATTTGAGTAACTCCTCGAGTGTGCGTGAGTGCAGTTCCGTCACTCACGGTTAGACAACTTGTCGTGCACCATTCGAGACACACGAGGTGTCATTCGACGCGTCTCGGTCTCCTGGTGGGGAACTGATTTTTTTTCGGATCCGGTCAAGAAGTTCTAAGAAATTTCTAGAAACGTGTTTTTGCGTGTTTTAGCGCTGCCATCTTAGTGAGTATGCCGGGAACTAAACCAACGCCACCCAAATAGATCTATGTAAGTGGCATTGAATGCGACAAGTGAATGGTCGCGCGTCAGATTTCATTTAATTTGCGTCCGTATTAATGTATTTTTCAAAATAAATTTTCAAAAACCTATCAACGGCATAGTCTTGGAAGTTATTGAACTTAACGAATTTCAAGTAAATACGGAGAAAACGAGTGAGTAAAGCTACAGAAACACATTTACATTCTTACGTTCGACTTCTCAAATTTACATTCCGATTACATTACCGATTTTCAAATGAATGGGAAAAACCAATTATTCTCATTACAACTTTACTAACACCTTACTTACATAAACATATAAAATAGTTGCCTTTTAATATTTATATAGATTCACCTAGAAAAATATAAATAGAGCAATTGCAGAGGTAGAAGTGAACACAATTAGACTAACTTTGTGGAATTTAAGAATCTCTCCAAAAAGTAGGGGACAAAAATATGGAAGTAGTAGGCAAATCGGAGAAGAATAAGATGTTGTGGAAGATTTTGCGACATAATTTTTGGAACTAATTGAGAATGATCTTATTAGAAAATAACAAATAGCAGCATGCAGATGATTTTTATGTGCATTTTTGTATATATTAGCAAAAAACGTAAAATTAGCTGTAGTAAATTCTAACTCTTCAGTATAATTAATACCTTTAAGTATTTTTTACGCGTTTATAATTTTGAAATTGCAATATTGCCAGTTCATATCCCCTATGGATGTAACATACAAGGTCATTGGATGTTGGGAATTTTTGAACAGGATTAAATCTTGATTAGCTTTTACGATTCATAGTTGTGTCCATTGCTAGAGACTGTAAGAACTTATTAGAACCAAGCTAAGCATGACATAAATTTTCAACATATAAACATATTTTAAAAAGAGTTTACAGAGTTGGCGACGCCACATGCAACTAGTGACCTGATAAATGAAATACGAAAGTGCAAATTCCAACATTTTAATTTGTTGACTCTTTGGGGCGAGCTATATTGCGCTGTCCTCTTTGTGATAATGTGTATAATTATTTGGCCATGTGAATGAGTACTTGAGATGCTCAGGTAAAATATGGAACTTCACCTTTCCTTCACGGTATTTGTGATGAATTGTTTGTTTTACGTTTCTTTTAGAGTACATTGATATTTAATATTTTTTGTGTTTTAATCATTTCAAGTAAATTATTGAAGTAGATAAAGTACGATTAGCCAGTTTATTGGAATAATGAGAAAACTAGAAAATATTTGAATATGAACATAGTATGGCAATTGAGAAGGAAGTGTAATAATTTAATACAGTGGAGCATACTCAAACTGAAGTGCTTTAAATTTGAAATGATGCTATTAAAACGAATACTTGTTATCTCGAACACACACTGTTTCAATATTATTTCGTTAATGAGGTAGCGTGTAACATTATAAAAAATATAAAATGATTTTTCGTTGAGTGAAACAAATTGCTGATTTAATATGAATTTTATTAAAGATATGAATAAGAAAAGAACAGGATAATCTTTCCCGGATTTCAACTGAAATATAAATATTAAAAATTAACATACGAAAAAAGTAATTTTAGTTTGAATTCGAAATAAGAGAGTCCAATTGGTTTTGAAATTTTCCGTTGCAACATTTTAGTACATGGCGTCTCTGCTTTGTAATAGTACGAATAACAATGGATAATGTATTCCAAAGGCAGCGATTCTTGAGAAACGACGTTGATGAAACATGAAATATTTGGGTATAATAATATAATCGATGTAAGAAGCGAAATAAAAGGAGGAAACCTTTGGCGTTCTACAGTGGAATAATGAAACAATTTCTTAATGTAACCTCGTGGTTGCGGAGAGCGTCGAGGACGTCTGCAAGCTTCTGTGAGCAGACAGGCGGGCGGTGGGCCGTCGGGATGCAGGCAGGCAGGCAGCGCGCTGTCCTATTCAAAGCGGAGCGGAGCGGAGCGGCGTGGGGCCGAGGCCGGGGCCGGGAGCGGGCCTGTGGGCCTGTGGGCCAGTGGAGCGGGCGCGGGCGAGGGCGCGGGCGCAAGCGACTGCTTTACGGCGGGCGGGCGCGCGCGCGACGTTGATGGCGCCGCGGGAGCGCTCGCGGCGGACGCGACATAAATCCCATTGTTGGGCTTTGTAGAGAGACGTTACGATGCCGCCGCCGTCGCCGTCCGGCCCTGGCTCCCGCTCCGGCCCCGGCCCCGGCTCGCCGCCGCGCCGCGCCGCGCTCGCTGCCGCCCGGCTGGACACGGGCGCGCTGCCCGCCACGGCCACTGACAGGACTCACGGCATGCACTGCAGTGCTTCTCACCGGGAGGAAATAGGGTTCCCGATGGTGGCAGGATTTTCGACACAAACTACCTAGCTAGTGTGCAATTCAGCCGTTGTGTGGAGAATTCTAGCGGCCCGCTGCTCTGATCGGTAGGTTTTTTTTTGGTTTCTCCGGTCGTACACCTGGCGAATGACGGAGCAGAATCCTCACGATCAGGCCACGGACCGCGCGCGAACTTTCCTTCCTCTTCCTTGCCCTTACTGCAGACACACTTACACGCACTGCACTTTCACTTCCGCTTAGTGCTTGTCCTGGCTGGAGCGGTGCTCCGATGGTGGGAGATACCGGGTTGGGGAAAATCCCGCTAGCCAACGGTAGGTCGGTGCCGGATCTCGCTACTCGGCGGGGCAAGATCACTGCCACCTCCCGGATAAAAACATACACTACACTTACGGGTCTGGTGGCCTTAGTAGTTGACGCGCCTGAAATCACTGGTAACCAATCGATCAGTCTATCATTAATCCTCACAAATATCAGCAAACATCAGAATAAATACTAGAAACTCCATAACCATATAGTTTGCCCGGTTCAGCAGCCACTATAAACTCCATATAGAATTAAACATGAATCCAATATCAAAACAGGGAGCCTACGGGAATTTCACTTACAGGGCTAATGACCTTGGGAATTGTCGCGCCCGGAAACACGAACTAATCACTCACTCACTCAATCAATCAATCAATGAGGGGCTGGACCCGCTCCTTGCACCAGGGTGCCATTTCATTTGGAGCAAAACCGGAGTTCGTCCTCCCTTGTGAGTCTGTCGGCCTTTCCTGTGAAGAACACAATTAACTTCTCATTTGTAATTTTCAGACATTGAAATGTTTCAAACTTTAATTTTCTTGAAATGTCAAGTAATCCAAATGAAGGAAGTGGGAAAAAAAACTTTCCCAAGAGCATTCTTAGGATTTATTTAGACTGTTCTGCATTTTCGAAAATAGTATTCATTTTGCTCAGCAATTTGCCTGTATCCCTCTCCCCAATGAGATTTGAAAAACTTCTCCCTGACGACAATTGTCGCATTGCATTCTGCGCTGCACGCGCTTTCCTGTAACTCGGGATAATTCTTGATGCAAAGCAGCTTGACTCACAAAATGGGAGATGGGTTATATCGTTTCTCGTCCTTGATGTCATGTTGTAGGCGATTAATTTTATCTCTTCTTTAGCATCACCATCATGATTCCCATCGTCATCATCATCATCTTTATTCTTTGAAAAGGATGATATTTTAGGTGGCGGATTCGAGTTAAAAATTGCTGGGTCAATCTCTAAGTCAAAGACCACTTCTACCTGCGTGGGAATCGGAGAAACCGCTCCTCTGCGTGGTTGTTTCCGTGTTTCCCTTCTGTTATTTCCAACCTGATTCCAGGGAACCGCCTTCAGACAATGGAGGGGTGGGGGGCTGACCTCCAGCCACCATAAGATCCACTTCTCATGAACTAGTCGATGATCGATGTCGGAAATGCGGGATTGTCCAATATCTGAGAGAACACCGTCAGACACAATAATGATGATAACAATAATAATAATAACAATAACAACAACATTAACCCTATCCGGATAGTCGAGGTCGATAAGGCAGTAGTGCCGTGGCAATTCGGAAGGAAGGATTGCAGGTTCGAGTCAAGCCTCGGGCATGGGTGTGTTTGTGTCGTCCTTTCATCCTTCATTATCATCACCATTGCACATTCCATCCCCACATGACTAGCAACCCTGGGGATAGAAAATTGGATTTACTTATGCTATCCCCCAAAAAGGAGTCGCATACACTTGCCATAAATGAGATAAATGTAACTGAGCTTCGGTAAGTGCACATGTATGTCCACGTGGTCCTAGACAGCCAATTCGAGACCAAAATAATAATAATAATAATAATAATAATAATAATAATAATAATAATAATAATAATAATAATAATAAATTATATAATTTCCCCTCTTAAATCCTCGATAAGCATAGGTTAAAAGCGCAACAATAATATAGATCGGTATTTAGATGATTATCATGCGTCTATTCTTCTACGATTAATGGTCGGGTTTATTTATTATTTCTCGCCCACGTACTGCTTTTCATAGCCTTATTCGTTATTGTCCTCGATCTCATACTAATTTTATCTGCATATGCAGAATGTTTTGCTTGTTACTGATTAATTTTATGTACTTTCTTTTCTTTTAGATACTTCCATTACATTTTATTTTTTATGTGTTCCTAATTACTATTGTCATACAGTAGATTCTAGTTATTTATTAATCGAATAGAATGTTAATTTGTAGTTTTTCAATTCAAATGAGATTCATTTTCAGTGTGAAGTTAGTGATATACTAGAAAAGCCCTTTTTTTGCCAAACTATTTTATTATTATCTGTTTATCAATCTTTTGAACTAATCGATTAAAGATTTAAATAACAATGCTTTAATCTTGAATATATCGACTCAAAAATAAAATAAAAATACAATTCCGCGTGTATCATTAGTCGTTGTCCGTAGTTCCTCTCACAAAAGGCGAATCCCAATTTGGACGCACCCTGTTGGTCCGAGCAGGCTGCGCCTCGAAAGGCAACGCGTCGGTGTCGTCTTCACTTCCGCAATAAAGCCGCCTCGCTTTCCAATCGCTTGTATATTACGATGCAAGCACCACACGAGAGGGTTGCACGCTGTTTGTGGAGCAGGAAAAACGGGAAGGAGTTACTGCGATTCGGAGTGAAAATTTGGAACACGGGGAATTGCCTATCGTAAATAGTCAATTGTGTCTACCGATTTATTGAGACATATATGTAAGCGATTCACATTCTGGTTTCGTAGCATTGTGCAGGCTAAAATAAACGGTTAAGTGGAATTAACATTAAAATTAGGTGCGTGAGTTTGGCGAATAGACATGGAATGAACAGTATGAATGTAAGTGGGAGAGGAAAGAAATAGTTTTTGAACGTGATTTTTTGAAACGTGAGTCATCGGCTTTTCAGCTGTATTCCTTGCAAAGAGTTGTTAAGTCTTAAATCACGATTATGAGGTGATATTATGATGATAAGTGATTGTGACATGTTTTTACCAACCAGCGTTCGTCTGTATGACCGAAGGAAACCACCAAAACCCCGGTCATGATGATCGGCCATTTGTGAACCGAGGTTTCCCAACTGCAAGTCAGCGCGCCAATCCCTGAGACACTTCGCTGGGTTATTATTATTATTATTATTATTATTATTATTATTATTGTCATTATTATTATAAATATTGCACTAATATCTGTAGCAATTGATTGCCTCATTGTAACGGTTGAGAATGTCTATGTATTGGGAAAGCTATTAACAACGGAGACATAACTGTCAACGGAAGGATGGACTAATTAGATGAGGAACCTGGTTTCAAAGAACGTTTTACCAGAAACTGAAAATGAATAATATTTATTACGTGAGTACCAATGCAAAAGAGAGCCAAATTTAAAATTATTAAATTCGAACTTTTTGTGGCTTCTTGTAAGCACTGTAGACGTTTTAGAAGGGGTGAAGACGATGTAGATCGTTATGTAAGCGAATAAGGGAATTGAAAGTTCTGGCCACATGATTATTCATACTTCAACGTGAATATTGATTGTTAATATGGTAGAAAAAAGGAGCCAAATTTTAAAGTTTTTAAATTATAATTTTTTGTGGCTTCTTGTAAGCACTGTAGACGTTTTAGAAGGGGTGAAGACGATGTAGGTCGTATGTAAGCGAATAATGGAAGTATACGTTCTGATCACATGGATTACTCATAGTTCATCCACGAATATTGATTGTTAATAATGTGGAAAAAAATGGGAATGGTTTTGAAATTGGTAGAAGAGGCAATGTCTGGGTAACAGGGAGAAGAGGCAAGAGCGGAGGAAGATTCGGCATCGGGCTGCATCGGCGGCGACGCAGCAGCGTCGGCGTCGGCGTCGGCGTCGGCGGTGGGCGCCGACATACGGCGGCTGTCGCGCGGCCCGCGACGCCGCTCTTCTCACGGCGGAGGCGGCTGCCGCATGCATGTATGCATGAGCGGCGACGGGTGCCCGCGCGGCTTTGTCGCTGACGCGGACGCTCGCGGACGCGAAGCCCGGCCCCCGCCCCGCAGCCTGGCCGGGCCTGGCCCTCGCCGCCGCTGGCGCCGCCGCGCCGTCGTCGCGGGAGCGCCGCGCGCTGACAGAGCGCGCTGTCGCCGGCCATGCGATCAGCGGTCACGCTGGCTGAGATCGTGCCGCTAGCGTTATGGAGATGTTAGAGAAAACTACTTTCCATTCGTTTGAAACGATTTGCTTATTCTGAAAATGCTTCTCAGGTGTATTGTTCACGCGCAAGAAAATGTTAGAATGACCTTCGTTAATGTTCATATTATTATTATTATTATTCCATTACATCACGGCTAAAGATGTTATGAGTCGGTTGAGTATAAAATCTACTCCAGGTTGCAACCAGCTACCTAAGGAGCAGATCCGGTGACTGTCGGTGCTTCTATAATACTTTGCGCAAAATGTGGGCTGTTCCAAATAAAGCAATTTCTTGCACTTCCCAGTCTTTCGAATTACCTGGGAGTTTAGACAAGTTCTTACTCAAATTTTGCGGAACAAATCCCAGAGCTCCGATAACTATCAGGACGACCTGTGCTTTTACGCCCCACATTCGGCTGATCTCGATTTCCAAACTCTTGTATTTAAGACGTTTCTCTGCCTCCTTGGTAACGATGCGACGTTTTGATCGCAAGGTACAGCAACATCGATAAGTAAACACGATTTTTTCGACAAATCCCGGATAACTATATCCGGTTTGTTTGCCGCTATCGTGCGGTCAGTTTGAATTTGTTGGTCGTACATTATCGTACACATTTCAACAGACGTCACCGGTTTTGGTGAGTGTTCGTACCACTTGGGGCATGTGTTTGGAACTTCGAGGGCGGTACAGATCTGCCAGTGGAGGTAGCTACACACCCTGTCATGTCTTTTCAGGGTATTCCGTCTTTGTTAGAATTGGACAAGCTGAGACAATATGATCAATGGTTTCTACTTGCTCCAGGCAAATGCGGCATTGATCATCTTGGGAAATTTTGAGAACCGCTTTATCGTAATGTCGTGTTCTCAAGGCCTGATCTTGGGCAGCTATTACAAGTGCTTCCGATTCTGGCTTCATTCTTCCCCTTTTAAGCCACATAAATGATTGATCTTTATTGATATGCACCTTGTCCATTCTTTTAGGTATTGTCCGTGGAGTGGTTTGTCTCTCCACGATTTCTTTAACATTTTTTGTGTTTCACACTTCATGTTTAGGCAGCATCAGAAGTTCAGTGTCTGTGTTATTCGACGTGTCTTGCCTAGTTTTCTTCGCAATGCTTCTAGCTACACTAACAATGCCTCTGTTTCCCATTCTTCGGTCAGATTTCATGACCTGCCTCATTAGAGGGTCATCTTGATGGCTGACTACATACTTTCCCATCCCGACTATTGCGTTGTGCCAGGAGGTCTCAACTTGTCTGAGGCCCTCGTCCTCCTTCCTTACGTGACCACATAAGTCTATGTACATCAGCTCGAGGGTGGGAAACATGATGCATTGTTAGCAAGTTTTCTGGTTTTTCGATCATGTTGCGAATTTCCTGCTCAGTCCAGTCCACTAGTCCCAAAACTGTATTCGGCTACAGGCACCGCCAAACTACCTATTGCAGAAATTTTATTCCTATTTATTCCCTATCCCCACCACTTATTATTATTATTATTATTATTATTATTGTTATTATATTTTCAACCGTGAATTTATTTTCCGCACCCTACGAATCGCGTTCCCTCGTTGTACGATGGCGCAGTGAGACTT